>CM077081.1:177822404-178477404 GCA_039513925.1 Platanthera zijinensis | reverse complement strand
TATAGATGGCTCGACAGATTTTGATCAACCGGTAACAAGATGAGCCGGTCAGGATAGATGACACAGCGGTGCGGGTCTTGCGGCGCAAGAAGGTTTCACTGGTCAAGGTCCTGTAGACGAACCATGGGTAGGAGGAGCATACCTGGGTGCCACCAGATCTAAAGCAATAGCAGTACCCAGATCCCTCCGGATAAGGTATACATTCAACTTCATATGAGATGTTACATTCAGTTACTCTCGGTAGAAACCCCGCAGGCATAACCTGAATTTCGAGGATGAAATTTTGATTTTTGTTTATTGGGATTTATAACATCCCATTTCCAACTAAACCCCTAAGAGTGGTTTTGTCATGACTAGGTCATGACAAAGCCCTAGGAAGCCCAAGAAGACCAAGTGAGCTTAGGCATGAAGGTGGAAATCAACTTGGTCTGCAAATAGTAGAATTCTAAACACTAGTTTATTATGACCATAGGGCTTCACCATCACTCCATGACCCCACCACTACATTCCTAACCCATTATAGGGTCCATTGAAGCCATAGGGATCCATTGGGGTCAACCCTAGGTGGTCAAATTGACCCAAGTCCACCATAGCCCTAAACTGGGCAAGGTGCCCTAACTAAGGGAAATGGGCCTCTAATGTGCCCAACAAACCCTACCTAAGTCTTCCTGGACCTTAAGTGAGGTCAATGGGTCACCAAGGACCCATTGGGGTCAACCCAAGAGGCTAAGTTGACCCAAGTTAACTCTAGCCCCAAAGTGGTCAAAGTGCCCTAACTAAGGGTCAAGTTGCCTACAAGGTGTCAAACCAACCCTAACCAAGTTTACCTAGACCTTAGGAGAGGTCAATGGGTCACTAAGGACCCATTGAGGTCAACCCAAATGGTCAAATTGACCAAAGTCAACTACACCTCAAAATAGGTCAAACTAGCCTAAATGACCTAACCAAGCCCAAGCCACTTGGGCTAAGCCCAACTTGAGTGACCCATTAACTTTAGAAGTCTGATATTTATGTGGGATTCCACCTAAATTTCGGAGGGGGTGACTAGGAGAGAGAAAATGAGAGTTTTCTCCTTAATGGAGGAGAGAAAGATGAAAAGAGAGAAAGGAGTTATGGAGGGAGGCTATGGGTCACTCCATTCATCTCCCTTGCCTCTTGAGATTATGATGCTATTAATTCCAGCCAGCTAACACTAATGGGGGGAGCCACACCACCATGGCCAACCAACCCTTCACCTCCCCTCCCATGAAAAAAATATAAATCCCCATATGCAACCCCCCATTCCAATTTTTGACTATCCCATCACCTTCAAAACATCCTTGGCAGTCAAAATAATGTATTGGATCAAAGGTTTTGGTGGATGATCGTGGAATCGGGCAAGCTCGCCGGAGAGGAAAAACGCCATTGCTGACCACCGCCGCCGCCGTCGTCGAACCCCAAACAAGGTCCACTTCTCCTCCTCTCCCCTTGTGCTACTATCTAGATCAAACTAGGCTGAGAAATCGGGCTCAAACGAGCCGATCCAAGTGAGGAAAAGTGGAGAAATTTCTGAAATTTCATGGTGGCGGGTTCGCCGGAAACCACCACCTCCGGCTGTCAAACCACCGCCGACCGATAGCCACCACCTCGACGGAGGTGGTGGCGGCGGTGGCTGGCCAGGGAGGTGGCCGGATGGTCGACGGTGGATCATGCAAAAGCTACAGGCGTTATTTTTTTTAGGTTTTCGTGCTCTGTTGGAATGAGAAGAAGATGAACAGTTGTATTTTATTTTATTATATTATATATAGTATAATCAGTGAATTAATCCCCTTTACTGTGCACTATGTTTCAATAGAAAATTATAGCCCGTAGGAGCTGAAAAATAAAAAGTTGCAAACATAAATATTGTAGGTCTTGAAGTCTACTTTAGTTTAAAATTAATTTCAACAAATTTGGGTAAGTGGTTTGACCACAACACTCATTTTGGTGAGGTCTATCCATAGGGATGTCCAGAGCTTAATTTAAATGCCCACTCCAAACCAGAAATCCAAATGATCTGAAATTTGGGGAATGGGCTATTCCTAACTATATCTAGGACATATCCAAAAATCAGAATTTTTGGAAAACTTATTTATATAGTTTTTGTAAATATTTAATAATCCACGTATAAATAAATTAGGTGTCCTAAACATCCCAAAACTCCCCCAAATTTAGGTGACAAGTCTTAGAGGGCATGTTAGGGATCTGGTAAAATTTTCATCTCATTTAGAGATGTTTTGGTCAGGTATTGAGCCAACTCTAGGTATACGCTTATAGGCCTATTTAGGTCAAAGAGCTATTTTTGATGTTTGAGTGGTCCAATCACCTCAACAGAGGCTGATATTCTGACCATTGACTTAGAAGGGTTATTATAACCACTTGAAGAAAAATGGTGTGGTTTAGGGTTGATTTACCCTAGGATCCAAACTCCAACCCTAAAGGAAGGTTTTTGAGGGTTGTGAAGGACATGGTGGCAAATGACATCGTATTGCCTTGAAATTCAGTAGAGTCGACGTTAGCATGAGATAAATCATTTGGATTGAATCTTGGAGTATTTGGAGATAGGTAGATACCTAAAAACCCTAACCTTAGTTTTAGGGTAAAATCTCAAATAAGTAAAATCAGTCACTAAACATTATCTAAAAGCTGTGAAACTCAGGTAGAGTGAGTTTTAAAATGGGTAGAACCTATAGCAATTTTACTGGAATTTTATGATCTTTATTTCTAGCACTTCATTTGTAAAGTTTGTTATAGCCCTAATTGACGTTTTAATCATTTAGATCTTTCTTTTAATTGAAACCCCATGAGATCTTGGAAGTGAATGTTTTAGGTCAGAATGGTTGCTCCTGAATTTTTGTATAATGTTTAGTTGAGTAAATCTAGTACTTCATTCACAAATGATAAAAAGGGATTTTATGGTTTAAAAATTAATTATGGATGATATTGCTGTTGAAAAATTATGAGACTTAGGAATTAAGACTTTCGGGCCATTATATGCTTGTAGGATTTTATTCATGATTTGTAGGGGAACATTTACAATACTTGCTTTATAAATATAGCTTTTTGAGATTTTGGTAATTATTTATTCTAGAGCCCAATTCCTATTGAAGAATTATGAAATATTGCAACTAATGTTTTTAGGACAGTATCTGCTCTAGAAGATTAATAAAGAATTTTTTGAAGATTATTTACTGCTTACTTCATTAACAAAAGGAAAAAGGATTTATTCTCAAAATTAAATTAGAGTCCTTAAAGTACTGGAAAATTGTTATATTTTGGATTTACTAATGAATTGTTGTTTAGAATTTATCATGATTTTATAAAGCTTTATTCATATCTAAAAAGTGCACGTTATGTTCAACTAGTAGCTCTTGGAACCTTTAAGAAAATTAATTAAATATCAGAATAATTAGGAAAATTATAATCTTCTGGATTTAGTCTATTTGTGTCATAATAAGTCCCAAAAAAATAATTTAGGGCATTCAGATGATTATTTATATTATCTCCTATCCGTTTCGACGTATGGTCTAGGTTGGTCTGCACTTAGCAAATCATTAAAGTTGCAATAGGATATGATTTGGGATAGTTGTTGGAGTTAGTAATTTTGCTGGGTCGGATATATGTGGATGATTTCACCATAAAAGGATGGAAGGGTTAGTGAGAGGTGGTGTTGGCTAGAGTTAAGAGGTGCTCGGGTTCGACGAAAGATCGTCTTCCCCGAGGAGAGGAAGAGTCAAAATCACCCTAGGATTAGCCCACTGTAATATGAGAAGGGAATGGGTTAAGGGAATCAACCAATAACAATAAGCGCCTTGCGAAAGGGAACGATGGGCTTCAGCTACCATCATAATTCCTAGTGCCCTTTGAGCGCCCTTCACAGGGAATACCAGGGGCAGTCCTGGGTTAACGTAAACTGTATTAACAAACTGATAAGAGTAACTTAGTAATTAGGGTTGCACGTTTCACAAACACTGTTAGCATAGGAAGATAGTTGGGAGCTTCGGCTCGATTGGTTAAGAGACGGACGAAATGGTCTGGGGAGCTTCGGATCAATTGGTTAAGAGACGGACGTTTTGGTCCGGGGAGCTTTGGCTCGGTTTTTGTTTGATTATGATTAAATTTGCATGTGCATAAAAGGAAAGAAAATTAAGGTGGTGGGTCTTCAGTATTGGAGGGTCGATGCACCGACGCCAATATGCTGACTCGGCAAGTGTGGTTAGCACTTCGCCAACAGAAATCCAGTGCGTCAGTGGGAAAGAGTACGCAAGAGTCCGCTTTGTGCACCAAGCGGTTAGGCGTACAATAGGTCTGACCGGTAGTGATTTACTGGTTTAGAGGTGGGCGAGGCCCAACCCACCGCTTCCGTCTGCCACTACGGAGGTATCCTAGGAGGTAACGACTCCGAAAGGGGGAACTAAAGGTCTGTGTACACAGAGTCGGGTGTGTGTGTTGCACTTGCATGATTCATCATACCCACTAACATGTCATAGCATAATCGATTCATTTAACCCCTGAAATCTAAAGTATAAGTGGAATGTGACGCTTATATATTAGGACTTGCAAAACGACCCCTTGGTCTATAATCTTGTGTGAGCAAGTTTATAAATTAAGGTTAAATTATATATATTTATGCTGCTGTTTGATAACCGACACCCCAACGTATTAGTGGTATGAGACACTTTATACGATGGGAGCCTTGCAGAAGATCCCTTGGCTTATGTGTTCCGCACATAAGTTAATGTTACTTTTCATACTTGTTCACATTACTGCTTCCTTGTTATTGTTCTTTTATACATACACCTACTAAGATAGTTCTCACCTGCTTGTTCAACACTGCTTTGTTGTCCTCTGCTTTCATCCTCCCCGCACGGTGCCTAGGAGTCGCGGGGGGTGAGGCGAGGACGAAGTGACTTAGTCTTTATGACTAACGGTCGGTGACCACAACATTTTAGGGGACCGAGCATTAGGAGCATCAGCATCGGAAGGATAAGGAGGTAGGACATGAGGAGCAGTTGCTGCGCACAAACACTACTATACGACGAAGGGTCAAGGATGGACTTCAGTTTGCTTTCGCTTAGATGTTGAGAGTTACGAGAATGTTGTAGTGAGGATCATGATGTATCGGGAAGAAGCCCTCCTTTTGTACTCTAATTATTATTATTGTGGACTCTCCCTTCGTGGAGATTTATTTATATACATGTTATTCTTGTGGACTAGTTTTATATTTACTTATGTTACTGTTCTACGATCGATTTGGCCGGCAGGATCGGCATTTTGCAGTGACGACCTTCCCGGGCGTGTTGGTGTCACCGCAAAGCGGCGATTCTTGGCCTAAGACCCCAGTGGTTTAAAAAAACAAATGAAAAAATGGGGTCTTACATGGTGTACCAGCCGCCGACCTTGACAGGAGACGATGCCAAACTCCACCAATTCTTCCTGCACAAAGATTTCTAGGCAGCATTCATGCAAAGGGGCCTCGACTCGCTCCCGTCAATCCTTCCTGGCAAAGGTATGTCTTGTTATTATTACTTTCACTGCAGGCTTGCCGAGATGATCCTTTGTTAACAAAGTTTCTTTTTGCAGGTGGGCGACTGATCCCAGAGAACCCGCCCTTCGCGGATTCAGGGTTGTACCCTGACCCGATCAAGCGAGAGAGGGAGGCTGGGGCGGCTCACCAAATGGAGAGGGAATCCTCTAATCCCTCCTTTATCTAGAAGCGGGCTGAGCTCGCCAGCTCCAGCTCGCCTTGCCTACCGCCGCCACCAAAGAAGCTGAAAAAGTCAGTGGTCTCTAAGAAAAGGCCAGTCTTTCTCGACTCGCTAGAGAAGGAGCGAGGCGATGCTAACCACCCTGACTCCCCAGCTGCCGAGGGGCTCGCGGTCCGCGAGATGGGTCTGCCGAAGAACCATCAGAACTATGGTCTGGGCGGGAAGGACAAGGACCAGATTGGCGAGTTGATAATCCAGTGGGATGAAAACAACCATTGGGTGTCCATCTCTTCCCTCCTCCCCTCCTAGTCGGAGAATCCCCTCCCAGCTGGCATGCCTTTGACCTCGGCGTCGGCCTCTATGGATGCGAGGATGCTGAGGTCTTCGATGACATGACCCTCCAGTGACTCGCCCATGAATGCACACGTGCCCAGATGCGTTCCATGGAGCTTTCCCACATGTCCGTCCATCGAGGCTTCACCCCCAACCATAATCCGACAAGTGTCGAGGAAGCCCGAGATCTCGCTTGGGACAATATGTAGGACCTAAAGAAGAGGATGGCGGTTGTTGAATCCCTCCTCGAGAAGAGCGCCGACGGGGTGGTAAGTGCTAGTGCATTCCTTCCCTTTTTCCTTTGCTTGCTTAATTATTTGACTTATGCTTTTCGCGTCGCAGGATGCCGAGACTGCCGACCGCCTGCGCACTCGCACAATTGACCTCTAGGAGAAGAACAAGCGGCTAGAAGAATAGAATAAGCTACTTCATGGCGAGGTTAGCCTCCTGATGGACACTCTCCTCTCTCCGGCTCTCGGCGAGCCGAGCACCTAAGGCAAGGACATGAAGATTTTCAGCCAAGCGGGGGTCAAAGAAATGTTGCGGCTCAAATCCATCAAAGCTACTGATCATACCCTACAGGTCATGCGAGATCTATAGGTGCTGACGGCGGTTTGAGAGGAGGTGACCGCCAAGGACCTGGTGCTGGAGCTGTACCTCCCTGTCCCTGCTCCTGGCGAGCCGGAAGGCAGCTTTGACTCGCTCTTCAAAGAAGTGTCAGTCTTTAAGGATGACCCTTCTTGGGGAGAGGGCGAGAGCTGACCTATACTTCTTTCATTTTCCTGTAATGATTCCCCCCTGATTTTGTAACCTCGCTGCGAGGCGAGTGATTTTGTAATCAAAAATATATTAATGAAAATTTTACTTAGTAAATGTTCCTAATCTTTCAATGTTTATTTTATGAACCGCACTTGCGTTTGTATTGCACTCGCGTAGGTAGAACTCGCCGCTAGATGTCATTTGGCTGTTAGAATACATACCCGCGTAGAAACCTCGAGATCTCGCCACCCCTTAGAGATTTGTTCAAGTCCCGGTTTCCCCAAGTAAAAGCCTGATGGGATGGAATGCGATTGTCAAGAACAGCCCCATACATTCGCACTCGGGTGGAAATTCTTGCGCGTACCTTCAGGTGTTAAGTGCGAGCTGAGGGCGCTGGTGCAGATGAGTGTACCTTTTTGCGAGATCCACCCATAAGGGGTGCAACTCACCTTCTTTTCCTTATTGCTTTGCCAAGAGATTACCATCCCTTTATTCTTGGAGGGATCTTGACTCGCCCCCTCCTGACCCTCTGGGTATTGCTGGGTCTGACACTTTATTCCCTCGTGACCTTCTGTTCTGCCAACTCGTGGAAGTGGGATCTTCTGGAGGTCAACTTGGGAGACTCCATCGATGACGTCCAGCCTCGCCAGCTAGTGGGATCCTGGTCAATGGGATCTGCTAGGGATCAACTTGTTAATGCCTCCTAAGAGATGTCAACCAGACCTGCCGGCTAATGAGAGCTCGGTGAGCGGGACCATCTGGGCTCCAACATGTCTAAACCACCTCCAAGATGTCAATCGGCCCTACCGGCTAATGAAAGCCCAGTCAGCGGGACCATCTTGAGGTTAACTTTCCAAATTACATGAAGTGACTTCCAGCCCTGATAGTTCATTTTGTAGTCTAACTATTAGGGTATTTTCTAGTTTATAATGTGCAAATAATGCCTTGTAAGCTTATATTTTTACTTACTTATGTATATATTATTGCCGCTAATATTTTCTTCTCTTTTTGCAGGTTTATAGGAATTTTGGATAAAAATGCCCTGAAACACCCCCTGACACGCCCTCCCTGGGCGTGTCATAGGGCGTATGACCCGATCCCGAGGAAGTTTACTGCCAAAGCCAACATAACGAGAAAAACCACTATCATGCCACCCTGCCACTCCATCCCTGGGCTTATCACAGGGCGTGTCACCCTCATCCCGAAGCCTGCTGCCGCATTTAAAGATTTTTCGTTGTTGCACGTTAATAGTACTAACACGCCCCCCTACACGGGCGTGTCCCTGGGCGTGTTCAACCTTTTCCGATGACTGAAAGATTTCCGACCAATGATTTCGATGTGACGTGCGTTTCACGCCCCCCTACACGGGCATGACCCAGGGCGTGTCCACCATCGTACAGAAGCAATCATACTTCCTTCCAGAATCTAGAGCCCGAGGTCAACTCCGTGTATGTTATGCCCCCCTGACACGCCCTCCCTTGGCGTGACAGAGGGCGTGACCAACCTGAGAATATTTCCTATAAATACAGTGATACCCCTTGTGTCCAAAACAGTTTGGTTTGAGAGGGGAGGTGCTGCCCTTTTGTTTACTTGTGTTCTTTCATGCTTTTTCTCCCCCTCTCTCTTTCTCATTTTAGTTTTTCTTAACCCTAGTTTAGTTTAAGCTTTTGTAATAGCTTTGGTACTTGTTTTGGTAGTTAAATGTATTGCTAGCTTAGTTTTATTTCATTAAAAGTGTAATATTTCATTTCAAGTGTAGCTCTCTTTCATTATTAATATAATTTCCCTTTGTTTTCTTTGTGTTCTTAATGTTTTTCTACTCATCCCTCCTCCTCCACTTTGCAATGATTAATTAATCCTCCTTGTACTCGATCTTGATGATCCGAGGTTCGAGTTGATTAAGTTATGACGCTTTGAATTTACCTTTTCTTTTTAGGGTTTAAGCCTTCGAATTACTCTTGATTTTTCATGTTTGCAATTATATCATCGATATATAATTTCTATTTCTGTTTTCACTCTTAGCTAGCCAAGAGGCTCGTAGTTTGACGTGAACACTCAAGAGTAAAGAGAGTTGTACATACCTCTCGAGAGAGGAAGACGTCCAAATCTCCCGGATTGGAGTGAAATCCAATAACGGGGTTCACCGCATAAAGCGAGCTTTAGGCCTCCGATTTGGACGAGAGTTCGGTCGGACCTTCCTAAACTCAGTTGGGCATGACTTCGAGAGAAGCGTGTTCAAGCTTTAGGAACCTCCATGGTCAAGGACCTTCACCCTATTAATTTTAGGTTTATTATCGTGTTTTTAATCGACTTTTGCCGAGGTGATTCTTGATCGAGTGCTTTTCCATCTCATTGATCCAACCCTTCAGTGTAATCATTTTTATTTGCTCTCTACTTAACTGCAATTAGTTCTCTTTTAGTGCAATATTTCCTTTCTTAAGTGCGTTTAGATTTCTCTTTAACCCTAAACCTTTCCTTCGATAAAATAATAGTTTTCATGTGAGTAAGTTTACTCAACAGTTCTCGGATTTCAATACGACACTTGTGTCCCCTAGCTATAGTTCGATAGGTATACTTGCCTAGTTGGATTGCTAGTTCGGCTCTCTTTCCTTAAGACACCAAGTTTTTGGCATCGTTGCTGGGGAGCAACTTTTATTGATAATTTTAAAACACGAACCTATTACTTTTATCATTTCTCTTTCTCATCCTCCTTCTAAAAAATTTAAAATAAAAAAAATTTATTAACGCTCTTAATAGAAACCCACTTCATAATTTTTCTACACCATCTAACTCTCTCGAAAAGGGCAAAGTGGCTTAAATACCACTATCTTGTCTAGTATCTTGCGAACCCTTCATTGGGTAGCCCTTGGGAAGTTCGGGAGTTAAAACATAAAAAAATCTATTTAAAAAAAAATTGTAGCTTCTCTTTTTCTAGTTTATTTATTTCTCTTTCTTTATCTTCTCTTTTTCTAGTGCATGACCCGCGGGAGTTCGTTGGTTATTTTGGACTTAGACCGCAAAATTGAGCGTACTATTCGGAGAAGATTGCGATTTCAAGGCCCTACTCCCCAAATATCGGTTGAGGATTCCGAGTCATTTTCCACTTTAAGAATGGAAGAACCCCACGTGGAGGAAGTCATGCATAGGCCAATGTCCTATTATGCAGGACCGAACCTAGAGGGAACATAATCCAGTATAGTGCTCCCTGCTATAGCTAATAATATTTTTGAACTAAATCCTAGCATAATTCAAATGGTGCAATAGTATGCGCAATATGACGGACTTCAAGATGAAGATCCGAACGCACATATAACAAGCTTTTTTGAGATTTGTGACACCTTCAAGATAAATGGTGTTACAAATGATGCTATTAAGCTAAGATTATTTCCTTTCTCCCTTAGAACTAAAGCAAAACAGTGGTTGAACACTCTGCCAAGAGGGAGCATCACCACTTGGGATTAACAAACTGAAAAATTTCTGGCGAAGTATTTTCCACCAGCTAAAAATGCAAAACTTAGGAATGATATTTCTGCCTTTTTTCAAATTGTTTCTGAAACTTTGTATGAAACCTGGTAAAGATTTAAAAAACTCTTAAGATGATGCCCCCATCACACGCTGCCTGTATGGTTACAAGTGCAGACGTTTTATAACGGGCTAAATCAAAATGCAAAGCAAATGATAGACGCAGCTTCTGGCGGTACTTTAAACCATAAGACCCCGGAAGTAGCTCTTGAGCTTTTCGAGGACATGGCCATGAACACCTATCAGTGGAATGTGCCCAAACAAACCTGCAGGTATATTTTAAGTGGACAATGTCTCCCAGCTAGCTCTGCAAGTGGAAGTATTAAGTAAAAAAAATGCGGAGATGACTGCTGCCTCCGCCCCTCGGGTATGGGAATCTGCAACTCCTGCTCCCGAACAATTAGTTTATATTAATAATATGCCTAGAAATTCTTTTAATAATTTTTCTACTGCAAATTTTCAAGCTCCGGGTTTCTCTTTTCTGAATAGTTATAATCCTGCTTTACGAAACCACCCAAATTTTTCGTGGAGTAACCCTTCGAACGCGATGCGCCCGCCACCTCAAAATGATTTTCTGCACTACCTCCACCTCTTCAAAACTATCCAAAACCTCCAAGATTGGAGTTACTTTCTAAATATATAACCACAAATGGCGCTACTATAAGAACCTTAACCGGAAGCGTTAAAAATCTAGAAAATCAAGTAGGACAACTCGCAAAAATTATTTCTGAGCGACCCACAGGGTATCTTCCTTCCAATACCGAGCCCAACCCGAGAGAGCAAGCGAAAGTTATAACTCTTCGGAGTGGGAAGCAAGTTTCTGGTATGGTTAGTGAAGAGCTTGAGGCAAGCTCCGCTCCCATTTTAAAAATCAAAGCTCTGCCACCGTTTTAAAAATTCCACCCTTTGCCGAAGAAGAAGTTATCACTCCTCTCTACGTTAGAAAATGATCTCACTCCACCGCCCATCTTTAAAAATAATCCAACTCGACCATACCCTTCTGAACTTAACAAACAACGTCAGGATGATCAATACTCTCGCTTCCTAGAAATATTTTAGCAAATCCACATAAACCTACCCTTCTATGAAGCTATTTCCCAGATGTCGAAGTACGCTAAGTATCTGAAGGACCTCCTGACTAACAAGAGGATGTTAGAGAACTTGTCACACGTCACACTAAACGCCGAGTGCTCTGCTGTCTTGACAAACAGTTTACCAAAGAAGATCAGTGATCCAGGTAGTTTTTCTATTCCGTGTGTGTTTGGTGATCTTTTTGTTAAGCACGCATTGGCCAACTTAGGTGCAAGTATCAACCTGATGCCCCTCTCATTGTTCAAGAAGTTAGGAATTGGTAGCCTCAACCCCACACGCATGAGTATCCAGATCGCCGATAGATCCATTAAGTACCCGATAGGAATAGTGGAGGATGTTCTAGTCAAAGTCGACAAATTCTTCTTCCCCGTGGATTTCGTCATATTGGACATCGAAGAAGACGTTGAGGTTCCCTTGATCCTTGGCCGACCCTTCCTTGCCACCTCCCGAGCTATCATTGACGTAAGCAATGGTAAACTCTTCCTTCAAGTAGGCGACGATGAAGTGACCTTCTCTATCACCCCTTCGATGAAAATACCCTGGAATATGATGACGCCTGTTTCTTCTTAGAAGCCTTAAGTGATGAATCTTCCTACTGCCCTTCTGATAGTGAAAATGAATTTTCTGATTTTTGTCCTTTCTCTACTATTCCAAATGAATTTCTACAAGAAACCTCCATGACCACTAGCCCCACCCCTTTTAATTTTCCATTTGAAAAAGTCTATGAAAATATAGTATTTGAAAAAGAAAGAATTTCTAAATCCTCGTATGAAGACCCCCTACCCTAGAATTAAAGGAACTGCCCGAACATCTTAGGTATGCCTTCTTAAGAAAGGATTCCAAGCTACCAGTGATAGTTTCATCCCACCTAACTGAAGTACAAAATGATAAACTCCTTCTAGTTTTACGTAAACATCGCCGAGCTATTGCCTGGAAAATTTCTGATATCAAGGGCATAAGCCCATCTTTCTGCACTCACAAAATCTTAATGGAAGATAATTCGCATAACTCAATACAACCTCAGCGCCATATAAATCTGAACATGAAAGAAGTCGTAAAGGGCGAGGTTATGAAACTCTTAGATGCAGGAATTATCTATCCTACATCTGATAGTAAGTGGGTTAGCTCTATTCAGGTAGTGCTGAAAAAGGGAGGGATAACTGTAGTTGTAAATGAAAATAAAGATTTAATCTAGAAACGGACGGTGACGGGGTGGCAAATGTGTATTGACTATTATAAGTTAAACAATGCCACCCGCAAGGACCACTTCCCCTTGCCGTTCATCGATCAAATCTTAGAACGATTATCCGACCATAGCTTTTATTGTTTTCTCGATGGCCTCTCGGGGTATTACTAAATCCCCATCTCTCCCAAGGAATAGGAGAAAACTACGTTTACTTGTCTCTTCGGTACCTTTGCCTACCAAAGAATGTCGTTTGGATTGTGCAATACGCCAGCTACATTCCAGTGATGTATGCTCGCTATCTTTGACAAGTACGTAGAAAGCATTATGGAGGTATTCATGGATGATTTCTCCGTGTTCGGCAATGCCTTCGATAGTTGTTTAGAAAACTTAGAAAAAGTCTTAGAAATATGCGAAGAAACTAACCTTGCCCTAAATTGGGAAAAATGTCATTTTATGGTGAGGGAAGGGTTAGTTTTGGGTCATAAGATTTCTACAAGAGGCATTGAAGTATATATAGCCAAGATAGAAGTTATCGAGAAGCTGCCGCCGCCTACGAAAGTAAAAGCTATAAGAAGTTTCATAGGTTACGCTAGATTTTACCGTCGCTTCATAAAAGACTTCTCCAAAATCACCAAACCCCTTACTCAACTCTTAGAAAAAGACACCCCATTTATTTTTGATGGCGTTTGTCTGTCTGCCTTTGAATTAATAAAAGATAAAGTAATTAATGCATCCATTATGATAGCTCTGGTGTGGGACCTTCCCTTTGAAATTATGTGCGATGCGAGTAGTTTCGCGGTGGGAGCCGTATTAGGTCAACGCGTATCTAAAAACTTCCATCCCATCTATTATGCAAGTAAAACACTTACATAGACACAAGAGAATTACACCACAACCGAGAAGGAGCTCCTAGCTGTAGTATTCTCTTTTGATAAATTCCACCCTTACATTACGCTTTCAAAAATTATTGTTTTTATGGACCACTCGGCCCTCAAATATCTTCTTGCTAAGACAGATGCCAAGCCGCGCCTGATTTGCTGGGTCTTACTCCTCCAGGAGTTTGACTTAGAAATCCGTGATAAGCGAGGAGCCGAGAATTTTACTGCCAACCACCTTTCCCGATTAGATAATCCCTTTATTGAAAATTTAGATGAAAAATCTTTTAATGATTATTTTCCTCATGAGAAGTTGCTTTCAATTAACACTTCTCCTTCTCCTTAGTTTGCACACATTGCAAACTATTTAGTGGACCGTGTGCTCCCAAAAGAGTTCTCCTCTCAACAAAACAAGAAATTCTTTTCTGAGTTGAAGAACTACTTTTGGTAAGACCCGCATCTTTTCTGAATCTGTGCGGACCAAGTGATAAGGAGATGTGTTTCTTATGACGAAGGATTAGATATTTTAAAACATTTGCATGAAGGACCGACTGGTGGTCACTATCAAGCTGCTCTTACTGCCCACAAAGTGCTTTGTGCGGGTTTTTACTGGCCTAGCCTGTTTAAAGACGCACAAGCCTTTGTGAGTAGGTGTGATAGTTGCCAACTGTCGGGAAATATTTCTAATAAAAATGAAAATATGCAAAATTACTTCCTTGAGTGCGAAGTTTTTGATCTCTGGGGATTTGATTTTGTTGGCCCTCTTCCTTCTAGCTTTGAGAATAAATACATCTTAGTTGCCGTCGATTATGTTTCTCGTTGGGCTGAAGCCCAAGATCTTCTTACTAACGATGCACGAGTTGTAGTTACATTTTTGAAAAAATTATTTTCTCGATTCGGTACACTGTAAGCCATCGTTAGCGATAAAGGTTCACACTTTTGTAATACACAGTTTTCTAAAACTCTTATTAAATATGGAGTTATGCTTAAACTTTCAACTGCCTACTACCCCAAAATTAACGGACAAGCAGAAGTAGTGAATAGAGAGATAAAAAGAATATTAGAAAAGACTGTTTCAACTTCTATGAAAGATTGGTCAGCCAAATTAGACAATGCTTTATGGGCCTACCAAACAGCGTACAAAACTGCCCTCGAATGTACGTCGTACTGGTTGGTTTATGGAAAATCATGCCATTTACCTGTAGAATTAGAACACCGTGCTTTTTGGGCCTTGCGATTTTTAAATTTCGATCCCCACTCTGTCGGCGACCTTAGAAAATTTCAACTTAACGAGCTCGACGGGTGGCGCTCTTACGCGTACGAAAACAACAAATTTTATAAAGAGCAGATGAAATGTTTTTATGACAAGCACTTAAGGCACCCAAAAACCTTTAAGTCGGGCGACCAAGTTCTTTTGTATAATTCTTGATTACGTTTATTTCCTGGCAAATTAAAGTCACGATGGTCTGGACCGTTTTCTGTTTTAGAAGTTTTTCCTTATGGTACTGTTTTAATTTCCCACCTTGATAAGGGTGATTTCAAAGTAAATGAGGTATTAAACTATATTTTTCTAGTGATGATGATGTCAGTCTGAACAATGTTTAATTTTTACTGCACGAACTGTAACTTAAGACTATTTTGTTTTTGTTAAAAACTAAAATTATTATTTTGGATAATATTTTTTTGATACGTCGAGCTCAAACGACATTTTAAACAAAGGGCGCTCTTGGAAGGCAACCCAAGTTATCTTTTTCTGTTTTCTTTATTTTACAATTTTTTCCCCGGACAGCTCCGACAAGCTGAAGCTTCTGCGATCGCCTGATCCAACGCTGCTAATTCCATCACGAAGTCCAAAGAAGACATTTCATGAAGATCCAAAGCACAGGCATGGGGGAGCGCAATCACTCAGCTTTCGCGACACATAAATCCGGGGAAGTACCTGTTTTTCAATTCTGTACTTCATTACTGTTTAATTTGCTCTCTCTCTAACCTCCTTTCTCCATTGAGGACAATGTCCATTTTAAGCTTGGGGGAGGATTTCCTCCTTCTTTTTGCTATTTGTGTATATTTCAAAATCCAAAAAAAGAAAATATTTCAAAAATAAAAAAAGAGAATATTTCAAAATATAACAAATATGTAATATTTGCTTTTACTTTAATAGTTTAGACATTTTTTTGGTATTTCAATAGTACCCATTGCTTTTCATTTGTTTTTCTCAAAATTCTATATAAACAACTTAGCTAATTATAATTTTTCTAATCGTTATTTTTAATTTTGTTTCACAAGTAAAATGTTGGTCATGCTGTGTTTCTAATTCACGATAGCATGTTAATGTGAAACATTTTTTCTAAAACTGGCATTTTTATTATGGTTTTCGTTCTTTATTTCTTTTACTTTCTTGAAAGTTTTTCATCCACTATTTTCCTTTTCATCTTTGGATAATTTTTGTAAGGTCGACTTTTGATTAGTGTAGTAGATGTGAACGATCCAAGTCACCTATTATTTCTATTTTCAAGATAATTTCATCAATCTTCTTTTATTATCTAGGACTTGTTTTTTGAAATTTTTTAAATATGTGCTTTAAATAAATTCAAAAGCTTGAAAATGATTTAGGCCATTTTTGTTTTCGTTTGAGTCTTCTTGCCAACCTAAAATTTATTACCCCTAGTTAGCCACTTTTGAGCCTTTTTCCAATTTCAATTGATAGCTCTACTAATCATTTCATTCTCACAAAAGCAAAAATTTTCCAACCTATTTAATCACACTAACCTTTTTGAGTTTCATTGAAAACTTTCATGATTATGATATGTTATTTTGTGATATTTTTGGAGAAGTTTTTGAAAAAGTATGCTCAAAAAGAAGTGTTTACTTTTGTTTGACCAATTTTAAAATGAAAAGAAAGAAAAATTAATTATGGCCTTCATTTTGAAAAAGAAGAAAAAAATGAAAAAGAAAAAAATTGGAAAAGAAAAAGAAAAATATATATATATTTGAAAACTTGTTGTTTTGGTTTAGTGTGATTTTTAAGCCTCCTTGTTTATCTTTGAATTCCACTCCTAATCATAATCCTAAACCAAACGTTTCGGTCCTAATAAGTCCTTTTGATTCATGCTTTTGATTTTTTTTTTAATTTATTAGGTAAGAAAAGAAGAAAAGTAAATCAGTATTAGTTTTGGATTTAAATTTTGATTTTTGTTATTTAATTGATATTTTTATAATGCCTTGCTTGGATCTTATAACAACTCAATGCGTTTTTCATTTTGTTGCTTTCCTTAAATCTATTTAAAGAAATTTGTTAAAATTTTGGATGATTTATTTTCGTTAGTAAAGTTTTTAAATTGTAAAACATGTTTCAATAATTATTTTAGGTTTACGTTTCACCTTCTCCCTACTTAGAATTTCGCATTGTACTTGTGTAGGCATAATTAGAACATTTTGATTAGTCCTATTTTATTGTTATCTAGTTTTCATATCTTTGCTTGGGGACAAGCAAAGCTTAAATTTGGGGGAATTTGATAGTTCGTTTTGTAGTCTAAACTATTACGGTATTTTCTAGTTTATAATGTGCAAATCATGTCTTGTAAGCTTATATTTTGACTTCCTTATGTATATATTATTGCTGTTAATATTTTCTTCTCTTTTTGCAGGTTTAAAAGAATTTTGGATAAAAATGCCCTAACACGCCCCTGACACACCTTCCCTAGGCATGTCACAGGGCGTGTGACCCGATCCCGTTGAAGTCTGCTATCAGAGCCAACATAACAAGAAAAACCACTGTCATGCCCCCCTGACACGCCCTCCCTAGGCATGTTACAGGGCGTGTCACCCTCATCCCGAAGCCTATGACCTCATTTAAAGATTTTCCATTGCTGCACGTCAATAGTACTGACACGCCCCCCTATACGGGCGTGTCCCTGGGCGTGTTCAACCTTTTCCGATGACTGACAGATTTCCTACCAATGATTTCAACGCGACGTGCTTGTCACGCCCCCTATACGGGCGTGACCTAGGGCGTGTCCACCATCGTACAGAAGCAATCATCCTTCCCGCCAGAATCCAGAGCCCAAGGTCAACTCCGTGCATGTCATGCTCCTCTGACATGCCCTCCCTGGGCGTGATAGAGGGCGTGAATAACCCGAGAATTTTTCCTATAAATAAAGTGGTACCCCCTTATGTCCAGAATAGTTTGGGATGAGGGGTGGTGCTGCCCTTTTGTTTACTTATGTTTTTTCAAGCTTTTTCTCCCCCTCACTCTCTTTCTCATTTTAGTTTTTCTTAACCCTAATTTAGTTTAAGCTTTTGTAATAGCTTTTGTACTTGTTTTGATAGTTTAATGTAATGTTATCTTAGTTTTATTTCATTGCAAGTGTAATCTTTCATTTCAATTGTAGCTCTCTTTCATTATTAAAATAAGTGCCCTTTGCTTACTTTGTGTTCTTAATGTTTTCTACTCATCCCTCCTCCTCCACTTCGCTATGATTAACTAATCCTCCTTGTACTCGATCTTGATAATCCGATGTTCGAGTTGATTAAGTTATGATGCTTTGAATTTACCTTTTCTTTTTAGGGTTTAGGCCTTCGAATTACTCTTGATTTTTCATGTTTGGAATTATATCATCGATATATAATTTCTATTTCTGTTTTCACTCTTAGCTAGCCGAGAGGCTCGTAGTTTGAAGTGAACACTCAAGAGTAAAGAGAGTTGTACGCACCGCTCGAGAGAGGCAGACATCCAAATCTCCCTGATTGGAGTGAAATCCAATAGCGGGGTTCACCGAATAAAGCGAGCTTTAGGCCTCCGATTTAGACGAGAGTTTGGTCGGACCTTCCTAAACTCAGTTGGGCACAACTTCGAGAGAAGCGTGTTCAAGCTTTAGGAACCTCCACGGTCAAGGACCTTCACCCTATTAAGTTTATGTTTATTATCGTGTTTTTAATCGACTTTTTCCTAGGTGATTCTTGATCGAGTGCTTTTCCATCTCATTGATCCAACCCTTCAGTGTAATTGTTTTTATTTGTTCTCTACTTAACTGCAATTTGTTCTCTTTTAGTGCAATATTTCCTTTCTTAAGTGCATTTAGATTTCTCTTTAACCCTAAACCTTTCCTTCGATAAAATAATAGTTTTCGTGTGAGTAGGTTTACTCAACAGTTCCCGAATTTCAATACGATACTTGTGTCCGCTAGCTATAGTTCGATAGGTATAGTTGCCTAGTTGGATTGTTAGTTCGGCTCTCTATCCTTAAGACACAAAGCCCTGCCATCTAGGGAGAGCCTGGTCAGCGGGATCTGCTCGGGATCAAATTGTCAACGCCTTCTCCAAGATGTCAACCGGCTCTGCCGACTAATGAGAGCCCGATCAGCGGGACCATCTGGGCACCAACATGTCTAAGCCACCCCCAAGATGTCAACCCGCCCTGCCGGCTAATGAGAGCCCGGCCAGCGAGACCATCTTGAGGTTAACTTTCCAAATTCCATCGAGTGACTTCCAGCCCTGCCAGCTAGTAAGAGCCTGGTAAGCGGGATCTGCTCGGGATCAACTTATCAATTCCTTCTCCAAGATGTTAACCGGCCCTGCCGGATAATGAGATCCCGACCAACGGGACCATCTGGGCGCTAACATGTCTAAGCCACCCCCAAGATGTCAACAGGCCCTGCCGGCTAATGAGAGCCTGGTCAGCGGGATCATCTTGAGGTTAACTTTCCAAACTCCACTAAGTGACTTCCATCCCTACCAGCTAGTGAGAGCCTGGTAAGCGGGATCTGCTCGGGATCAACTCGGTGAACTCTTCACCCATTCATGTGAATCATTATAGAAGAAAATCAGAATATCAAGAAGCTTCATATTATAAAAAAGATGTTACATACATGTTTTAAGGATAGAAACTCATCAGGTCATCACCACTCCAGGTGTGACTTAGGGCCTTACCCTCCATATTTCGGAGGAGATACCTCCTGACTTTAAAGTCTCCTTGACAATAAACGGACCCTCCCAGTTTGGGTTGAGCTTTCCCACTATAGCTGATCTCCCTATAACATCTACTTTTTTCAAGACCAAGTCCCCTTCCGCGAACTATTTGATTCTAACATGTTTGTCAAAGTACTTAACCATCCGCTCTTTTATTTCTTCTTGCCTGATGGCGACCACATCTCCGAGATCCTCTGTCAGGTCCAAGGAGAGTCGCATCTCATCCTCATTCTCAACCATCCATTCTTCCCTGCCTTCCTCTGCTTCCACCACTCGCGGTGTCCGGACCTCGAACTCAATTGGGAGCATAGCTTCGCATCCATGGGAGAGTTTGAAGGGGTTCTCCCCCATGGCTGTGTTTGGGGTGGTCCTCAGGGTCCAGAGGATGGAAGGAAGTTGCTCCACTCAACTCCCCTTCAGGTTCTCAACCTTCTTCTAAAACAAATTTACAATGATCTTGTTCGCCGCCTCCACCTGCCCGTTACTCCTAGGGTGGTGGACCGACGCGAACTGGAGATCGCTCCCAAGCTGATCGCAAAAGCTGATGAACTCTACGCTGGCAAAATGCGGCCCATTGTCCGTGACAATGGCCTGAGGCAACCCATGCCTGCAAATGGTCTCCCCCATATGAAGTTTTGGATCACCTGAGAGGTCATCTTGGCTAGTGTCTTAACCTCCAACCACTTAAAGAAATAATTGATCATGACTAGCAGGAACCTCCTCTGTCCACTGGCCTAGAGAAGGGCCCCACAAGATCCATTCTCCAGATAGCAATGGGCCAGGTCATAGCGATGCTCCTGAGTCTCTGGGCTAGTAGTAGTTGGAGAGGGGTGAACAGCTGTCACTTTTGGCACTTCTTCGCGAACTCGATGGCATCCTTGCTTAGGGTCAGCAAGAATACCCTTGGCTTATAATCCTCCCTTCTAGGGTCCTGCTCCCTGAGTGACTCCCACACTCCTCGGAGTGAACCTACTCCAAGATCCTCGAAACCTCTTCTTCAGTCACGCAATATACCAGAAGCCCTGAGAGAGTCTTCTGATACAGCTTCCCATCACATATCAAATAGTATGCCGACTTGTACTTGAAGCGCTTCTTATCCAGGCCCTCTAGGAACTCTCCTGTGGACAAGAACGTTGTGAAGGGGTCCATCTAGGAAGGGCGCTGATCCACTTCCATCATCTCCCCCACTTCTATGGAAGGGCGGAAAAGGTCTGCAAGAGTTCTGCCTGCACTGGGTCCGAACTTGGCCTCCTGGTACACCTGCTCGTTTTCTTCCTGCGGGACATGCCTGATGGAGAATATTTGAAACATGCCGACGATCCACTTAACCTTTGCCAGATATAACTGGAGAGTAGGCTCCCTTTACTCGAACTCCCCGTTGATCTGAGAGGACACCACCATGGAGTCTGTTAGAAACTCCACGTCCGAAACCACCAGTTTTTGTGCCAGCCAAAGTCCTGCGATCACTGCCTCATACTCCGCTTGATTGTTGGTGATGGGGAAATGGATGACAACCATTTGCTCAATCTTCATCCCTTGCGGACTCTCCAAAATCACCCTTACCCCCAGGGAGTGACTCCCCGACACGTCCACTTTCACCCTCCAAGGAACTAGGTAAGTGAGCTCGGCCTCCACCACCTCGACCACGTAGTTGGCTAAGAAGTTGACCATCGCCTGGACCTTGATCAAGAGGTGAGGGACAAAGGAAATGTCAAACTCACTCAACTCTACTGACCACTTCGCTAGCCTTCTAGAGTGCTCCACCCCCTCAGAGATATTGCGAAGGGGATAGTCAGTCACCACCCGGCTAGAGTGTGCTTGGAAATATGGATGGAGCCTCCGGGCCGAGATGAACAGGGCAAAAGTCAGATTCTCCAAAATAGTAGATTGGCAGCTCTGCCTTCCTCAGGACCCTACTCACATAGTACATTGGCAGCTGTTTCTTGCCCTCTTCTCGGACCAGGACGGAGCTCAGGGCCTCGACCCCAACACCAAGGTATAGAGATAGATCTTCCCCTTCCTTTGGTCCCTAGAGTAGAGGATCCTAGGTCAGCAGCTTATTCAAGGCATAGAAGGCTCCCTCACATTCCTCGGACCTTACGAATTTCTGACCCCCTCTCAGCGCTTTGAAGAAAGGTGAGCACTTCTCTCTAGCCCGGGAGAGGAACTTGCTTAGCCCTGCCAGCTTCCTTATCAAATGCTGGACCTCATTGGCATTCTTAGGTGACCCCAACTCCAAGATGGCCCTCACCTTGTCTGGGCTGGGCTCCACTCCTGCGGGAGTAAGGAGATGGCCTAGGAACTTGCCCATGCTTGCTCCGAAGACACACTTCAAGGGGGTTCGACCTCATTTTATATTTTCGCAGGGTGCCAAAGGTCTCTTCTAGGTCTTGGAGTTGAGAGCCAACATCCTGACTCTTGATCATGAGATCATCCACGTACACCTCCAGGTTCCATCCCTTCTGTTCCTCGAAGATCTTGTCCATCATCCTCTGATATGTTGCCCCTGCATGTTTTAGCCCAAAGGGCATCATTTTATAGCAGTAGCACCCATCTTCGGTAATGAAAGAGACATCTTTTTATGTTGGGAGGGTGCATTCTGATTTGATGATAACCTGAAAAAGCATCTAAGAAACTCATTAGAGAGAAACCGACAGCTGAGTCAACCAGTGCTTCGATTCGAGGCAAGGGGTAACAATCCTTAGGACATGATTTATTCAAAAGAGATAAATCTACAAACATCCTCCAACGGGAGTCTCCTTTTTTAACCATTACAACATTGGAGACCCAACTTGGATACTGAATCTATGAAATGAATCCGTCCTTGAGGAGCTTACCCACCTCCTCCTGGATAGGCTCGACCAGCTTGTCTGCGGTAGACCTCTTCTTTTGCCACATGCGTCGGGCCTCAAGATCCAGGTTAAGGCTGTGGTGTTGGGATTTGTCTCCACAATACCTCAGATTTGTAGGAGGTCAGACCTTGAACTAAGATGAATTAAGGTGTATTTGATATTGTGTTTAAGTTGTATGTGTGCAGGTTCTTATTGCCAAGTATAGACCAATGTCAGTTTATAATGGGTCACCAAACATAGGACCATACAATGTAATCCCTCATTGTGTGATCCAAAGTGTTGGCCCATGTATAGCCTCTCTATTGGGATACACTTCCTATACATGCACTTGGATTGGTGGACTGAAGTATTGAAGTTTATGTTTTTCAGAAGAATTTTTCTAAGTCCACATACTCGAGTAGCTTCCTTCATCTACTCGAGTAAGTGACCTAGTACTCGAGTAGATCCTTAGACATACTCGAGAAGACTCTGTATACTCGTGTAGATAAGCTTATACTCGAGTAGATAGTTAGTCACTCGAGTAGATCATATTTTATACTCGAGTAGATCCTTTTGTTCTTAGATCCGAAATTTTCTCTAAGTCCACATACTCGAGTACCCCTTTTGTACACTCGAGTAAGTGAGTCTGTACTCGAGTAAGTTGGATTACATACTCGAGTAGACTGTATTGTACTCGAGTAGGTGATAACTTGTACTCGAGTAGTTGGTTAGTTACTCGAGTAAGTGTTCTGTTCATACTCGAGTAGATCTGCACTTCTCATCTCAGAAAGTTTCTAAGTCTACCTACTCGAGTTGTTCCCTATATACTCAAGTAAGTGACTCTGTACTCGAGTAGTTGTTTTCATTCTCGAGTAGTTTAGTGATTACCCGAGTAGTCTTCCCAAGATACTCGAGTAGTTCATTTTCCCCTCACTCAAGTATCTCCAACTCTTCTACTCGAGTAGTTCTTTCTATTTTATCTGAGAATTTTTCCCTAAGTGTTTTTACTCGAGTATATACTCTCATACTCGAGTAGTTCTAAAATCACTCTAGTATTGATCTCTGAATCACTCGAGTAGCTTTTTTTCTTATACTCGAGTATGCTCCTCCTATCCACTCGAGTATATAACATCTTATACTCGAGTATGTTTCTTCTCTGTCTCGAGTATATCTGTTCAAACATTCCTGAAATTCTCCAAGTACAATTTCGCTGTGTATTTCGAATTAATCATTTCTGATTGGTCCACGTGTCATCCCTAATTAAATTTATGACCGTTGGAGTCCACCTATAAATAGGTCCTTTTAGATTTGACATAAAAAACTTTACTGAGATTATTATTTTAAGAAAGAAAGAAGTTCCCGTGAACCCTAATTTCTCACGCCGCTGCCATTGCCGTTCACGGAAGAAGGTCTGGATCGACGATCTCCGATCGCTGCTCTCATCTCTATTTCTCCAGAGATCCAGACGAAAGATAATCACTCGATCTCGCATAGCCTCAAAGATTTCTGATCTATTTTCTCGATCGAGGTGATTGCGTTTTTCAGATCTGTGGATCTCTCTCAAGTCGCCTTCAACATATTCTGATCAAGCCAAATTTCTCAAGGAAGAAGACTATCAAAGATCCAGATCTGTGCAATATATTGTTTGTATTTTCTTTTCAAACAAATTTCATTGTAGGAGTTTTTCTCCGAGATTTGTAGGAAGGCTTTATCTTCCGAGTGTAGATCCGGTTTGGATCGAGTTTTGTAGGAACGTGGTTCCGAGGTGTAGGATTGTTTTCAATCCGAGATAGTGGAGTAGCCGAGTCTAGTGGTTTGCTAGATCGGTGAGGAAAGTGGACGTACCCAAGATTGGGGAATCATTATAAATCTCTTGTCGTCTGTGTGATTGCTTGATCTGTGCTGTGTTAATTTCTTTTTATTCCGCTTTTGACACGCATTTCACCTATTCACCCCCCTCTAGGTGATTTAGGTAGACAACTTAGTTCTCTCAATTGGTATCAGAGGGAGGTTGATCGTTAAAAGGTTAACACCTTGATCTAATCCTTACCAAGTTTTCTCAAGAGAAATTTCAAGCATGAGTAAGACCAAGGATTTTGCTAAGCTCCCTATCTGCACCAAGAACAATTTTCCTATGTGGAAGGAAAGAGTTAAATTCTTTATGGAAGCAGTAGATCCCCGGATCTTCATGATTGTTGAAGAAGGTCCCCACATTCCTATGACCACCTCCACCATAGATTCATCTAAGCAAGTTCCCAAGAAATTGATGGATCTAGATAAGGACAAGATTGCACTTGTCTCTTTGGATAAGAAAGCTAAAAATATTATCGCAAGTGCAGTCGATGACTCAATGCAGCAGAATCTGATTCATTGCCAATCTGCCAAGGAGATGTGGCAATCCCTAGTGACTCTAATGGAAGGTACAGAAGAAGTGAGGGATGATCGAAGGTCCCTACTGAACCAGAAATATGAAGCCTTCAGGCAGGGTCATAAGGAAGCCATAGCTGACACTTTTGAGAACTTCTTCAAGATAGTAAATGGCCTAAGAGTTTATGGACGTGTCTTCACCAATGGGGAACTCAATGACAAATTCTTAAGATCCCTAACCAAGGAATGGGACAATAAGGTATGTGCCATTCGGGAGTTTGGAAGGTTAGCTGAGACGGACCCGCAGAATCTATTCGGAAAGCTTATGTCTTACGAGCTGCAAATCAACTCAAGAAAAGCTGAAGAAGAGATAAGCAGGTCTGCATCCAAGGAGAAGTCTGTCGCTCTAAAGGCAGATAGCTCAAGGAAGACAAAGTCTAGCTCTCCTGCCCTAGTTCCTGAAGCTGATGAAGAAGAATCATCTGATCCAAGCTCATCTGGCTCAGAACTATCTGAAGGAGAGTTCTCATTGCTCTCCCGACAATTCAAGAAATTCTTAAATAAGAAGAAGCAATGGAGAGGCAAAGATGCCTCATTCAGATGATCACGACGTGACGATGATCAGCGAAAGAAAGGCTCAAGTAGCCATGACAGGTATTACTCTAAACAGAACAAACAGATTTCAACTGACATCATTTGTTATTGTTGTAATAAGCCAGGTCACGTCATCGCGGACTGCCCTCACAAGAAGAAAGAGGGCGGCAGAAGAGAGGAAAAGAAATCCTCATACCACAAGAAGAGGACAGAGAAGAGTCTAGTAGCCAAGAAGAGCAAAACTCTCAGCGACACTCATCTGAGTCGAGTGAAGAAGAGGAAGCTTACTTTGGGCTCATGGCTCACTCAGATGATGAACAAGTCCCCCAGTTCACTGGGGAGGTAAAATCTCATACTCCTCTCTCTGATTCTGATGATGATAATGAGCAAGAGGGCTATTCCTCTGAAGATGAATCTGAACTCATGGGTCAGTATAAGGAGTTACTCACAGCTTACGAAAAATGTCGTAGAGTAGTGAAAACTAAAGCCAAAGAGATAAAATCTCTACAGGCTAGTGAGAGCAGCTTGAGAGAAGAAGTCACCAAGACTAACTCTCTTCAAGAGAACTTCAATAGTGCTATGGAGGAATACAATCAAGCTCTCAAGCACCTCGACCATAAAGAGGAAATCATCAAAGAATTGGAACAACAACTTGAGGCTGAGAAGAAACTTGTTGAGAGTTTCTCAAAGCCTAAGACAGTTCTTCCACTCGTTGCTGAATTCTCAGCTAAGGCCAAGGGTACTGGTTTAGGCCACATTGCTTCTTCTAGTAAATCCTCTAGGAGAAACAAGGCCAAGAGAAAGAATAAGGCTACCCAGAAGGCCCTGGCTGAAGAAAAAGGGAAAGCTCCCTTGGAACCTATTTTGTTCAAGAAAGTTATCTTTCCTACGAACGAACTCAACTATGAGTCTACCTATGGACACTTTTCTAGGCCAATCCCTGAGAAGCCTAAGTCAAGATACCAAGGTTGGACTCGTCCTCATAACTTTGGAGAGAGTGTCTTCAAAGCACCTTATGAAGAGATTCAACTTCAAAGCTATGGACCTTATGCTCATGGTCATAACATCAAGAAGACACCAAAGGTAAAACCTATTGTGGAAAAGCCTATGAAGGAGAAGACTTCATGTAGATGCCATCACCATGAAGCCTCTTCCTCCAAGAGTGATGTTCCCACTAGACCATCATTTCAGAAAATTAAGCAGGAATTCACTAGGCAAAGATACAACAGGTTTGACTGCTGGTGTTGTGGCAGAATTGGTCACTTTGCCATCGATTGTTGGTTCAATCTTAGTAATACTACAACCCCTCAAGTTAGCAACGTGAGAATGACCACTCATGAGGCTAATACTCGTAGGGGGAGTTTTCTAACTCGAGACCAAGGACCCAAACGTGTTTGGGTTCCTAAGGCTAAGTGATTGTAATTGCAGGTATGTCCAAAGGCCACCAAAATGCCAATCTGGTATTTGGACAGTGGATGTTCTCGGCATATGACCGGAACAAGAAGCCTACTCCAGAATTTCACCTCAGTCTGCAACGGACCAAAGGTCATCTTTGGAGGTTCAGATCGAGGGATAACTAAAGGCTATGGTATGATTTCTAACGGTAGCGTATCCTTTTCAGATGTAGCCTATGTTGAAGGATTGGAACACAATCTCATCAGCATAAGCCAACTATGCGATAAAGGATACGTAGTTGAATTTCATGCTGACAAGTGTTTGATAAAATTGGTTGACAACATGGAAACTGTTTTATCAGGCACTCGAAGCAGAAATATTTTCTGTTTAAATTTCATTTGTATAGACTCTTCGACACCAGTGTGTCTTTTAGCAAAAAGTAGTGCATCTCTTGCTGACCAATGGCACAAGAGACTAGCTCATATTAATTTCAAAACTATTAATATATTATTCTCTCAAAACCTAGTACGTGATGCCCCTAATGTCAAGTGCGTTACGGACAGTCCTTGTCACGCCTGTATCAAGGGCAAGCAAACAAGGAGTTCATTTAAAAGCATCATAGGCAAGGATTCCAATAGAAGCTTACAGCTTCTCCATATGGACTTGTTTGGTCCGCTGCAAGTTAGAAGTTTGGGAGGTAAGGAATATACGTTGGTTATTGTGGATGATTACTCGCGCTTTGCGTGGGTGTTCTTTCTGAAACACAAGTCAGATACCTTCAATATTTTCACCAATTTTGTTAGGCAAATCCAGAATGAATACAACTGTTCCGTAGTCAAAATCAGAAGTGACAATGGAACGGAATTCAAGTCTGGAGCCATGACAGAATTCTGCGAAAGTCAAGGTATCTTTCATGAGTTTTCCTCTCCTCGCACTCCACAGCAAAATGGAGTAGCTGAGAGAAGGAACAGAATACTCATAGAGGCTTGCCGGACCATGTTGAGTGATGCCTCACTTCCAGAATACTTCTGGGCTGAAGCCGTCAACACCGCTTATCACGTGCAAAATTGAGCACTCATCAACAAGAACCATGATAAGACTCCTTACGAACTTCTAAAAGGCAGGAAACCAACCATTTCATATTTTAGAATCTTTGGCTGTAAGTGCTTCGTACTTAACAACGGCAAGTATCACACTACCAAGTTTAGCGAGAAAAGCTTTGAAGGTATTTTTGTAGGTTATAGTAGCCATAGTAAGGCCTATAGAGTATTCAATAGAAAAACTCTGGTGGTAGAAGAGTCGATACATCTTGTATTTGATGAGACGAGTCTGCTGCACGACAACTCGTCTAGTGTGCCTATTGTAGATGCAGGTATAAAGTTGAAGGAACTTAGCTTGGATGAAACTACTAAAGATAAAGATGAGACATACATCAAGATCACCTCTACAACCCCTATTGGAGAGGTAAATGATAAAGATGAAGAACATATCCCAGCTGAAGATGCAACTCCAGTGGCTGAAGAGATCCCAGATGCAAGGACTTTAGAGTTCAGACACTTGAAGGATCATCCCGTTGATCAAATCATAGGAGATCCTCGGGATGGCGTCAGAACTCGTCGAGGTATAACCAACGAGAATTTACACTTAAGTTTTCTCTCACAGGTTGAACCAAAGAAATTTGAGGAAGCCAACTCCGACGCATCCTGGATTCTAGCCATGGAAGAAGAACTGAATCAGTTCAAACGATGCAAAGTTTGGACACTTGTTCCTAGACCCAAGGGTAAGAACGTCATTGGGACAAAATGGGTCTACCGGAACAAGATGGACGAAGATGGAACCATTATAAAGAATAAAGCCAGACTTGTCGCAAAGGGATATCGTCAAGAAGAAGGAATTGACTTCGACCAGACTTATGCTCCAGTGGCAAGACTGGAAGCGATCAGGTTATTTCTTGTCTACGCTGCACTTAAGGGCTTTATCGTCTATCAGATGGACGTTAAGTCCGCCTTCCTAAATGGTGACATAAAGAAAGAAGTGTATGTAGAGCAACCACCAGGTTTCGTTGATTCAACTTATCCTAATTATGTTTACTTATTACAAAAAGCTTTATATGGTCTTAAACAAGCTCCTCGAGCTTGGTATGAGACGCTGTCCACCTTTCTTCTTGAGAACAAGTTCACAAGAGGAAAGATAGACAAGACATTATTTCTTAGGGAAATAAAAGGCAAGATTTTGCTAGTGCAAATCTATGTCGATGACATTATTTTTGGCTCTACAGATAACAACCTATGCAAGAAGTTTTCTAAACTCATGCAAGGGAAGTTTGAAATGAGCAGTATGGGAGAGCTGAAGTATTTCTTAGGGCTTCAGGTGAAACAATCTGAGGATGAAATTTTCATCTCACAGACCAAGTTCACCAAAGAGCTACTCAAGAAATTCAGAATGGAGAATGCAACCTCTATGAGGACTCCAATGGCCTCAGCTATGTCTCTGGACAAGGATAAGAAAGGGAAACCTTTTGATGAAACCAAGTACAGAAGCATAATTGGGTCCTTGCTCTACCTTACCGCAAGTAGACCAGACATAATGTTCTCAACATGCGTATGTGCTAGATTTCAGGTGAACTCTAAGGAATCTCATTACATTGCTGCAAAGTGAATCTTGAGATACCTCAAAGGTACACCAAATCTTGGCTTATGGTACCCAAGAAGTAATGATAGTGAACTAATTGGATTTTCAGTTGCAGATTTTGCAGGAAGCAAAGACGACAGGAAAAGTACTTCCGGGACTTGCCAATTCCTCGGAAGGAGACTTATTTCCTGGAGCAGTAAGAAGCAGAACTGTGTTGCAATCTCAATGGCTGAATTAGAGTACATCTCTGCAGGCAGCTGTTGTGCACAGCTTCTCTGGATCAAAAATCAGTTTGAAGACTACAACATGAAGTTCCAGAACATTCCTTTGTTTTGCGACTCATCCAGCGCTATAGCAATCGCCAACAACCAGTCTCCCACAGCTGGACCAAGCACATAGAGCTTCGTTATCATTTCATCCGGGAGCATGTGGAAAATGGAGACATAGATCTACAATATGTCTCCACAGACAGGCAAGTTGCAGATATATTCACCAAGCTGCTGGACGAGTCCAAGTTCTCGTTCTTCAAAATGGAACTCGGGCTGCTCAACAAAGAAGACTAGTGATGGACTCATAAATCAAGAAGATATCAGTGGTGTTGGCTGCTCAGAGTTAAAGATTTCAGTGGCAATATACATCTCCCAAGGAAAATTGTCTTTCAAGTAATATATACTCGAGTATATCCAGACAGATACTCGAGTAAACGGGAATTACTCAAGTAAAAGGATTTACATACTCGAGTACTTGACAACATACTCGAGTACTTGACAACATACTCGAGTATTTGACAACATACTCGAGTACTTGACAACATACTCGAGTACTTGATAACATACTCGTGTACAAACTCGCCCTACTCGAGTATGCTCTGTCTAATACTCGTGTATGATGTTACCTACTCGAGTATACGGAATTCATATTTTGGATTTCTAATTTTTCTATTCGCACCGAGCTATTTGCCGCTTCATTCAGGTATGAATTTATTTTTTTTTAAAAAAAACCTAATTAGGATTATATATATATAGAAAAATCGGGAAACCCCTTTCCACTTCTCATTCTCTCGAGTAGCCGCCGACTCTTCATCTTCCGGAAAATCGCATAGCATCGTCGTCTTCGCCTCTCTCGTCCTCCAGAATCGCAGATGACCCCCTCTTCTAAAATCGGCATTGGCTCAGAACTCGCCCCCGCGGGTATAGCCGACCTTTCAGATGATTTCTGAAATCTTCTGATTTTGTTCGAGATTGCCGGACTGTCGTTCGTTCTCCAGACGCCGTGCCGAGTTATTTTCCCAGCTGTTGAAGAATTTTATCAGAATCTGAAGGTAAAACGAAATGGAAAGCTCCTGAAATCCAAGGTCAGAGGGATAAAAATTCGACTGGACAAAGGCTCCTTAGCTGCTCTGTTAAAACTGCCAGTAGTAGATGACGATGCCGAAATGACTGCTGAAGATTCAGTAAGAACTAGTTTATTCTGTGGAGCTAACCCTCAAGCCCATTCCTTTAGCAGAGCTGATTTCAACTCAGAAGGAAAGTTCCTAGTGGATGTAATTGCAAAGGTACTGTTATGCAAGACTTACTCCATTCGAGACATTTCTATGGAAATGTTTGACATAATGCAAGCCATTATCTGCCGCAAACAATTCCAGTTTGGACTGTTGATCCTAGATAAACTAAGAGAAAGCATTAAGCATCCAAGTTTTGCCAGGTTTATTTCCCTCCTTCTTCATGAAATCAACCTGTCAGTCTTTGACTTATCCAAAGGGACTCCCCTCCATCACATGAAAAAGGTTTCTATATCCTCCATCCAGCGATATGAAATTAAAATTCTGAACACTGCCCAAGCATCCAAAGCTGCTGTCCCTTCAGTAGATTCCCAAGAAACCAGTGTACCTGATGACAGGATTCCATCTCCTCCTCCATATAAAACTGTTGCTACCTCAGGTGCAATAGTTGAGGGGGAGCCTGCCACATCTCATCCTCAGTACCCAGCTTCATTAGAACCCTCACAGCAAGCAGAAGTCAGGGACTCTACTCCTCCAGTTTCTCCTCCTCCAGCAGATCCCCACTCAGAGATTCCAGATCCAGCAACCCTACTGTCTACTGCAGAAGATATCAATAAATTGATTGATGAGCTCAGCTCAGATGCTCCTCTATTTCAAAATGAATCAGTTGTAATGACTCCAGAAGCTCAGACTCCAGTGGATATTTCTCCAGCTCAGTCTCCTGCTCAGACTCCAGCTCAGTCTCCTGCTCAGTCCCCTGCTGCAGAGCAAAGCTAATCAGAAACTAGTCTTTTGTCTGATGACAAGGTAGTATCTCCAGAATCAGTGGAGACCCCTCTGAGGACTTTGGACTTCTCTATTCCCTCCTTCCTCAATGAAGAAGAATCAGTTGTCCTAGAATATTTCAAGAGAGCTGAAAGCTCAGTGATAATTACTGAAATCCCACCATGGGTTCCTCCTGCTCCTTCAGTCCCTGCCCCAACTTCAACTCCTTCTACTTCTTCAGATCTGGTAAGCAAGATTGAACAGTTACTCAGAGAACAAAGAAAGTACTTTGATGACTCTCTAGCCTCAGTAATTAACAAGGTCTCTACTCTTGAAAAGGAGATGAGTAGAGGCTTTGCTGAAATTCAAGCCAATACTGATGAGCTCAAGAAACTCTTTCAGCTAGGTGGAAAAGCTATTGATCATACTATTACAAGTATAGGTGAACTAAGAAATCAAGCTGAAACTGTTGCACATAATCAGATACAATTGGACAAGAATGCTGAAGCAAATGTGATGAAAGTATGTGAAGAAGTTGGCACTTTCAAAGATGAAGCAATTGCCAAGCTATCTGTAGATATCAGCAAGGGGGAGAAAATTGTCAAAGAACAAGTTAAAAAAGTAGTTGAAAAACTATCTGAACGAGCTCAAACAACTGTGAATGATCTAGTCAAGGATATGAAAGCAGATATTCTATCTCAACTCCAATCTGTCAAATTCTATATTTATGATACAGCTGTATGGGTAAATAATCAGAACTTCCCAAATTCTCAGCTCAACCCTACCATAATTCCTAAATTTCTGGATCCTCTTGAAGAAAATCCTCCATCAGGTGCTCTAGCTCAAGAAAATTTTCCAGCTCAGGCAAACATTCCAGGAGGTGTGCCAGTCTTCTCACCCAGACCTGCTGGTGATGTGACTGAGCCTCCTCTCTCTTATACTGATATTTGGCAAGATGAACTTCCTCCTAGTTCTCAAGGTGCCCCAAGGAAGAAAAGGAAATTTGGTGACGGCGCTTCTGCCAGCCGTTCTGCACCTAGAAAAGAGCCTGCCCCAGCTTCTGAAGTTAGACCTGAAATTGTTCATACTAAAGTTTGGAGTCCAACCTCCAAATCTCTGATTCTTGATACCTTGAAGCTAGTAACAGATCTTGGTGAGCACAGACATCAGTATTACAGTTATTCAGAATGGAAAGCTTATGAAGCATCCCAGATCAAGATCAGACTTCATGACAGGAATTGGGGATACAATAACCCAGCTGCTTCTCCTAGGCCCAGAACATATTTTCCTAAACCATTCAGTTACCTAGAGAGGCAAGAGCTGAAGAGAGAAAGAATGCACAAAAAAGCCCCTTCTTGAGTCAATGAGAATGTGGAAATGGACTTTTTAATCTGTTAAAAACATTTCTATATATATATTTGATTCTGATTATGGCTATCTTATTATTTATCCTACTTCAGTTTACTTTATTTTTTTTGGTATATGTGTGTTGTTCTTTTTACTCTAAGTAATTCACCTTAGTGTAGAGAGTGCTGACATCTACAAATAGGGGGAGATTGTTGGGATTTGTCTCCACAATACCTCAGATTTATAGGAGGTCAGACCTTGAACTAAGATGAATTAAGGTGTATTTGATATTGTGTTTAAGTTGTATATGTGCAGGTTCTTATTGCCAAGTGTAGACCAATGTCAGTCTATAATGGGTCACCAAACACAGGACCATACAATGTAATCCCTCATTGTGTGATCCAAAGTGTTGGCCCATGTATAGCCTCTCTATTGGGATACACTTCCTATACATGCACTTGGATTGGTGGACTGAAGTATTGAAGTTTATGTTTTTCAGAAGAATTTTTCTAAGTCCACATACTCGAGTAGCTTCCTTCATCTACTCGAGTAAGTGACCTAGTACTCGAGTAGATCCTTAGACATACTCGAGAAGACTCTGTATACTCGTGTAGATAATCTTATACTCGAGTAGATAGTTAGTCACTCGAGTAGATCATATTTTATACTCGAGTAGATCCTTCTGTTCTTAGATCCGAAATTTTCTCTAAGTCCACATACTCGAGTACCCCTTTTGTACACTCGAGTAAGTGAGTATGTACTCGAGTAAGTTGGATTACATACTCGAGTAGACTGTATTGTACTCGAGTAGGTGATAACTTGTACTCGAGTAGTTGGTTAGTTACTCGAGTAAGTGTTCTGTTCATACTCGAGTAGATCTGCACTTCTCATCTCAGAAAGTTTCTAAGTCTACCTACTCGAGTAGTTCCCTATATACTCGAGTAAGTGACTCTGTACTCGAGTAGTTGTTTTCATTCTCGAGTAGTTTAGTGATTACCCGAGTAGTCTTCCCAAGATACTCGAGTAGTTCATTTTCCCCTCACTCGAGTATCTCCAACTCTTCTACTCGAGTAGTTCTTTCTATTTTATCTGAGAATTTTTCCCTAAGTGTTTTTACTCGAGTATATACTCTCATACTCGAGTAGTTCTAAAATCACTCTAGTGTTGATCTCTGAATCACTCGAGTAGCTTCTTTTCTTATACTCGAGTATGCTCCTCCTATCCACTCGAGTATATAACATCTTATACTCGAGTATGTTTCTTCTCTGTCTCGAGTATATCTGTTCAAACATTCCTGAAATTCTCCAAGTACAATTTCGCTGTGTATTTCGAATTAATCATTTCTGATTGGTCCACGTGTCATCCCTAATTAAATTTCTGACCGTTGGAGTCCACCTATAAATAGGTCCTTTTAGATTTGACATAAAAAACTTTACTGAGATTATTATTTTAAGAAAGAAAGAAGTTCTCGTGAACCCTAATTTCTCACGCAGCTGCCATTGCCGTTCACGGAAGAAGGTCTGGATCGACGATCTCCGATCGCTGCTCTCATCTCTATTTCTCCAGAGATCCAAACGAAAGATAATCACTCGATCTCGCCGAGCCTCAAAGATTTCTGATCTATTTTCTCGATCGAGGTGATTGCGTTTTTCAGATCTGTGGATCTCTCTCAAGTCGCCTTCAACATATTCTGATCAAGCCAAAGTTCTCAAGGAAGAAGACAATCAAAGATCCAGATCTGTGCAATATATTGTTTGTATTTTCTTTTCAAACAAATTTCATTGTAGGAGTTTTTCTCCGAGATTTGTTGGAAGGCTTTATCTTCCGAGTGTAGATCCGGTTTGGATCGAGTTTTGTAGGAACGTGATTCCGAGCTGTAGGATTGTTTTCAATCCGAGATAGTGGAGTAGCCGAGTCTAGTGGTTTGCTAGATTGGTGAGGAAAGTGGACGTACCCAAGATTGGGGAACCACTATAAATCTCTTGTCGTCTGTGTGATTGCTTGATCTGTGCTGTGTTAATTTCTTTTTATTCCGTTTTTGACACGCATTTCACCTATTCACCCCCCTCTAGGTGATTTAGGTAGACAACTTAGTTTTCTCATGTGGCATGCAACATCTGCATCAATCCCCAGCATATCCGCCGCTCTCCATGCGAAGATATCGATGTTCTTTTGGATGCACTCCAGCATTCTCCCCTGGTCCTCCAGGATCAGCCCCCCCCCCCCCCACCCCCCCGCTGATGCGCACCTTCTCTACCCATCCTTCCCGGGTGAGAACCTTTATCTCCACTACCTCGTCCGCTGCCTCTAGCCGGGATTGGTCTCCCCACTCCCCCAAGGCCCCCTCTCCTGGGGAAAGAACTTCCTCAGCCTCCTCCACGACCATCACCTCGACCTACTCCATCATTTCCTCCACCACCTCCACATGGGCTCGGACCTCTTCCTCCTCTATCTCAATCCTCTCAGCTTCTCCCGCGGCCTCCTAGCCAGATAGCTCCTCCATCCTCCGCTCTATCTCCTTGGCTCCTCCTTGTCAAGAGATGGAGTTAACTGTGGTCACGTAGCACTCTCTCGCTACCTTAGGGTCTTACCGAACTAGTACCTGGATGCCTTTGGCGTTGAACTTGAGCTACTGGTGGAATGAGGAGGGCACACAATAGAAGGCGCTGATGAGGGGCCTTCCGAATATGGAATTGTAACTACTGAGAGCGTCCACGATTACGAACCTGCAGTTTCTGGACTAGCCCCCCAGGGTAACATGGAGTCCCACTCCTCCTTCCACTTCCTCTCCCTGGAGAATCCGAAGAGGGGACCATCCAAGACCAACACCCTCTTAGCCTCAACCTTCATGACATAAAATGCCTTCTTGATGACTACGTTGATGGAGGTCCCGCTATCCACGAGGATCCGGGAGACGGTGAAGTTTTTGACAACGGCCTGGACTACCAGTGCATCGCAGAACTGATCCTCGTTGTCCGGCATGTCCCTCCGGGAGAAGGTAATCTTCTCTTTTGGGGTGGGGTTAGGGGCCTGGAGGTAACACTCCGTTGGAACATGGTGTGGAGGCTCGCCTTACGGGCGACCTCGACTCCTATCCCCCGTGGATCACTCTGATCCCTGCTTGGCCGCCGTCATCGGCCCGGTCCTCACACCTATCCTCCTCTATACACACCTCCTAGTGGTTCTGCTGCTACTGTTGGGCTTGCCCCCTTGCTTCCCTCATCTCCAGAAACTTCGGGCAGGTAGCCATAGTGTGCCCCTCTTCTTGGTGGAAGTCACAATAGGCCATCTACGCTCTACCCTCCGGCCTCCTCCTCTATATTCTCCTCCTTCACCCTAGAGTTATAACCATATATTGATGTTGATTGGGGAGGGGGCCTCTGGCCCTGCCTCCAACCTGGAGGGTTGAACTGGCCTTTCCCCCTTTAGCGGCTGTCTCCTCCGTGGAAACCTCTCCATGGCCCCTGGTCTTGCCGCTCGAGCTGCCTCCAACATAGCTGATTATTCGGCTCTTGGTGGCCCCACCTTGGCTGTTGCTACTGTTGATCCCTCTACCTGGGCTCTGTCCTCCTAACCTCCTGCCCCTTGCCACCTCCTGGCTCCTTCTCCTCCTCTGCAGCCCACCTAGCTAACTTCAAGGAAAATGCCGGGTTCGAGGCCTCCCCCTCGACTTCCTGGGCAGCCCTCTCTATCAGCTCCTCGAACGACATCAGAGGCACCCTCTTCAGATCCATCCTAAAGAACCCCTGCTATAGCCCCAGGGTGAAGGCCACCATGAGGGTGTGCCCGAGAATCTCCTGAACCTGGAGGACCTCCTCTTTGAATCGGTCCATGTAGTTCCTTAGAGTCTCATTCACTCCCTCCTTGATGAGAAATAAGGACTCTGATTCCCTCTTCCTCTTCTTCGAAGTGGTGAACCTCAACAAGAACCCCTAGTGTAGGTCCTCGAAGAAGTAGATGGAGTTGGATGGAAGCTAATGGAACCAATCCCTCGACTTTTCCTTGAGGATGATGGCGAAGAGTCGACACTTGAAGGCATCCGAAATTTGCCTGATCGAAACCGCATCCTCAAACCACTGGATGTGCTGGACCGGATCATCCATCCCACTATAGTAGGACATCTCTAGCTCACATAACCCCTATGGAACTGGGGTGGATGAGACCAGCTTGCTGAAGGACTTTCCTCCCCTGCCGGGGGAGCTGGGCAGTCTCGCACCTCCACCTAGCCAAGCATTCCCGCATCCGCCGAGCCAGGGAACAAGACTCGCCCTGGGATATCTCGCCCGGGGAGATCTCCCCCACTACCTTTTGTCGCAGCTTCCTTTTAAGGTCGCCGAACAGGAGCGTTCTCGCCTAGGGCTGGGGCTGAGGCCACTGGGACCGAGGGTTTCGATTACTCGCCGTGAGTAGTGAGTGTGAACATTATGAGGTTCTGCATATCTTGCCAGAAATTATCAAACATGCCGAGAGTGGCAAGAGTGGGAGGGGGTGGCGAGTCGACCTGGTCAGAACCATGCCCTTCTCCTCTAGTCATTGAGCTCGCTAAGGTTTTCGGGGCTGATCACTCTCCACCCTCACCACACCAAAATGTTGAAACCAAAAACGGGCTTCTGTGGATTCCGAACCCTTGGATCAGTTTCAAGTTCTTTGTCTTCGGTCAGCCAAGCTTGCTAGGCAAATTAAGTGTGCGATCACCCTTCCCCAAGGGTTCGGACTCCATAGAAGGCAGTTTTTGGCTTCAACACAATAAGTCCTTTATAGCAGATCAAAAATTCTTTTCTGAAAAAGGAGTAATTAAGTAATCTTAAAGCTGTTGCTCATCTTCAAGGCCTCAACTCTAACCTCTACTACAATCTAGGCTTGAAGGAGTAGTGATCTACAATTACTTCTCAGCATAAACAGAACAATCGTGAAGATCTAATCTTGGTGCAGTGAACAAGGTAGGGTTGAGTTTACTCAATTCAGCATGCAGGCTCAAAGGACACTTTCTCTGGAGTCAATCAACAACAACAAACATACTCATTCTGTAGGATGATTCTTGATCTGAGTTGTAAGCCTGAAATATAAAGGCTGAGTGGTAGGATTCTGCTAAGAATCTTAGGTAGGGCCTGTGTGCCTAAGGTAGGATCATTCTGGATCTGAGCCATAGGAGAGTTATTCTCTCTGAGTGTAGGGCTATCCTCCTAGCCGAGGTAAGTGATCTGTGGATCACTGAGATGTAGGAGTATTATTTACTATGAGTTGTAGGGTTGTAGCCCGAGGTAAGACTTGGAGGAAGTCTAAGAGATCTTGAGGGATCTTTGTTGTAAGCTCTTTGAGCTGAGATTGGAGAAAATTGCCTTGTCTAACACACTATTAGAAAGGTGGGAGGGATAATGGATGTACCAATATCTTGGGGAACCACTATAAATATTGGTGTGATGTGTCTCTTTCTTGAAAGCTAACTAAAATAACAAAACACTCAACACACAAAAACAAAAAGATTGTCTTAAAGTCTAAGAAATCTATTTACCCCTCTCTAGGTGTATAACTACTCTTGAAACAAAGACTTTCAAAAGGAAAGTGCTACCGCTGAGCGGTGTCACAAATGCCAGACGGTATCTTTTAGAGAGATCATTTTTGGGAAAAAAGTTGCCTAAAATATTGATTTCCAAAGATTAAAAAGTTGCCTAAAATGTTGATTTTCAATGATAGAAAAGCTGCCTAAAATGCTGATTTTCAAAGACAGAAAAGTTGCATAAAATGCTGATTTCTAAAGATGGAAATTGTTTCCTAAAGTAGCTATCGCTGACCAGTAGTATTTACATTGGCGTTAGTTTCTGTGCCTATAAAAAAGCATAGCTCCTCCTTCTAGATAGATGACAGAGATCATGACTTGAAGCTAGAACTATTGTACCTTTGTGAGAGCATCTTCCATGATGTCAAAAACTCCTGTCAACACTCATAAAGGCCACAAACTCGAAGAAGGATTGTACACGCATATTCTACACAGAGGACGTGTTCAACAACAACAACAATTCGTGGAGCACGTTTGTCATCTTCAAGTTCATTATGTTGATGGAGTTTTAAATATTATTGTACTTCTTTTATTTTTTGATTGTTATAAATTCATCGCAGATAGGGGAGACTAAGTCTTACGAGGCTTAGAGGAAAAATTGTCCAGTATGGACATCAGTTTCCTATGAGGATTTTGCAATTCACTGCCTGTTGTGGCGATTAGGTGTAGGATAGATCTAGGGGAGGTTCGAGAAAAAAATCTTGGAGAGATAGGCTATAATCAATCTGTACTTAGGAGAAGGGTCAGTATAAAAAATCAAAAGGTTTCTATTACCACCTCAATCCCCAGCGTCAATGGAATCTCACTTTTGTACTCATCATTTCTGGAATAAAAGTATTTTTCTCTCATTGCTTGTTCACAATCTTTATATTCTAAGTTCAAAAGAAATGAGAACTTATGCTACTAACGCCTGTAGTATCGATACTACTGGCGATAGGAACAAAAAATCCAAATCTAACTGATTCATATCCTTAAACTGAATATTACTTAAAAACCCTTATTCACCCCCCCTATAAGGGCACCGTAAGATCCACCGAGTGGTATCAGAGGTAGATTATCCCAAATCGGCTTAACACTAGGGGATAATGGCTCTCCATGATCTCACTTTTCATGAGGGCCAAGGGATAAGTAGACTACCCCTTTCACTAGAACTGGTTATAACAACTGGAGAACGTGTGTATGCATTATTTCTTAATGACTCAAGACTTTGAGGTCTGGAATATGGTAGAAACACAGTACACTTCTCCTAAGTATATTGTTGGAGAAGTTAACATAGATAAACCAAAGTATATGGGGATGAGGGCGACAAAACTAGGTGTAAGAACAGTGCAAAAGCAATGAACGCCTTGTTTTGTGCCATAGATAGGAACGAGTTTAATTGAGCATGTGCATGTAAAATTGCCTAGGATATTTGGAATGTTCTGGATCTAACTCATGAAGGTACTTTACAGTTGAAAGATTTAGAGCTATTTCAACTAGAGTTAGAATACAAATAATTCTGAATAATGGCAAACCAGGATGTTGATTTGATGTACACACGATTCACCAAGACCGTCAATGCCTCAAAGATTCTTTGGAGAACCTTCTCCAATGACGATCTAGTGAGGAAATTCCTTTTATCTCTCCCACCGAAGTTCAATCAAAAGGTGATAGCTATTTCTGAGTCACATGATCTGCGATAGCTCCGAATTGAGAGTCTCATTGGGAACCTTCAGACCTACGAGGTAAAACTAAAAATTCAAAACAAAGAATATTAAATGGAGCCCATGAAGAAATTCTTAGCACTGAGGTCAATGAAATAGGATGATGATGATGATGAGAAGGACGAAGAAAGCCTCTTCGTGAAAAACTTTAAGAAGTTCATAGAGAATCCAGAAAGGGGAAAGTCCTTTCAGAAATACTTAAAAAAGATGCAAAGAGGAAAGGCTCAAAGTCCAAGAAGGAGAAATCCAGTAATGATGAAGGCGAGCGACCTCCAATAGAATGCTTCCATTGAAGGATGACTGGTCACATCAGAAGCCAATGCCGGAAATACCTGAAAAAGTAGAATGAGAAGCGGCACAAAGTCAAGGAAAAGAAGAAGATTCTAAAGGCGGACGCATGGGATGACACTTCATCTAAAGGATCAAGCCACTCCAGCTCTAGCAATGATGAAGAGGTCAACATGTGTGTTATGGGAAAAAGTCTCGGCTCATCTGATGACCATTGTTGTGTCCAAAGTGACATTGAGGTACTGCTTGATACTTATGATGATATCAACAAATTCTTCAATGAAAGTTTAAAAGAATTTGATGTTTTATAAGATTATTTTAAAACAAAATAAAAAATTACTAATGAATTAAAAACTTTGGGAAAAGAGAAGATCTCTTGCCAAGAATGTTATCACTCCTTGGGAAGAATATGAAAACTCGAGGATGCCCTCTTTAATGCCCACTTTAATGTAAAAACTCTCTCAAATCAAAATGGGGACTTAGAAATGGGCCTGAAAACTTCTCTTACTCAAATCGATCTTAGAAAGAAAACTTTGCAAATTGGTGTGAAATCCTTGTTGGAGAAAACAACTCCTTAAAATCCCGAATTGATGACTTAAACATGGCCATAGAAAAATTTGTCATTGGTCAGAAAATGCTAGATATGATTATGAACAATCAATGCCATGGGAACACTAAATATGGGCTCGGGAATGGTTCCTGTGACTATCGCATGGCGGCAGTTTCTACCGCTAGCAATAGCAACAAAAACTATAACTCTCACTTTAAAAAACTGCAACTATATCTGTTAGTTCACAACCCTCCAGTAAGAGTCCAAAATTGAAAAGGGTCTCAACCCCATTTATTTCGTATACCAAATACTTTTGCTTTGGTCACACCACAGGCTCTTGTAGGACAAAGGGATGATGTGCCTTGAAATAAATCTGGGTGCCTAAGGTTTCGACCTACCATATGGGAGGAACCTGTAGGGTATCTGGACCTTTACTCTCATCTACCTTTTTTGTATGTTGGTAGGCAAAGGAAAAAAAGACATATGATACCTGGACTTTGGATGCTCCAAACACATGAAGCGCAATAAAGAAAAGTTCCTTAGCCTCACAAAGAAAAAGCGTGGGATGGTGATGGGCATTGGTATAGTGGGTAAGGCCTTTTTCAATTACAAATGTTTTATATATAGAAGGGTTAAAACATAATTTAATCTTGATTAGCTAAATTTGTGATAAAGGTCTAAACTTATTATTTGAGTCTTCTACACTATTGGAAGCTTCAGAGCCGAAGCCCAACTTTAGTGATGTTCCTATTATGTCAGAGTTTGCAGATGTGTTTTCTAAAGATCTCCATGGAGTTCCACCTAAACGAGAGATCGAGTTTACTATTGAGTTGGTGTCAAGCGTGAAACTTATTGCATGCTCACCGTACCGTGTAGCGCCAAAAGAGATGGAAGAATTGAAAGTTCAATTACAAGAGTTATTAGAGCAATGCTATATACGTCCAAGTATGTTTCCTTGGAGTGAACCAGTCCTTTTTGTGAAGAAGGACGGAAGCTTGCGTCTATGTATCGACTATCACGAACTAAATAAGTTGACGAAAAAGAACAAGTATCTGATTCTTGGATGACTTAGGCCAGTAGAAATTTGGAAGAGAAAATCCCAGGTCACGGGGTAGTAGGTAGGTCCGGGCGGTCGAGTAAACTCGATGAATTGCCCTGGACTTGACGTTCATTTTCAGTGTCCTATTTTGTTATATGCCGCATAAAAGCTTATGTCGCATAATAAGCCTGTGTTGCCTCGAAGGCAACATGTCATCTTGATGAAATTATAGCGCGTGCCAAACTCAAATAACGTGGTTTGCAAATAGCATATTTATGCAAAACAGTGAAATCGAGCAAACGGCCTTGGACATGATCTCAAATAATTTTATAAGATTCGTAATGATAATACAAGTTCAACGGAGTCATCCGTTCACAACTCCGACGTAATTTGGACAAATTTGAAGTTTAAGTAAATTATTTGCAAACGCTCCGGGAAGCGTAAAATGAGCATACAAACTCGGATTGGATCGCGAATCATTCTGATGGATGCGTGTCAGCGAGTCGGTCGTAACGAGCCCGTTTGAGACAATTTCCGAGTTCTCTAGAGCGAGTTATTAACATTTGAATGCAAAGTTTAATGATGATTCTAAAATAATAACTAATAATAATAACTAATATTATTATTATTATTATTATGTTATATATATTATATATATACTTAAGAGATTAGGTTAGAATCATTACCTCCCAAAAATCCTGATCCAGTTCTCCATCTCCCTTACCTATGACGGCGCCATTTTCGCCAGTTTCTCTATTCCACCTAAGAGCTCCAGATCCGAGCAGATCTACCTCTTATTTCAACTCCGGCAACCCATTTTCGAGCAGCCCTTTTTCATGGCTGGTCTTCTCTGCTCCCATGGCCGCACCACTCCACCTTCTCTAGATCTCTTCCTCTCCAATCAAGGACCACCCAATTTCTACACTGGTCAGCAACGCCAAGCTTCAGATCCGGTCATCTCCACCCCTCCACTTTAAGATTCGCCCACTCAACAAATTCGGTCGAGCCCCCATCTCCAAACCGAGCCAACATTGTGTGAATGATGTTGTTCTCGTGGAGTTTTGGTTGCTTCTGCTGCACAGTAAAATTTTGAGGATGGATATCATGATGAAAGAAATTCAAGTTCTGACCACCTTCGCCAACATCTCCATCTTCCATGAGATTCACTTCGGCCATCTCCACTCTAACAATGACAATCTCTCAGGGCCGGAAACCAACATCTCCTCCAAGCATTTTCTCTCTCTACAACCATGGACGATCCAAGACCTAGACACACAGGGTAAGATTTTGTTTGGGACAACTTATGATGATGAACAAGCCGCTAATTGAAATTTTATGTTTGCATACAGATTTTATAAAATCAATGATGAAAAAGCAGACGACTGTTTGAATAGTTTGATCATAAGTGCTTATCTAAATTTCTCATTTATTCATAAGAGTGTTTGTTTGGACGTGTTTTTTTTCGTTCGTGCATGATTTTTTTGCCTGGGGGCGGTTTTTCGCTCGGGAGTGTTTTTTCGCCCGTCACGATTTTTTTTCGTCCGGTCAAGATTTTTTTCGCCCAAGCTCGATGTTTTTCACCCAGACATGATTTTTTTCGCTCGGGCGTGATTTGTTCGCTCGGGCGTTATTTTTTCTCCAGGTCGCGTTTTTTCACTCGATCACGTTTTTTTTCGCCCGCCCGATTTTTTTCAACCGGGCGCATTTTTTTCACGCGGACGCGATTTTTTCGCCTGGGCGTGTTTTTTTCGCTCCAGCGCATTTTTTTTGCTCGAGCGCGTTTTTTTCCGCCCGATCGCTGTTTTTTCGCTCGGTCGCAGTTTTTTTTGTCGGGGTGCGTTTTTTTCGCTCGGGCGCGATTTTTTCGACTGGGCGCGTTTTTGTTTTGAGCGCAATTTTTTCTCACAGACGCGATTTTTTCCCCAACACAATTTTTTCACTCTGATGCAATTTGTTCTCCTGAACAAAAAAGAAAAAAACTCCCGGATGAAAAAAACATGCCCAAGCGAAAAAAAACACGCCCGGGAAAAAAAATACGCGTCCGATCGAAAAAATCACCTCTCGCCACGCCTGGGCGAAAAAACCGCTTTCGGGCAAAAAATCTCTTTCGGGCAAAAAAATCGTTTCTGAGCGAAAAAATTGCTTCCGGGCAAAAAAATCGCTTCCGAGCGAAAAAATCGCTTCCAGGCGAAAAAATCGCTTCCGGGCGGAAAAACAACTTCCGGGCGAAAAAATCGGGCCCGGGAGAAAAAATCGCGCTCGAGCGAAAAAAACGAGCCCGGATGAAAAAAACGAGCCAGGGCTAAAAAATCGCGCCCGGGCAAAAAAATCGCTTCCGGGCAAAAAATCGCTTCCGGGCAAACAAATCGCTCCCGGGCGAAAAAATCGCTCCCGGGCGAAAAAATCGCGCCCGGGCGAAAAAATCGCTCCCGGGCGAAAAAATTGCGCCCGGGCGAAAAAATCGCTCGCGCGAGCGAAAAAAACGGGCCCTGGCGAAAAAATCGGGCCCGGGCGAAAAAACTGCGCCCGGGCGAAAAAACCGCGCTCGAGCGAAAAAATTTCGCACGGGTGAATATCGCGCCCGGGCGAATGGGCGAAAAAAACTCTTCTGGGTGAAAAAAACGTGTCATATCGAAAAAATCGCGTCAGGAAGAAAAGAACGCATCCGGACGAAAAGATCGCGCCCGGGCGAAAAGATCGCGTCCGGGCGAAAAGATCGCGCCCGGGTGAAAAGATCGCGCCCGGGCGAAAAAAACGCGTCTTTGTGAAAAAATCGCGTCGAAACGAAAAAATCATATATGGACAAAAAATCACTCATATGGTTTTTTTAAGAGATAAACGCTTATGAGAAGCCATAAGCTGGACCCGGATAACTTATTAAAAATCAACTTATCATCAATTTTAAAATAAGTGATTTTATATAAGCTGCACAAACAAACAACTATAAAACTGCTTTTGCGTTTTAAATAGAGATTATTGATCAGCATAAGCTGTCCCAAACAGAGCCTAACTCACCTCCTCTAGCGAAACTGAGCACCTCCCTCCTTGCTAAGCTCCAGGCAATGAGATCTCCTCCATCTGGGCTCCAAATCTACTGAATCGGGCCAGATCTTGAGTTTAATTGCAGTTGTTTCCTTTGCAATTAGAAACTGCACTTTTAATAAATTTTGGACAAATCATGGAGTATACAAGATCAACAAGTTTGAGATCTATTTGCAAAGAGACTCACTCCCCAAGGCTGACTCCTTCGACAACCGTTTGACGAGGTTCAGATCGGCGAGATATCACCATGGCCGGGAAAGATAGAGCAACGTGCAAATGCCGCATGCACGACTATTAGATAATATGCATGGAAATCTGCTGAGCTTCGTACCGTCTCCCTTGGTGCTAGATCTCTAGTTATTCCTAGGAGAGATATCGACTCAAAAGAGTCTTGATTTGTGAGAAGAAGGTTTCTAGGAAGAGGCCATACTAGGACTTGTGTCTTATGAATTAGACATCTTCAACCTCTCCTTCCTTCTATTTGAAGATGAGGGTTGGTTTCGTGAAGAGATGTGGCCCTATGAGGGTGAATCCAGGAGGAATTCTGGATGTGATTTGGGAATATTGGTTAGAGGAGGAAGACTAACCGATGTCGTTCATTCCGCCTTAAGATGCGTGCATAAATCTGTTTTCTACGTGCAGTGAACTTCGAGGCCATTTTCGGATATGATACGACCAAATCTGGGCTTTTGACTAAACACAAAAGTAGTAGTAGCCCTTGGAAATACCTTTCCAATGAATGGTTATACGTCTTCATAAGAGCCACATGGACTCGGGAATGCCCAATCGAAGTGTTTGTACATTCAAGTCCTGTGTACTCACTATTCTCGGGCTAGTGTAGAATTGGGCTTGGTTTGAGTAAAGAGATTGTAAGAATAAATGTTAGTGGAAAACATAATTGGGCATGATCGTAATTTGTGAAATGGAATGGTTTTGGAGGAAGATGTGACGCTTGGTAATTGAATGGGTAAACTGTGTATTCATGCTAATGAAAGGGGGTGAACTATCTTATGCTAATGAGATTACCGTGATGGAAGCATAATGATTGGTGGATGCTTGTCCCTTAAAATAAATCGGAAGAGGTTTATACATGACCATGAGATGAGTGAAATAAGGAAGGTGTAAAGTGGTCCATTGCTTAGAGTCGTGTCTCCCTACGGGTAGCAATGTGGAATTAGTGTGTCTTATAAGGTGGCTTTCCACCTGTGTTAATAAAGAAACATTGCATGGTTGGAATCATGGGAAATGTTGAAGGGTGTAGTGCATGTGTTGGACCGCACAAGATTGATAATGATGAAAAGAGGCTTTGGCCAGTTGGGCTTGGTCCTCGGTGCTCACTCCCGAGGCTCCTTCCGTGCCAAGTGGACAGTTGGGTTCTGTCCTCTAGTGATACGCTCTTATATGCTCCTTCAGTGCCACGATGATGTGAAATTGCATGCGGTGTGAGCCAACACACAGTATCATAATCCCGGGTTAAGGATAGTGTGGAAGGTCTACGGGCTCGCCAGTCGTCACACCGACGGGAGTTGATAGATAGACCTTGGGCGGGTGGGCTTGGTCCTCGGCGCTCATTCTCGGGGCTCCTTCTGTGCCAAGTGAATGGTTGGGCTTGGTCCTTTGGTGATACGCTCCCATAGACTCCTTCTGTGCCACGATGATAGGCCAGTAGGGCTTGGTCCTCGGTGCACACATCCCCGAGGCTCCTTTTGAGTCATAGTTCGCATGTGAGCTCCGCTGTTGTATTCTTAGCATTGAGGCATATAGAGGCCTAGACTTGGTAGTGTGGATGCCCGCCTAGTAGTAGAGAAGCCCGCTCTACTGTCACTGTCTGGCCACGACGGATGACGCCTGAGAGGTTAGCTACCTGCTCGAAAAGTCGGAACTACAAGTCTGTGTTGACATAGCAGTTGCATGTGCATGATCATGGGTGAGTCATTGCATTGTATTTATATCATTACATACATTACGTACACAAGATTCTCATCGTATAAGTTTGTATGAGCACTCTTATACAATGAGTTACTTTACTGTTGAGCCGATCCTTAACTTATATGTCTCTATGGGCATTCATATAAATTAAGTTACTTACTGTCGTAGATTTATACTTATATACTGTTGTTGATGGTAGAACTGCTAAAGTAGAGTGATATACTTAATTGTTGTATTTCCTTGATATACACTATTGTTGATTAATCCTTTACCACCTGTTTGTACTACTATTTATATATATATTGTACCCTTGTTCCTTTCTCCGCCTGGTGCCGAGGAGTCGCCGGGGGAGTGGATGTGATAGCCACTTAGTCTTTATGACTAACGGTTGCTACGTCTTCGTTTTTAGGAGGAAACCCTGCAGATAGAGCAATAACAGGTTATGCAGGAGGGTAGCCAGGCCAGGACGATAGGGCTTTATGTGATGGTACCGTCGTTGTCATCGGTGACTGATGCGAGTTTTGAGAGACTCATGATGTAGACCCTTTGGGTAAAGTTTTTTTTATATACTCTGATATTTTTAGGAGCCTTTGTGTAGCTTCCTGCTTTTTTTGGACTTTTTACTTAATGTCGATCATGAATTCTGTGTTTATTCTTTTATTGATGGGTTGATAGTATGATATTTGATGTTAGCCTGCAGAATAGGCATCTTGTGGTATAGGTTAGCCTGTATGCTAACGCTACCGCAAGGCGGCTGTTCTGGGAATAAGACTCCCCTCAGCCGTATCTTGTGTTCCGGGAGGGGGGGGGGGGTCTTATAATAGGTTTTTGAAGTCGTTACCAATTCTAGAATGGAAGTTTGATGATATTGCGATGGATTTCGTGCATGGTTTACTGAGATCGCAACACGAGATTGATTCCATTTGGGTGATCGTAGACTGACTGACAAAGGTATCATGCTTTCCAAACCGAAGGGGCAATTTGGCAGAAAAATTGGCAAAGCTATATGTTGAGAACATCGTACGATTGCATTGTATTCCCCGTAACATCGTTAGTGACCGAGATGAGCGTTTTACATCAAATGATTGGATGCTAATCCACCAAATGTTGGGTACTAAGCTGAAGTTCAGCACGCCCTTTTATCCTCAAACGGATGGTTAGGCCGAAAGGATAAACAAGACAATGGAGGATATGCTCCGAATGTGTGCCTTGGATTTTGGCAAGAGGTAGGAGGACCATATCTATATGATTGAGTTCACCTATAATAACCGCTATCAAGCAAGTATACAGAAGCCGCCCTTCGATTCTTTATACAACATGAAGTTCCGTACTCCACTAGCTTGGGCAAAAATGGGTGCAACAAAGCTGTTTAAGAGAAAAGACGTCGATGAGGCAAACTCATTGATAAATTTGATCCAAGAGTGACTGCTGATTGCTCAAGATAGATAAGATAAGTATTATAACACTAAGCACCGTGATCTTAAATTCGTTGTTGGCGACTAGGTGTATCTCAAAATCAAGTTTTTCAAGGAAGTGTCAAGGATTCAACGCTTGAAAAAGCTAAGTTTGCGATACCTTGGACCGTTTGAAAATAAAGAATATGTTGGTGAGGCTGCCTATTAGCTTTCTCTTTCATCAGAGTTGAGCGGGTTGCATGATGTGTTCCATATATCGGTGCTGAGGAAGGCTGTGTAGGAGCCTACTCAAGTGGTTGCTGCAGATCAGGTGCCAATCGATGGTGGGTTAAAGACAAACGTGAAGCCTATTTGTATCGAATACACAGAGGTGAAACAATTGCGAAATAAGGAGATCAAGATGGTTAAAGTCCTTCGGGACAATTGCGGTCAAGAGGAACTTTCGTGGGAGCGTGGGTAAACTATGAGAGAGGAGTTCCCTGAGATGTTCAATTGAGGTAGATTTTGTATAAATTTGTGCTTGTGTTGTTTCTGTACTAAATAATTTTGGGACAAAAATTTCTAAAAGGGGGAGATTTATAACACCCCAGGTTTCCCACAGTTGAAAAATAACAAAAAGCATTTTTGGAGCTATCGCTGGCGATAACAATATTTCCCGATGATAATGTTTAGAACGACGCAGTCGACAAAACGATGAAGTCAATATGATATAGTCTGGTGATAACGTGATATTGCTGGTAATAGTGTGCCATATGGCAGGCTGCTATGTGCCATTTGGCCCGTTGAGTGGCGGTGACTTGGTCAAGCGGTCACCGCTAGAGTTATCGCCCCGCAATAGTGAGATATCACCTGACGATAACATTAAATTAGAATTCTCTACTGAAATTGCGACCATCTATTTGCTTTGGCCTGAGGATCAGATGGATGGGTTAATCCCACAAGTGATAAGGAGGCTGATGAGAAGTTGCTTCTCATTTTTACTTTCACATACACTCTCTCTCTCTTACAATTTGAGAAAAGAAGAGAAGGAAGAAAGGAGAGCTGGTTCTAAGCCCTTTAGGAGGAGATTTGAAGTTGTTGGAGGAGTTTCTAAGGTCAGAATCGCGAGTCAAGGCTAGATCTGCGGAGAGAAAATCACTCTGAGTGATTCCATCCGGATAAAGTACAACTTTATGGATCTGAAACGTGCTTTGAGGGTAATGACTCTCCTTCTGAATACTAGGACATGCTAAGTCCTCTTATTTTCATCGTTGCATGGAATTCCCCATCAATTAATGGTGTGAGATACTTCCTTTAGGTTGATACATAGTATCTCCAGTAGAAATTGCATATAGAGCTCACATCGTTGTACATGCATATGAATGCTGTGTGATGCCCATCTGGACAAGTCAGTATAGATTGGTGATGATTGATTTGCTTGCCGGAGAAGACTCCATAGAAAATGAGGAGTTTACAGGGTTTTTGGGGTACTACATGTTATTGTAGAAGTACTGGATGGTGTCTCTAGGAACCCAAGTTTGCAATATAAATGATGTTCTGTTGCTATCGCCCGCGATAGCGATATTTCTGGCTATAACACCACTGGTAGAGATCAGTGAGTAGTGGTATATTATGGGTGTGAACCCGTGTAACGCCCCCAATTTTTCTGCGTTTATTTTTATTCTCGTTTGGCGTTACGATGACGCGTTTCCGTGGCTTGTGCCATTTGTGGAGTGTGGTTTAGCTCCTTAGAACTGAGTGCCCTATTCTGTAGCCTGTTGGCAAGATCTCCCTAGCAAGCCGAGTCGTTTTGGGTGACCCGGTGTGGCCTCTCGGGGGGATGTTGGTGTTTGGCTTTATTTGGGTATAACTCGAGTTCTGTTCGTCGAAAATTAATTTCGACTTCTCCGTTGTGTTCGTAGCGTGGGTATTTTGCTACGGTGCGAATTTCGTCAAATTTCGAGGTAGTTCGATCTTCGCGTCGTTTTGATGCTTTATGTAATTTTGTAATAAATTATATTATTATATATTAATATATATATATATATATATATATATATATAGGTTAAGTATTAGGTTAGGATGAAATGCACGCTCATCTTCCCCACTTGAAACCGCCGTCCCTGTACGAGAGGAAACGGGAAACCGCCGAGCCTTGCCTTCCACCGCCGATTCCCGGAGCGTTTGTGGACGGAATTCGATTCCGAGAGTGGATTCGGATTGCTCTCGTTGAGACCTTCATTCCTACGGTAAGAAATTCGATTTTCGCGGAGTTTTAGGGGGATTGGAATTTTTGGTTTTTGAGGTTTCCGCCATTAAAGTTCGGATTTGCTTGTTAGGTGAGTTTTTGGTGCTGCTCTTTCTAGTGCAGCGTGAAGAGGAGGGAAAGCCGACCAAGATTCACCGGAAATCGAGGCAAGTGGTGTTCTTGCCCTTGCCAAGTTGTTTTCTTTTGTTTAAAGCCTATTGTTTCTATCGTTTTATCTCCTATTTTCCGTCTCGAATGATTAGTCATAGTTTGAATGGTAGTGGCGCGCGTCGTTGGTAGTTTCCTACTGCTACTGTAGTTGCGTGGGTCGTGTGCGCATTCCGGTGTCGTCCGGGAAATCCCAACGGTATAGGTTAACCGCGCACGGTCATCAACCGTTAGGGCGCACGACCACTGGTCGTGTGCCTCTGTTCGTGCGCGGCTGTCTTTTTATTTTCCAAAAATCTATCTCGGATATCGCACGAGCGCTGGCAAACAGTGCGCACGACCACCGGTCGTGCGCCACTGATCGTGCGCAGTTGCTAGGTTTTCTGTCAGGTTTCCCAGGTTCACTTCGCACGACCATCAACCAATGACCGCGCACGACCACCGATCGTGCGCCACCGATCGTGCGCTCTGAATATTTCCTTTCGCACCGTATTTAGCCGGCGTCGATGCACGGGTTATGTGGGCTTGAGTGTTTTGCGTTGTGTTAAGGTAGTAACGTAAGAGTAGTTGTTGTATTAGTGTCGTTTTGCGTGGCACGTTGAGTAAGTGAAGCTCACTCAATGCGGTGTCGTGAGGACCCAGCGCCAAGTCGTGTTGAGTCATTGCAACACCTTTTCTTTCCTACCTTGTTTTTCGTTCCCGAGTGGTTTTCTTGTTATATTTCTGGTTTTTCCTTGTAGGCCGTTTTCTTTACTTTCTTAAAGGCCGAATCGTGGGTCGTGGTTAGTAGTGGTGGTTTATAGCTCTTTGTGGGGGTGGAGTTGTGTGATTTAGCCAAGGCCACTCTTGTTTTTTTCTTGCTCCAGGTACGGGCTGGGCATGTGTGGGTGGAAGGTCCCTTGTGCTTTCACGTGTAGACCCTCGAGCTTGTTGACTTGGACATGGTGGATGGGGGGACTGAGTTTTGCCTCCAATCCGGTTCCTCGTTGTTTGTTTTTGCTACTACCTCCTCCCACAGTTTAGGGTGTTAGAAGTTTCTTCCTTGGTGGTTTGCAGCACTTTTGGCTCTTGGTAGCCTAGTAAGCCCTGCAGGATGTTGTTCCTGGGTTGGGTTGTTGCTGTTTCTTTGCACGTAGTGCTTTTCTTGTTGTCCTGTTTTGGACAGTTGTGACTCTTTCTACTGCATGTTTTTCTGTTACTTTGTCCCTTTGGTTGACTCTTTCATGCAGTTTTTACTTTGTTTAGCTTGCTGAGGTATTCTGTTTTCTTTTGGAATACCGCAGGTTCTGAGCCGTAGCCAGTTGGGTGGCTAGTTTGCAGTGGTGGTGTTGGTGGTCTCTTGGACCTTGGAGTTCCGTTTGCCGTGTTGGTGAGGTAGTTTTTCAGTACTTTCTTACAGACATACATATATGCCAGTGGGTTCGTGTCAGGTTGTTGGCGCTCACTGGTAGTTTTTACCTTTGTACTGGATATATATATACGTATGCTGTTACCGTTTTCTAGAGATAGTCTACTTGCTCTGAGAAGGATTTATGCTAGGTTGCTAGTTATTTTTTTTAAAACTATAATTATTATTATAAATAAAACTCATGATCGACATGTTTTATAAAACTTAATCACTATTTTCCAAACAACGTATAAAGACCGTTTTCTTATATATTATATAGATTAAATGTAGGGTCTTGCATAGCATGAGTGGTTCTCTTGGAACTCTTATGCGCTCTTTAGGATGTCAAACCTAAATAAAGTATTTTTCCGCAGCGTATAAATATAGTTTTCTTTTGTGGACTAGGTGATCCACTAAGCCGGGGGATACGGCCTCTAAAATATAACTGCTTTTCTAATCATTAATCACATGATTTTCTTTCATTAAGTTGGTAGTTGGTTTTGCCTGAGCGTCAGCAGTTATCCCCTGCTTGATGTGGCATCATGACGCGTGTTTTCTCTTACTCTGATAATTCTTAATTCGGAGAAAATGCGGGTTGTGACAGTTGGTATCAGAGGGAGGTTGCTTGACAAGTTAGTTGAGCAACCTTCCTTTGTTTGCTTTTTAGTAGTTCAGCATCATGTCATTCACACACCGATGTGTCATCAGCAAGTCTTGGCAAAAGCACGAACACTACACTCATAGCATAACATGAAGTATACGGGGCATATTATGTAGTATGGGATGCATAATATGTGTTCGTATATGGATCCACCATAGGGGCAATATGTGAGGGTTATGTAGTATGGGATGCATAACCTCACCACATAGTTGCGACTAGCACGTTTTCTTTTTCGTTGCATGAGAATGTTATGTAGTATGGGATGCATAACATTTTCATGTGTACGCCGCTCATAACATGCATTAGGGCCTTTTTAGAATGCATAACACAAACATGCATATCATAACATTGCATAAGCACAACGTGCCATGCTAAAGACTGGCAGGATGACATATGTACACACATAAGTTTTCAAACTAATATAAAAGTCATGCATTCCCGATCTAGGCACAAGAGTTAGTAAGGTGGTGGTTAACCATCCTAGGTTAGGGCATAACATCTAAATTTTGTTAAAAAGATAAACTGTCAGAGCAAGTTTAGCAGCTTTAAGTCTATATCTATATATATATTGTCTGTACTTGTATTTGGTTCTAGACGTTGTAGTAGGATCTAATTTGTGTTGTTATGATTTTAGAATGGCAAGGCGTCCTGCGACTCGATCGACTCCCCTGTCTGAGGGTGAGTCATCTGGGGCTCAGAACGATGCGGTGATCGAGAGTCTGCGTCAGAGTAACGATTCATTGGGCAGACAGTTGGAGGAGGTGCGAGCCCAGATTCAGTCTTTGGTGGCGGTCGTGGCAGGTCAGACTCAGGGTGTGCAAGTCCCTGCGGGGGGGTTAGCTGTTCCTCCTCCTCCTGCACCCTTGAGACCTCCAGTGGTGGTGCCAGCAGAGATGGCCTTCATCTCACAGTTTCAGAGGCTGAGCCCTCCCACTTATGATGGGAAGGCAGATTTCATGGTGATAGACGACTGGCTGATCTCCATGGAGGAGATGTTCTCGTACTCAGGGATTGCAGATGATCAGAGGGTGATGATAGCCGCCTATCAGCTTAAAGGTTTGGCTAAGAGTTGGTGACTGAGAGAGAAGGAGAGCTTGGTAGCCGGATGCTCTTGGGAGGTGTTCAAGGAGATGCTGTTGAGGAAGTTCTTACCCTCGGTCGAGCGTGACCGCCTCATGAACGACTTCCTCCATCTGAAGCAAAGGCAACTCACGGTGGGTGAGTATGAGATAGAGTTCAGCAAGTTGAGCCGTTTTGCCCCGGGATTGGTCAGCGTTGAGACGGATCGAGTTAAGCGATTTCTCGGTGGTTTGAGGAGCGAGGTGCAGCAGTTGACCAGTGCTTATGGGTCAGAGACTTATGCAGGTGTAGTAGAGGCTGCTCTGAAGGTGGAGGCTATTGAGATCGCGAAGAGCAGAGGCCAGCAAATGAGGTTGGACAAGAGAAAGTCGGTGGAGGAGAAGAAACCCCAGGTACCCGGTGCGGCTGCGGGAAAGAGGGGCAAGGTGGAGTGCAGCTTCTGTGGCCGGTCAGGCCACCCTGCCGAGAAATGTTTCAAGAAGGCAGCAGCTCAGAGGAAGGAACAGGTTCATGCGATTCAGGGTGCACCTAGGAGAGATGTCTCCTGTTCCGTTTGCAAGCGATCCAGCCATGATGCGGCCCAGTGTTGGACCAGGGATAAAGTCTGCTTTCAGTGTGGGCAGAAGGGTCACATCAAGTCGAGGTGTCCTCAGTTTCAGCCATCTCTTCCTGCAATTCCGTTACAGGCTTTACCTCTACCTCAGCGTGTGGACAAGGGAAAGGGGAAGCTGAACGTGATCTCTTCTGAGGAGGCTCAGGCTTCGACCCAGGTCATCTCAGGTTAGTTGTTTGTTGTTTTTCCAGCCTGGTAGTTTTATTTGCTAGAATGTTTGCAGTATTGTTGTGGTAATTCCTTAGTTTTCTATGCTCCTATAGGGAAATTTAAGGTAAAGAACCGCTGGGCACGGGTTCTGTTTGACTCCGGCGCTACCCACTCGTTCGTGGCTAGAGCCTTTGTGGAGCGACATCGGTTGACCTTAGATCGTGTTCGGGATTCCTTCCATGTCAAGTTTCCCTCTGGTGAATCTGTGTTGTCAGATTTGCGCATTTTGGATTGCCCTGTTTTGTTGGGGAACTTTCTTGCGAAGGCGGACCTGAAGATGATTGATCTGGAGGACTTCGATGTTATTCTGGGCATAGACTGGCTCTCTAGGTATGATGCAGTCATTCAGTGCAAAGGGAAGCTCTTGGACTTCATCAGGGACGACGGTCAGCCCGGCAGCGTGTATGCTGATCCGTGTCAGGATTCTCCTATCATCTCTGTGGTATGTGCTCAGAGGTTATTTCTTTCTGGTTGTTGTGCTTGTTTAGTCTCGGCGGTTGAAACCGCTGTTAGCGTACCACGCTTGGAGGAGATTCCTATTATTTGTGGTTTCGCCGATGTTTTTCCTGATGACCTTCCTGGTCTTCCTCCCGAGCGGGATGTTGTGTTTGTGATCGATTTGGAGCCGGGTACGCGTCCTATTGCTAAGGCGCCGTACCGGATGGCCCTTCGTGAGTTAGAGGAGTTGCGAGGTCAGTTGGATGAGCTGTTGGCTAAAGGTTTTATCAGGCAGAGTTCGTCGCCTTGGGTTGCTCCTGTTTTGTTTGTAAAGAAGAAAGATGGGTCGATGCGGCTTTGCATCGACTATAGAGAATTGAACAAGGTCACTATTAAGAACAGGTACCCTCTGTCGAGGATCGATGATTTATTTGACCAATTGCGCGGTAGCACGGTGTTCTCCAAGATCAATCTACGTTCTGGTTATCATCAGCTCAGGATCCGTGAGGCGGATATTCCACGAACTGCGTTTAGATCGAGGCATGGACACTTTGAGTTTTTGGTGATGTCGTTTGGTCTGACCAACGCACCATCAGCCTTCATGGATATGATGAACAGGGTGTTCAAGGATTTCCTCGACAAGTTCGTTGTGGTCTTCATTGATGACGTGTTAGTTTATTCTCGTAGTGCTGAGGAGCATGAGCAGCATTTGCGTTTGGTCCTATCAGAGTTGAGGAACCATAAGTTATTCGCCAAGTTGAGCAAGTGCGAATTTTGGTTGCCTCAGGTTTCTTTTCTAGGCCACGTGGTGAGTAAGGAAGGGATCTCGGTCGATCCAGAAAAGATTGCAGCAGTGATGGATTGGAGTAGGCCGAGTACGCCTAAGGAGATCAGGAGTTTCTTAGGGTTGGCTGGATATTACAGAAGATTTGTGGAGGGTTTCTCTTCCCTAGCAGCACCGTTGACCAAGCTGACTCAGAAGAATGTGGCATTTGTTTGGAGCAAAAAGTGCGAGGAGGCTTTTCTGGAGCTAAAGAAGAGATTGTGCACTGCCCCCGTTCTGACCCTGCCTATTGAGGGTGTGGATTATGATGTGTATGTGGATGCTTCGCTTGTAGGTCTGGGATGCGTATTAATGCAGGTTGGGAAGGTGATTGCCTATGGGTCAAGGCAGCTGAAGACTCATGAGAAGAATTATCCTACGCATGACCTTGAGTTCGCAGCGGTTATTTATGCGTTGAAGCTGTGGAGACACCTACTTTATGGGGCTCAGTGCAAGATCTTCACTGACCACAAGAGCCTGAAGTACGTGTTCACGCAGAAGGAGTTGAATCTGCGCTAACGACGGTGGCTAGAGTATGTGGCTGATTATTATGTAGAAATCCAGTATCATCCGGGCAAGGCCAATGTGGTGGCCAACGCCCTGAGCCGAAAGACGGGAAAGATCTTTAACCTCTCCGCTGATCGGTTAGTTGAGGAGTTCCTCCTTATGGATATTTCAGTGGGATGCTGTGGTTTGCAGAGTAGTTTGTCAGTGGCAGAGCCGTCCTGGATTTCTTTGACCAGACTGCACCAGAAGGACGACCCGGATCTGTTGCACTTGTTCATCAGGACAGAGAAGGGAGAGTTGCCAGATTTTGCTATCGATGATGCGGGTACTTTGAAGTACCGCGGTAGGTTTTGCATCCCTGCCGTTGGGGATATTAGAGGTATGATTTGCAGAGAGGCTCATGGATCCAGCGTTGCCTATCATCCAGGATCTACGAAGATGTACCGTGACTTAAGTCAAATTGCCTGGTGGTATGGCATGAAAGGTGATATAGCCCGATTTGTTGCTGAGTGCCACACTTGCAAGCGCGTGAAGGCCGATCATGCAAGGCCTGGTGTCAAGTTGACCCCGTTAGAGATCCCGACTTGGAAGTGGGAGAGTATATCTATGGACTTCATTACGGGCTTACCAAAATCTCTGAGGGGATTTGATTCTGTTTAATTTATAGTGGATAGATTGATGAAGTGTGCTCACTTCGTGCCTTATAAGATTGATTACCCGATGAAGAAGATAGCGGAGTTGTACTTGAATGAAGTCATCCGACTCCACGGTGTGCTGGTTAGCATCATTTCTGATCGAGACTCCCGGTTTACTTCTCGTTTTTGGCAGAGTCTGCAGGAGGGTTTGGGTACGGATCTGAGATATTCTACTGCGTACCACCCACAGACCAATGGGCAGACAGAGCGGGTGAATCATATTGTTGAGGATATGATCCGATGCTATATTTTAGACCACGGCGGAGCGTGGGATGAGCGGCTGCGACTTATGGAATTTGCTTACAACAACAGTTATCAGGAAAGTTTGCAGATGGCTCCGTTCGAAGCCTTGTATGGGAGGCGCTGTAGGACTCCGTTGTTTTGGGCCGAGGCTGGTGAGAGGCCGTTGTTGGGTCCTGATGCGCTGGAGGATATGGAAGTCGCCGTGAAGCTTATTCGGGAGAAGCTTCGTATAGCTCAGGAGAGGTACGAAAAGAACGCCAATCGGCGTAGGTATGCTTTGGAGTTCTCTGTAGGGGACCTTGTATTTCTTAAGGCTTCCCCAATGGTGGGTGTAAAGAGGTTTGGTAAGAATCGGAAATTGGACCCAAGGTATGTGGGCCCGTTCGAGATCTTGGAACGGATTGGCGTGTCAGCTTATAGATTGGGTTTGCCAGCAAACTTCCCAGGAGTTCATAATGTTTTTCATGTTAGCCAATTGCGGAAGTGTGTGCGCAGTAGTGGGAAGGTCTTGGATGTTGTGCCCCAGTTGGAGCCCAACCTCTCTTTTGTTGAGGTGCCGGTTCGTATTTTGGATACTCAGGAGCGAGTGCTGCGAAAGAAGTCCATACCGATGGTGAAAGTTCTGTGGAAAAATCAGGATTTGGAGAGCGCGACTTGGGAGCTAGAGTCGACCATGAGGAGGGCTTACCCTCACCTGTTTCCCTGATTTGATCAGTATGTTTCCCTTCTTGTAACTCCTATTGGTTACTTTTCCTTCTTTAGTAGGAGTGTTGTGCGTAAAGTTTCAGGACGAAACTTTCTTTTAGGGGGAGTGACTGTAACGCCCCCGATTTTTCTGCATTTATTTTTATTCTCGTTTGGCGTTACGATGACGCGTTTCCGTGGCTTGTGCCATTTGTGGAGTGTGGTTTAGCTCCTTAGAACTGAGTGCCCTATTCTGTAGCCTGTTGGCAAGATCTCCCAAGCAAGCCGAGTCGTTTTGGGTGACCCGGTGTGGCCTCTCGGGGGGATGTTGGTGTTTGGCTTTATTTGGGTATAACTCGAGTTCTGTTTGTCGAAAATAAATTTCGACTTCTCCGTTGTGTTCGTAGCATGGGTATTTAGCTACGGTGCGAATTTCGTCAAATTTCGAGGTAGTTCGATCTTCGCGTCGTTTTGATGCTTTATGTAATTTTGTAATAAATTATATTATTATATATATATATATATATATATATATATATATATATATATATATATATATAGGTTAAGTATTAGGTTAGGATGAAATGCACGCTCATCTTCCCCACTTGAAACCGCCGCCCCTGTACGAAAGGAAACGGGAAACCGCCGAGCCTTGCCTTCCACCGCCGATTCCCGGAGCGTTTGTGGACGGAATTCGATTCCGAGAGTGGATTCGGATTGCTCTCGTCGAGACCTTCATTCCTATGGTAAGAAATTCGATTTTCGTGGAGTTTTAGGGGGATTGGAATTTTTGGTTTTTGAGGTTTCCGCCATTAAAGTTCGGATTTGCTTGTTAGGTGAGTTTTTGGTGCTGCTCTTTCTAGTGCAGCGTGAAGAGGAGGGAAAGCCGACCAAGCTTCACCGGAAATCGAGGCAAGTGGTGTTCTTGCCCTTGCCAAGTTGTTTTCTTTTGTTTAAAGCCTATTGTTTCTATCGTTTTATCTCCTATTTTCCGTCTCGAATGATTAGTCATAGTTTGAATGGTAGTGGCGCGCGTCGTTGGTAGTTTCCTACTGCTACTGTAATTGCGTGGGTCGTGTGCGCGTTCCGGTGTCGTCCGGGAAATCCCAACAGTACAGGTTAACCGCGCACGGTCATCAACCGTTAGGGCGCACGACCACTGGTTGTGTGCCTCTGTTCGTGCGCGGCTGTCTTTTTATTTTCCAAAACTCTGTCTCGGATATCGCACGAGCGCTGGCAAACAGTGCGCACGACCACCGGTCGTGCGCCACTGATCGTGCGCAGTTGCTAGGTTTTCTGTCAGGTTTCTCAGGTTCACTTCGCACGACCATCAACCAATGACCGCGCACGACCACCGATCGTGCGCCACCGATCGTGCGCTCTGAATATTTCCTTTCGCTCCGTATTTAGCTGGCGTCGATGCGCGGGTTATGTGGGCTTGAGTGTTTTGCGTTGTGTTAAGGTAGTAACGTAAGAGTAGTTGTTGTATTAGTGTCGTTTTGCGTGGCACGTTGAGTAAGTGAAGCTCACTCAATGCGGTGTCGTGAGGACCCAGCGCCAAGTCGTGTTGAGTCATTGCAACACCTTTTCTTTCCTACCTTGTTTTTCGTTCCCGAGTGGTTTTCTTGTTATATTTCTGGTTTTTCCTTGTAGGCCGTTTTCTTTACTTTCTTAAAGGCCGAATCGTGGGTCGTGATTAGTAGTGGTGGTTTATATCTCTTTGTGGGGGTGGAGTTGTGTGATTTAGCCAAAGCCACTCTTGTTTTTTTCTTGCTCCAGGTACGGGCTGGGCATGTGTGGGTGGAAAGTCCCTTGTGCTTTCACGTGTAGACCCTCGAGCTTGTTGACTTGGACATGGTGGATGGGGGGACTGAGTTTGCCTCCAATCCGGTTCCTCGTTGTTTGTTTTTGCTACTACCTCCTCCCACAGTTTAGGGTGTTAGAAGTTTCTTCCTTAGTGGTTTGCAGCACTTTTGGCTCTTGGTAGCCTAGTAGGCCCTGCAGGATGTTGTTCCTGGGTTGGGTTGTTGCTGTTTCTTTGCACGTAGTGCTTTTCTTATTGTCCTGTTTTAGACAGTTGTGACTCTTTCTACTGCATGTTTTTCTGTTACTTTGTCCCTTTGGTTGACTCTTTCAAGCAGTTTTTACTTTGTTTAGCTTGCTGAGGTATTCTGTCTTATTTTGGAATACCCCAGGTTCTGAGCCGTAGCCAGTTGGGTGGCTAGTTTGCAGTGGCGATGTTGGTGGTCTCTTGGACCTTGGAGTTCCGTTTGCCGTGTTGGTGAGGTAGTTTTTCAGTACTTTCTTACAGACATACATATATGCCAGTGGGTTCGTGTCAGGTTGTTGGCGCTCACTGGTAGTTTTTACCTTTGTACTGGATATATATATACTTATGCTGCTACCGTTTTCTGGAGATAGTCTACTTGCTCTGAGAAGGATTTATGCTAGGTTGCTAGTTATTTTTTTTAAAACTATAATTATTATTATAAATAAAACTCATGATCGGCATGTTTTATAAAACTTAATCACTATTTTCCAAACAATGTATAAAGACCGTTTTCTTATATATTATATAAATTAAATGTATGGTCTTGCATAGCATGAGTGGTTCTCTTGGAACTCTTATGTGCTCTTTAGGATGTCAAACCTAAATAAAGTATTTTTCTGCAGCGTATAAATATAGTTTTCTTTTGTGGACTAGGTGATCCACTAAGCCGGGGGATACGGCCTCTAAAATATAACTGATTTTCTAATCATTAATCACATGATTTTCTTTCATTAAGTTGGTAGTTGGTTTTGCCTGAGCGTCAGCAGTTATCCCCTGCTTGACGTGGCATCATGACGCGTGTTTTCTCTTACTCTGATAATTCTTAATTCGGAGAAAATGCGGGTTGTGACAACCCGAGCCTATGAAAGATTGGTTGTTCTGTCAATATCGCTCTACGATAGGGATATCGCTGGTGATAGCTCCCAGTGAGATGATGTGGTGGATGTGAAGCCCAGGTCTTACAGATCAGGTGCCTATCATTAAGCTGTGAGGCCTGCATTGCCTAGCTTGGTGGCCTTGTGTGCTGACTAAAGGGGTAATATTTCTTATCATATTAACGGGCCAAGGTGATGCTGACCCATATCGTGTTAGTTGTTCACAATGATCAAGTCGGGCAAAGCTAATCTGAACTCGTCTAGTATGAATCAGTGAAAAGGTAGCTCCCCAGTGCACTAGTCCCGGGAAAGTACGGGACGCATAATTGCTTATGACCGACTGTCGTTCAAATGTACCATCTAAGTGAGTGATGCTTAGGATGGAGGTGGGACTTGAATTTCAATACACAAAAAATGTGTCCTAAGTACACAAAGCATGTGGCCGTGTGTGCCAACACTTGTGATGATTGTGAAAAACTATATATACTGCCACCTACATGCTTTGCATGGAAAGAGTATCGCTACCCCAGGCATGGGGTGGGGTCGTTATAATTATGGTTAGCTAAAGCCGACCGTTGCTTTATTTTGCCACGTCTTTGTGGACTAAACTTGTGTATATACTTGCGAGTCGGGCAAGAAGTAGCGGGCTGAAGCCCTTTTGATATGCTGGCCCTCAAAGGACTAAGCGATCGTTTACTACTTTCATATGTTGCTGGCCTACGTGCCGATGTATGCAAATACAACTTTTTGTATAATCATGTAAGGCCTTAAGGAAAAATGTTGTGTATACACTCATTCTAATGTTATATTTAGTGGACATTCCTTGATGTGGGTTATTATTACTCCTTTACTTCCGCTAGAATGTAACTCTGTGTTAGGCTATGATGATATTTGGTATTTCAATTCGTGGAATATGATGTAGGGCTCTAGTTGTAAAGGCCTCCCCAGCCCACGCTCGCAAGGACGGCCGCCGGCACCCCCAGCACCGGTGATGAGAGCTGTGGTAAAGAGTCTCTAATCAAGGTCCTAGGTTCGATCCCCGGTGGCAACAACCTACCGCTGCTGAAAAACAGGCGCGGGGAGGGGTTGGGGTGCATGGTCTGCAGACCTGGTTAGGCTGAACCCTTTCGAGCGTGATGCTAGGGGTGCCGGCGGCCGTCCTTGCGAGCGTGGGCTGGGCAGGCCGTTACAAAAAGAGCTCAGTTGGTGATGAGAGCTGTGGTAAAGAGTCTCTTATCAAGGTCCTGGGTTCGATCCCCAGTGGTAACAACCTACTGTTGCTGAAAAATAGGCGCGGAGAGGGGTTGGGGTGCATGGTCTGTAGGCTTGATGTGATAGGCTGACTACTAGTAGTAGGCCCGGGTCTGGACTCTGGTAGGCCGGCGGTGCCAGCTGGGTCCCGCAGAGTTGTCGGGTCTGGACCGTTATAAAAAGTTAGTGAATGAGGAGTGTAGGAACCCAGCAGGATTATTACAGCCACTCTCGGTGCTGGAGTGGAAGTTTGATGACGTAGCCATGGACTTCACACATGGGCTTCCCCGGTCTCGGTTAGGGAATGACTCGATCTGGGTGATTGTTGACCGGTTGACGAAGGTGGCTTGATTTATACCGATCAGGAAGGACGATTCAGTGGGAGTGCTGGTGCGGAAGTTTGTGGAGCAGTTCATTCGTTATCATGGCGTGCCCAGGACGATAGTGTCAGATCGTGATGGGCAGTTTACGTCCAGGGAGTGGCGGTCAGTTCAGGCATACCTGGGCACCCGATTGACTTTTAGCACAGCCTTCCACCCTCAGACGGACCGCAGACAGAGCGCACAAATCGGACATTGGAAGACTTGCTACGTCTGTGTATTCAAGACCGAGGAGAGCCATGGGAGAAGATGCTGCCACTGGTAGAGTTCTCCATACAACAACAGTCATCAGGCCAATATAGGCATGGTTCCCTATGAGGCTCTATATGGACGAAGGTGCAGGACTCCCCTGTCATGGATACGGGATGAGGATCCGAAGGTCCTGGGCTCGGAATTTGTGGAGGACACCGAGTCCCAGGTGAGGCTGATACGAGATCGGATGTTTGAGGCGCAGAGAAGACATGCTAAGTATTATGACGCACGACATCGTCAGGTGGAGTTTCAGGTAGGAGACAGGGTGTTTTTGAAGATACGACCGATGCACGGAGTCTCTCGAGTTCGCGGACGGAGGAAGAAGCTCAGCCCGAGGTACATGGGACCCTACAAGATCCTGGAGCGGATCGATCCCTTGGCATACAGACTGGAGCTGCCACCAGAGCTGGAAGGTCTGCACGGCGTCTTCCACGTCTCCTCCCTCAGGAGGGCCCTATTACGGCTAGAGCAGCAGATAGACACCATAGATGGGCCGGTAGCATCTGATCGGTCAGTGCACATGGAGCTGGTCCGGATTGACGATACGGGTATGAGGGTGTTGCGCCGCAAGAAGGTCCCACTGGTCAAGGTTCTGTGGAGAAATCACGGCTAAGAGAAGCACACCTGGGAGCCGCAGGACTTGATGCAACAAAGATACCTGGAGCTCTTCGCCTCAGGTAAACTCTAATCTAAATTTTGGGATGTTACAATTTATTGCTCTGGTAGAAACCCCGTAGGCCTAACCTGAATTTCGGGGACGAAATTTTTTTTATTATGTGTTGGGATTTATAACATCCCCCAGACAACTAGACCTCCCAGGTGACTTTGTCATGACTGGGTCATGACAAGGCCTTGGTAGCTTAGGAACCTCCTTGACACAGACCAAAAATAAGGATTACAGCACCTTGGTCTGCAAATAGTAATTTCCAAATATTCAGCCTAGGGTTTGACTTAAGGACTTTAACTTGGCTAAGTGACCCCACCACAACATCCCTAGGCAATCTAGGAGCCCAGGAGGACATTCAGGACCCATTGGGGCCAGTCAACAGGCCAAGTTGACCAAAGTCAACCCTAACCCTAATTAGGGAAAAATGGTCAATTCCCCAGCAATTGACCTAACTGACCATCACCATATGGAATTGACTTAACTTCTAGGTCTAAAACATCATAAGAGACCTAGTGGACCAAAAATCCCCATCCTAGGGTCACCACAGGGCAAAATGACCAAAATACCCCTAATAGGTCAAAATGGTGAATTTCCATTAAACACCCTTATTGACCTCCACAACTTCAAGTTGACCACACTCCTAGGGTCATAACCTCATAAGGGACCTAGTGGAACAAAATTCCTTGGTTTGGTCAACCCTAGAGCTCAATTTGACCAAAAGTCAAACTTGGTCAACTTAGGTCAAATCACTTAAACCTAATCCAACCCTTTGGGCTAGGCCCAAAGTGAGTGGTCAACAAGCCTAATGGACTGATATTAAACAAGAGGAGAGAGAGAATTTCAGCCATAGTGATTAGGAGTGAGAAAAGGGGGGTTTTCCCCAATTTGGAGGAGAGAGAAAGTTGCCATTCATGGCCATTAAGGTGACACACCCCTTGGCTTCCCCCCAATACACTCCCATTCATCTTCTCTGATGAATTTGAGAAGATTCCAGCCATTTCTAGGAAGAATTAGGGCAGGGGGGATGCATAGGGTCGGCCATGGGAGGGGAGGTGAAGAGGCCATTAATGGCATATGGGGTTAAAGCCACTACCACCCCCAATTAAACCCCCTATCACCTTCACAAGCCTCTGAGCAGTGAAACCCCACCATTTCCCGAGAGTTTGGAGGTCTCCTTGCAAGAAATCAGATGACACCCAAAGCTTGGAGGAGGAACAATGGCGGCCAGCGGATGGAGCAAGGAAATGCTCCAAATGAGGTCCGATCCTCTTCCCCTCTCCTAGTGCTAGATCTAGATTGGTTTAGGTGGAGAAATCGGGCTTGATTGAGCCTGATTGGGAGCTTGGAATTTTCGGATTTCCCATGAAAATGACGGTGTGAGTTCGCCGGAAACCACCGCCTCCGGCGGCATGGTCGCCGTCAAACGCTAGCCACCACCTCAACGAAGGTGGTGGTGGCCGGCCAGGGAGGTGGTCGTGGTGGCCGGAAATTGGGCTGGAAGGTGAAACAGGCGCGGGGAGGGGTTGGGGTGCATGGTCTGCAGACCTGGTTAGGCTGAACCCTTTGAGCTTGATGCTGGGGGTGCCGGCGGCTGTCCTTGCGAGTGTGGTGCTGGGGAGGCCCAATTGGAGTGGTCCACAATCTTTAGGAGGCTGATATTTTCCTAAAATGCCACTCAAATTCTGGAGGGGTGACTAGGATAGAGAAAGCTCATTTTTCCTTTAATGGAGGAGAGAGAAAGAGAGAGAAAGAGACTATTCATGGCCATGGAAAGCCAAGGGCCTCCTCTCTTCAATTCCAATAGCTTGGTCCATTTACCCTGATTAATTTTGAGGAGATCAACAGTCATGGACAACCCCATTGGCGGCTGGATTCAAAGAATTTCAGTTACCGAAATTTCCTTCATGTCCATTAATGGCCATTGAAGCTTGACTCCTCCCCTCCCCCATTTGATCATTTTAAAAGATTCCCCAGACCTAGAGCAGTCGTTTCCACTCTTGTCCCAAAGATTTTGATCCCTCTGGTAGTGTTGTTATAGAGCACCCGAAAGCATCCCCACCGACAATGGAGACATGGCGATTGGCTCGAATTCACCCACCCTAGAAGGTCATGTCTTCCTCCTCTCTCTCTCTGTGGATAGATCTTCATCTGTTGGCCCCAAGGTTTGAGTCCAATTGGCCCTAAATCAAGGAAGCCGAGAGCTTGGTTTTCAATCTTTTTCTTCCATCCTCATTTCATTGTTCCGGCCACCTTTGGTCGGCCCACCACCGCAAATCGCCGGCCACCACTTCAACGAAGGTGTTGGTGGCAGTGGTCGGCCGGGAAAGGGCATGGGTGGCAGGGAAATCATAGGAAAACATCGCCCAGGACAGGGTAATCTCAGCCGTCGGCATGCTGGGGAATATAAATGGATGCCGTTGAATGTTGCGCCAAGATTCGTGTCGCGCTTTTATATTAATAGGATTAATATTAATATAATTTCATTCTGTCACACTATTTATAGTATTTTGAATTAAATATTAAAAATACTTAGAGCACCCTACTGGAAAATGATCAATATAAAAGTTGTAGCCCTTGAAGTCTAGCTTAATTTAAAATGAATTTCAACTCATTTGGTCAGTGGCTGGACCACAATACTCAAAATGGCGCAGTCTATAACCTAGGGTTAATCGGAGACTAATTTGAGTGCCCTAACTAAACCAGTTAGGCAAATGCCCTGAAATTTTGACCAAAGGCTAATTATATATCAACAATCATCATATCCTAAAATGAGAATTTTTGGAGAATATTTTTCTATAGTTTTGGTAAAAAATTAATAAATGATTTATGATTTAATTAGAGTGTCTATTGACCTCAAATACTTCCAATATTTTGGTGGATGACCCATAGGGTCATGGTAGGTCACTTGTAAAAATCTCATCCCATTTGGGTTTGATTTGACTAGGAAATGGTGTGACCAAAGTTTGGCCCTATAAGGGGAAAATTAGGTCAAAAGTGCACTTGAAGGATTGAGTCACCAATCCTCATCCAAAGTTGGTGAAACTTTGACCACTGACTTATCATCACACGAGACACCCCCACAATTGATTTTGGGTGGTTTAGGGTTAGGATGCCCTAGAACCCTAGTGTGAGCCCTAGGGTTGGATATTGAGCCTATTGAAGGACATGAGACCATATGTTCTAGGAATGCCTTGGAACTTGGTAGATGAGTTCATAGGGTGGAAATAAGCCCTAGAAAAAGTTATTAGAATTTTTAAGAGTATTTAACCCCTCTGAAATAATTAAGGACCAATTTGGGCACTTTTACTCATAATTTTATTGCATTATTATATGACCTTAGATATTCATGAATCTTAAGCAGTGATCTTATATATTTATTATTAACCTCTGGAAATTTTGGTATGAACTTTTGGATTACATTTATAGAACTTCATTCACAAACCTAGTACTTGCCCTATTAGTGAGAAAAATTATTATGAGTTATTTACTCACTGGAAAATTATGAAATCTGGTGTGAGGAGTTTTTAAGGTTTCATCATGCACTGTGAACTTTTATAAAATTATAGGAAGTTTTTTTATATAGGTTGCTTCACAAGTGCCTTAGTGTTGAATATTTTTAAATGATTTATTTATGTGACCAAAATTGTTTATAAAATTATTATTTTTGGTCAGTTTACTTTTCTGGTCACTTTTAATATCCGGTAATTTTCCCATAATTTTTGGATGATTAATTCTAATATTTTCTGCTTTACCCTATGCTTGTGGATAATTAATAAACAATTTGTTTGGAGATCAAAAACTTTTTATAAAATTGTGAATTTCAGTATTTATTGTTATTTCAATGATACACACTTGTCATAATTTTTTTGAGGACATATCTTGTCAGAAAATTGTACTCTGTGTTTAAATGCTTAGTTGGTATGATTTTGTAGAAAATTAAATAAAAAGCCAAATGAATTAGTAAAAATATTATCTTCTGTATTTAAACTTAAAATATCTTGGTTGACCCCCAGTAATAATCTTAAGTCTTTTGGATGAATATTTGGAGGGGTCACCATTCATGCACGTCATGTAGCTCAGTAGGTTTGCACATAGTAAGCTGTAGAAATAAGATAACATGTAAGCCTTGGAATGGGAAAGTGGGATAGATGGTGTACTTGGTCTGATTTGGATATGAAAGAGAATCCAGGTTGTGAGAGCTTGGTTGGCTAAGTTAAGGTTGTGCTTGGGATCGACGATGGTTTGTCTTTCCCTTGGAGGAAGTCTAATTACACTTAGGTTTAGTTCAAGTGTAAGATCAGAAGAGTTGGGACATGGATAGATACCAATAATAATAAGTACCTTGTGAAATGGAGTTTTGGGCTTCAGCCCATCGTAGTTCCTAGTGCCCTCGAGTTCCCTTTAAGGGAATGCCTTGGGCATTCCAAGGTTAACCTTAAAACGTAAGACTAAAATGTTAAAGAGCAATTAGTAAAAACTAGGGCTTCACCTTCACTCACCCCAATGAGTTGGGAGGTTAGTTTAGTTGGGTTATCTGAGCGGTAGTATCGGTGGTTGTGGAAATGGGCAAGTTTAAAGTCTTTGTTTTAAAGGTAGCTTGCAACCTAGGGGTGAATAGGTTGTTACTCTGTTATTATTCTCTTTTTAGTTTTTTCTTTAGCACTAAATATGTTGGAAGTAGTTTGCTTTCAAGTACCTGTACAAAGAAAATAATACAAAAAAGCACACACAGATTTATAGTGGTTCCCTAACTTGTGGGTACATAGACTCTCCTCCCACCCTGCCAACTTCCTATTGGTCAAGGAACTTCTCAAAAACACTGCTCTAAGGAGCTTACACCTCAGATCCCTCATGATCTCTCAGTCTCCTCCAAGACCTACAACTCAGCCACAAGGGCCTACAACTTAATGATCACCTGATCACCTACCTCAGGCCAAAGGTGTAACACCCCAAAAATCTCAAAATATGTTTGTACACAATTTTGGGTTGGAGGCTGTTAGACACGGCCTGGGACACGGGCGTGTCCCAGGGCGTGTTCAGGCTAGTCGACGTTTGAGAGTCGACGATCGTCGAGCCTGGGACACGGCCTTCGACACGGGCGTGTCCCAGGGCGTGTTCGAATTAATTTTCGAAATTGACCTATTCAAGTCAGAGCAGGACACGGCCTTGAACACGGCCGGGAACACGGGCGTGTGAGGCTGGACACGGGCGTGTCAGCTGCCGTGTTCCGACCCGTGTACTGGTTTTGGAAATCGGTGAGTACCGTGTAACAGGAGACACGGGCGTGTCTCATGACTGACACAGGCGTGTCAGGTTCGACACGGGCGTGTCGATGCCCGTGTTCTCGAATATTTCAGTCGGTGCGACTGCCGCGTGTGCCGCTTAAGGGTACACGGCCTGTGACACGGGCGTGTCACAGGCCGTGTCGGCCAAATTTCAGGGGAATTTTCAGTGGATCGTGGCCCTTCATTTTCTTTAAATAAGATCCTGTGGCTGGAGTTCATTCCTGGGCTGATAAGGCCGGAAAAAGGGGGGAGAAGCTCATTCTTCTTTTTCATCTTCTCTTTCTAAAGTAAGAGAGAGGTGAGAGCAAGGGGGAAGAAGAGGAAGTGGAGTCCGGCTGCCGGTGGTGCTACGGTGGTCCAAATCGCGAGCCGAGTTCGGATTTGCGAAGGCAACGCTGCTGCGAAGGCTTTCATCCGTCTCAAATTTCTCTCCATGGCTCCGAAGCGAACTCCTAGGGTAACGATTTCCTGCTTGGACATGTGAAGTCCTTAATTCCTGCATTGCATAGGGAAAACCCTTCCCCGCGAGTGTGCGGTGGGTTGTGGCGTCCCTTGGGGTAGATATGTGAAGTCCCCCTTGTTAGAGTCCGGAATTGGAGTACGGATCTAGGCATGCTGTGTGAAGCCCATCTGGACATGGTCTGGATTGGTGATGCTTGGTTGCATATCGGAGAAGGCTCCGTGATGATTGCTTGTATGCATGATGGATAAAAGTACTGGAGGAAGTCCAGGAAATTATGAGAGTTGGACTCTCTTGTGGCCGTGAGTGCTACTGGTGGAAAGTTGAGCTGTGAGGCTGCAACTAGGAAATGGTGGAACGGGCAAGGTGAAACTGTACCCGCGTCAGTCCAGGCGTGAGTCTGACGATGTGAGCAACGGGAAAGGTGGATCTGTACCCGCGTTATGGTTGTCTAACCTTGGGTGCTTAAGACCCTGTTAGGATCACATAGCGAGAGTCGACGGCCGGTGAGCCGATCAGACTAGAATGCTCATAGTGCGCTGTTATGTCTGGGACCTCTGAACGGTGTGAATGTGCCCTGAGTGCACGGAGCGTCGGGCCGTCGAGCCGACGTTTGTGATATGTGACGGTGCGGGCGTGCACGTCTTGCTTGAATGGCTATATATATCATGTTGGATGAATGCTTTGTAGGGATGGAATTCCGCTGCCCCGTGCCAGGGGCAGAGTCGTTATAATTGGTCAGCTGAATGCTGACCGTTGCCCTGTTTTGCCACCGTTTGGTGGATTGGTTCTTACAGGTGCTGGAGGAGCTGGTCCGAGCGGGACTTAGCGGGCTGAAGCCCAAAGCTGCGTTGCTGCCCTCGAAGGCATTGTTTTGTTTCTTTTGTTCATGTGTGGCCGGCCTGCGTGCCGATGTATGTAAACCACACTCTTGTTAAGAGAAACTGTTGTAAGGCCTTAAGGCCAGACTCTTTTGATGTATATCTATACATTCCTATGTTAGTGGACATTGTTGTTTATCTTGAGTTCATTAATTCAACCGTGAAGCTTCCGCTAGAATGCTCTGTGTTAGGATGCGTTGGTTATGATATTATTTAGTAGCGTCTCCGCCTGTTTGTGGAATATGGTGTGGGGCCCCGGCCGGACCCTCTATTATATTCTTCTTGACGGGTAGAGGTGTTACAATTTGGTATCAGAGGGAGGTTTCGATCTCTTCCGAATTCGCGGACGAATTCTTTTGAGAGGGGGCGAGCACGTGTCAGTGCCGTCGTTATAACACTTAATTTGAACTCAAGATTGTCCACTTAGGAATGCAAATACACTTGTTTGTTGAACTTGTGTATTCTCTTTGTATGATTGCCGTTTTTATTGGTCGTTAACCTGTGTGTTTTACACATATAGGTGACCAGAAGTGTTGCGGGTCAGTCCAAACCACAACGTTCTGTTGCGAGTGCGGCACCAGCCGAGGTGCCCACAACTCCTCCATCCGCTGAAACAGTCCGTCTCATCACGGAAACGATACTTGTTGTGATGAATGCTCAGCAAGCGGGGCAAGCACGTCCTGCAGTGGTGCCAACGCAAGCTGTGGTACGGCAAGAACCGATAGAAGCCGAAGTTGATCCGCGGGTAGCAGATCAACAATGGAAGCAATTCTTGAGCTTTAACCCTCCGCAATTTCATGGGGCGGGTACACCGGCCCAAGCAGAGGATTGGCTTGCAAGAATTAAGAGGATTATGAGGGCTATCAGGGTTGAGGAGGAACAGAAAGTGATGTTAGCCACTTTCCTACTGGAAGGAGAGGCGCGATTGTGGTGGGATGAGATTGAACTGCATCACTTGGCCGGCAGGCAATTGGCAGAGATTACAATGGAAGAATTCTCTCGGTTGTTCTTAGCACAACATCTGCCGATGCAGCAAAGGATGTCGATGGAAATGGAGTTCCAACGGTTAGCACAGGGAGATCGAAGTGTGGATGACTACCTGCATGAGTTCACCCGGTTGGGAAGATATGCGGGCTCGATCTTCGCCGAAGAAGAGCGTAAGACTAGTCGGTTTTATGCGGGACTGCGAGATGAGCTAAGGTATTTGCTCTCGAGTTCTGTGAGTCAGGGATTCCAAGCCTTAGTCTGTACGGCTCGTTCTTTGGAGACGGACATGAAACGGGGGCAAGCAAAGGGAAACTTGGCGGTTGTGAAGACGGAGTTTAAGCCGCCGCGTCCGGACAAGTTTGGCTACCGAAGGAAATGGAATAAGAAGTCTAAGTCTTCTGGACAAGCTCCTTCTGCGACTGTGACGGACACATCTGGGAATGGAGCTCGTGCTTGTTTTACGTGCGGGAAGGTTGGACACTTCGCACGTGAATGCCGATTTGGTCCTCCAAAGGGTGATAAGAAGACGGGAGCGTCTTATGCGGAGAAGGGGAAGGCTGTGGTGGAGTCTTCTGCCTCGCACGCGCAGCCCAGGGTCTTCAACCTTGGACAACAGGAGGCCATTAAGCAGGCTGATGTCGTCACAGGTGCGCTTAAGTTTTAATATTTGTACTTTTGGTGTGCTGTGCTTGTTTTAATTGTCATGTTATAGGGTTTGTCCTTATAAGAGAGTATCCGGCGCGAGCACTGTTCGACACAGGTGCTTCACATTCGTTTCTGTCTGAGGATTTTGCCTTGCGTGTCGGGGTGCCTATCCGGACCATGACAGACAGTGTAAAGGTGTTGTTGCCTAACGGATGTTTGATGTGCGCGGATCGATCTTGCGGTCTTGAGGTCAAGATAGGAAGTCGGGAGTTCAAAGTGGAAACACTAGTATTGTCGATCAAAGAGTTTGATATAATCTTTGGTATGGACTGGCTTTCAGAGCAGCGTGCCTGTATTGATTGCACTTCAAAAGTGGTCACACTTGGGCAAAATACCGAACGAGAGACCAAGTTCATTGGTATGCAAGGGATGAGTGGGATGTTGTTATCCGCTCTCCAAGTTGTTAAGGCAGTTCGGAAGGGTGCGGAGTTGTTCTTCACACTCATAGAGGCGGTGGCGCCGAAGGCCAGTGTGAGTGAAGTGCCGATTGTGTCGGAATATGCGGATGTGTTTCCAAAGGACCTTCCGGGGTTACCTCCCCAAAGGGAAATTGACTTCGCTATCGAGTTGGTGCCGGGTGCAAAACCCGTGGCCCGTTCGCCGTATCGGGTAGCGCCAAAAGAAATGGCCGAACTGAAAGTTCAGTTGCAAGAGTTGTTGGAGCAGGGATACATACGCCCAAGTATGTCACCTTGGAGCGCGCCTGTTCTTTTTGTAAAAAAGAAAGACGGTGGTTTGCGACTATGTATTGATTATCGCGAACTGAACAAGCTGACGGAGAAAAACAAGTATCCAATTCCTCGGATCGATGACTTGTTCGATCAGCTAGCAGGCTCAACCGTCTATTCGAAGTTGGATTTGAAGTCCGGGTATTACCAGTTGCGGATTAGGGAAGGTGACATTCCCAAGACAGCGTTTGGCACACGCTATGGTCATTATGAGTTCACAGTGATGCCGTTCGGCTTGTGTAATGCGCCTTCGGTATTCATGGATCTCATGCATCGTACGTTCCGCGAATACCTGGATCTGTTTGTGATTGTGTTTATTGATGATATTCTGGTATATTCACAATCGGAGGAAGATCATGCAAACCATTTGCGATTAGTATTGCATACCTTGCGAAGGAATAAGCTGTATGCCAAGTTCTCAAAGTGTGAGTTCTGGCTCTCGTCGGTGGCTTTTCTAGGCCATGTGGTAAGTGGAGAGGGCATAGCGGTGGATCCGGCTAAGATAAGTGCCATTCGGGATTGGCCAGTGTTATCTTCAGTGGCCAAAGTCAGGAGTTTCCTTGGACTGGCGGGCTACTATAGGAGGTTCGTGGGGAACTTCTCCCGGATTGCTTTGCCTCTGACTACGTTGACGAGAAAGGATCAGAAGTTCGTTTGGACGCCGGAGTGCGCACGAGCTTTTGAGGAGCTGAAGAATCGTTTGACCACGGCGCCCGTGTTGACGTCGCCATGTGGTACAGACGGATTTGAAATATACAGCGATGCGTCAGGAAGCGGCTTAGGCTGCGTTCTCCTGCAGTTTGGCAAGGTGATCGCTTATGGTTCACGTCAATTGAAAGTGCATGAGCGTAATTACCCCGTCCATGATTTGGAGTTGGCGGCGGTGATCTTTTCGCTAAAATTGTGGCGGCATTATCTATATGGCGTGAAAGTAGATATTTATACCGATCATAAAAGCTTAAAGTATCTGCTCGATCAAAAGGAGTTGAATATGCGACAAAGAAGGTGGATGGAATTCCTTGGGGATTATACCTTCGACATTCACTATGTTCCCGGAAAGGGAAATGTGGTCGCTGATGCCTTGAGTCGTCGGGCTCCGGTACAGGCAAATTGGTTGCGAATACATGATGAGCGGTTAGTCCAAGAGTTGGAAGCCTTGGAGATATCTTGTGTGGAAAGAGATTCTTCAACTGAAGCAAGCATGAACTGGTTGGAAGTTCAATATGACCTTGCTGACAGGGTTCGGCGGGCAACGGAGTTGGATGAAAGTCTCCAACGCTATGCAAAGGAGGGATCTGGTGATCAGTTCTCCTGGGATGATGGCTTGTTACGAAAGGATGGCCGATTGTGCGTCCCTAGTGCGGGTAAATTGCGAGAAGGGCTGCTATATGAAGCGCACTTTACAAAGTATTCAATTCACCCTGGGAGCACAAAAATGTACAAAGACCTGAAGAAACTGTTCTGGTGGCCTGGTTTAAAGAAGGACATAGCCGCGTATGTGGCTAAATGTCATACTTGTGCTTTGGTAAAGGCAGAATGTCAACGGCCGAGTGGTTTCCTGAAGTCGTTGCCGGTTCCGCAATGGAAATTTGAGGATATTTCTATGGATTTCGTGCACGGATTGCCGAGATCTCAGCGTGGCCATGACTCAATCTGGGTGATTGTAGACCGGTTGACAAAGGTGGCTCACTTTATACCAAACAAGCGGGACGATTCAGTGGAAACGTTGGCAAAGCTCTATGTGGAGCAGATAGTTCGATTGCACGGTGTTCCCCGGAGCATCGTAAGTGACCGAGATGGGCGCTTTACTTCAAAGGATTGGAGATTAGTTCATCAGATGTTGGGCACGAAGTTAGCATTCAGTACGGCCTTTCACCCGCAAACGGATGGCCAAACTGAACGAACCAACAGAACGATGGAGGATATGCTCCGTATGTGCGCCCTGGACTTCGGTAAGAAGTGGGAAGAACATCTTGTTATGGTGGAGTTTGCCTATAATAATAGCTATCAAGCGAGTATAGGCATGGCCCCATTTGAAGCGATGTATGGTCGCAAGTGTCGTACACCGCTAGCTTGGGCAGAAACTGGCGAGACTAAACTTTTAGGCAAAAAGGAAGTCGAGGAAGCTACCTCAACAATACGCTCTATTCGAGAGAGGCTCCTAATAGCCCAAGATCGGCAGGCCAAGTATTACAATGCTAAGCACCGGAACGTGGAGTTCGCGGTGGGTGAATGGGTCTATTTAAAGATTAAGCCCTTCAAAGGCGTATCTCGGATCCGGCGGTTGAAAAAGCTAAGTCCGCGATACCTTGGTCCGTTTGAAGTGGTGGAGCGAATTGGGGAAGCTGCCTATCGGTTAGCTCTTTCATCGGAATTGAGTGGATTGCATGACGTGTTTCACATCTCGGTGTTACGCAAAGCAGTCAAGGATCCAGCTCATATAGTTGAAAATGATCGAGTGCCAGTTGAGTATGGGCTAACGACAAAGGTGAAGCCTATACGGATAGAGGATCGAGCCGAGAAACAGTTGCGGAACAAGGTGATCGGGATGGTCAAAGTCCGGTGGGACAATTATGGCCGAGAAGAGCTAACATGGGAGCGCGAGCAGACCATGCGAGCCGAGTTTCCCGAGTTATTTTCGTAACTTGTTCGCTCGTTATATATGTAATAGAAACATATAAATGTTTATTATTTTCTCCCTTTTGTCTTCAAATTTCGGGACGAAATTTTATTAAGGGGGGGAGGATTGTAACACCCCAAAAATCTCAAAATATGTTTGTACACAATTTTGGGTTGGAGGCTGTTAGACACGGCCTGGGACATGGGCGTGTCCCAGGGCGTGTTCAGGCTAGTCGACGTTTGAGAGTCGACGATCGTCGAGCCTGGGACACGGCCTTCGACACTGGCGTGTCCCAGGGCGTGTTCGAATTAATTTTCGAAATTGACCTATTCAAGTCAGAGCAGGACACGGCCTTGAACACGGCCGGGAACACGGGCGTGTGAGGCTGGACACGGGCGTGTCAGCTGCCGTGTTCCGACCCGTGTACTGGTTTTGGAAATCGGTGAGTACCGTGTAACAGGAGACACGGGCGTGTCTCATGACTGACACGGGCGTGTCAGGTTCGACACAGGCGTGTCGATGCCCGTGTTCTCGAATATTTCAGTCGGTGCGACTGCCGCGTGTGCCGCTTAAGGGTACATGGCCTGTGACACGGGCGTGTCACAGGCCGTGTCGGCCAAATTTCAGGGGAATTTTCAGTAGATCGTGGCCCTTCATTTTCTTTAAATAAGATCCTGTGGCTGGAGTTCATTCCTGGGCTGATAAGGCCGGAAAAAGGGGGGAGAAGCTCATTCTTCTTTTTCATCTTCTCTTTCTAAAGTAAGAGAGAGGTGAGAGCAAGGGGGAAGAAGAGGAAGTGGAGTCCGGCTGCCGGTGGTGCTACGGTGGTCCAAATCGCGAGCCGAGTTCGGATTTGCGAAGGCAACGCTGCTGCGAAGGCTTTCATCCGTCTCAAATTTCTCTCCATGGCTCCGAAGCGAACTCCTAGGGTAACGATTTCCTGCTTGGACATGTGAAGTCCTTAATTCCTGCATTGCATAGGGAAAACCCTTCCCCGCGAGTGTGCGGTGGGTTGTGGCGTCCCTTGGGGTAGATATGTGAAGTCCCCCTTGTTAGAGTCCGGAATTGGAGTACGGATCTAGGCATGCTGTGTGAAGCCCATCTGGACATGGTCTGGATTGGTGATGCTTGGTTTCATATCGGAGAAGGCTCCGTGATGATTGCTTGTATGCATGATGGATAAAAGTACTGGAGGAAGTCTAGGAAATTATGAGAGTTGGACTCTCTTGTGGCCGTGAGTGCTACTGGTGGAAAGTTGAGCTGTGAGGCTGCAACTAGGAAATGGTGGAACGGGCAAGGTGAAACTGTACCCGCGTCAGTCCAGGCGTGAGTCTGACGATGTGAGCAACGGGAAAGGTGGATCTGTACCCGCGTTATGGTTGTCTAACCTTGGGTGCTTAAGACCCTGTTAGGATCACATAGCGAGAGTCGACGGCCGGTGAGCCGATCAGACTAGAATGCTCATAGTGCGCCGTTATGTCTGGGACCTCTGAACGGTGTGAATGTGCCCTGAGTGCACGGAGCGTCGGGCCGTCGAGCCGACGTTTGTGATATGTGACGGTGCGGGCGTGCATGTCTTGCTTGAATGGCTATATATATCATGTTGGATGAATACTTTGCAGGGATGGAATTCCGCTGCCCCGTGCCAGGGGCAGAGTCGTTATAATTGGTCAGCTGAATGCTGACCGTTGCCCTGTTTTACCACCGTTTGGTGGATTGGTTCTTACAGGTGCTGGAGGAGCTGGTCCGAGCGGGACTTAGCGGGCTGAAGCCCAAAGCTGCGTTGCTGCCCTCGAAGGCATTGTTTTGTTTCTTTTGTTCATGTGTGGCCGGCCTGCGTGCCGATGTATGTAAACCGCACTCTTGTTAAGAGAAACTGTTGTAAGGCCTTAAGGCCAGACTCTTTTGATGTATATCTATACATTCCTATGTTAGTGGACATTGTTGTTTATCTTGAGTTCATTAATTCAACCGTGAAGCTTCCGCTAGAATGCTCTGTGTTAGGATGCATTGGTTATGATATTATTTAGTAGCGTCTCCGCCTGTTTGTGGAATATGGTGTGGGGCCCCGGCCGGACCCTCTATTATATTCTTCTTGACGGGTAGAGGTGTTACAAAAGGCCCTACACTCAGGCTGGGAGGACAGCCCTACCTCAGATCAAAATAATCCTACCTCAGAGAGTTACACTCTCCTACAACTCTGGCAATATTGCCCTACCTCAGGCTAGTGGCCCTACAGCTTAGATCCAGTTGGATCCTACAACTCAAAGAGCTTCACTCTCCTACTACTCAAGCAATATTGCCCTACCTCATGCCAGTTGCCATACAACTCAGATCCAGTTGGATCCTATAAAAAGATGAGTATTTGAATGTATTGACAAGGATATTTCTCTGTGTCAAAAACTAAGACTGAGTTATCTCAACACTATCTTGCTTCACAACAGCAGGTAGAAGTTCTCCCTCTACTAGAAGAAACTCAGAATGAAGATTCTGATCTAACTGAAGAAGAAGGTGAACTTGTGTTCTTCAATCAGCCAACTCAGCCCACTAGAGAATGATGGCTCTACTTTCTTCCTCTATTAGAAATATTTCTGATTATGTTGTATCAGATGAAGAAGCTACAACTCACTTAACTTTTCGTTCCTGCAGAAAGGCTTCAAGCTCTTTCTCGGCGATAATGGTGAGAGAGAAGAAGTCTGCTGCAAACTTTTTAAATTGATAATGCCCTAAAAGTTGTCTTTTGTCTTAGACCATCTCTTCCTTTTGTAGTTCGCCGATCAATGACTCTTAGAGATCAGTGGGACCCACTTGCAGATTCCAGCTGCACCTTGCTTTAACGGAAGAAGACGTATAGTAACTTCTCGGCAAAGTTTGTCGTGTTCTGTAGCTTCTCCATACTTGATTTGAAATCAGTTGACTTTGTCGATTTTGCTGACGTCAGCACCTATGGACTTAGCCAAAATCGAGCATCAGTAGAATAAGCGTTGAGTGAATGAGCTTCACTCAATTCCAAAACACTTAGATAGAATTCTGTCTATCTAGGTGTTGACAGCGTTGAGTGTGCAATCCCCACTCAACGCTTTTTGCCTTAGCATAATCTTCATCCACTTCTACATGTTTTGCGTTGAGAGCGTTGAGTGAGCACGCCTCACTCAATGCTTTTTGCAAGCCAATTTTCTGCATCTGTAGCATCTTAAGCATTGAGAGCGTTGAGTGAGCATGCCTCACTCAACACTTTTTACCTTAGCCAGATTTACTGCTACTTGGCGTTGAGTGAGTAAGCACCACTCAACGTCAAACTACTTAACAGACACTTCTGTTATCTGACATTGAGTGAGTGAGCTACACTCCACGCATTTGTACTTAGACAACTTCCTGTGTCTAAAAAGGAACACTCCCTTTGAGAATTAGTCAATGCATTATCACATGGCGTTGAGTGAGCTTGCCTCACTCAACGCCTGTGGACTTGGTAAATATTCACAGTTTTCCCGTGGCATTGACTGACTGAGCTATACTCAATGATTATGAATCTATGATGCTGAGTGAGTGAGTTACACTCAACGCCTGTGGACTTAGCCACTTTTTTGCTCATTTCTACTTATGTTATTACAGCATTAGCCTGTCTCACAGCCTTTTGTTGTATGATGTTGAGTGAGTTAACTTCACTCAATACCTGTGGACTTAGCCACTTTTCCAGCCTGCCATTACTTTGGCTTTGACTATATAGGCTCCACTCTGCGCTATAAGTCATCTGGCATTGAGTGAGTAGCCTTTACTCAACGCTTGTGGACCTAGACAGATTTTTGTCTATCCACACCTTAGGTGAGTGATTACCTGACTAAGCCACTTAGGCAATTTGTCCCATCATTGTTACTAGGACAAATCTACATGTATGAACTTGAATATGTATTAAATATACCATTATGTATGCTCATTGACATATTTGTTTTTTTCAAATCTCGGACATTGTGGGCAATAGACCCAACAATCTCCCCCTATTTGAAGAAATCAAAACTCTCCACCAAATATCTGAGTCAATGGCATACACTAACAAATTTCAGAAATACAACAGGAAAAGATATGATAAAAAGATAAGTTATAGTAAACTTCCTTTTCCCGTACCTGCTCCCCCTTAATAGTTGCTACCTGCTTTTGATGAATTTGAAACTACTTTCAAGTCCTTGAATCAGTAAGCTGATTCAGCTGATTCAATTCCTTCTCCCCCTTTTTGACTTCTTTAAATAGCAAGGGAGGATATTCTGCTCCCCCTCTTTGATTTCTCATAGGCAGCAGTTTGAACATCTTAGAGTAGTGTTGGAGATGCTCCCCCTCAACTGAAGAAGCCTCTTGAACATGATACCATTGAAGGTACACCACTTGAAATGTCTTCAATTTATTGAAGAGCAATTCCATCTACAAGACATAATATGGCCTACAACAATTTAAAAAGCACCTGAAGCTATACTATGTTTAACATACCCAACTTAAACTTGAAGGTGTTAAACTTTGCTTCATATAGTGGCTTAGTGAAGATGTCAGCCACTTGCTTGTCTGTTGGGACAAACTCAAGGTTGATGTCTTCACATTCCACATATTCCCAAATGAAATGGTATCTTACCTCAATATACTTTGTCCTACTGTGAGAAACAGTATTCCTAGCAATTGATATAGCACTAGTAGAATCACAAAATATGGGGCTTCTACTTATCTAGATGTTGTAGTCTTGGAGCTAATGCTGGATCCACAGCAACTGAGCATAGCAGCTACATGCTAAGATGTACTCTAACTCTGTAGTTGAGATTGCAATACTGGTTTGCTTCTTGCTGCTCCAAGACACTAGTCTTCCACCCAAGAGTTGACAGGTGCAAGAAGTGCTCTTCATGTCCTCTTTGCAGCCTTCAAAATCTACATCTGAGTAGTCTTCTTGTTCAAACTTCCCATTTCTAGGGTACCATAGGCCAAGATCTGGTGTGCCCTTAAGATACCTAAAGATTATCTTTGCAGCAAAGTAGTGAGATTTTTTTGGGCAAGCCTGATACCTAGACCAAACACATGTAGCAAACATGATGTCTGGGCTACTTATAGTAAGATAAAGAAGGGAGCCAATTATCCTTCTATACTAGGTCTCATCAACAGGTTTCCCTGCTTCATCCTTTCCTATAGGCATATTTGATGTAATGCCCCAAAACTCAATTATGGAATGTTAGTGGTTTAAGGACGTTTGGTGCCTGAGTAGCTTCACACGGCCTGAGACACGGACGTGTCTAGGACTGTGTCTTGCTCTGTGTTGGCAGGGCAGTGTCGAGGGTGGCACACGACCTGTGACACGGCCGTGTCACAGGGCTGTGTCCTGTTATGAGTTCGACGAATTTTCCATGAGGTCGACGAAATGCATTCGACGATCCTCGAAGGCAAGCCATGTCGGGCACACGTCCTGTGAAATGAGCATGTCAAGGGTCGTGTCCTTCTCTGTGTTTGGCTGGTCTGTGACGACTGATGAACATGGGCTGGGACACGAGCATGTTCGAAGCCGTGTCTGGCACACGGCCTGTGACATGGGCATTTCACAAGGCCGTGTCCTGGTCGGGACGCAATGGTTTCTTTTACTGCTTGAGGCACACGACCTGTGATACAGGAGTGTCACAGGCCGTGTTCGGCCTAGGAAGTTGGCTTTAAGAGCGAATCAGGGACTTTCGTTCTATTAGGAAATGATCTGACGACCCGAAATCCTCCTTGGAATGTTAAGTTTGGGAGTGTTGGGTTTATTACTCATTTTCCTTTGGCAATTCTCTTTCTTAAGAGTTAGAGAGAGGGGAGAGCAAAGGTTGAAGAAGTAAGAGGAATCCGGCCGCCGGTGGAGCTTCAGAGCCCTGAATAGCGAGCCGAGTCCAGATCCGCGGAGGCAAGTCCGTTGCGGTGCTTTTCATCCGGCTAGTTTTCCATGGTGTTGAAGCGAACTGCTAGGGTAACAATTCTCTTCTTGTACATGTGAATTCCTCTTCCTTTTTGCATATGAAACTCTCTCCCGCGAGTGGGCGGTGAGTTTGAGGTATTTCTTCGGGTAGATATTGTTTATCCCGGTAGTTTTGCATTTAGACTCGGAATCATGGTACGGGATAGGCATGCTGTGTGAAGCCCATCCGGACGGGTTGGTCTGGATTGGTGATGTTCATATGCTTTATATGCCGGAGAAGACTCCGTGGTGATCGTGTAGATTTCGAAGTCGCGGGTTGTGCTGGTGACCGCAGCTAGAGTACTGGTGGAAGTCAACAGGAAAACACCCGAAAAAGGGGGAAGAAATGATAATCTGTCCCCTACCGCACATCGGTAGAGTTACCACCGGCCATAGCTTCCAACAAGCTATGTGTTTGTGAGGCCTATCTCTTGGATACCTAGGGGCCTTTGTTTGGAAAGTTGAGAGCCTTTAGCGCCCAGCTTTACTAGGCCAAAGTGCCACACAGGAAAGGCGAAGCCGACCCGTGCCTGTCGTTCGGACATGAGTACTACGGTATTCGGAGATGGTATAGCGACTTGAGTAACGGGAAATGGTGGAGCTATACCTGCGTAATGTAGACTATGACATGAGAGCATCAAGCAATTGGGCTTTCGTCGGTGGCATAATGAGAGTCTCTAGCCTGGGGTCGTAAAGACTGAAATGCTCAAAGTGACCATCATGTCAAGGACCTCTGAACGGTGGTGGTATCTGGGAAGTACGGTACACCGATAATGTGCCTTGAGTGAATGGGGAGTTTGACCAGCAGTGCCAACGTCTGTGGAGAATAGTGCTTAGTTTGCACGATGTATTGACTTTCTATGTTAATGTTATTGCCTGCAGGGAAGGAGCACCGCCGCCCCGAGTGAGGGGTGGGGTCGTTATAATTTGGTCAGCTTTAGCTGACCATTGCCCTGTTTTACCACCATTTTGTGGTTTGTTCTTATGCAGGAACATGTGAGGCTAGTGGCAAGTAGCGAGCTGAAGCCCTTGATGCTGTGCTGGCCCTTGAAGGCCAAAGTGAATGTTTACTGTATTATGTTCATGTGTGGCCGGCCTGCGTGCCGAAGTTTGGAAATCATGTAATGTTTAAGTAAACACCTGTATGGCCCTAAGGCCAAGACTTTTGTGTATTTTACTGTCATTCCTACCTTTGGTTGTAGTGGACATTCATGCTTTGTATTTGGGTTATTATAACTATTTTAAAAGCTTCCGCTAGAATGCTCTGAGTTAGGATGCGTGTTCCTATTGCTGTAAATTTCGTATTAATACGTAACTCCACAGACTGCCCGTAGTATATGGCGTGGGGCCCCGGCCGGAGCTTCTGTTATATTCCATGTGATGAATGGGGGTGTTACAATTTTGTATCATACTAAGGCATCAGTCTTGCTTATTGGAATTTGTGGACAAACTCTTTTAAGGGGTGGTGAGCACATGTATGTGCGTCATCGTTATAGCATGAAAAGAACCCATGGATGTCCACTTACGAATGAAAATACACATGTTTGAGGAACCTGCGTGTTCCTATAATTGCTTTTTGTAATTTTGTTTGGTTGCTTAATGGTGTGTTGTATGACTATAGGTGACCAGAAGTGGCGCAAGGCAGTCTGAACGCCCGCTTTCTGAGGCAAGTAGTGCACCCAATGATGTGCTTGCAACCCCTCCTTCAGCAGAAACTATAAGACTTGTGGCTGAGGCGGTGTTTGTGATGATAAATTCCCAGCTAGGAAGGCAAGTGAAGCAGCCTACCCCTACAGGGGATCAGGTCCGCTTCAAGCGGCAGAACCTAGAAGGGTTGAGCAAGTGGTGGTAGAGCTATTGATACCTAGAAGAGCGATAGAGAAGTAGCTCAAACATGTTATGAGCTTTAATCCTCCGGTATTTTTGGAGATTGGGACCCCATCCCAGGCCGAAGATTGGTTCTCTCGGGTGAAGAGAGTCATTTCGACCATGGAAACAGAGGAACGGTAGAATACCACCATAGCCACCTTCCTGTTGGATGGAGAGGCGAGGTTGTGGTGGGAAGGGTTGGAGCTACATCCGTTGGTTGGAAGGCAACTCATGGATGTCTCGATGGAGGAGTTCTCGAGGTTATTCTTGGCAAGATACCTCCCCTCGGCACAGAGGATCGCTATGGAGAATGAGTTCCATAGACTGACGCAGGGAGATAGTAGCGTGGATGAGTACCTCCACAAGTTTATGCGTTTGGGTCGTTATGCTAGCTCTAAGTTTGCTGATGAGGAGCGTAAGACCAACCGGTTCTACGAGGGACTGCGTGATGACTTAAGGCTACTACTCTCTGGGCCTATGACGCAGGGCTTCCTAACCCTGGTCAATAAGGCCCGATCGTTGAAGAAAGATCTGAAGAGAGTCCAAGGGAAGAAGGACTTGAGTGAGAAGAAGCCGGAGTTCAAGGTGCCGACCTCCTCAAGGTCTGGTTTCCATAAGTGGAATAAGAAGGCTAGGACTTCGGGTTCATCCCCTTCTTTTGGTGCATCTAGGGCGACTATAAGCCGAACCCCGGGCGCATGTTATAACTGTGGGAAGCTGGGACACTTTATTTGAGATTGTTGGAGCGGACGTCCAAAGTCTGAGAAGAAGCTTGGAGCGACTTATGAGGAGAAGGGCAAGGCATTGGAGTCAACCATATCGCACTATGGCACAGCCTAGCCTAGAGTGTACAACCTTGGCCAGCAGGAGGCCATAAAGCAGGTTGACGTTGTGACAGGTACGGTTTAAATTTATAGCAGTTTAGCTATAAATACTTGTTGCCTTGCGCATGTAAGCTTATTACTGGTTGTGCTAGGCTTTGTTTCGATGTTTGATTTTCTGGCGAGAGCACTGTTCTATACGGGAGCTTCGCATTCCATTTTGTTCGAAGAGTTTATAACGCGCATCGGAGTACCTTCTTCGATGGCAAGGGAAAAATTGGATGTGCTGCTGCCTAATGGATGCTCTATGCGCGCGGATAGAGTTTATTGCATGAAGGTAAGGATTGGGAGTCACTATTATGACTTGAGAGCATCGCTACTGCCGATAGTAGAGTTCAATGTGATCTTTGGAATGGACTAGCTATCAGAGCAGTGTGCGTATATCGATTGCAAACGTAAGCTGGTCAGATTGGGACTGGATATAGATCGTGAGACGATGTTCTCAGGCTTGAAGGGTTCGAGCAAGACTTTGATGTCTGCGCTCTATGTGGTTAAGGTGGTTCGTGGTGGTGCGGAGCTGTTTCTCACTTTAGTGGAGGGTTCGAAGCCCAAGCCTTGTTTGGATAACATCCCAATTGTAACCGAGTTTCCTGATGTATTCCCTGAAGATCTCTCTAGAGCTCTACCTTAGCAAGAGATCGACTTCACCATTGAGCTAGTACCAGGTGCCAAACCTGTGCCATGCTCTCCGTATCGGTTAGCGCATAAGGGGATGACAGAATTGAAAGTACAGCTTCAAGAGCTATTGGAGCAAGGTTATGTGCGTCCAAGTTCGTCGCCTTGGAGCGCGCCGATCCTCTTTGTTAAGAAAAAGGACATAAGCTTACGTCTATGTATTGATTACTGGGAGTTGAATAAGCTAACGGAGAAGAATAAGTATCCAATCCCAAGGATTGATGATCTGTTCGACCAGCTGGCCGGGTCGACTGTGTACTCAAAGTTGGATCTAAAATCCGGATACTATCAGCTGTGGATAAGGGAAAGTGACATCCCCAAGATGGCTTTCAGTACACGGTATGGGCATTATGAGTTCACTGTCATGCCATTTGGGCTAACGAACGTGCCATCCGTGTTTATGGATTTGATGAACAGAATATTAAGAGAATATTTGGACCAGTTCGTGATAGTTTTTATCAACGATATACTGGTGTACTCGCAGTACAAGGAGGATCATTTCAAACATCTGCATATGGTGTTGGAGACATTGAGGAGCAACCAACTGTATGCCAAATTCTCCATATGCGAGTTTTGGTTGTCCTCGGTCGCGTTCCTTGGTCATATAGTTAGTGGAGAAGGGATTGTTGTAGATCCGACAAAGATAGTTGCTATACAGGAGTGGCCTGTGTTGTCTTCGGTGGCAGAAGTCCGGAGTTTTCTGGGGCTTGCCGGCTATTACAGGTGCTTCATGCAGAACTTCTCACGGATAGTATTGCCCCTCACTACTTTGACAAGGAAGGATCAGAAGTTTGTTTGGACGCCTGAGTGCGCACAAGATTTCGAAGAACTAAAGTGTCGTTTGACCACGACACCTATCATATGTTTGCCTTGTAGTTCTGAAGGCTTTGACTTTTATAGTGACGCCTCTGGGAGTGGTTTAGGTTGTGTTCTTCTTCAGCACGGGTCAGTAATAGCCTATGGATCACGTCAGTTAAAGGTGCAAGAGAGAAACTACCCGGTCCATGATTTGGAGTTGGCTGTCATTGTATTCTCTCTCAAGCTTTGGAGGCATTACCTTTATGGAGTAAAGGTCAATTTATATTCAGATCACAAGAGTCTGAAGTAACTGATTGATCAGAAGGACCTGAACATGCGTCAACGAAGATGGTTGGAATTTCTTGGGGACTACACCTACAAGATTCATTATATTCCTAGGAAGGGAATGTTGTGGCAGATGCTCTGAGTCGTAGAACCCCTGCACATGTCAACTGGTTGCAGATGCATGACGAGTGGCTCGTTCGTGATTTAGAGTTTTTGGAGATCTCGTGTGTTGACAAGGGATCTAGTGCTAATGCATGTTTGAATTGTACAGAGGTTCAATGCGACCTCACGGACAGGAATCAACAGGCCTTGGAGTTGGACGTAAGCTTGAAACGTCGCATAGCAGAGTCCGTGGATGGGTCAAATGACCAGTTCATTGTTGACGATGGCCTTATATGGAAAGGTGGTCGGTTGTGCATCCCTAATGCTGGAAAATTAAGAGAAGAATTGATGTACGAGATGCATTTTTACCAAGTACTCAATTCATCCTGGGAAAATACAGATGTTCAAAGACATGAAGAGGCTGTTCTGGTTGCCCAGTATGAAGAAAGACATAACGCTATACGTGGCGAAGTGTTATACTTATGCCTTTGTGAAGGCCGAATGCCAGAAACCAGGTGGATTTCTAAAGTCCTTACCTATACCAGAATGGATGTTTGACGACATCTCTATCGATTTCATGCACGGTTTGCTGAGATCGCATAAGGGGAACGATTTCATTTGAGTGGTCGTGGATTGGTTAACGAAGGTGTCGCACTTCATACCCAATAGGAAGGATGATTCCGTGGAGAAGCTAGCGAAGCTTTATGTGGATAATATAGTCCGTTTGCATGGTGTACCCCAGAGCATCGTAAGTGACCGTGATGGCCACTTCACATCCAACGATTGGAGGCTCATTCATCAGTTGTTGGCTACCAAGTTGAACTTCAACACTACTTTTCACCCGTAGATAGGTGGGCAAACTGAAAGGGTGAACAGGACAATGGAAGACATACTACGTATGTGTGCATTGGATTTTGGTAAAAGGTGGGAGGACCATCTTTACATGATTGAGTTCGCATACAATAACAGCTACTAAGCCAGCATTTAGATGGTTCCCTTTGAGGCTATGTAAGGAAGGAGGTGTCGTACACCATTTTCTTTGGTAGAAACGGGAGAACCAAAGCTGTTCAAGCAATGTGACGTTGAAGATGCTACTTCAACGATAAGGTTAATTCGAGAACAACTACTAATTGCTCAAGATAGACATGCCAAGTACTATAACGCCAAGCATCAGAACGTGGAGTTTGCAGTGGGCGACTGGGTATACCTCACGATATAGCCATTTAAAGGCATATCAAGGATTTGACGCTTAAAGAAACTTAGTCCGAGGAATTTTGTTCCTTTTGAGATCTTGGAGCGGGTTGGTGAAGCCGCATATTGGTTGGATCTTTCAGTAGAGCTGAGTGATTTGCATGATGTATTTCACATCTTGGTCCTACGCAAAGCTGTAAAAGAGCTAGCGTAAGTGGTTGTTGCGGATCAAGTGTCGGTCGATAGTGGGCTAACAACGAAAGTTAGACCCATTGGGATAGAGGATGCAGAGGTCAAGTAATTGCGGAACAAAGCTATCAGGATGGTCAAAGTCCTTTGGGACAATTGCGGTTGTGAGGAGCTTTCGTGGGAGCGAGAGCAGACTATGCTTAAGGAGTATCCCGAGCTTTTCCACTCAGGTACCATTTAATTTTGAGTATTTTTCCATTCTATAATTTCGGGACGAAATTCTTTTAAGAGGGAGAGAATTGTAACGCCCAAAAACTCAATTATGGAATGTTAGTAGTTTAAGGATGCCTGGTGCCTGAGTAGCTTTGCATGGCTTGAGACACGGGCGTATCTAGGGCCGTGTCCTTCTCTATGTTAGCAAGGCGGTGACGAGTGTGGCATATAGCCTGTGACACGGGCGTGTCATAGGGCTGTGACCTACAATGAGTTTGACAAAATGCATTCGACGATCCTCGGAGGCAAGCCATATCGGGCACACGGCCTGTGACACGGGCGTGTCAAGGGCCGTGTCCTTCTCTGTGTTTGGACGGTATGTGACAGCTGATGAACACGAGCTAGGACATGGGCGTGTCTGAAGCCGTGTCTAGCATATGTCCTGTGACACGGGCGTATCACAGGGTCATGTCCTAGTCATGACGCAACAGTTTCTTTTGCTGCTTGAGGCACACAGCCTGTGATAAGGGCGTATCATAGGCCGTGTTTGGCCCAGGAAGTTGGATTTATGAGCGAATCAGGGCCTTTCGCTCTATTTGGAAATGATCTGACGGCCCAGAATCCTCCCTGGAATGTTAAGTTCGGGAGTGTAGGGTTTATTCCTCATTTTCTTTTGTCCATTCTCTTTCTAAAGAGTTAGAGAGAGGGGAGAGCAAAGGTTGAAGAAGCAAGAGGAATCCAGTCACCGGTGGAGCTTCAGAGCCCCGAATCGCTAGCTGAGTCCAGATCTGCGGAGGCAAGTCTGTTGCGGTGCTTTTCATCCGGCTAGTTTTCCATGGCGCCGAAGCGAACCTCTAGGGTAACGATTCTCTTATTGGACATGTGAAGTCCTCTTACTTTTTGCATAAGAAACTCTCTCCCGCATGTGGGCGGAGAGTTTGAGGTATTCCGTCAGGTAGATATGGTTTATCCCCGTAGTTTTGCATTTAGACCCGGAATCGTAGTCCGAGATAAGCATGTTGTGTGAAGCCCATCCGGATAGGTTGGTCTGGATTGGTGATGTTATATGCTTTGTATGCAAGATAAGAATCCTTGGTGATCGCGTAAATTTCAGAGTCGCGGGGTGTGCGGGTGACCGCATTGAGAGTACTGGTGGAATTCACTAGGAAAAAACCCAAAAAAGGGGGAAGAAATGATAGTATGTCGCCTACCGCGCGACGATAGAGTTATCGCCGGCGATAGCTTCCAGCAAGTTATGCGTTTGTGAGGCCTGTCTTTTGGAGACCTGAGGGACTTTGTTTAGAAAGTGGAGAGCCTTTAGATCCCAGCTTTATTAGGCCAAAGTGCCAAATAGGAAAGGCGAAGCCAACCCGCGCGTGCCGTTCAACCGTGAGTACTACGGTATTCGGAGATGGTATGGTGACTTGAGCAACAGGGAATGGTGGAGCTTTACCTGTGTTATGTAGACTATAACATGAGAGCATCAAGCAATTGGGCTTTCGTCGGTGGCATAATGAGAGTCTCATGCCCGAGTCCATAAATACTGAAATTCTCAAAGTGACCGTCATGTCAAGGACCTCTAAACGGTGGTGGTATCCGGGAAGTACGGTATACCGATAATGTGCCCTGAGTGCACGAGGAATTTGACCAGCAGTGCCAACGTCTGTGGTGAATAGTGCTTAGTTTGCACAATGTATTGCCTTTATACGTTAATGTTATTGCCTGCAGGGAAGGAGCACCGCCGCCCCGAGTGAGGGGCGGGGTCGTTATAATTTGGTCAGCTTTAGCTGACCGTTGCCTTGTTTTACTGCCATTCAGTGGTTTGTTCTTATGCAGGAACAGGTGAGCCTAATGTCAAGTAGCAGGATGAAGCCCTTGATGTTGTGTTGTCCCTTGAATGCCAAAGCAAATGTTTACTGTATTATGTTAATGTATGTCCGACCTGCGTGCCGAAGTTTCGAAATCATGTAATGTTTAAGTAAACACTTGTAAGGCTCCAAGGACAAGAATTTTGTGTATTTTGCTGTCATTCCTACCTTTGGTTGTAGTGGACATTCGTGCTTTGTATTTGGTTTCTTATAACTGTTTTAAAAGATTTTGCTAGAATGCTCTGAGTTAGGATGCGTGTTCCTATTGCTGTAAATTTGGTATTAATACGTAACTCCACTAACTGTCCGTGGTATATGGCGCAGGGCCCCGACCGGACCTTCTGTTATATTCCATGTGACAGATGGGGGTGTTACATTTGACCCATGGGAGTTATTATGGTGGTGGAATTCTCCATGCCAAATTTCTTTATTAACTCCCTAGTGAACTTAGACTGGTATATGGACAAGCCATCATAAGTCTGTCTTACTTAGAGATCTAAGAAGAACTTAAGTTCACCCATACTGCTCATCTTAAACTTCCCCTGCATAAGTTTAGCAAACTTCCTACAGAGGTTGTCATCAGTAGATACAAAGATGATATCATCTACCTAGATCTGGACTAGAATGATCTTACCCTTAGATTCCCTTAGGAATAGGGTCTTGTCTATCTTCCCCTTTGAGAATTTGTTCTCAAGGAGGAACCTAGATAAGGTTTCATACCACGCTCTAGGTGCATATTTTAGCCCATATAGTACTTTACCAAGTCTATAAATAGAGTCAGCAGAGTTAGGTACAACAAAACTTGGAGGCTGTTCAATATAGACTTATTCTCTTAAGTCGCCATTTAAAAAGGCTGACTTTACATCCATCTGGTTGACTTTGAATCCCTTGTGTGCAGCATATGTAAGGAATAGTCTGATGGCCTCCTATCTTGCTATAGGGGCAAAAGTTTGATCAAAATCAATACCTTCTTCTTGTCTGTACCCCTTAGCCACTAGCCTTGCTTTGTTCTTGATTATAATGCCATTTTCATCAAGCTTATTCCTATAGATCCACTTGACTCCAATGACATTATGTCCTTGTGTTCTGGGAACCAGCTTCCAGACCTTGCATCTTTTGAATTGGTCCAGTTCCTCTTGCATAGCTAATATCCAAAATTGATCTATGTTGGCTTCTTCAAACTTCTTTGGCTCCACCTGTGACAGGAAACTGGCATGCATTGTTGTATTCAGATTCTTGCTTCTGGTCACTATGCCTTGGCTAGCTTCACTAATGATTTGGTGTGCAGGATGGACTCTCAAATGCCTAATTGTAGGAAGAAATCTTCTTTCAGCAATAACTTCAGGAATAACTCCATGCTGATCTTCATCTGCTCCAAGTGTATCTGGTGGACCTTCTGGTATATCCACTTCAGCTTGCATCACTGGAGCTGCTCTTTGATGGCTAGCTTTTCCACCAACATTTCTGTATCTGCAGTACTAGAAGAGGAGCTTGGTAGCTCACTGTAAATCATGGTAGACTCATCAAAGACTATATGTATAGACTCTTCTACAACTTGGCTTTTCAGGTTGTAGATTCTGTAAGCTTTGCTATGATTGCTATACCCAACAAAAATCTCATCAAAGGACTTGGCAATAAACATAGTTATATAGGACTTTCCATTATGAAGCACATAACACTTTCTACCAAAGATTCTGAGATAGCTCAGGTTTGGTTTTCTGCCTTTCATGATCTCATAGGGAGTTTTCTTATGGCTCTTGGTGATAGAGGCTCTGTTGAGGACATGACATGTAGTGTTGACTGCCTCAGCCCAGAAATATTCTGGGAGAGATGTGTCATTCGGTAGGGTCCTACCTGTCTCTATGAGATATCTATTTTTCCTCTCAACAATCCCATTTTGCTGGGGTGTTTTAGGTGAAGAGAATTCTTGATGAATCCCATGCTCTTCACAGAACTTTGTCATGCTATCAGACTGGAATTCAGTCCCATGTTCACTTCTAATTTTGACCACAAAGCTATTGAACTCATTCTGAATTTGCTTGACAAACTTAATGAAGATATAACGAGTTTCATTCTTTCTCTTGAGAAAGAACATCCAAGCAAACCTATAAAATTCATCAACCACCACAAGGGTGTAGAGGTTCCTACCAAGACTATGAACTGGCATATGACCAAACAAGTCCATATGTAGGAGGTATAGGCACCTCATAGAATCTTTGGTCCCAATGCCCTTAAAGGAAGCTTTTGTCTGCTTTCCCTTTTGACAAGCAGGATACATGCCCACCTTGGAGCACTTCACATTGGGACCATTCCTAACTAGCTCTTGACTAAAGAGCTTACCAATAATCTTGTAATTTATATGGGCTAGCCTCTTATTCTATAGGACACAATAAGAGGCTTTCTCATTTGCCACTAGACAGATAGGAGAGTCTGTATCTAAACATAGAAAGTTTAAGCAATAAACATTTCCACTCCTAGTGCCTGTCAATATGACCTCTTGGTCACTTGACATCCTGATTAGGCACTCATCCTTGTGGAAGACAATAATATAACCAAGATCAGAGAGTTGGCTTATGCTTATAAGGTTGTGTTACAACCCCTCAACATAAGCCATTTTAGTGATGGTGACTATGTCATTGGTGATCTTACCATAGACTCTTGTTACCCCTCTATTTGAACCAACAAAGATTACTTTGGGTCCATCTTTTACTGGAGTGTACTCCTTCAAGTTTCCCCTTGTCCTAGTCTTGTGTCTGGAATAACCACTGTCCAAATACCATATAGGGGTATGACCACTTGAACTATCCTGCAATATACAGTTTACTTTACCTTAGGGCCCCAATATCTATTGGGTCCTAGGTGCATATTAGTTTGAAACTGAACATGTACACCAGCAAGTTTTCTGACTGGTGGACTAACTCTGGTCCTGGCCATATTAAGATTATTCTAGCAGTCAGTGACATAATGGCCTACCTTTCCACGATATCAACAATCATGTATGTTGTATCTTCTTTTCTGTGTAGGCATTGCAGCTTGATTGACTGGAGTCTTAATAGAAGGACGAGGTGTAGTAGCCATTTTCTGATTTCTTTCAACATGGATTTGACTGAAGGTAAGTCTGCTTACTGGCTTGTGTGGCATGTACTGAATCCTATCAGCATCATCTTTCTTTTCAGACAGTGTGCTCTTGACAGCATCAGAAAATTCCATGTTAGCCAAGCTGACAGACTGCCCCTTAGTCAGATTCTATGCTGACAGGTTAGAAGAATGGGCTGCAGCCATATTTTTGAGAGAGGGGGTTGTAGTACCAAAAATAAATGGTCCATGATGGGCAAATTGAATTTCCTCATGGGCAGCCTTAAAGGAACTTACCCTGATATACCTTCCATAATGGCTGAGAACATCTTTTATTCCACTTGTGGAAGCACCATTCATATAGTGATCATATATACTTTCCTGGTCATACGTATTTGAAGGCAATATCACCCTCTTTGAAAGTGAGTATAGATACAACTCTAGAGGGGGGGGGGGGGTGAATAGAGTATTCAAAAATTATGACAATCTACTCAACTCCCTTAGAGTTAGTTTGCGGAATCAGTTTATAGATATTTGAAACCCTAGAGCCTAACACAAAGTGTGGTGCACAAGAGAAAGCTAACTGTAATTACAATTTCAGCTTTAGTCCTAACACAACAATAAGCAATCCTAGTTAGTTCTACTCATAGCCACAGTGCAATAATTAAAGTAAGCAACACAGACAACACAAGAGGTTTATGGTGGTTCCCTCTAAATAGGTACATCCACTCTTCTACCACCCTGGTAGGAATCCACTATAGGTTTTTGTTCAGGTGCCCTGCCACCAACTGATCTGGTTCAGGTAGATCAAGTAGAACCTTCGAGCTTTTGATCAGGAGCTCAAAATCCAACACAGGTTTTTGCTAAGGTGCCCTGCCACCAAGGTTCACTTTTGAAGGGAGTAATAACCCTTTGTATAGGAGGGTGAGAGAGTTAGAATGTCTTCTCTATTGTAAAACAAGATTAGGGAAGCTAGTGGATTGAACAGAGCTAGAAAGCTCTAAGGAATCAAGGCTCTCCCTGGCTTAGAGAATATCCAGGAAGAAGTCTTGCTTTAGGGTACAGGAACTCTTCTGAACTCTTGACAGATATAATCTGTTGTCTTGAAGTTCTTTGAAGGAGCAGCTTGAAGAAGACTCTTGATGAAGAATGTTTGTTCTTCTTTAATCAGCTTTTCTTTCTTCTTTTTCTTCTTCTTGAGGCACTGAGTGTGAATGTTCCTGGAAGCAGGATGAACTCAGGATTTGAAGAAGAATGCTTAAGAAAGTAGTTCTTCTCAATTGAATGTGAAAATGATCTGAGACCTGTATCTTCTTCTTTTTAAATCTGTATATGAATATCTGTGTATGTGTCTGTATCTCTCTCTATGTATATCTATATATGTTAAAACTTCTTTCAAAAGAGCTTTTTATATATTAACCTTTGTAATGGCTCTATGTCTTTGTCTTCTTCTGAGATATGCAATCTGGGCTGCAAATAGCATAATACAAAATATATCCTATAGAAAGACATCCTATAAAGGGATAAATCTTTCTGAGAAGCTGCATATCCAATCTGATAAAAGAATACTAGAGAAAGCCACATCAGACCAAACTCTTTATGACCAGAGAAGACTTTTGTGTCTAACGGCTATAAAGGACAACATGACAGATAAAGCATAAAGATATGTCAACTAATAAGACAAATGACTTTGTCAGAGTAGAGCTTGACTCATGCAAAAATAATGGGGCAAAGATTGCCTTGAGATGTAAGCATAAAATCATTAAAACAATCTTTAATAAAATATGCCAGATAAATAAGAAATAGATCACAGAAGAAAAGGAATATAATATCTCTAACAGCAGACAAACGAACGTCGAACGATCCTCGGAGATCGTCGACCAAACCACAGAGATCGTCGACCGAACCACAGAGATCGTCGACCGAACTACAGAGAAGATAGTCGACCTATAAGAACAGATAGTCGAGCTATAAGATAGTTGAGCTATCAAGACAGATAGTCGAACTATCACAACAGATAGTCGAGCTATAAGATAGTTGAGCTATCAAGACAGATAGTCGAACTATCACAACAGATAGACGATCTGCTGACTAATGATAGTCGACCAACTGATAGACGATAGTCGATCGGTTGATAGACGAAAGTCGAGCAGTGTTTGACTATAGTCGAGCCAAAAACAACTTAGCCAGATTTTCATCTGGATAAGAACAACTCTACAACTGAGGGAATCTAACCTAACAACTAACCTTTGACCATAGATAAATCTTGGGTCAAGAAACTAATTGAGAGGACTTAACACAAATCCAAACTAGGGTACCAACAATCTCCCCCTATTTGGGTCAAGTCTCTCAAAACAACAAACAACAACAAATGCTATAAAATAGATATAAAAACAACATTAACCTATTAGGATCAAAGGTGTATCATATCATAAATAAGCATCAATTATATCAAACAAATAATCAAACAGTCAGTAGATAAAATAAACAACTCAAACAGCATCAGAATCTGATTTAGACACAGAAGAACCAAGAAGAAAAGAAATTTTCCTGAAGGGATCTGGAGCATCTTTCTTTGACGTCTTTAAGTCTTGTTCTCCAATTATCTTGGATTCTCCTGCTCTTGGCACAACAGCTTCTGGATGCTTTTCCATATACTTTGAAGCATCAAAAACCTCAGGTCTGACCTGGAATCTGTCTAGTTCCTTCTTCCTGAACTTTGACATTGTAGTTAAGCCTATTGCATCTTTGCCTTCAGCTCTGGCTTGTCTGATCTGGGATGATCCAACTAATTCGAGAAATCTGGCCATCCTGAAATCAGGATTAAGCTCTTGGCTTTCATATTCATTATAATCAGCTGGATCAAGAGGTTTTATGGTCTTGAATTGAGTAGAGAGGTCTAACAAGCTTGCAGTTGGCTCTTTATTTTTTGGAATAACAAGAGAAGATGGATGAGCAAATTCTGCATATTTCTTACTGGATTTTTCAGAGTAGATTATCCTTTTTCCTTTTGAATCTATTTGCTTTTTCTGAATTGGTTTTCTGAATGGTATACTTTTCTTTTCCTTGGGAGGTGAAGCTTTTCTCTTGGGTGAAGGAGGAGGAGAAAAGGTTGGTCTTTGATGAACCATTTCCTTCACTTGTTCTTTTGATTCAGCCTCTTGTCCTTGTTGGCCTGACTGGGATTTGCCTTGGAAACCTGGATTACTTCTTCTCTAATGTGCTTGAGAGGGAGTGAATCTTGCAGAAGGAGCTGAGGGATTGGCATAAAAATTTCCTGAGGCTCCTACACTAGGAGGAGGAGGAGGACCTCTAGGATTCCACTTTGGAACTGGAGTGTCATATCTTTTGCTTTTCTTTCTCTTCTTTTGTTGGTTCCTGGACAGTCCCATCCAATGTTGGTATTCTTTTGATTTGGGATCAATCCCTTTCAATATGTAGTATGTGATATCATGATCTGGATTTGGTGGAGGAGGAGCAACAACCTTCCTCTTCCTTTTAGCAATTTTCTTCTTCTTTGAACCTTCTGAATCATCATAATCATCCTCATCATCATAGTGAGATGACTGAGGTTGGTCATAAGGGTCTAAGGCATCTTGATTAGCCATTTCTTTTGCTTTTAGGGCAGCTTTTTCTCTTTCTTCTTCTAAGGCATCCTGTGCTAGAAGAGTATCAAGGTTTAGTCCTGGGGTGTCATCCCAGACTGTAGATCTTTCTTCTTGTTCATCTGTAACTTTCTCTTGCTCAACTGTAACTGTCTTGAGGACCAGTTCTTCTAGAGCTTGCTCAGCTTCAGGTTCTTCTATTGCAGTAGGTTCTTGAGCAGATTCTGGAGCTGGTTCTTGAACAAGTTGTTGAGCAGGTTCTTGAGCTGGATCTGTAGCCAAAGGGAGACAAAAATGTTCTAAATGGGCTAGAAACATTCCTTCAAGATACTCACAGGTTAACATGTCAGTTAACAGGTCAGTAAATTGAGATAAAGAATTACCTGCAGGATTTCCTAACTCCCATAAGTCATCTAGAAATGAGGTGATGACTCCTTCCAAGTATAGGGCAATAATGGGAGTGGAGGATTCTTCAAGACAGGCTTTACAAGCAAATTCTGCTTCCATGATAACATCAGTTGGCCTTTGTCCTGAGACTTGAGCTACTTGAACAACTGCTGGAGGAGAGACTAGGGGAAGTCCTGAGACATCTTCCTGGAACATCTCCCCCTGCCTGATTTCAGTGGGTACTGAACTCAGACCCCTAAGTGAAGAGGGCTCAGCAGAGTTGGAGAGGGCATTGATGGATGATGTAAGGGAAGAAATGGAAGAGACAAGTGGGGCAATTGCTGCTTCAATCATGGATTTGATTGAAGGAGTAATTAGCTCCAAGATGCTGGCTATGAAAGCTGGTGTGATTCCAAAGGAGGTGGATGGGGGAATCACAATAGATGGAAGATCATCAGGGATGATGTTCTCCTGATGAGATGCAGATACATGAGCTAGTGATGGAGATGCAAATGTATGAAGATCAATATGATCTTGATGTGAAATGGGTGACTGAGGTGGAGTTGGTAGAGTCTCAGAAGCCAACAGATCAAAACTAGGATATGAAATCCCAGCAAGATGAGAAGGGGGTGGAGATGCTGGTGGTGATGCATGGAGAATAGTTGAAGAATCTAGTGGAAGAGAGGCAGTGGATGTAGATGGCACTTCAGTAGAAGTGGATGGTAATGCAGTTGAAGTAGATGGCAATGCAGATGAAGGTGGAATGGGGGGAATGGAAGAGCCTTCTTCAGGTAGGTGGGGAGTGACTAGTACAGTCCTGGTGCTCTCAGATGTAAAAGGAGCAACCCCAACAGGTGAGGGCTTCTGAATATTCCTTCTCCACTTTATGAACAAAGTGGGATCCATCTTCTTGGTTGCATTTATAGAAGTAGAAACTGTTCCAAACAGTTGGGATACTTCTCTCTTAGAAATATTCCAATTACCCTTCTAAGGGTTACCTCTTTCTTAGAGTTCTTCTTCCTGATCAAATCAAAAACTATTCCTGCCCAATTGATTTCTTTCTTGTTGACAATGGCACACATCAAGGCAAACTGTTGCCTGGTAATATTGTCATGAGCAGAGTGCTTACCCAATAGCACTTTTCCAACCAATTATGCTAAGAACTTAATCCTCATCGGAAACTTTACTTTCAGTAACTTAGAAGGAATGCCTTCGGCATGACCTAGCTCGACAAGCATCCTTCAATACTCTTGAGTATCTTGGTCATACTCCTCTTGACCTTTAATCAAATCAAAAATCTCAGTCAAGACGGCAGGAGTCAAAGTTACCTCCTCGCCGCCGATGGTCCCGGTCATCGATTCGTCACTGCACGACGAAGTGTAGACCCATTCTTTAATCTCTGGAATATTAATCTTAATCCTTGTGGACATCAGCTTCTCTAGTCCTTGATCCTTGCACAGCTAGAGTATCTCTAGAATCTCAGCATCGCAGGCGCTGAACGAATCAAAGTCCACGCTGAAACTGGCGTCAAACTTCATCACCGTCAGAAGAGTTGGAGCAATCGCCATCGATTTGGTCGGAGAAGACAAGAGAAACGAAGAGCAAAGAGAGCGGGGCAGAGCTCAAGTCAAACCTTACAACCAGGAATGAAGAATACGAAAAGATGAGCTCCGTCGACTATAAAAAGAACGATCTATTAACCTAGGTCGACCATCGGTTTTATATTAAAACCACAATCGTCGACTTGTTTTAACAGATAGTAGAAGCGATAGTCGAACAATCGTTCGACGATCGTTTCCTGAAGCAGAGTAGTCGAGCAATCGTTCGACTATTTCTGTCTTCACAAGCAAATGAACTGGCGTCAACCATAGGTCGACGATAGGCTCAACCTGTTCGACTATCGTCGAACGTCGTTCGACAATCTTCAAACAGATTTACCCAAAGGCAGAAGTCACACTTAGTCTTTTCCATTTATCATGCCTAGTTGAACCAAAAAGAATAGATGCTTCTGTTCATCTAAGGGCTTGGTGAAAATATCACCTCTCTGAAGGTCAGTGGATATGAAATTAAGGCTGATCTTGTTCTTTTCCACACAATCTCTTAGAAAATGGTGCCTGATCTCAATGTGCTTGGTCCTAGAGTGGTGCACAGGATTTTGTGCTATAGAAATAGCATTGGTAATTTCACACATGATTTTTGTGTTCTTGTGTGTGTACCCATAATCCAAAACCTGGTTTTGAATCCACAGGATCTGTGAACAACAACTAGCAGCTGCTATATATTCAACCTCTGCAGTTGAAGTTGAGACAGAAGCCTGTTTCTTACAGAACCAAGAGACTAATCTCTCTCCTAGGAACTGACATGTTCCTGAGGTACTTTTCCTGTCAACTCTACAACCAACATTGTCAGAATCAGAGTATCCAATTAACTCAAATTCTGATTCAGCTGGGTACCATAGTCCTAAATTTGGACATCCCTTCAGGTATCTCAAAATTCTCTTGAGAAGAATCAAATGAGATTCCTTGGGGTTGACCTGGAATCTAGCACATAGGCATGTGACAAACATTATATCTTGTCTACTTGCAGTTTAATACAATAGGGAACCAACAATGGCCCTATAGTTTTTCTGATCAACTTGCTTACCCTGATCATCAGAATCTATAACTACATTAGTAGCCATGGGTGTATGCATTGCTGAAGCATCAGCCATCCCAAACTTCTTTACCAATTCCTTGGCATATTTGGATTGGGAGATGAAGATGCCATCAACATCTTGCTTTACTTGGAGACCAAGAAAGTAAGACAGCTCACCAATACTACACATCTCAAACTTAGAATGCATCAGGTCTGAGAACTTTTTGTAAAGTTTGGGATCAGTGGAGCCAAAAATAATATCATCCACATAGACTTGAACTAATAGGATAGTGTGCTTGTGATGCTTGACAAACAGGGTTCTATCAACTGCTCCACTAACAAAGTTGTGCTCTAACAGTAAACTATCTAGAGTCTCATACCAGGCTCTGGGTGCTTGCTTAAGTCCATAAAGAGCTTTTTGCAACTTGTAAACAAATGAGGGTTGAGTTGAAGAGACAAACCCAGGAGGTTGTTCAACAAACACCTCTTCCTTTAGCTCACCATTTAGGAATGCACTCTTGACATCCATCTGAAAAACCTTAAACTTCATATAGGCTGCATAGGCTAGAAAGATCCTTATGTCCTCTAGCCTTGCAACAGGGGCAAAGGTTTGGTCATAGTCTATACCTTCCTCCTGTCTGTAGCCCTGAGCTACAAGCCTAGCTTTGTTCCTTACAATAATTCCTTGGGCATCCAACTTGTTTCTAAACACCCACTTGGTGCCTATGATCAGTTGGCCTTTAGGTCTTGGAACCAAAGTCCATACTTTACATCTTTCAAATTGATTAAGCTCCTCTTACATAGCAATGATCCAGTGGGGATCTAGCTCAGCATCTTTTATGGTGAGGGGCTCAATCTGTGAAAGGAAACAATCATGCATCACATCCTGTCTTAATTGATGTCTTATTTGCACACCAGCTGATATGTCACCAATCACTTGAGATGTAGGATGATCTCTAAGTGTGACAATATCAGCAGGTGGGATGTGATCTTCAACAACAGTTTGGATTAATTCCTCTTGAGAAATTGGATCAACTGTTGGTGGTACAACAACTGCTTCCACGGTGTCTCCATCACTGTGTGAATCAGTGATATGAAGAGTTGAAAGAGGCAGAATCTCTTGAGTGACATCTTTGCATGACTCAGGTACCTGCAATGAGCTTGAGGAAGGAGAAGTTTCTTTCTCCTTGTAAAACATTTTTGACTCATCAAAAGAAACATGCACAGACTCCTCTATTTTTAGAGTTGATTTGTTAAACACCATATAAGCTTTACTTACTTGGGAATATCCAAGAAAAATTCCCATTGAAGCTTTTGCTTCAAACTTTCTAAGGTATTCTTTGTTGTTATTGTGAATATACACTACACAACCAAAGACTCTACAATAATTAATTTTAGGTTTCTTTCCTTTAAGCAACTCATAAGGAGTTTTACTCTTAAGCTTGTGTATAAGACATCTGTTCAAAACATAATTAGCTATGCTAACAACTTCTGCCCAATACGAGAGAGACATGTTAGCATCTGCCAACAATGTTCCTGCAGCTTCAATTAGGGTTCTATTCTTCCTTTCCACTACCCCATTTTATTGGGGAGTTCTAGGAGCAGAGAAGCTATGTTTGATACTTTCTTTCTCACAGAATTCTTGCATGAGAAGAGACTCAAACTCAGTACCATGATCACTTCTGATCAAGGCCACATGAGTAGAATACTCAGTCTGCACACATAGCAGAAAGTCTGTAAGAACTTTGAAGTTATCAGCCTTAGTTCTCAAGAAGAACACCCAAGTGAACCTAGAGAAGTCATCTACAATCACTAAAGTGTAAAACTTCCCTCCTAGGCTCTGTACATTTATTGGGCCAAAAAGGTCCAAATGTAATAAATACAGGATTCTAGGTGAATCACTTTTATTTACAGATTTAAAGGAATTTTTGGTTTGCTATCCTAATTGACAAGCCTTGCATAGGCTTTCCTTCTTGTAGGGGCAAGAAGGTAAACCTCTAATAAGGTTGTATTTAGATAACCTAGATATGTTCTTGAGGTTAACATGGCTAAGCCTCCTATGCCATAAGGTGTTATTATTTGTTACTTCATTAAATAGGCAGGTTTCAGATTGAGTTGAGTTAAAATCTACAAAATAAATATTACCCTGTCTAATGCCTACTAACACTACATTACTATTTAAAGTAATATTGCAAAGAGTGTCAGTGAAAGATACATGATAACCTGCATCAAATAACTGGCTTACTGAGATTAGGTTGTGCTTCAGTCCAGTTACATATGCAACCCTTTTGAATGTTACTGCTCCTATGGTAAACCTACCATATCCTTCTGTTTGACCACAGCTGGAATCCCCAAAGATCACCTTTGGTCCTAGCTTGGCCTTGTATCTTGACAGATTTTCTTTGTTTCTTGTCATGTGTTTGGAACAGCCACTATCCAAATACCATTTGTCTTTAGTAATTGGATAGGTCTTCACCTGCAAATTAAACAGTTAGACATTGTCAACCCAGACAACCTTGGGTCCATTATTCTTCACATAATGAAAGCTTGAAATAAAATAATAAGCAGGCTGGGGTTTATATCCTAAGGGATAGGATCTCCTAGGTGGAATACTCCATGCAGTTGATGGGTCAATAAACCTAGGGTTTCTATTTACATTAGAATTTCTAAGGTTCAGGTGATTATTTTGAAAATCATATTGAGATCGTCGATCATCGTTCGACGATCGATGCTCAGATCGTCGAGCATCGTTCGACCATTGAGCCTTCGATCGTTGAGCATAGTTCGATGACTTTTGTAGTTCTTTAAATTTTTGTTTTCTCTTTTCTCTCTTAGCTTTATTTAAAGCTTTGTTAACTTGAATTACTTGCTCAGTATTCTTTATTCCATCAGCTGAAATAAAGTTTACTAGAGTTGAAAGATGGTTTTTAAGAACCAAGGGGGGTTCACTTGGTGAAGCTCCTAAGCCTAGTTTGTTATTACCTGTCCTAGTGTTTGACATGCTAGTAATTTCTAGTAGCTTAAGACTTCTATAATTTAAAGATTCTTCTAATCTTTTGGATTTGGCTAGTTCAGTTTTGAGAAATTTTATTTCTTCATTACATTTAGTGAGTTCAGCTTCTAGCCTAACATTTTCATTAGAGATGGTTTCTGATTTTTCTATCCTATTTCTAAGCTCCTTAATTTCTTTTTCTGAGCTAATTAAATCTAAACATAGAGATTTAAATTCAGATCTAAATTCAGCAGAAGTAAAATCATAAGAAGACAATACCTGATCTTCAGTAGGCATTTCTTCTTCATCAGAACTCTCTGCAGCTGAATGATTGCTGCAGACATCAATTGCCATTAGGCAAATTTCCTTTGCCTTCTTCTCTTTCCTCATCTTCACTGGAGATTGAGGAGGAATATTCCTCATCTGAATCACTCAAGGTTTCAGCAACAAATCCTTTCTCCTTCTTCTTATTTTTGTAGGAGGAGGACTTGGAGTGCTTCTTCTGATGTTCCTTTTCTTTTCTCTTATCCTTGTTCTTTTCCTCTGGACACTCTGGTAGAATGTGTCCAGGTTTCCTGCAGCCATAACAAATAATTTCTTTAGCGGGTGATCTATCATACCTTGGCTTGTCTTCATATCTTGAAGACTTCTTTCTGAAGTCCTTTCTGCCCATCTTAAGAAACCTTTTGGCAAAGAGTGCCATCAACTCCTCATTGGATTGGCTTACTTCAGAAGCATCAACAGCTTTGAGAGCAAGAGTTTGCTCTTTCCTTGTTGGAGTGGGAGTCTTAGCTTCAGCTTTAGCTTCCCTGGACTTTAGAACTTGCTCAAAAGATTTGAGCTTTCCAAGGAGGGCTTCAGTTGAGATCTCAGTAGTACTTCTGGCCTCCTTGATGGGCCAGATCCTAAGATCCCATGTGCTGGGGAAGCACATCAGTATCTTATCATTGACCTCTGTCAATGTTATCTCCTTATCAAGGGTTCTCAGATCATTGATGATGGAGCTGAGCCTGGTGTACATAGCTTCAACTGATTTAGCTTCAGTCTTCTTGAAGTTTTCATATTGAGATATAAGGTTGGACCTTCTGTCCTTCCTCTCATCAGTTGAACGAGCTATAATTTGGTTCAGTGAGTCCCACATGGCTTTTGCAGAAGTGCAATCAGCCACTTTCTGAAAGGTTTCATCAGACATGGTCTGAGCCAGAATATTCATGGCTTTTGCATCAGCTACTTTTGCTTTCTTGTATGCATCATTGTAGTCTGGAGGTGGCACTGCACTGAGATTTGTAGATGTTGTAGCAGTGGCTGCAGCATGTGGTGTTGGAGGTCCGATCAAAATAGAAGAAAAAATATCTTCATCAATAGAATTCATATATAACTTGATTCTTGCCTTCCAGATGCTGAACTTAGCTAAGTTGCAAATTGGAGGTCTGGTGCTAGAATAATCCTTGTACTGGGCCATGAAGTGAATGTCTATAAACTTGGTATCTATCTAGATCTTGTGACTCAGGTGCTAGCCTGTACAGTCAGTCAACCTCCCTCTGATACCAATTGAAAGTGAGGATAGATACAACTATAGAGGGGGGGGGGGGTGAATAGAGTATTCAAAAATTATGACAATCTACTCAACTCCCTTATAGTTAGTTTGCGGAATGAGTTTATAGATATTTGAAACCCTAGATCCTAACACAAAGTGTGGTGCACAAGAGAAAGCTAATTGTAATTACAGTTTCAGCTTTAGTCCTAACACAGCAACTAGTGATCCTAGTTAGTTCTACTCACAGCCACAGTGCAATAATTAAAGTAAGCAACACAGACAACACAAGAGGTTTATAGTGGTTCCCTTTAAATAGGTACATCCACTCTTCTACCACCCTGGTAGGAATCCACTATAGGTTTTTGTTCAGGTGCCCTGCCACCAACTGATCTGGTTCAGGTAGATCAAGTAGAACCTTTGAGCTTTTGATCAGGAGCTCAAAATCCAACACAGGTTTTTGCTAAGGTGCCCTGCCACCAAAGTTCACTTTTGAAGGGAGTAATAACCCTTTGTACAGGAGGGTGAGAGAGTTAGAATGTCTTCTCTATTATAAAACAAGATCAGAGAAGCTAGTGGATTGCACAGAGCTAGAAAGCTCTAAGGAATCAACCCTCCCCCTGGCTTAAAGAATATCCAGGAAGAAGTCTTGCTTCAGGGTGCAGGAACTCTTCTGAACTCTTGACAGATATAATCTGTTGTCTTGAAGTTCTTTGAAGGAGAATCTTGAAGAAGACTCTTGATGAAGAATGTTTGTTCTTCTTCAATCAGCTTTTCTTTCTTCTTTTTCTTCTTCTTGAGGCACTGAGTGTGAATGTTCCTGGAAGCAGGATGAACTCAGTATTTGAAGAAGAATGCTGAAGAAAGTAGTTCTTCTCAGTTGAATGTGAAAATGATCTGAGAGCTGTATCTTCTTCTTTTTAAATCTGTATATGAATATTTGTGTATTTGTCTGTATCTCTCTCTATGTATATCTATATATGTTAAAACTTCTTTCAAAAGAGCTCTTTATATATTAGCCTTTGTAACGGCTCTAATTCTTTGTCTTCTTCTGAGATCTTCAATCTGGGCTGCAAATAGCATAATACAAAATATATCCTGCAGAAAGACAACCTGTAAAGGGATAAAGCTTTCTGAGAAGCTACATATCCAATCTGATAAAAGAATACTAGAGAAAGTCACATCAGACCAAACTCTTTACGGCCAGAGAAGACTTTTGTGTCTAACGGCTATAAAGGACAGCATGATAGATAAAGCATAAAGATATGTCAACTAATAAGACAAAAGACTTTGTCAGAGTAGAGCTTGACTTATGCAAAAAGAATGGTGCAAATATTGCCTTGAGATGTAAGAATAAAATCAATGAAACAATCTTTAATAAAATATGCCATATAAATAAGAAATAGATCACAGAAGAAAAGGAACATAATATCTCTAACAGCAGACAAACGAACGTCGAACGATCCTCGGAGATCGTCGACCGAACCACAGAGATCGTCGACCGAACCACAGAGATCGTCGACCGAACTACAGAGCAGATAGTCGACCTATCAGAACAGATAATCGAGCTATAAGATAGTTGAGCTATCAAGACAGATAGTCGAACTATCATAACAGATAGTCGAGCTATAAGATAGTTGAGCTATCAAGACAAATAGTCGAACTATCACAACAGATAGACGATCTGCTGACTGACAATAGTCGACCAACTGATAGACGATAGTCGATCGGTTGATAGACGAAAGTCGAGCGGCGTTCGACTATAGTCGAGCCAAAAATAACTTAGCCAGATTTTCATCTTGATAAGCAAAAAATCTACAACTGAGGGAATCTAACCTAACAACTAACCTTTGACCATAGATAAATCTTGGGTCAAGAAACTAATTGAGAGGACTTAACACAACTCCAAACTAGGGTACCAACACTCTGAATGGGATAGGTGGCCTAGATGCCATTGGCACAACTGGAACTTTCCCTTTGCTATTGGGATAGGCTGGTCTTGTGTTACCCATCAAGCCTAACCCCTTATTTCCCTTCTGTGAGGAGAAGGAGTATATCAAGGGCAACACTGTATTAGGTTGAGAGAAACTGGCCACAATACCTTTATCCCTCTGGAGCTTTTCCTCAAGATCTCTAATGAGACTATTCTTGCTCTTGATATCCTCCATCTTGATGCATGAAAGGGTTTTCAGTTGACTTAGTTCCCTCATAGTCTGATTCAGCACAGATGTTGTTTCAGCAAGCTGGGAGGCAGCTGGCTGAAGAGACAGAATCTCCTTAGCCTGTATCTTAGTCAACTTCTTTCACTTTTTAAAGGCATCAAGAAGTTTAGCATATCTATCAATCAGTTGATTGACATCACCTTCTGAACCAGAATCATCTTCATCATTATATGAAGAGGCTTCTGTACAAGGACTAGTATCATACCCAGACATAGAACTGGATAGGGAATGTACCTTACTTTGACCAGGCTGATCCTTGCTACCTTCTTCATCAGTCATTGCCATCATCCCTCTACAGCTGTGGGCATCTTCATCCACCTCTGAGTCACTATCTGATAGTGTCAGAGGGGCCCTGATTCCTATCCTCACTAGGGGATAGACTTCTCCTACTGTAACAACTTTATCTTTAGCAGTAGCAGCAACTAGCCCAAAACAGGCTTCCACTCCTTCAGACTCAGATGATGATGAGTCTGTCCAGTTTTTCTCTTTCTTAGCCACAAAGGACTTTTCTTTCTTTCCCTTATGCTTTTGGTGAGATTTCATCTCATTATCATCCCTTCTCTTCACTGGGCAATCAGCAATGACATGTCCTGACTTGCTGTAGAAGTAACAAATAATATTAGTGGAATTGTGTTTATTGGGTTTAGATTCATACCTGTCCTCCTTGGAGGATTTCTTCCAGTGATGTGCTTAGGAGGAGGGTCTTCTCTTCCAGTGCTTCTTATTCATCAGCCTATAGAGCTGCCTGAAGAAGACAACAAAGTCCTCATCAGACATGCTGTTGTATGATGCTTCTAATTCAGAGCAGTCTAAATATGCTGGTCTTCTTGGAGGAGAAGTGGTCTTCCTCCTACTTTTCTTTATGGCTTTAGCTTTGAAAGCCACAGACTTCTCTTTGGCCTAAGACTTGCAGTTGGTATCTTCCTCTTTCCTGACAGTTAACTGCATCTCATATAAGAGCAGTTTACTAAATTGGGTGTGGGGTGGAGTGTCACCCAGCATGGCCACTTCTCTGATGGCACAAATTTTTATGTCACAGTCTCTGGCGAGAGACCTAAGAAACTTATCATTAAGATCATAATGACTAAAGGTCCTTCCATAGGTCCTTAGTTCATTCACTATCTTACAGAATTTTTCATAGCAGGTGGCTATGTTTTCTCCCTTAGACTATCTGAAAGCTTCATACTCCTGGTTGAGCATGGACTTTCTATCATCCCTGACTTCCTCTATGCCTTCCATGTAAATCACTAGAGTGTCCCACATTTCTTTTGCATTTGTGCAGTGAACCAGATTCTGAAGGGTAGAATCATCAATTGCACTAACAATGATGTTTTGAGCCCTCTTGTCAATGATGGAAAGGATGATTTCATCCTTTGTCATCTAAGCTTATGCCTTTGGTGTCTGGACATTTGCATCATGAACAGACACTTTCATAGGTATGAAAGGTACTTCGTTAACTATTATGAAGATTCTAGGGTCAGCTGCTTTCATGAATAGCATAACCCTTTCCTTCCAGATGCCAAAACCTTCTTTCCTGTATATAAGAAGCTTCATGGCACCTAGCTCCTTGTAGTTCACTCCTGAATCCATAAGGACTATCTGTAGCTACCATGGAGAATCACTCAGATGGTTAGATCATTTTTGAGCAACCTCCCTCTGATACAACTCTAAAGTCTTTGTTTTCAAGGTAGCTTGCAAACTAGGGGGTGAATAGGTTGTTACACTGATATTATTCTCTTTTTAGTTTTTTCTTTAGCACTTAATGTGTTGGCAGTAGTTTGCTTTCAAGTACCTGCACAAAGAAAACAATAAAGAAAAGCACACACAAATTTATAGTGGTTCCCCAACTTGTGGGTACATCCACTATCCTCCCACCTTGCCAACTTCTTATTGGTCAAGGCACTTCTCCAAAACACTACTCCAAGGAGCTTACACCTCAGATCTCTCAGGATCTCTCAGTCTCCTCTAAGACCTATAGCTCATCCATAAGGGCCTAAAACTCAGTGATCATTTGATCACCTACCTCAGGCCAAAGTCCCTACACTCAGGCTTGGAGGACAGCCCTACCTCAAATCAAAAGGATCCCACCTTAGAGAGTTACACTCTCCTATAACTTAGGCAATATTGCCCTACCTCAGGCTAGTGGCCCTACAGCTCAGATCCAGTTGGATCCTACAACTCAGAGAGTTTCACTCTCCTACTACTCAGGCAATATTTCCCAACCTCAGGCTAGTGGCCCTACAACTCAGATCCAATTGGATCCTACAGAAAGATAAGTATTTGAATGTTTTGACACGTGGATATTTTCTATGTCAAAAACTGGGACTGAGTTATCTCAGCATTATCTTGCTTCACAGCAACAGGTAGAAGTTCTCCCTCTGCTGGAAGAAACTCAGAATGAAGATTCTGATCTTGCTAAATAAGAAGGTGAACTTGTGTTCTTCAATCATGTTGGATCCCTAGTTTGGATTTAGGTTAGGTGCACTAATTAGGATGTGTTTGACCCACATTGTATGGCTAGGGTCAAGTATGTTAGTCCTAGAGTCTAGGCTAGTCTTTTGGTTCAATATTCATGGACCAGCCTACAGAGGACTTCAGTAGACTCAAGACTTAGATGAATTCAGAGTTCAAAATATTAGTTCGAAATTCTTCGAACTCAGCTTGACGATCGTCGATCGCAGATCGATGAACTCAAAAATCTTTCTCTGAGTTGAGCTCGATGATATTCGAGCTCTGGTCGACGATCTCTTCCTCAAGATAGATTCTCTGCTCGACGAACTTGGAGCACAGAATTGGCAAGTTATTTCCAGAAGAAAGTTCACTGAGCTCAGGTCTACAAATAAGAATTCTCAGCTCGACGAACTTGGAACTCCAGTCGACGAAATCTGCCTAGAAGTCGACGATTTCTGTCCCAAGCTAGATTGAGAAGTTTTCCTTATTTCTGTCCCCAATTTATTATATTATTTAGCAGTAATTCTCTGAGTAATTAATACTTATATTCTCCAGAAAATAGCCATTCTTGGCATCATTAAATATGGATTTCATCAGAGTTAATTACTTGCTTATTTTAATAAAACAGTTGGGGAAACTCATTAAAGAAGATATTCCAGTCGTTTGATTCTCCAGAATCAATCTACAATTAATGCTTGGAATTCAAATTTCAAAGGAGAATTTTGACAGCAGAATATAAAAGTGATTTTCTCTTCAGACGGCTAGATAGTAAGGAGAATATAGAGAAGATACACAGAACATACAGAAGAATAACTGCTTCTTCTCTATGCAAGAAAACATTTTGTTTTTCCTTAATCTTACTGAAAGCTGAAGAAGAACAACCATCACATATCAAGAGTCTTCTTCAACTTCTACTCCAGGAATTTTCAAGAACAACAAATCTTGATCATTCTACAAGTTTCTGGATCTCTTCAAGATAAGGCTGAAGACCTAAAGCCTGAGCAAGGCTCCAGGCTTTCTGAACATCTCAACATTTCAAAAGGAGCCTTAATAACAACAATCCACTTGTCTTATCTGTTGTATAGAGAAAAGAGAAGATACCATCAACTCTTTCAACCTCACTATAAAAGGGTTTAATAACTCCCTTCATAAGTTTATTGTTGGTTTTTGGGCACCTGCTCAAAATCCTAAAGGGTTGTGAGATCTCCCTATAAATAGATCTTGTGGTGGCAGTAACCTGATCAAAAACCTGATAGTGGATTCCTACGAGGGTGGTAGAAGAGTGGATGTACCCAGTTTGGGGAACCACTATAAAATTCTTGTGTTTTCTGGTTGATCATTTTCTCATTGTTTTTTTGTGCTATGGTAGCGTAGTTAGCCTGTTTCTATTTCTCTCTTTATAACTACTAGTATCACTTATTTTCTCATATAAATTTACAAAACAGCAAAAAGTTTTAATTACTCTATTCACCACCCCCCCCCCTCCTCTAGAGTAAATTAGGTATATCCCCTAACTTATAATTGGTGACTGAGGATTATCAATTGCCTATGTTATCTTTCAGTTGGTATCAGAGGGGTGTTCCTTTGGTTTCACAAGCTAACACTTGAACCAAAAGATCCCAGATAGATATGATTCCTTTTTCCAAGTTATTTTTTTTATTATATATCATGGCACAAAACAAAAATTATGCAAGCATAAGACCTCCAGTTTGCAATCTGAACAAGTTTGCTATCTGAAAGGCAAGAATTAAATTTTATATGAACTCTATTGATGAAGATATTTTCAATTCTATTTTGACAGGACCACCAACTCCAGTGGCTACATCTACTACAAGTTCCAGCACTCATGTTGTTCCACCACCTGAGTGGACATATACAAAAAAGAAGGCCAAAATAGCTGATGCCAAGGCCATGAATATTTTCGCTCAGACAATGTCTGGTGACATTTTCCAGAAGGTGTCAGAGTGAACCTCAGCTAAGGCTATCTAGGATTCTCTTAACCAAATGGTTGTTGGATCAGCAGATGAGAGAAAGGACAGGAGATCCAATCTCATCTCTCAATATGAAAACTTCAAGAAAAATGAGTCAGAGTCTGTCAGTGACATGTACAAAAGACTAAGCTCAATCATCAATGAGCTAAAGACTCTGGGAAAGGACAACTCTCACAGAGGTTAATGATAAAATCCTCATGTGCTTCCCCAGCTCATGGGATTCCAGAATCTGGCCAATCAAGGAAGCAAAAAGTCTGAATGAGATTTCCATTGAATCTCTATTCGGAAAGCTCAAGTCCTATGAGCAGCTAATGAAGATCAGAGAAGCTGCTGAGCAGAAGATCTCCACACCAAGAAGAAAAGAGACAAGCATTGCATTCAAAGCATCTGAAGAAACAGAAGCTCACTTAGCTAGTGAAGAATTTTTGAGTCTCCTAGCCAAAAGATTCTACAAAATGGGCAAGAAGGACTTCAAGAGGAAGTCATCCAGACAAGATAACAAGCCAAGGTATGATAAGACCCCAAATAAAGATGTTGTTTTCTTTGGTTACAGGAAGCCATGACACTTTATATCAGAATTATAACGCCCCAAAACTCAAAAGAGGGATGGACAGCGTTAGAAGAAAAGTTTGGGGCCTAGTAAGGGTCACACAGCTGGGGACACGGGCGTGTCCAAGGCCGTGTCGTGCTCAGGTTGGACGATTTTCATATGGTCGACAAAATACAGTCGACGATCATTGGAGGTCGGGCACACGGCCTGAGACACGGGCGTGTCAAGGGCCGTGTCTAGCTCGGGCTGTTAGTCGGGCTGTGTCGAGTAAGTTAAATGGCCTGGGACACGGGCGTTTCCCAGGGGCGTGTCTTATACACGACATGTGACACGGGTGTATCACATGGCCGTGTCCTTTTCGGGATGCTTTGGTCCTGTGTCGAGTGAGGAACACGCATCGCAACACGGGCATGTACTAATTGACACGGTCGTGTCAAAGTTTGACATGGGCGTGTCTAAGCCCGTGTCCTGGTCGGGATGTGACGGTTTCAATATTGATTGAGGCACACGGCCTTTGACAAGGGCGTGTCACAAGCCGTGTTTGGCCCAAAAATGTTATTTTCAGGGCGAATTGTGGCCGTTCGTTTCCTTCTATTGGGATCTAAGGGCCCAGGCTGGTCCTTGCTGAGTTAAATCTGGGAATAGGGTTTGAAACCCTCATTCATTATCAAGCTTTCTCTTTCTAAAGCTTTAGAGAGAGGGGAGAGCAAGGAAGAAGGATAAGGTCAACTCCGGCCACCGTGGAGCTTCGGAGCCCCGATTCTCGACCCGAGTCCAGATCTACGAAGGCGAGGCCGTTGCGATGCTTTTCATCCGTCTAGATCTTCATGGCGCCAAAGAGAACCACAAGGGTAACAATTCTCTTCTTAGATATGTGAAGTCCTCTTTCCTTTTTTGCATAGGAATTACGCTCTCACGAGTATGCGTTGAGTGCGAGGTATTCCTTTGGGTAGACATGAATAGTCCTCGTTATTTTGCATATAGAGTCCGGAATCGAAGTACGGACATAGGCATAGTGTGTGAAGCCTACCCAGACAAGTTGGTCTGGACCAGTGATGTTTTATTATGCATGAATGGTTGGAGAAGACTCCGTACCGATGGATGTTTTCGGGTTTTCTACGTGGTAGATTGCAGCAGGGATCCTTGGGGATTAACTACAAGGTGCACCCAAAAATCTGGGCAGAAGCAAAGTTCTGCAATAACGGTGGCCTGGGAGCCAACTGTGTGCATAACCGGGTTATGTACTGTTATTTGATCGATATGTTGGGACTGGGGGAAACTTGGCCCGCGCTTATGGCTAAATGGCTGTGGCGAGGTGAGCAACAGGCGGGTGGAACCTTACCCACTCCAAGTAGTTCAGTGAAAGTTTGCTTGGAGAGCGAGTCTAGGCTTCGGCTGAAAGGTATTTAATGCTCATGTGTTTTCCTTCCTAGGGGCAGTGGTGGACCGCAGAACGGAACAGGCGGACCGAGTTCACCGAGTAAGTGCCCTGAGAGCACGGGGTGTTGGGTCATAAGTGTCTATGCCTATGGTGAAGTGTGCTTAAGTTGTACTTTCACTTTAATGGTTGGTTTATACTAATGCATTGCAGGGAAGGAGCATCGACTCCCCGAGTAATGGGGCGGGGTAGTTATAATTTTGTCAGCTTTAGCTGACCGTTGCTTTTTTTTACCACCGTTGCGGTGGATTGTTGCTTGCAGGTGCAGCGGAGCCTAGTGGAAAATAGCGGGTTGTTGCCCTTGTTATTGTGCCGGCCCTCGAAGGCCTTTACGAATGTTTAATTTTATTCTCATGTGTGACCGGCCTGCGTGCCGATGTTTGGAAGAAACCATTTGTTTAAAGTAAACTCATGTAAGGCCATAAGGCCAAGTACTTTGTGTATTTGTATGCTCATTCCTATTTTGGGTTTTAGTGGACATTCATGTTGTGTTTTGGGTTCTTTCTTTGCAATATTTAAAAGCTTCTGCTAGAATGTGCTCTGTGTAGGTCATTGTTTTTGGAAGGATGGTTTCATTTAGTAACCCACCGGTCTGTCTGTGGTATGTGGCGTAGGGCCCCGGCTGGACCTACTGCTATATGCTATGTGACGGATAGGGGTGTTACTATTTTGTATCAGACTACTGGTTTCAGTCATGCTTATTGGAATTCGTGGGTGAATTCTTTTAAGGGGTGGTGAGCACATTTGTGTGCATCGAACCCATGAATGTCCACTTAGTAATGAAAATACACATGTCTGAGGAACCTGCGTGTTCCTATAATTGCTTTTTGCAATATTGTTCGGTCGCTTAACGGTGTTTTGTACGTCTATAGGTGACTAGGAGTGGTGCAGGGCCTTCAGAAAACCCGCATTCTGAGGCAAGTAGTGCACCGAATGATGTGCCTAAAACACCTTCTTCGATAGAAACCATAAGATTGGTGGCTGAAGCGGTGTTTGCAATGATAAATGCCCGGCCAGCAAGGCAGGTGCAACACCCAACTCCTGAGGTGGAGCAGGTACTGCTTCAAGCGACAAGAACCGAGAAGGGTTGAACAAGCGGTGGTGGAGCCATTGATACCGAGAAATGCGACTTAAAAGAAGCTCAGACATGTTATGGGCTTCAATCCTCCGGTGTTCTCGGGTACTGGAACCCCATCTCAAGATGAGGATTGGCTCTCCAGAGTAAAGAGAGTCTTGACAGCTACGAAAATTAAGGAGTGGCAAAAGACCACCATATCCACTTTCCTATTGGATGGTGATGTAAGGTTGTGGTGGGAGGGTTTAGAGCTACACCATTTGGGGGGGGGGAGGCAACTCACGGACATCTCGATAGAGGAATTTTCGAGACTATTCTTGGCAAGGTACCTTCCCTCGGCTCAAAGGATCACGATGGAGAATTAGTTCCAGAAGTTGGTGCAAGGAGAGAGTAGCGTAGACAAGTACCTCCACGAATATACACGGTTGGGTTGGTATACAAGCACTACATTCGCTGATGAGGAGCGAAAGACAAACCGATTCTATGAGGGTATGCGGGATGACCTAAGGCTACTGCTCTCAGGGCCTATGATGCAGGGCTTCTTGACCTTGGTCAATACGGCCTGGTCATTGGAGAAAGATCTGAGGAATGTACAAGCAAAGAAAGACTCTAGTGCAAAGAGGACAGAGTTCAAGGTGCCGACCTCCTCGAAGCCTGGTTTATGTAGGTTTAATAAGAAGGCTAGGACTTCGGGTCCAGACCCTTCTTCTGGTGCATCTGGGGCGACTACAGGCCGAACCCCGGGCGCATGCTACAATTGTGGGAAGCCAGGGAATTTTGCCTGAGATTGCTTGAGTGGACGCTCAAAGTCCGAGAGGAAGCCGAGAGCAACGTATGAGGTGAAGGGCAAAGTGGTGGAGTCAACCGCATCACACTATGCTCCAACCCAGTCTAGGGTTTATAATCTTAGCCAGTAGGAGTCCATAAAGCAAGCCGACGTGGTGATAGGTACGGTTTAAATTTATAGCATTTTAGCTTTAAATACTTGTTACCTTGCGCATGTTAGCTTATTACTGCTTTTACTAGGCTTTGTTTTAATTTTCGATAATCCGGCGATAGCACTCTTCGATACGGAAGCTTCGCACTCCTTTTTGTCCGAAAGATTTAAATCGCGCGTCGGAGTACCTTCTTCGATAGCAAAGGACAAATTGGATGTATTGTTGCCAAATGAGTGTTCAATGTGCGTGGATAGAGTCTGTTGCGTAAAGATACGGATTGGGAGGCAGGAGTTCGACTTGCAAGCATCGTTACTGCTGTTGGTGGAGTTCGACGTGATATTTGGTATGCACTGGATCTCAGAGCAGCAGACATACATTGATTGCAACCGCAAAGAGGTCAAATTGGGAACTGGTCGTGAGACGACATTTGCAGGCTTGAAAGGGTCGAGCAAGACTTTGATGTCTGCTCAATAGGTTGTTAATGTAGTTCGTGTTGGTACAAAGCTGTTCTTCATACTAATGGAGTCTTCGAAGCCTAAGCCTACTTTGGATAGTATCCCAGTGGTATCCGAGTATCCTGACGTGTTCCTCGACAATCTCTCTAGAGCCCCACCTCAGCGAGAGATTGACTTCACAATTGAGCTAGTGCTAGGTGCCAAACCTGTGTCATGCTCTCCGTATCAGTTAGCGCCTAAGGAGATGGCAGAATTGAAGGTTCAACTTGAAGAGCTGTTGGAACAGGGTTATGTGCATCCAAATTCGTCGCCTTGGAGCGCACCAGTCCTTTTTGTTAAGAAGAAGGATGGAATTTTGCGAATCTGTATAGATTATTGAGAGCTTAACAAGTTAACGGAGAAGAATAAGTATCTGATCCCAAGGATTGATGATCTGTTCAATCACTTAGTTGGGTCATCAGTGTACTCGAAATTGGATCTTAAATCCGGATATTATCAGCTGAGGATAAGAGAAAGTGATATCCCCAAGAAAGCTTTCAGCACGAGATATGGGTATTATGAGATTACCGTCATGCTATTTGGGCTGACTAATGCGCGATCTGTGTTTATGGATCTGATGAACAGAACGTTCAGAGAGTACCTGGACCACTTCGTGATAGTCTTTATCGACGATATCTTGGTGTACTCGCAGTGTGAGGAGGATCACTTTAAGCATATGCATTTGGTGTTGGAGATGCTGAGGAGGAACCAATTGTATGCCAAGTTCTCCAAATGTGAGTTTTGGTGTTCCTTGGTAGCATTCCTTAGTCATATAGTCAGTAGAGAAGGGATGTTGGTGGATCTGGCGAAGATAGTTGTGATATTGGAGTGGCCTGTGCTGTCTACGGTAGCGGAAGTCCGGAGTTTTCTGGGGCTTGCCTGCTATTACAGGCGCTTCATAGAGAACTTCTCGCGAATAGCATTACACCTCATGACTCTGATGAGGAAAGATCATAAGTTTGTTTGGACGACTGAGTGCACACAAGCTTTCGAAGAGCTGAAGAGACGGTTGACCACGACGCCTGTTCTATGTTCGCTAAGTGGGACCGATGGTTTTGAGATCTACAGTGATGCTTCGGGCAGTGGTTCTGGTTGTGTTCTACTACAACATGGGAGTGTAATAGCTTATGACTCACATCAGCTGAAGGTACATGAGAGGAATTATCCGGTCCATAACTTGGAGTTAGCGGTCATGATATTTGTCCTGAAGCTGTGGAGGCACTACCTGTATGGTGTGAAGGTCGATATCTACACCGATCACAAGAGCTTAAGTACTTATTGGATCAAAAGGATCTAAACATGCGGTAGCAGAGATGGATGGAGTTCCTGGGGGACTACATATTTAAGATACATTATGGGCCTGGTAAAGGCAATGCGGTGGCGGATGCGTTGAGTCGCAGGGCTCCCGCGCAGGCCAACTATTTGTCGGTTCATGACGAGCATTTAATTCGGGATTTGGATGCACTAAATATCTCCTGTGTTGACAAGCAGACGAGTGCTGAAGCCCAATTGAACTGGACAGAGGTACAGTATGACCTTGCTGATAGGATTTGACTCTGGTTTTGGACAGTAATATGAAGCAGATCATGGATGAGGCTTTGGATGGGTCAAATTCCCAATTTGGTGTTATTGATGGACTATTATGGAAGGACAGTAATCTGTGTGTCCCAAACATGGGTAAACTACGGGAGGAATTGATGTACGAGGCTCATCATACCAAGTACTTGATTCACCCCGGGAGCACGAAGATGTATTGTGATATGAAAAAGTTATTCTGGTGGCTAGGACTTAAGAAGGACGTGGCACTTTATGTGGCGAAGTGTCAGACGTGCGCCTTGGTGAAGTCGGAGTGCCAGAAGCCCAGAGGTTTCTTGAAGTCCTTACCTATCCCGGAGTGGATGTTTGACGAAATTTCTATGGATTTTGTGCATGGTTTGCCAAGATCGCAGAAGGGAAATGACGTCATCTGGGTGATCGTAGATCGACTAACGAAGGTGTCGCACTTCCTTCCAAATAGGAAGGAATATTTGGTGGATAAACTGGCAAAACTCTATGCGGATAACATTGTTCGACTACACGGCGTGCCCCAAGGCATCGTGAGTGACTGAGATGGGCAGTTCACGTCTAATGACTTGAGGTTGGTGCAACAAATGTTGGTGACCAAGCTGAGTTTCAGCACGGCCTTTCATCTGCAGACGTATGGTCAGACCGAGAGGGTCAACAGGATGATGGAGGACATGCTTCGCATGTGTGTCTTAGATTTCAGAAAGCAGTGGGAAGATCACCTGTACTTGGTGGAATTCGCTTATAACAATAGCTACCAAACGAGCATTCAAATGGCGCCCTTTGAGGCCCTATATGGTAGATAATGTCGCACGCCGCTGTCATGGTTGGAAATGGGTGAGTCGAAGCTGTACAAACGACAAGAGGTGGAAGACGCCACTTCGTTGGTACTAACTGTTTGAGAATGACAGTTGATCGCTCAGGACAAGCAGGCTAAATACTATAATGCAAAGCATCGGAACGTTGAGTTCGCTGTTGGCGACTGGGTATATTTGAAGATTAAGTCGTTCAAGGGTGTTTCGTGGGTATGACTCTTGAAGGAGCTGAGCCTGAGGTACCTTGGACCGTTTGAGATTCTAGAGCGAATTGGTGAAGCAGCTTATCGACTAAAGATATCGGTGGAACTAAGTGGTCTACACGACGTATTCCACATATTGGTGTTGTGGAAGGCGGTGCAAGAGCCTTTTCAAGTTATTACGGTCGATCGGGTACCAGTTGATAATGGGTTGATGAAGAAGGTCAAGCTCGTAAGCATTGAGGACTCAGAAGTCAAGTGACTTCATAACATGGACATCAGGATGGTCAAAGTCCGATGGGACAACTGCAGTCAGGAGGAGCTCATGTGGGAGCGAGAGCAGACCATGCTTGAAGAGTAACCCGAGTTTTTCCACTCAGGTATCATTTTGTTTTGTTTATCTTTTCCTTTCTGTAATTTCGGGAAGAAATTCTTTTAAGAGGGAGTGTTGGGTACATTGGAAAATGTGTAACTGATTTGGAGAAGCCTCACTTAGCTCAATGATATACATCAAGGTGTATTTGATGTTATTTAGAGTTTATATGTGCAGGTTAAGTATTGGCTAAAATGCAGAAAAAGTTTCTAAGTCCATGTGTCGACACTTAAACAAGCCTGGTCGATACTTGGAAAAGCTGTGTCGACACCTGAAGCAACTGTGTCGACATACAGAATTTTGTAGTCGACATCAACTGTGTCGACACCGGGAGGCAGTGTCGAAACACAGAGTATGTTATTCGACATCAACTGTGTCGACACCGGGAGGCAGTGTCGACACACAGAAGCAGAGTCAACATCAACTGTGTCGACACCTGGAGGCAGTGTCGACACACAAATTCTGAGACTATATCAACTGTGTCGACACACAATAGAATTTCAACATAGTTGATTGCTGTGGAGTGAAGAAGTGGTTGTGTCGACACAAATAATCAGTGTCGACACATTCTCTAGATGTAGTGTCAAGAAGCTGTGTCGACATCAAGGCAGCTATGTCGACATCACCAAAGTCTCTGTCGACACTTAAGTCACATGTGTCGACACATATTGGTAGACTATCTCGACACTTTATGACAGTCAATCTCGACGCTTTGTTGACAGATACAAAGGCTCAACAACTATTTGAAGACTTGACAGCTGTGAGTTACAACAGGTTTACCGAAGCTGTCAGACTTGTCAGAAGTTAGTTAGAAACCGGATCAGACGGTTACCATGGATAAAGTCTATATATAGATGGATTTAGAAGAAGATGATGATGAATTGACACACAACTAACACAACTAACACAACTATTGTGAGATTGATCTCTGATCAAGAAAGTACAAGTCACAGAAGAAGATCTTCGTGAGAAGATTTAAGAAGACATTCTGGAGTGATTATCCACTCAGATTTTGTCTAAGGGGAATTCATTCAGAATTCAGAAGAAACTTCAGAAGGTTTGGGGAGAGAGAGCTCCAACTGTTTTGAGGTCAAGAAGGAGACAATCACAAGTCTCTTAAGAACTAGATCCTGAACTAATCTACTAAGAAGATCCAGATCCATATCTGGAATCCAAGAAGGAAGCTGGCAGTCAGTCAACTTCAAGGGAGATCAACTCAATTAAGTTCAGATTCAAGAAGCTTTGAAGAAAGCTAAGCACAGGTTGATTTCTGTCATCAGGTTCATCAAGAAGCTGATCAAGAATCCTCTTATCCTTTCTCTCTCAACAAGGGTAAGAGACCATCAAATTACATATTAATTTCTATAGGATCTTTTCAAAAATCGGACTTGTAAGCCTGTGTTATAAAGGCTGAGTGTAGGAGATTTAATTCTCTGAGTGGTAAGGTTGTTTGAGCCTGAGTGTAGGAGATTTTGATATCTGAGTGGTAGGGCTGTTTGAGCCTGAGTTGTAGGCCTTGGGGAAAGGCTGAGGTAGGGCTGTAAGCTTGAGGTATAGGCCTTGGGGCAAGGCTGAGGTAAGGCTGTTAGCCTGAGTTGTAGGAACCTTATAGGGTTCTGAGTTGTAGGAACCTTTCAGGGTTCTGAGCTGTAAGATCTGTGGATCTCAGAAGAAAAGGAAGAAGTTAGGCTGAATCTAACACACTGCTAGATAGGTGAAGGGGGAAAGTGGATGTACCCAGACCTTGGGGAACCATTATAAATCTGTGTGCAATCTGTGATACTTGTGTTATTATAGTTTCTGTGATTGTATGTGTTGTGGTAGCTGTAGAGATTTGAGCTTTATATTAAAGATCTGTAGCTAAATTCTGCCTTAAGTTAAAACAAGGAAAAGAACCTATTCACCCCCCCCCCCCCTCTGGGTGTTTAGGATGTCTTGAAGTTAAAACTATCAGGGAGAGAATTGTAACGCCCCGAAACTTAAAAGAGGGACGGATAGCGTTTGAAGCCAAGTTTGGGGCCTGGTAAGGGTCATACGGCCTGGGACACGGGCGTGTCCAGGGCCGTGTCGTGCTCAAGTTGGACGATTTTCCATGTGGTCGACGAAATGCAGTCGATGATCATTGGAGGTCGGGCACATAGCCTGAGACCCGGGCGTGTCCGGGGCTTTGTCCTACTCAGGATGTTAGCCGGGCTTTGTGGAGTAAGTTACACGGCCTGGGACACGGGCGTTTACCAGGGGCATGTCTGGCACACAGCATGTGACATGGGCGTGTCATATGGTCGTGTCCTTTTAATGATGTTTTGGTCCTATGTAAAGTGAGGAACACGCCTCGTAACACGGGCGTGTACTGATTGATACGGGCGTGTCAAAGGTCTACACAGGAATTTCTAAGCCCGTGTCATGGTCAGGATGCGATGGTTTCAATGTCGATTGAGGCACACGGCCTTAGACACGGGCGTGTCACAGGCCGTGTTCGGCCCAGAAATGTAATTTTCAGGGCGAATCGTGGTCGTTCGTTTCCTTATATTGGGATCCAAGTTCCCAGGCTGGTCCTTGCTGAGTTAAATCCGGGAATAAGGTTTGAAACCCTCATTCATCATCAAGCTTTCTCTTTCTAAAGCTTTAGAGAGAGGGGAGAGCAAGGAAGAAGGAGAAGGTCAACTCCGGCCGCCGGTGGAGCTTCGGAGCCCCGATTCTCGATTCGAGTCCAGATCTACGGAGGCGAGGCCATTGCGGTGCTTTTTATCCATCTAGATCTTCATGGAGCCAAAGAGAACCATAAGGGTAACGATTCTCATCTTGGACATGTGAAGTCCTCTTAAATTTTTTCATAGGATGCACGCTCTCGCGAGTATGCGGTGAGTGCGAGGTATTCCTTCAGGTAGACTCACATAGTCCCCGTTATTTTGCATGTAGAGTCCGGAATCGAAGTACGGATATAGACATGGTGTGTGAAGCCTACCCAGACAAGTTGGTCTGGATTGGTGATGTTTATTATGCATGAATGGTCAGAGAAGACTCCATGTCGATGGATGTTTTTGGGTTTTATACGTGGTAGATTGCAGCAGGGATCCTTGGGGATTAACTCCAAGGTGTACCCGGAAATCTGGGCAGAAGCGAAGTTCTACCATAATGGTAGCCTGGGATCTAGCTGTTTACATAACCGGGTTATGTACGGTTGTTTGATCAATATGTTGGGACTGGGGGAAACTTGGCCCGCGCCGATGGCTAAATGGTCGTGGCGAGGTGAGCAACGGGCTGGTGGAACCTTACCCACTCCAAGTGGTTCAGTGAAAGTTGGCTTGGAGAGAGATTCTAGGCTTCGGCTAAAAGGAATTTAATGCTCACGTGTTTGAATTCCTGCGGGCGGTGGTGGACCGAGGAATGGACCGGGTTCGGACTGGGTTCACCGATTAAGTGCCCTGAGAGCACGGGGTGTGGGGCCGTCATTGCCTACGCCTGTGGTGAAGTGTGCTTAAGTTGTACTTTCACTTTAATGGTTGGTTTATACTAATGCAATGCAGGGAAGGAGCATCGCCGCCCTAAGTAATGGGGCGGGGTCGTTATAATTTGGCCAGCTTTAGCTGACCGTTGCTTTTGTTAGCCACCGTTGCGGTGGATTCTTGCTTGTAGGTGCAGCAGAGCCTAGTGGCAAATAGCGGGCTGAAGCCCTTGTTGCTGTACCGGCCCTCGAAGGCCTTTGCGAATGTTTACTTTTATTCTCATGTGTAACCGGCCTACGTGCCATTGTTTGGAAGACACCATTTGTTTAAAGTAAACTCATATAAGGCCATAAGGCCAAGTACTTTGTGTATTTGTACGCTCATTCCTATTCTGGGTTTTAGTGGACATTCATGCTGTGTTTTGGATTCTTTTCTTTGCAACATTTAAAAGCTTCCGCTAGAATGTGCTCTGTGTAGGTCATTGTTATTGGAAGGATGGTTTCATTTAGTAACCCACCGGTTTGTCTGTGGTATATGGCGTCGTGCCACGACCGGACCTACTGCTATATGTTATGTGACCAATAAGGGTATTACAAGAGTGTCCAGAGAACAAAAGGAAGGAGAGAAGAAGAGAAAAGGAACCCAGGAAGCAGTACTACAGCAAGCCCTCCTCCAGCAAGCATAAGAGAAAGGAGAAAGGCTTTGTGGCTGAAACCTGGAGTGAAACTAAATATGAATCTTCATCTTCCAGCTCCAGTGAAGATGAAGAAGAGGCTAAAGCAAAGGAGATTTGCTTGATGGCCATTGATCAATCAAGCAGCCTATCTGAAGCTGAGCAATCAGACAGTTAAGAACCTCTATCTGAAGAGGATTAGGTACTGTCTTCCTTTGATTTCAATTTAGAAAACTTTAGAACTGAGTTTAAATCTCTATGTATTGATTTAATTAATTCTAAAAAATAAATTAAACTATTTAGAGAAAAATTGACTGAACAAGATAATTTTTATTTCTGAAAACATTAAATTAAAAGATGATTTAACTTTAGCAAATGAACAGATCATCACATTAAAAACTGAATTAACTGAGGCTAGGCAACTTGAAGAATCCCTAAATGGGAGAAGAATCAAGTTGATGGACATCAAAAGCACAGTGAATGCCAGACTCAACGACAAGCTGGGCTTAGGTGCTTCATCAAGCCAACCCCCATTAATTCAGAAAAATATACTAACAAATCCAAATAAATTTGTTTCTGAAAAAGGTAAGGAAAAAATAGATGATCATAATGTTAACCAAACAAAATTAAAATAGAAATCTAAGAAAAAGAAAAAGAACAAGAAAAATATAAATAATAATAATGTTCAGCAAATTTCGTCGAACTCAGATCGACGAAATGTGTACGGTTCGTTGAACTCAAGTCGACGAACTCCGAATGCAAACTTTTATTATAATTATTCTCTGAACTGCGATCAACGAAACCAGTATGGTTCTTCGAGCCGAGATCAACGATATTGGGACCCAGAAAATGAATACTTTCATTCTCTGAGCGAAGTTCGACGAACTCATCCCCATTCGTCGACCTTAGATCGACAAACTTACCAGAATTCGTCGACCCTAGTTCATAATAACAGATATTTTAATCTTATAGATCAGTTAATCAACCAAGAGAATACATTAATCCATTCACCCAGTGGATAATTCCACCTAGAAGATACCACCCCCTTGATTATAAAAATCAACCAGAATACACCTACATTTCCAGTTTTAATTATGTGAATAAACAAGGACCCAAGATGACCTGGGTCAAGAATAGCTAATCTGTTTAATTGCAGATGAAAGACTATCCCACCACAGAGCAACATTGGTATCTGGATAGTGATTGTTCAAAGTATATGACTGGTAGTAAGGACAATCTAATCAACTACAAGTCTAAGCTAGGACCCAAAGAAATATTTGGTGACTCCAATTGTGGCCAGACTGAAGGCTATGGAAAGGTCAAAATTGGAGTTGTCACCTTTAGGAAGGTAGCTTATGTAAGTGGACTGAAGCACAACCTGATATCCATAAGTCAATTATGTGATGAAAGGTTTCAGGTATCATTTAACAAAACCTCATGTATTATTACTTCTGTAGATAACCAAGTAATGTTAACTGGTACTAGAGTAGGTAACATCTATGTAGTTAACTTTAGGTCTGCTAAAACTGAAATATACTTGTTTAATCAAACTAGTAATAATAATGAACTTTACTATAAGAAATTATGATATGTTAATCTGAAAAACATTGTTAAACTCTCCGGGGACAACCTTGTTAGAGGATTGTCTTCTTGCCCCTACAGGAAAGCCTTTGCAGGGCTTGTCAATTAGGCAAGCAAACTAAAAATAGCTTTAAGTCACTTAATAAGCGTGATTCACCTAGGATTCTGTATTTGCTTCACATGGATCTCTTTGGACCCAATGTTGTACAGAGCCTAGGTGTGAAGTCTTATACCTTAGTGATAGTTGATGACTTCTCAAGGTTCACTTGGGTGTTCTTCTTGAGAAATAAGTCTGATAACTTCAAGGTTCTTACAGATTTTCTTAAGAGCATAAGGATTGAGTATTCTACTCCAGTTGCATTGATCAGAAGTGATCATGGTACTGAGTTTGAGTCTTTTCCCATGCAAGAATTCTGTGAGAAGGAAGGTATCAGGCATTGCTTGTCTGCTCCTAGAACTCCTCAACAAAATGGGGTAGCTGAAAGGAAAAACAGAACACTAATTAAAACTACAGGCACATTACTTGCAGATGCTCAATTGCCCCTATCCTTTTGGGCTGAGGCTGTGAGCACAACAAACTATGTACTGAATAGAAGTTTGATTCATAAGATTAAGGGCAAGAACCCCTATGAACTACTCAAAGGGAAGAAACCTAAAGTAGATTATTTTAGAATTTTTGTTTGCATTTTCAACATTCATTATAACAACAAGAAACACATTAGAAAGTTTGAAGCCAAAGCTGAAATAGGAATTTTTCTTCGATATTCCCAAGTAAAAAAGGCTTATAGGGTTTATAATAAATCATCTATGAAAATGGAAGAGTCTATGCATATTTCTTTTGATGAGACTAACATGTTTTTCAAGGAGAAGATTCCTTCTACCATTAAAACTTTGCAGGAACCACATCTGAGTGAGAAGTTGGATGAGTTGACCCTCACCAATAAGGCTGTTGCACATCCTTCTCCACATATTGTTGAAGAAAGTGAAGATGATGTCACTGAATACAGTGAAGAGCCAACAATAGCTACTGTAATTCCACAAGAGGAATTAATTCCCCAAGCTGTTGCTAAACCAGCTCCTCCTACTGAATTATTCACTCTTAGAGATCTCCCTATATCTCAAGTGATAGGAGACATATCAATGGGTGTGCAGACAAGGCATCAACTCTACCAAGACATGATGCATGCCTGCTTCATATTTCAAACTGAGCCTCAATCCATAAAAGATGCTGAGCAAGATCCACACTGGATTATTGCAATGCAAGAGGAGCTCAACCAGTGTGAGAGATGTAGAGTTTGGGATTTAGTTCCAAGACCCAAAGACTACCAAGTCATTGGAACTAAATGAGTATTTAGAAACAAACTAGATGCTCAAGGTACTATCATCAGGAACAAGGCAAGATTAGTGGCTCAAGGCTATAGATAAGAGGAAGACATTGACTATAATCAAACATTTGCTCCTGTTGCAAGGATTGAGGCAATCAGAATCTTGCTTGCTTATGCTGCTTACAAAAAGTTCACTGTATACCAAATGGATGTAAAGAGTGCATTCCTAAATGGTGAACTTAAATAAGAGGTTTATGTGGAACAATCACCAGGTTTTATCTCTCGTACTCATCCCTCTTATGTTTTTAAATTGCATAAGGCTCTCTATGCTCTAAAGCAAGCTCCAAGAGCTTGGTATAAAACCTTATCTAGCTTTCTCCTAGAGCATAATTTTACTAGAGGCATTATAGATAGGACTTTGTTCATTAAGCATCATTAGGACAAAATCTTATTAGTACAAATATATGTAGATGATATTATCTTTGACTCTACTGATTCCAAACTATGCAAAAGATTCTCTGACCTTATGCATTCCAAGTTTGAAATGAGTAATATGGGTGAACTTTCCTACTTCCTTGGTCTCCAAGTGAAGCAATTGCCTGATGGCATCTTCATATCCCAATCCAAATATGCTAGAGCTAATAAAAAGGTTTGGGATGGATGATGCCTCAGCAAAGAAGATACCCATGGCTATAAATGCTGTGATTGACTCTGATGAACATGACAAGCCTGTTGATCAGAAACTATATAGGGGCATTATTGGGTCCCTGTTATATCTCACATCAAGTAGGCCAGACATAATGTTTGCTACATGTCTTTGTGCTAGGTTCCTGGTAAACCCTAAAGACTCTCACCTTATTTTTCAAAAAAGGATTTTAAGATATATAAAGAGTTGTCCTGGTCTAGGAATCTGGTATCCAACTAAGTCAGAGTTTGAGTTGACTGGATACTCAGATGCTGACTTTGCTGGATGTAGAGTGGACAGAAAAAATACCTCAGGGACATGCCAGTTCCTTGGTGCTAGACTTGTGTCCTGGTTTTGCAAAAAGCAGACATCTGTGTCTACTTCAACTGTAGAAGCTGAATACATAGCAGCTAGTAGTTGTTGTTCACAGATACTGTGGATTCAGAACCAACTCTTAGATTATGGTTTCAACTTAAATAATTTAACTCTACTTTGTGATAATACAAGTGCATTTTCCATTCCACAGAATCCAGTGCATCATAGTAGAACTAAGCATATAGAAATAAGGCATCATTTCATTAGAGATTGTGTGGACAAAAATAAAATTAATCTTGTCTATATCTACACTAATTTGCAAAGAGCAAACATCTTCACCAAACCCTTGGATGAGAGGAACCATTTGTTCTTTCTGAATCAGCTAGGTATGATCAATGTAAAAGATTTAATTTAATTTTCTGTCTGTGGTCGAAGAATTGGTCACAGTTCGTCGAACGGAGATCGATGATCTGAGGACAGTTCTTGAGAAATTCGTCGACCTAAGATTGACGAACTCTCTGTGTGAAGTTTTATTCATCAAACGGATATTGACGATATTGCTTCAGAAAATTTTCATTGACCTGAGAACGACGAAAAGTTTTCATCTCTTCAGACTGAGATCGACGAACTCTTTTGTCAATAAAATATTTCGTCGAACTCAGATTGAAGAATTTTGTTTATTTCGCAGGACAGAGTCTGACGCTTCATATTCCGAAAATCTTATAACTAGGTTTTCTTCGAGCTCCATCCCGCGCTTTCTGTTCCCCTTGCACTTGATCTTCTTGTTTCCTTTTGCATGCGACCAATGGCAATTCTAGCGAGTTCTCTTTCGACAATGAAATTCGACACAAGATTCGATATCGACTTTGAATCATTCCAACAGTCGAATCAGATTTTCTTGAATGTTCTGCAGTTGTTTGAGGACAAGCAGTTGAAGCAAATCAGGACTACCAGAATAAAGATTGAAGCAACAGAGATCAGAGAATGGGTATTCACTTCTACTACTCTAGACGCTGACACCATGATCGACACAATCTCTGGCAAACATGTTTCTCTTACTCCCGCAGTTTTAATTGAGATTTTTGGATTAGTTAATGGTGAAGAAGATATAGAGATTGATAGTTCTAATTTTGATGAAATATTGAATAAAATGGGTCATATTGGAGAGAACCCTAATAAATTGTTGAAGAAAAATTTGTCTGCTGAATTCAAGTTTTTAGCTGATGTAGTGGGTAAAGCATTGCTTGGCAAGCATACTGCCCATGACTATATTACCAGGCAATAATTTATGGTAATGTGTGTTGTAGTCAATAAGAAAGCAGTGAACTGGGCAAGGATTTTGTTTGATTTGATAAGGAAGAAAAATACAAAGAAGGAAGTTTGTTTTGGAAGAATTCTTGGAATCTTTCTTCAGGAAAAAGCAGCTGAATCCCTGGTCTCCTAGACCATATTCATAAATGCTTCAAAAAGGCTAACTTGTGCCTTATTTGGAAGGTGGGAGAGGAAAATTTCAAAGCCATCTAAGGATTCAACCTCTTCAAGAACCTCTGAGGATACAAGAGCTGCTCCAGCTAATCCCCCACCTCCAGAAGATGTTCCCTCCATCAGAATTCCCTCTCCTCCATCTCATCCACAACCTACTCCCCACCAACAACCTCCCACATCACAAATCCATATTCCAACACCACATATTCCTCTAGTACATGAACAATCTCCAATTCAATCTCCATAACATACCACACCCCCTCAATCCCCATTGCCCCATCATCTTGATGATATACCACTCACCAACTTTCTATTAGTTCCATCTTTTGATCTTTTATCATCATCTCCTATCCACACACCATCATTCACAGATGAACCAATGACTAACATCACATCTTTCCCTTCATCATCCATCATCCATCCTTCTGTATCTACTCAGACACCTTCTGAGTTTGTATAATTGGATTCCCCCTCCATTCCCTCTCTATTGGAACTCATCACTCCCCTCCTCAAAAATCTCATAGTAGAGGCCATTAAACCTCTTGCTGATTCTATTTCTTCTCTATCTGCTCTCATTTCTACTGCCCCCACTGTCCCTTCTTCTAGGGGCCTGGCTTCAGGACCCTCAGAAACCAGGCAGGGGGAGATATCTAATGAAAAAGCTCCAGTCAGTTCTCCTCCAATAGCAGCAGATGTATAGATTGATACAACAACAGATGCAGATGTATATATGAATACAGAAGTTGAGGAAGTTGATACTGATATGATTTGTACAGAAGAGCCAGCAGATCTTCCAGAAATCTTAACTATTGGTCATTGCTTTGTCAATCCTACAGTTGATTTATTCAGTTTATTAAAGTCTTTTTATGCATATATATATTATCTTCCAAAATTTTTTCAAGAGCAGTCTATGCCTATTGTTTGTTATACTTCCCCAATAAGTCCTGAAGTTGTTAATCAACTAAAGGAAAGTTTTGCAGACCTGATGATTGTGGAACCATCAGATGTTACAATAGATAAAGTTGTGCTAAGCTTTTCACCTCCAACTTATATTGTGGATGAAAGTCCAATTCCTAAGTTGGATGATTTAATTGTTGAAGATATTGCACAAGAGCTTGGAAATGCTCAGAATGCTCCTGATTTGGCTGGTACAGAGATTGAGATTGTACAACCAGTAGCTCCAAAGAAAGATCAATCTAAGCTGATTGAACAGATTGATGCTTTATATGATAATCCTCCTAGCTCTTCCAATGATGATGAAGATTTTAAAGATTTTGATGATCCTAAAGCTAAGAAGAAGATAGTTAAGAAAAGGAAAGATGTTCCCAAAGCTGTTCCCAAGCCCAATCTTACTCATGACACTCCCTACTATATTCTGCAAAATATTACACCTTATCCTGGGATGCCACAATGGATGTGACTGACAAAGAATGAGCAAAAAGAAAGGAAGAAGAGAAGAAGGTACAAGTCTCCTCCTAGGCAATTCAGAAAAGGCCCTCCACCTCCTCCTCCATCAGCTAGGGCCTCTAGAAGTGTGACTCACAGATCAGCTCCAATCACTAAGACATATCAGAGACACTCCAAGCCAAGTTCCCAAGGCAGCAGTCAATAGCAGTAATCTACTCAAAGCAAGCCTCCTCCATCTATAGAAAAGAAAAGTTCTTCAAAATCTTTTGATGACTCAAAGGACTCTAGTCTTAAAAGGCCATAATCACCTCCTATTCCTTTTGTAGATCCAGAACAAGAGACATCTGCAAAAATGGCCAGATTTCAAGAGCTTATTGGACTTTCATTGATCAACAAAGCTAAAGCAGAAGGAAAAGATCCATCTCAGTACTCCACAATGTCTTCATACAGAAAATAAGAGCTCAAAAGGTATGCCAAAGCCAATAATTTTTTCAATGTAGATGATTATATGAGTCTTCATCCTGAGGCTGTTGTACCTAGGGCTACTTCATGCAACATTATTGGAGCATCTAACATGACTATGTCTAAGAAATAAGCTGCAAACCCTAACAGATAAATCATATTCAAACAGCCATCTGAGATATCTGACAATGAATATACCAAGAAATCTAAGTAACTGTTTGTTTAGTTTATTTTTTGATCTATTTTGTGTTTAATCATGAAACACATATTGTACATATCTGCTAGATGTTTATTTTTCTGCCAGATATCTATTTTCAAGATTTGTGATTGTATTTCTTTTTTGCGTATTAGTGACCTCACCAAAATAGGGGGAGATTGTATGATCCCTAGTTTGGATTTGGGCTAGGTTCACTAATTAGGATGTGTTTGACCCACATTGTATAGCTAGGGTCAAGTCTATTAGTCTTAGAGTCTAGCTAGTCTTTAGGTTCAGTCTTCATGGACTGGCCTGCAGAGGACGTTAGTAGACTCAAGACTTAGATGAATTCAGAGTTCAAAATATTAGTTCGAAATTCTTCGAACTCAGCTCGACGATCGTCGATCGCAGATCGACGAACTCAGAAATCCTTATCTGAGTTGAGCTCGACGATATTCGAGCTCAGGTCAACGATCTCTTCCTCAAGACAGATTCTCTACTCGATGAACTTAGAGCACAGAATTGGCAAGTTATTTCTAGAAGGTATTTAATTGAGCTCAGGTCGACGATCAGGAATTCTCAGCTCGATGAACTTGGAACTCCAGTCGACGAAATCTTCCTAGAGGTCGACGATTTCTGTACCGAGCCAGATTGAGAAGTTTTCCTTATTCCTGTCCCCAATTTATTATATTATTTAGCAGTAATTCTCTGAGTAATTAATGCTCATATTCTCCAGAATATAGCCATTCTTGGCAGCATTAATTATGGATTTCATCAGAGTTAATCACTTGCTTATTTTAATGGGACAGTTGGGGAAACTCATTAAAGAAGATATTCTAGCCGTTTCATTCTCCAGAATAAATCTGCAATTATTGCTTGGAATTCAAATTTTAAAGGAGAATTTTGACAACATAATATAAAAGAGATTTTCTCTTCAGACGGCTAATTAGTAAGGAGAATACAGAGAAGATACACAAAATATACCGAAGAATAACTGCTTCTTCTCTGTGCAAGAAAACATTCTATTTTCCCTTGATCTTACTGAAAGTTAAAGAAGAACAACCATCAAATATCAAAAGTCTTCTAAAACTTCTACTCCAGGAATCTTCAAGGACAACAACTCTTGATCAGTATGCAAGTTACTGGATCTCTTCAAGACCAGGCTGAAGACCTACACCCTGAGAAAGACTCCAGGCTTTCTGAACATCTCAACATTTCAGAAGGAGCCATGAAAACAGCAATCCACTTGTCTTCTCGGTTGTATAGAGAAAAGAGAAGATACCATCAACTCTCTCAACCTCACTAGGGTTTATTAACTCTCTTCAAAAGTTTATTGTTAGTTTTTTGGCACCTGATCAAAAGCCTAAAGGGTTGTGAGATCTCCCTGTAAATAGATCTTGTGGTGGCAGTCACCTGATCAAAAACATGATAGTGGATTCCTATCAGGGTGGTAGAAGAGTGGATGTACCCATTTTTGGGAACCACTATAAAATTCTTGTGTTGTCTGGTTGATCATTTTCTCTTTGTTTTTGTTGTGTTGTGGTAGTGTAGTTAGCTTGTTTTTATTTCATTCTTTATAACTACTAGTATCACTTATTTTCTCTGATAAATTTAAAAAACAACCAAAAGTTTTAATTACTCTATTCACCCCCCACCCCCCTCTAGAGTAAATCAGGTATATCCCCTAACTTTTTGTTCTGATTATGTATAGCAGATGAAGAAGCTACAGCTCACTAAACTTTTCGTTCATGAAGGAAGGATTCTGAAAGTCTTTGATTACATCGGAAGCTAATCACCTAGAGGGGGGGTGAATAGGTTATTGCAGTCTTTTCTTGAGTCTTTAAAATCTTCTATGACTTATTTCCTACTGTGTATACTTGTTTCATCTTTCAAGAAAATAATATTCAGCACAACAAAACATAATATATAGCACACCAGATTTTATAGTGGTTCCCCAGTATATAAGTACATCCACTATCTCTCTCCGCCTTTCTAACAGTATGTTAGACAAGGATCTTCTCCAAAAACTATGGCTCCTCAGAGATTACAACACGATCCCACTAGATCAGTCAGTCTCCACTGAGACTTACAACACAAGCTCACAGCCCTCCACACAGTAATCACCTGACAACCACACACATGCACAAATGCCCTTTACACAGGCTGGGAGAAACAGCCTAACACAGATTCACACTAGAATCACATCACACAACCTTTATAATTTAGGCTTTACAATTAGATCTCACACAGAGCCTAATCAATCTAGGCCTCACCACAGATCTTTCACAGATCCACTGATTTTGAAAGGGTTTCTTTATTTGACTCAAAATAAATTATTCTCTGAGTCAATTTCTTCCAGGGCTAAGAAATTCTTAGCCCTATCTGCTTCCCAGCAACAAGGATGATAATCTTTGACTATCTGCTGCTTGTGCTGGAAGTTCCTTAGGACCTTGATCATGTTATTGCTGATGAAGGGAGAATATTCAGAATAAATATCTTCAATCATCTAACCTTTATTGGTAGGAAAAAGAATTGCACTGCCTCTCCTTCTATCCAGAGAAAACTCTATGCAGATATCTTCTTCTTATTCAATGATCCAGAGATAGATCTTCAAATTTCTCTCAGCTTGGATTGTGAATAAACTTTAGCTAGGGTTTGCCTAGACTGATTCCTCTTCCTCAGAGAAATCCTCTATTCTTGTTGTAGCAGATGTTGATTGCACCAGCTAACTCAGAAATCCTTCAGATTTTTTAATTGAAGTTCTTGGTTGTATAACAATGGCGGATGAAGACGATGAACTCCCGCTTCTCATTTTTAGAATGTTAATCAGAATCCTTGTTTTGATCTTAATCTCAGCTGTTATTTATAACCCCATCGATTTGTGGGATGTTTGACACGTGTCCCTGTTTTAACAGTGGTTAAAACCTCAGCTTAATTAAATTGAGATCCACTATAGACTGACGGCGACGTTAATGTCGATTTGCAGCATTTAAATAACAAATCAGAAAATTGTTGACTTTGCTAACGTCAGCATCATTCTGGACTTAGCCAAAATCAAGAAATACTTCAGAAATCCTCAGTTCGGCGAACTCAAAACTTAGTTCGACGAACCCAGAGCTCAGCTCGACGAAATAAAGCAATACTTAAGAAAACTTCAGTTCGAAAAACTCAACACTTAGTTCGACGAATTCAGGGCTCAACTCAAGGAAATCAAGCATCATCTCAGAAAACTTCAGTTTGACAAACTCAAAACTTAGTTCGACGAATCCAGAACTCAGCTCGACGAAATCAACCATCATTCTAGAAATCCTCAGGTCGACGAATAGGTGTAAGCTGAGTTCGATGAATTTGAACTTAGCTCAACGAAATCAAAGCTCAGCTCGATAAAAACTGGATAAGCAAAACTTAGACGATTCTGGACTTAGAATTTTCTTCAACTCTACTAAGTGTTGAGTGGCGTTGAGTGAATAGGCCATTCTCAATGAATCTGGACTTAGAAATATTTCTGCTCTGCTAGGCCTTGAGAGCGTTGAGTGTATATCCCTCACTTAATGCTTTTTGCCTTAGCCATATTCTTCAGCTTTCTACCTGATGGCGTTGAGAGCGTTGAGTGTATATGCTTCACTCACTGCTTTTATACTTAGCCTGATTTTCTGCAATCTTGCCTTCTTGCTAAAGTTTGGCGTTGACAGACTCAGCATGGCGTTGAGTGATGAAGTTTCACTCAACGCTTCTGGACTTAGTCGATTTTCTGGCTTCCACTGCTTAGGCTATGACATGATATCCTTGTCTCAACAATTCTAGCCATATGGCATTGAGAGCATTGAGAGCGTTGAGAGCGTTGAGTGAATCAATGCTTCTGGACTTAGGCATTTTTCTGACTTTCCAACCTATCACCTTGAGTCCACCTACAATTATTTCTTGAACTATATGTCCAATCATTGTGATAAAGACCATCTGTATGCATGAACTTAAACATAAATCTAATACAACTATGTGTATACCATTGACCTGTTTGACTTCTTACAAATCTAGGACATTGAGATCAATGGACCCAACAATCTCCACCTATTAAAAGATGTCAAAACACCACTTGAGAATTCTTTGTCAATGATATACACTAACATAAGCAGAACAAATATTATTAAAGCAACAATAGTTACCACTTATCAAATTATCAAAGAAACAAGAGTTACCACTTATCAATAAGTTTACCACATTTTCCCTTGTGCTCCCCCTACTTTGTTGCATTTTCACTTGTGCTCCCCACTACATTGTTGCATCCTACTGTTACAAACTGCTTCATTGTTACTGCTACTCCCCCTTGCTAGTTTGTTCTTATATTACTTCTCTCCCTTTTTGACTTCTTTGAAATAACACTTGAAAGTCTGTGAAATATCTTAGGAGCAGCATGCTATCTACTCCCCCTATTTGAGAGCATAGAAGCACCTAGAATAGAACTTTCTCCCCCTCAATAAGAACAACTGAAGTTATACCAAATTCAACACACCCAATTCAAATTTGAAGGTGTTGAACTTTGCTTCATCTAGTGGCTTGGTAAAAATATTCAGCCACTTGCTTGTCTATTGGGACAAACTCAAGACTAATATCCTCACATTCCACATGCTCTCTTATAAAATGATATCTAATCTCTATGTGCTTAGTCCTACTATGTGATACAGGATTCCTAGCTATAGAGATTGCACTTGTAGAGTCACAAAACAAAGAGCTTTTACTTATCTAGAGGTTATAATCCTGGAGTTGATGCAGAATCCACAGTAACTGTGCACAGCAGCTTCCTGCAGCTATGTATTCTGATTTTGCAGTAGAAATAGATACACTAGTCTACTTCTTTCTGCTCCAGGACACTAGACTTCTACCCAAAAACTAACAGGAACCTGATGTACTTTTCTTGTCCTCTCTACAGCCTGCAAAGTCTGCATCTGAATAACCAATTAGCTCAAAATCTCAATTCCTAGGGTACCATAGGCCAAGATCTGGTGTGCCCTTTAGATATCTCAACATTCTCTTAACATTTGAGAAATGAGTCTCTTTATGGCATGCCTAATATCTAACACAAACACATGTAGCATACATGATGTCTGGCCTACTAGTAGTGAGGTATAAAAGAGAACCAATTATCCCTCTATACAATGTTTGATCAATAGGTTTTCCTGCCTCATCTTTGTCTAAAGACATATTTGATCCCATGGGAGTTTTCATGGAGGAAGCATTCTCCTTCCCAAATTTCTTAAGTAACTCCCTGGTAAACTTAGACTTTGATATAAATAATCCATTGTCTGTCTGTCTTACTTGGAGACTCAAGAATAACTTAAGTTCACTCATGCTACTAATCTCAAACTTTCCTTCCATAAGTTAGGCAAACTTCTTGTAAAGGTTATCATCAGTAGACCCAAAGATAATGTCATCAACATATATCTGGACTAGGATGATCTTGCCCTTAGATTCCCTAAGGAATAGAGTCTTGTCTATCTTCCCCCTTGAGAATTTATTTTCAATGAGGAAGCTAGACAATGTTTCATACCAAGCTCTAGGGGCTTGCTTTAGCCCATATAGAGCTTTCCTTAGTCTATAATAAAATCAGGATGGTAAGAAACAACAAAACCTTGAGGTTGTTCCACATAGACTTCTTCTTTCAAATCTCCATTCAGAAATGCTGATTTCACATCCATCTGATGGACTATGAACCCTTGGAATACAGCATATGAAAGGAATAATCTGATAGCTTCTAGTCTTGCTATAGGGGCAAAGGTTTGATCAAAGTCAACACCTTCCTCTTGTCTATACCCCTGAGCCACCAGTCTAGCTTTATTCTTAACAATAATGCCATTTTCATCAAGCTTATTCCTGTAGATCCACTTTGTTCCAATGAAATTATGTCCTTGAGGCCTGGGAACCAGCTTCCAGATCTTACATCTTTTAACTGGTTCAATTCCTCTTGCATAGCTCCAATCCAAAACTTATCTTTGTTAGCCTCTTCAAATTTCTTAGGTTCTACCTGTGATAGGAAGCAAGAGTACACTGCTATGTTGAGACATCTACTCCTTGTCACTACTCCTTGTCTTGCATCAACAATAATCTAATGGTCTGGGTGATCCCTCAGATGTCTTATTGCTGGAGGCACTACTACTTCAACATCATGTTCTTCATGATGTTGATCTTCATCTCTTTCCTGTGATCGTTGTGCTTCCTCTAGAATGCACACAACCTCTTCTTGGTCTTGCACAGTTGGATCATCTTCTTCATTTCTCTTGAGAGTGAGCTTTTTCAACCCTAGTTCAGTACCTGTAGAACTAGAAGAAGAGCTTGATAGCTCATTATTAATCATATTTGCTTCATCAAACACTACATTAACTGACTCCTCTACAACTTGACTTGTCAAGTTATAGATCCTATAAGCCTTACTATGATTGTTGTACACAACAAATATCCCCTCATAGGCATTAACAACAAACTTAGTTTTATATGATTTCCCATTGTTGAGTACAAAGCACTTGCTCCCAGAAATTCTGAGATATGCAAGGTTTGGTTTCCTGCCCTTCATAATCTCATAGGGAGTCTTACTGTGGCTCTTGGTTATAGAAGCCCTGTTAAGGACATTGAAAGTCCACCTAGTGTCAACGACTTACACCTATGGGGGGGATAGGTGTCTTTGCAGCGTATTTGCGGAATTAAGGTTTTACCTGCACAAGAAAACAAAACAACACAGCACAAAAAGTACACAAGAAATTTATAGTGGTTCCCCGATTTGGGTACGTCCACTTTCCCCCTTCGACCTATCTTCCAACCAGGGACGACTCGGTCACTTCACCAACAGGATTGAAATCCAATCCTTGCACTAACGGAAGGAACCCTTCCACACGTAGGAGTCAACACTCCCACAACACGGGTTGCACCCAACCCTACAACTAGTGACCAATCGGTCCTTTACAATGAAAGAGAAAATGAAAATAGCTTGTAAGAAATACAAACAACGTGAAGATCCAGGTGTCCCTTTTCGTTAGACTACTTGTTCTTGTAGGCAACGAAAAGTCCACAACTCTAGATCTTTCTTGGAGAGAATCTTCTCTAGATCGACGGCTTCAATAAGAGAGGCGGCAATACTATGTAGATCCAATCTTCTTAGCAAAGTCGGCAAGGTCTTCCAACGGTCACACTAGGATCGATCGTCTCGATTGATTCGGATGGGGAAGGTTTCCCGATCACAAATCAAGAGACAAAAGATCTCTGGATAGACGCGTGAGACGCTGTGCCCGACTAGGCTTCTGTCGCCGGGAGAGGTAACGAAAACCCTGATCAACGGTGGCGAGCAACTAGCGAGAGGCGGAGAAGGTCGGCCGAGCTCGCTCCCGATCTAGGGCTTGACGGCGGCTTGTTTTTCTTCGATCTGTAATCCGTCTCTTTACTGTTCACAAATACAAAGTATTTATACACTAGGTCAAGAGATGACCGTTGTGGGCCCCACCAGCAGTAAGATCAAAGTCCGGTTCAAAATCCAGCAGATGTCGTGGACTGGTCCAGACAGAGTCGGAAAAATACCCAAGTCAAATTCGGCGAGAATCGTGGGTGATTCTCGACGAATCGGCGAGAATCACATACGATTCTCGACGAATTCTACTTAGAGAATTCTGGCTGCACAGGTTATAGAGGCCGGGGAGAATCGGTGGGAATCACCTTGGATTCTCGCCGACTCGTCGAGAATGCAAAGTCATTCTCGACGAATCGGCGAGAATCACTTGGTGATTCTCGACGATTCTGCCTTAGATGATTTTTCTGACTGCGTCGAGACAGTCGGCCCAACCCAGCAAGAATCAACTAGTGATTCTCGACGACTCGTCGAGAATCACTGGTGATTCTCGACGAATCGGTGAGAATCACTTAGTGATTCTCGACGATTTACACTTAGACAATTCTTGTCTTTCAACCCGTGAGATGGTCTTTGGCCCATCCTTGCTCCTTGTCTGCTCTTGCTTTATCATAGCCCTGTACTTGAAATTAAGTACACCCCAATAGAGAGAGTACACGTAGGCCAACACACTGATCTGCTCAACGAGGGATTACGTTGCACAGACCCGTGTATATTGACCCACTGCACCCTGACATTGGTGTGTACTTAGCATGGAATAACTGCAAGCACAACTAGAAGAAATTCATCAAATACATAGTGAATTCATCTTAGCTTTGATAGGAGGCTTCCTCAAATCCAGGTAATTGTGGATACAATACCCAACAATCTCCCCCTATTTGACGAAGCCAAAATCCTACTAAGCTAAGATGAATTTCAACATTCCAGATAAAATATGCATAAACCAGAAGAGTGAGCAACAAACGTAATCATACCAATGTGAGAGTCAATTAATAAACCACACATATGAATATATAAATGTGAATATCCACACATAAATGTTCACAGTTTACTTAATAAAAAGTTTAAATGAGATAACCACAAGAGCTAACATCCTACAGATCTTTGTCCTTAGCTATGTCTTCTTTGAGTTGCTGAGCTAAGAATTTTTTGCTTTGTCGCTCAAAATACTCCTTGGGCTTAGGATAGTATCTCGGAGGGGGAGCTTTGTTTGCCACAGTGTTGCTTCTGAAGAACAAGTTTCTTTTGGCTTCATACATTTTGTGCTGCTCCCACTCATATTGGCTATATACGTCATTCCTTTTGACTTGCCCTCCTTATAGTAATGCAAAGGTGTCCAAGATGATACTCTTTGATACAGGACTCCATTTTTCGTTTCTCACATCCTCCTCCGACAATCTGATCTTATTTTCAGCTGGTGTTTCCTTTGAAGTTCCTTCTTTGATTTGCCTTTTGCCTTTGGCTTTTGCTAAGGCATCTTGGTCAAACCAGCTTCTTCTTTCAGCCCTCTCCGCAGCTTTCTTCAACTCGACTTCGCCCAGTTGTACTTCTTCAGTCCTTATATCACCCTCAATAGTACCAGCACGGCCCTCATCCTCAGGTGGAGCAACAGGGACATGTATTCCTGATGCTTCTGTTACCAGCCAGTGGGCCGTTTCAAACATGTACCTATTCGAATTATCGAATTTGTATTTGTCAATTATTATTTATTAAGTTGATTAAAGGTGCAGTTATGATGTGGTAGTTTTGAAAGGCATACCTATTGGTCTGATCGAAGTTTAGAAGTACTAACTCTTGAAGCCCTGCCATCTTAGCGTTATACACTTCCTCCCCCATTTTGGCTTCGACGGTTATAGAGTTTGTATAAGAATGCAGAGATGCATCAATGTGCTTCACGGTTTTACTGAATTCGTCCAGCAGAGATTTCTGATTTGCGTTCAGCGTTACCATGTTGGCATCAAATTTTTGTATGGTCTGTGCCACAACATGAACATTTTTATTGACTACTGTTAGGTCGTCAGTATTCTTCTTCAGTCCTTTCATGAGAAGAGAGACGGCTGTGCCTGCCTCTGTATATTTTTTATCAAATTTCTTATCCATCATATCTAGTTTGTGGTTGATCTGAACCACATTCTTAAGCATGAGATCCTCAGAGTCCCGCAGTCTCTTTAGCACTTTGTTGTGGGATTTCTCAAACGTATCCTTGAGCTCATCTAGCATACCTTGGACAAAATTGACAGTGTGATTTGCTATGTTTGCTTGAAGTGGAGGAGCTGCAGGCAGACCCTGGTCAGGCTCCCCCGCAGAAGCACTGGGAGAGCTGGATAGTAGTATGGAGTCCACAGGGGGAACAAAGGATTGTTCCCCCTCCATCCTTGCATCTGACCGCTTAGGAGCTTGTTCCTCAGATGGAACCTCAGCATCCTCCTGAGAATCTAATGCTTTCTCATTCTCCGGTACTTCTTCCTCTATCTCAGTCTCCAAGTGATCATGCTTATCGGCAGAGTTGTGCACATCTTCTTCTACTTCTTCCTCCTCCTCCTCATCAGCCACCTCATCTCCCAGATCATCATCGATAAGAGCTGCCTCATCGTTCTCAACCTCCTCATCATCTGCTACTTCATCTGCCACCATCTCCATAGCATCTTTAGCTATCAGAGAAATATCAGATAAGATGTTTGTAGAACCGGTTACAGGCTCCCTATCAGTTCCTGCAATCAGGGCGTCAGGAACTTCACTGGGTGCTGCCATAGAATAAGCAAGAGCACTGGTGTCCATGGCTGGAGATGCTGCCTCTTGGTCTATTTCCTTGGCAGCCTGCCCTATTCGACATTCCCACCGGTCGAATATGCTAGCATCCATCCTTTTCAAGTAGTGCAGAGGCACTCCCTTGCTCATATCAAATGTGTCTCCGTCCAGTTGATTCAGATATAGGCTAATGATTCTGCCAAAGCTGGGGGTTCGGAGTGTGTCTTAAATCCTATCAAAAAGCATGGCTCCCCAGTTGAACCGCTTCCGGCATACGATTGCCACCAGAGTCTTGAACATTTCCCCAGAAATATGGTCGTGGGATCCAGGTTTGCAGATTAGAGCCTTCCCAATGATGTTAGACAACAACTTTCCTTCCTCGTTCATATCCTTCATTTTGATTGACCTGGTCCACCTGGCAAAGCCACAGAAGGATAGGGTCCTTTCTCTATCCTATTCTTCCAGGTAATCTTCCTCTTCACAACTGGATAGGCGCAGGCATTGGGTCAGTTTTCTGGCGGATAACTTGATTTTCTTCCCGGCAACCTTGCTTTTGATGGAGGTGTCTTCATGACGGAGCTTCGCCGTTGCAAAGAACTCCAATACTTCCTTATCCAAGATCTTGCATAGGTGCTCCAGCACGAGCGTCAGGCCCGCTTCTTCAAGCATGATGATTATGTTTCGGAACTCATCCGAGGCCTGGGAGAACCCGGTTCTCACTAACTCACATCCAGTGACCAGGCTTGCAGTAGTCCGTGGGGCCATAGTAAACCTAGGCAGAAGGAGAATACCAATTTCAAGTCTAAGAATCTCCGAAACCACGAGAGTGAGAGCAAAATCTAACCAAGCTCAAGTGACGGAAAGGGACAATATGGAGATTACCTAGTGGGGAGAGGCAGAGAAAGTTCCGGCTTCTTCACGACGGAACACTCGAGGACGCCTGAGACGCGGAACTGCGGCGATCGGCAGAAGGCGTCGGTCGTTAGGTGACCACGGAGTTACGCAGGAGAAGGTCGTCGGGAGGTGAGAGAGACGGGGATTCTTGGACGGGGTCTCGGCGATGCTTGGACGGGGTCTCGACGGAACGGTGAAAGGCGGAAGACAAAGAGTCGGAGTGTATCGTCGGGAAGAGTCGGTTTGAAATGATTCCGGGTTTAAGTAATATCTGAATACTTGGTGACTATCCTATTCCCACCGAATGGCTCCCATGGTTTAAATATCTCAGCGAGATTTGACAATTCGGCGAGACTTGTAATTAGGTGAGTATGTGATTTGATATGATGAGTATCGCCTATATTCCAACATAACGTTTTTTTTGTCAAGGGTTGGAAGGGCTCAGGAGGCATACTTGCTTCTACATCCACTAAAGGGATTGCCAAACTACATGGCTTAGGAGGCACATCAACTAGGATTTACTTGACATCATGACAGTGGCTTTGCCAATTTCACCGGTCATTTCTAGATGGATAAGTGCAATAATCTTGATGTCAGAGGTCATGTTCAGTGACTCTTCATAACGTATCGTTTCAATTTTCGGAGGCGGACTTATCCCAAAAAAAAATGTCAAACTAATCTCTACTAGTAGAAGTAAAGGTTATCTCACACATATACTCCTTCCCAAGGTGAATGAGCATACGCGAATACTTTTTCTATAAGACAATCTAATTTCAGACGAGGTGAATTCATTATTAAGTGTGGATATGTCAACATACATATATATACATATATGGAATTATTTATGCGATATGGCTCAAACATTTGGGCTAATTGCAATTACCTGTGATAACAAGACGTAACATTCAAATCATTAGCACAGGTTACATCAGGAGGTCAGTATGCATGTGCCTGTAATGATGGCACTGCTCCCATTCTCGACACTTTATCCACGTCAATCTTGGAGCATCTCCTGTCCAGTTCCCGTCAGGATTGTGGTAACCTAGACCACCCTGCAGGAAAGAGTTATCTTGACTTAGGAACCCAATAAGTATTGGGTCCTAGGTTCCTGTCAGCATAATAAATGGGGTGCCTCCCCTCAGGGATCCTGGAGGGAGGACTAACATTGCCTCGAGGATGTGGAAGTCCCCTTGCCTTTGACACAGAAGGGTTGTGCCAACAATCTATGGCAAAATGACCCACTTTGCCACAACACCAACATTCATGAAGGTTGTACCGCCGTTTGTGACCTAAACCGGTGACTGAGGTAGTCAAGGACCTAGGTCTAAACGGGATAAAGCCGGATCTGTTCTCAAAATTGCCTCTTCCATCGTGACACTTGGAAGGGTGGAAAGAAGGCATGTAGTGAGCGTCATGAGGCCTGGGAGGTGGTGCCTTCCTTTCAGTCCGCACCCTTTCAGAGGCCCCATGAGCACTAACTGCATGACTTCTAACCCCCCTTTTTTGTGTCCTAGGGTGGTGAGAGGCGCAGTGAGAGCTGATATCAGCAGATTCATACAGAGTTGGGGCTGTGGCCGAGAATACAAAGGGTTCAGAATGAGCCTTAGGCATTCTCTCAAGGGTGGCCATGACAGCCCTTGCATTAGGGGTGTTTCCACATGAGGGCAGATCACCCTTACAGTGACCACGGTTGTTCCTGTGATCATACCTGTAGGCATGATGAGTACCCTTCCTTTCTGGAGTGGGGGGTCTAAATACCGTTTCCCCATTTCTCCATGAATTGATGATTTGGGAGATCCACCCATTTTCTGCTTTTCTTTTGATAGCATCTATCTTGGAAAAGTTAGAAACAATCCTCTTCTCGGTCTCTAGACGACTCTCTAGATCCGAGATCTTTGAGTCCTTTACCTTGATGGATTCCAATTGGAGATTCATCAAGGTCTTCAGCTGAGCAATCTCCTTAGCTTGCTCCTCCACAATTAAGTTGCTCTTCTGAAGGGCACTCTCAAGAGAATCAAGATTTTCAATCCTTTGATTGAAGCTATCCATATTCCTTGCATCTCTGGAAGGGCTACCCTCTGAATCATTCCTGTCTTCAGGAACTTCAAGAGGAGAGGGGCATGAGGAAGAAGTTACCTGCTCATGGCTTTGCTGTTCAGGGTTACCGTAAATATCGGCAGATACTGTTGAGTCAGCTTCATCAGAACTGCTTTCCTCAACTTCTTCTTCAGTCTCTAACAAGGACACAGGAGCCCTGATACTGACAGATTGATCATGCCCTTCTTCTTCAGAAATGAGGACCCCTACATAGGCTTCATCCTCTTGTTGATGACAGGTCCCTGTTTTCTCTGATCCCTCCATGAGGTCTGAGATGGTTTGCCACATGGACTTGGCAGTCCTACACTTGTCCACTCTAGAGTGAGATGGTCCAGACCAGACATCAGTGATGATCTGACGAATCACCTGGTCCAGGTTGAACAGTGAGAGCTCTTTCTCCGACATCTCTTTGGGACACTTGGGGATTTGAAGATCTTTCCCTGAGCTGGAAGCCTTCATGGGAATGAAGGGACCCTCTTCCAGAATGAGTGATGCTCGAGGGTCAATGGCCTCCAGATGAAATAGTACTCTCAACTTCCATACATGATAGTACTCCTTTGTACATGAGGGGAGTCTTAGAGGAGGGACATCACAATCCAACTCCATGCTTGAGTCTGAGCTTCTTGTTGACACTGGTGGCAGGATTCTACTCAAGGAGTTAACCTTTTTGATGAGTAACCTCCCTCTGATACCACTTGAAAGTCCACCTAGTGTCAACGACTTACACCTATGGGGGGGATAGGTGTCTTTGCAGCGTATTTGCGGAATTAAGGTTTTACCTGCACAAGAAAACAAAACAACACAGCACAAAAAGTACACAAGCAATTTATAGTGGTTCCCCGATTTGGGTACGTCCACTTTCCCCCTTCGACCTATCTACCAACCAGGGGCGACTCGGTCACTTCACCAACAGGATTGAAATCCAATCCTTGCACTAACGGAAGGAACCCTTCCACACGTAGGAGTCAACACTCCCACAATACGGGTTGCACCCAACCCTACAACTAGAGACCAATCGGTCCTTTACAATGAAAGAGAAAATGAAAATAGCTTGTAAGAAATACAAACAACGTGAAGATCCAGGTGTCCCTTTTCGTTAGACTACTTGTTCTTGTAGGCAACGAAAAGTCCACAACTCTAGATCTTTCTTGGATAGAATCTTCTCTAGATCGACGGCTTCAACAAGAGAGGCGGCGATACTATGTAGATCCAATCTTCTTAGCAAAGTCAGCAAGGTCTTCCAACGGTCACACTAGGATCAATCGTCTCGATCGATTCGGATGGGGAAGGTTTCCCGATCACAAATCAAGAGACAAAAGATCTCTGGATAGACGCGTGAGACGCTGTGCCCGACTAGGCTTCTGTCTCCGGGAGAGGTAACGAAAATTCTGATCAACGGTGGCGAGCAACTAGCGAGAGGCAGAGAAGGTCGGTCGAGCTCGCTCCCGATCTAGGGCTTGACGGCGGCTTGTTTTTCTTCGATCTGTAATCCGTATCTTTACTGTTCACAAATACATAGTATTTATACACTAGGTCAAGAGATGACCGTTGTGGGCCCCACCAGCAGTAAGATCAAAGTCCGGTTCAAAATCCCGCAGATGTCGTGGACCGGTCCAGACAGAGTCAGAAAAATACCCAAGTCAAATTCGGCGAGAATCGTGGGTGATTCTCGACGAATCGGCGAGAATCACTTACGATTCTCGCTGAATTCTACTTAGAGAATTCTGGCTGCACAGGTTATAGAGGTCGGGGAGAATCGGTGGGAATCACCTTGGATTCTCGCCGACTCGTCGAGAATGCAAAGTCATTCTCGACGAATCGGCGCGAATCACTTGGTGATTCTCGACGATTCTGCCTTAGATGATTTTTCTGACTGCGTCGAGACAGCCGATCCAACCCAGCAAGAATAAACTAGTGATTCTCGACGACTCGTCGAGAATCACTGGTGATTCTCGACGAATCGGTGAGAATCACTTAGTGATTCTAGACGATTTACACTTAGACGATTTTTGTCTTTCAACCCGTGAGATGGTCTTTGGCCCATCCTTGCTCCTTGTCTGCTCTTGCTTTATGATAGCCCTGTACTTGAAATTAAGTACACCCCAATAGAGAGAGTACACGTAGGCCAACACACTGATCTGCTCAACGAGGGATTACGTTGCACAGACCCGTGTATATTGACCCACTGCACCCTGACATTGGTGTGTACTTAGCATGGAATAACTGCAAGCACAACTAGAAGAAATTCATCAAATACATAGTGAATTCATCTTAGCTTTGATAGGAGGCTTCCTCAAATCCAGGTAATTGTGGATACAATACCCAACAGACATGACAAGTTGTATTTATAGCCTCAGCCCAGAAATATTCTTGGAGAGAAGTGTCATTTAGTAGTGTTCTACCAGCCTCTATGAGAGTTCTATTCTTCCTCTCAGCTATCCCATTTTATTGAGGTGTTCTTAGAGAGGAAAACTCTTGCTGAATCCCATCATGTTCACAGATTCTTGTCTTGCATTCAGACTGAAACTCAGTCCCATGGTCACTTCTGATTTTGACCACAATACTGTTCAGTTTATTCTATATTTGCAAGACAAATGTCTTGAAAACATTTGAGATTTCTGACTTTTTCTTCAAAAAAAATACTCAAACAAATCTTGAAAAGTCATCAACCACCACAAAGGTGTAGACCTTCCTACCTAGACTATGAACTGGCATTGGGACAAACAAGTCCATATGCAAGAGGTATAAACACCTCACAAAATCTTTAGTCTCAATGCTTTTGAAAGAAGCTTTTGTATGCTTACCCTTTTGGCATGTAGAGCAAATACCTTCTTTAGAGCATTTCATGTTAGGACCATTCCTAACTAGCTCTTGATTATAGAGCTTTCCTATAATCTTATAATTTAAATGAGCTAGTATCTTGTGCCATTTGAAACAATATGAGGCTTTCTCATTGTAACTAGACAAATAGGAGAGTTAGATGATAAACAAGGAAAATTAAGATGATAGACATTCCTACTCCTTTTGCTAGTCAAAGTGACCACTTGGTCACGTGATCTTCTAATATGACACTTATCCTTGTAGAAAGAAATGACATTGCCAAGATCACATAGTTGGCTTATGTTTATAAGGTTGTATTGCAACCCTTCCACATAAGCCACTTTTGTGAAAGTGATTAAGCCATTATTGATCTTACCATAACCTTTGGTGATTCCTTAATCTGATCCACCAAATATCACCTTTGGTCCATCCTTTACTGGAATGAAATCCTTCAGGATGCACTTTGTTCCAGTCATGTGCCTGGAATAATCACTGTCCAAGTACCATATAGGGGTATGGCTACTTGGACTCACCTGTAAGAAATAAATCACTTATCCTTAGGACCCCAATTCTCATTGGGTCCTAGGTGCATGCTAGGCTTAAGATGAACATGCCTGCCTGCAGCTTTTCTGACAGGTAAGTGTACATTAGCTCTCTGTACACTATTATTATGCCAGCAATCACTTGTATAATCGCCCACTCTGCCACAACACCAACACTCAAATATGTTGTACCTCCTTTTAAGGGCTGGTTTAACAGCATTGCTATCAGTAGCTCTTAGTCTTGTAGGTACAACATCAGCCTTTTTCTTGAGTGCTGGGGCTAGTACACCAAACCTAAATGGTCCAGGATGGGGCATTTGAACCTCCTCATGGGCTGCCTTGTAGCATTAGCACCCTTTCCATTCATACCACCATAGTGGTGAACAGCTTTATTCTTCCTTTTGGAATTACCAGCTCTAGTGTTCCCTTTGAAGCCTATCCCTTTCCTATCCTTTTGGGAGGAGAAGAAATCTATCAAAGTCAACACAGTACATGGCTTTGAAAACTTAGCCACTAGCTCCTTCTCCTTTTGGATCTTTCTAGATTCCTGATAAACTCATTCTTAAAAGTTATGGTGCCCATCTGAATAACAGTAATGTTCTTCAGCTGGCTAACTTCCCTAATTTTCAGTTCTAGCAAATTTGTTGTTTCAGAATGTTGGAAAGCAACAAGCTTCAGAGATGCAATCTCCTGAGCCCGCTATTTGGTCAGCAACTTACTCCTTTTGAATGCTTCCAGAAGTTCACCATATCTTTCAATTATTTTACTCTATCTTCCTCAGATTTAGAGCCATCTTCATCTCATAATGAAGAAGCACTTGAATCTGAACCAGTCATATATTTGTACTTGGATGAAGAGTGTACCTTAGATGGTCCAGGCTGATCCTGGCAGGATTCGTCATGTGATCTTGCCATCAGCCCAATGTAGGCTTCATCATCCTCTTCCGATTCTGATGAGGAAGACTCAGTCCAGCTTTTATCCCTCTTAGCAATGAAGGTTTTCTCCTTCTTGCTTCTCTTGTGGTGATGTTTGTTTTCACCAACTTCTTTCTCTTAAGGACAATCAACTACAACATGGCATGGCTTGCTATAACAGAAGCAAATAATCTTTTTATAAAAATGTTTACCAGGTTTTGGATCATACCTGCCCTCTTTGGAGAGTTTCTTCTTATTTTTATAGTAGTCCTCTTTATGCTGGAAGGAAGAGGTTGGTTTGCTTCTCCACCCCTTCTTTTTCATCAGCCTCATAAACTGCTTTGAGAATACAACAAACTCCTCATCAGACATATTATAGCCTGATTCATCTTGATCTGAATCTTCTGACTCAGCTGGCCTTCTTAGGGGAGAAGGATTCTTCTCCTTGCTCCTCTTGGAGCTATCTGCCTTGAAGGCTACAGAAGTTTCTTTGGCCTAACCTCTGCTAGTCTTCTCTTTATCCTTCCTTGTTATCAGCTACATCTCATATGAAAGCAGCTTACCAAATAGTATGGATGGTGGAGTATCTTCCATCTTTGCCACTTCTCTAATGACACATATCTTAGTATCTCAGTCTATAGTAAGAGACCTAAGAAACTTATCATTTAGCTCATAATTATTAAAGGCCCAACCATAGGTCTTTAACTCATTGACTGTCCTGAAGAACCTTTCATAACAGCAAGTTATGGTCTCTTCCCTTATCTGTCTGAAAGCTTCATACTCTTGATTCAACATTGACTTTCTATCATCTCTCACTTCCCCAGTTCCTTCAATATACACTATCAAGGTGTCCCACATTTCCTTTGAGGTCTTGCAGTGCACCAGGTTTTGAAAGGTGGAGTCATTTATGGCACTAACTATAATGTTTTGTGCCCTCTTATCCATTGTTGCTAAGATGACTTCATCCTTAGTCATCTCAGTGTATTTCTTTGGAGTCTAAAGATTTGCATCAAGGACAAATATCTTCATTAGGATGAAGGGTCCTTCTTGAACTGTGACATAGATCCTAGGATCAGATGCTTCTATGAATAATCTGACCCTTTCTTTCCATATACCAAAATTTTACTTCCTATAGAGAGGAAGTTTCATGAATCCAAGCTCTTTATGATTCTCTCCTGAACCCATCTTAACCTTCTAGAAGCTACCCTGGAGATCTCCTCAGACTATTAAGTCTTTTCTTGAGTAACCTCCCTCTGATACCACTTGAAAGTCTTTGATTACAAGTGTAGTTAATCACCTAGAGGGGCGTGAATAGGTTATTGCAGTCTTTTCTTGAGTATTTAAAATCTTCTATAACTTATGTCCTATTGTGTATACTTATTTCAGCTTTCAAGAAGACAATATTCAGCGCAGCAAAACACAATACACAACACACCATATTTTATAGTGGTTCCCTAGTGTATGGGTACATCCACTGTCCCTCTCAACCTTTCTAACTGTATGTTCGACAAGGCTCTTCTCCAAAAACAATGGCTCCTCAGATATTACAGCACTATCCCACTGGATTAGTCAGTCTCTACTGAGACTTACAATACTGTCTCACAACCCTCCATACAGTAATCACCTGATAACCACACACATGCACAAATTCCCTTTACACAAGATGCGAGAAACAACCTCACACAGATTCACACATGAATCAAATCATACAGTCTTTATAATTTAGGATTTACAATTAGATCTAACAGATCTCATATAGAGCCTAATCAATCTAGGCCTCACCACAGATCTTTCACAGATCCACTGATTTTGAAAGTGTTTTTTGATTTGACTCAAGAGAAATTATTCTCTGAGTCAATTTCTTTCTAGGCTAAGAAATTCTCAATCCTATCTGCTTCCCAGTAACAAGGATGAAATATTTGACTATCTACAACTTTTGCTGGAAGTTCCTCGGGACCTTGATCCTGTTCTTGCTGATGAAGGGAGAATATTCAGAATAAATATCTTTAATCAGCTAACCTTTATTAGCAGGAAAAAGAATTGCACTGCGTCTCCTTCTGTCCAGATAAAACTCTATGCAGATATTTTCTTCTTCAATGATCCAGAGATATATCTTCAGATTTGGCTCAGCTTGGATCGTGATTCAACTTTAGCTAGGGTTTGCCTAGACTGGTTCGTCTTCGTCAGAGAAATCCTCTGTTCTTGCTGTAGCAAATGTTGATTGCACCAAAGAACTCAGAAATCCTTTAGATTTTTCAATTGAAGTTCTTGGTTCTGTAATAATGGCAGATGAAGATGACAAACTCCCGCTTCTCGTTTTTAGAATGTTAATCAGAATCCTTGCATTGATCTTAATCTCAGCCGTTATTTATAACCCGTCGATTTGTGGGATGTTTAACACATGTCCCAGTTTTACCGGTTGTTAAAACCTCAGCTTAATCAAATTGAGATCTGAAAGTGATGGATAGATTTTATCTTTACTCTAGAAGGGGGAATAAAGTATTAGAAATTTATTAACTTGTTTTTATAGCAGATTAAAAGTTAGTGATATATATAAGAATAAAAAGAAAATCACAACACATAATTAGAAAAGGCAATCAACATAAACGACACAAGGATTATAGTGGTTCCCCAAAAAACCTAGGTACATCCACTCTTCTACCACCCTTGTAGGAATCCATTACAGGTTTTTGATCAGGTGCCCTGCCACCACAAGATCAATTTTTCTAAGGGAGATCTAGCAACCCTTTGAGCTTTTGATCAGGTGCCCAAAAACCAAATCTAAGTCTTTTGATCAGGTGACTTATGAACCAAAGATCTAACTTTTAAAGGGAGTTAAAACCTTGTACACAGATTGATGGAAATAAATAAAAAGATTGATGGTGTTCTTCTCTGTCAATAAGCTCTGAGAAGACTAGTGGATTGTTGAAGCAGAAATCTCCCCCTAATTCGAATAGAGTTAATGAATAAGTGAGGGTAGATTTTATCTTCAGGGTGTAGGCCTTTTTTGAAAGCTTCTCCTTCCAGTTAATGTTTTTGAGAGATGTGAGCTTTTGTCTCAAATTAAAGATGTGTTGCTGGAAGAAAGCTTGAAGTAGAAAGCTAAATCTCTGTAGAAATATTTCTGTTGCTTTCTGTAACTCTGTAGCCTTGCTTGTCTCTGTGTCTGTCTCTCTGAGTCATAAAACTTCTGAGAATATATGAAAAAAAGAAGAATTCAAATATTTGAATTCATTAACCCTGAAACGTCTGGAGAATTCCCGAGAAGGTAAAACTGCCTTGGAAATATGTTAGAAATAAGAACTCTGTGATTAAGTCCATATTTATTGCTAGCTCTAAATGGCTATATTCATAAGAATATTGAGTATTAACTATCAGAGTTATATCTGCCTGCAATTAAGCCATTAAATATTCTACCTTCAGAATTTAAAATATCCTAGAATTGAGCCTAGAAATATTCTGCTTCTGCTTAAGCTAACTGCATAAGACACTGCCTGGAAATCGTCAAATTGAGCCTGCATTTCGTCGAACTGAGCCTGGAGTTCATCGAATTGATGATGGCTTTCATCGAGCCAAGATTATGAGAAAAGATCGGAGTTCGTCGACCGGAGCTCAGCTTTCGTAAGGCTCAACTCAGAGTTAGAACTTTGAGTTCGTCGAGCTGAGATCGTCTTTCGTCAAACTGCACTCAACTTTCATCGATCTGAATTTCTGAACACTTGATATCTTCAAAGGCAAAACCCTAGAAAAACCTATGACTCGGACTCTACATATTAGGTCATTCGCATCATCCTAATAATAATCCTTTCCCAAATCAAAACTTGGGTTCCAACAAGATCCACTGTAGACTAACGACGACGTAAATGTCAATTTGGAGCATTTAAATAACAAATCAGAAAATCATTGACTTATTGACTTTGTTGATGTCAGCATCATTCTGGACTTAGATAAAATCAAACAATACTTCAGAAATCCTCAGTTTGACGAACTCAAAACTCAGTTCGACGAACCCAGAGCTCAGCTCGACAAAATCAAGCAATACTTCAGAAAACTTCATTTTGACGAACTCAAAACTTAGTTCGACTAATCCAGGGCTCAGTTTGACGAAATAAAGCATCATCTCAAAAAACATCAGTTCGACGAACTCAAAACTTAGTTCGACGAATCCAGAAATCAGCTAGATAAAATCAAGCATCATTCCAGAAATCCTCAGGTCAATGAACATGTGAAAGCTGAGTTCGACGAAATCTAAACTTAGCTCGATAAAATCAAAGCTCAGCTCGATGAAAACTAGATAAGCAATACTTCGACGATTCTAGAGTTAGTATTTTCTTTAACTCTGCTAGGCGTTGAGTGGCGTTGAGTGAGTAGGCCATTCTCAACGAATTTGGACCTAGAAATATTTCTTCTCTTCTAGGCGTTGAGAGCATTGAGTGTATATCCCTCACTAAATGCTTTTGCCTTAGCCATGAAAGGAGGGTGTTAGGTCTGATTACTCTAGAGGGGGGTGAATAGAGTATTAAAACTTTGACTCTTTTTCTAGATTATATCAGAGTAAATATAGTGATACCATATATTAGTTAAGGAATAAGAAAAACTAAGCTAAACAATTTAGCAATAACAAGCACAGCAAAAACAAATGAAAAGGAGCAACTAGACGACACGACAACTTTATAGTGGTTCCCCTAAACCTGGGTACATCCACTCTTCTACCACCCTTGATAGGAATCCACTAGCAGGTTTTGATCAGGTTACTGCCACCACAAGATCTGGTTTAGATAGATCAGGAAACCCTTCAGGCTTTGATCAGGTGCCCAAAAACCAACTTCAAATCTTTTGGAGGGAGACTTGTCATCCAAATTAACTTTTGAAGGGAGCTATAACCCTGTACAATGGGATGAAAAATGTTGATGGAAGTCTTCTCTTTTCTCAAATACAACTGAGAAGACTGAGTGGATTCTTGTGATGTCAAAGCTCCTTTTGAGAAGTAGAATGTTTCTGAAAGAATAGAGCTTTGTTAAAGGGTGAGTAGGTCTTCAGCTTGATCTACCAAGATCCAGGAAATCCAGTAATATATGTTGAATAGCATGTATCTGTGGATTTCTGAAACAGAGGTTGAAGAAGACTCTTGATCTTGATGATTTGTTCTTCTTCAAACTACAGTGATGGCAGAGATTGAAAAAGCATTGAGAGCATCGAGTGCTTGTTCAGAATTTCGTGTGCAGTGCTTCTCGATTTCTCTTCCTGTCTCTGTAACTGTCTTTCTTATCTGTTGTGTTTCTCGAAGAAGAGAGAATTACTTTTATTCCACTACTGAAAAATTCTCTTTGAAATTTTGAATTCTTTCCATAAATGTTGGCTGCTAGGGGAATAGAAAACGGCTGCAATAATAACATTGATGAGTTTCCCAACTGTTCTTGATAGAATAAGCAAATATTTATTCTGAAGAATACCACATTTAATACAACCAAATAACGGCTATATTCTGAAGAATATTTTCATTAAATGCTCAGAATAATACTGCTAATAAGTAACAGAAGAGGGAAGGACTCATTCTGGAACTACACAGAAAACTTTGAATGCAAAATAGAATTCGTCGACCTGAGATCAAAGATCGTCGACCATGGAATTCAAGTCTGTTGACCTGAGCTCTATGATCTATTAACTGGGAATAACTTTCCAAATCTGCACTCTGAGATCGTCGAGCTGAGAAATTGACAGAAGAAAACTAAGCATCGACCTGAGCTCTGAGAACGTCGAGCTCAGCTCAGAGAATTAACTCTGAGTTTGTCGATCTGAGATCGACGATCGTCGAGCTGAGTTCGAAGAATTTCCAACTGGTCACTGTCTTCTGAAATCTACTGAAACTGATTCTCTGAAGTCCACTTCTGGCTTGTCCAAGGAGGTAGCACTAATCAAGACTTAGCCTAAACTCTAGGACTACTACTCATGACCCTAGCTATACAATGTTGGGTCACACTCAGCCTAAGTTAGTGAACCTAGCCCAAATATAACTAGGGATTCAACAATCTCTCCCTATTTGGGCGAGTTCACTAACACAAAAACAAAACAATCATAAAGCAGAAGAAAATATATCTGACAGAAGAAAAAAATTCAGCAGATATTTATAGAGTTGTGCTTCATGATAAACTAAGAGAATAAAGTACAAAAGACAACTAGAAAATAAAAGAAAAGAAACTCAATTCTTCTTCTAGGCTTTGTCTTTGTCTTAATATTCAGAAGGTTGTCTGAATTTGATTACTCTGTTAGGGTTGGCAGCTTCTTTCTTTGACATATACATGTCAGATGCTCCAATTATAGTTTGAGAAGAGGTTCTGGGAACAACAGCCTCTGGGTGCAGCTTCATATAATAATCAACATTGAAAAATTTATTAGCCTTAACATACCTGAACAATTCTTCTTTTCTGTAGGAAGACATAGTTGAGAATTGAGAGATATCTTTGCCTTCAGCTTTTGCTTTGCTAATCTGAGAAAGTCCTATAAGCTCATGGAATCTAGCCATCCTGGCAGAAGTCTCCTGTTCTGGATCAACAAAAGGAGTTGGAAGAGACTCTGGCCTTTTAGGACTAGAATCATGCATTGATTCTTCAGTGGGAACTTTCTTTGAAGAATCTGAAGGTCGATTGCTTGAAGAGGACTGTTGATAGCTTTGTCTGGGTTGTCTCTGGTAAGTCATTGTCATGGAAGCAGGCTTCTGAGATAAATTGCCTGAGGAACCTGAAGAGGGAGGAGGAGGAGGACCTTTCCTGAACTTTTTAGGAGGAGGAGAGTACCTTCTTCTCTTCTTCCTAGCCTTCTGCTCATTCTTAGACAACCACATCCACTGGGGCATACAAGGGTAGGGAGTAATCTTTTGCAGAATATAGTATGGAGTATCATTACTTAGATTTGGCTTTGGAATAGCCTTAGAAGGGGCTTTCCTTTTCTTAGACATTTTCTTTCTACTGTCATCAGAATCTGAGTCATCAGATTGATCATCATCAGAAGATCCTTGAGGATTATCATACAAAGCATAAATCTCAGCAATGAATTGTTTTGGAACTTGCTTTCCAGCTGGAGGAGGGACAACCTGAGGAGGAACTGCTGGAGGTGGAATGATTTCAGCAGGGACTTCTACAGTTTCCATATCCATATCCTTAGCAAAAATCTCATCCATGTCAGGTAATGGAGAGGTAGAGAAGACAAATGTGGGAGGAGAATAGGCCTTGGGCTTAGAAGATTCATCCTCAGCAACCTGAATAAGCTCAGCCTCTGGAACTAAGATGAGTTCAGGCTCAGGAGCTTCAAAAATTTTCTATATCTGCTGCAAATTCTCTGAACTGATGGGAGCTGAGTAGCAAACAATATCTGTACACCCATGAAAGGATACAAAAAGAAGACAATTGTTGTACAAAAGATCAAAGGATCTTAGAACTGAATCTAGGTCAAAATCTAGAGCAATGAGGCAATGTCCATAAATAATTTCCAAAGGATTTCTCTCAAATTCAGTATCAAAAAACTCAATAAGATCAGCATCAATAAATTCAGTATCAATAAAGTCAGCTTCTGCTACAAATTCTGTATCTGCTACTGCTACTGCTACTGTATCTACTACTACTACTCGAGCAACCTCTTCACTGAGTATCTCCCCCTGCCTGGTTTCAGTGGCTACTAGAGCCAGCTCCTGACAGAAGAGGATGGGATAAGGAAGGTAGAAAGCTGAGTAGCAAGGGTAGAGATAGACATAGCAAGAGGTGAAATAGCCTCTGCTATCAGCTGTTTGAGAAGGGGTGTGAGGGATACTAAGATGAGAGAGATGGAGGGAGAAAATACATATAAGAATTCTGGAGGGGTTTGGGTAGAGATAGATGGATTGATGATAGAAGAGGATGAGGGATTACAATCTAACATTGGTTCATCTGAAGAATTGCTTGGGGATGATAGAAGGTTTAAAGAGGGTAGAGAAGTGTGATTTTGAAGATGAGATGGAATGGGGGATAGAGGTGGAGTTGTAGAATCTAGAGATTGAGATTGAACTAGAAGTTATTGTTATTGATACACTGGGGATGAAATGATAGGGGACTGAGGAGGTGTAGGTTGATGAACTGGAGAAGTAGGGTGGATGGGGGAAGCAGAAGGTATAGGTAGAGATGCTGGAGCTGAGGAAATTTGTTGGAGGGATGATGAGAGTGTTTGGTCAAGAGGGGGAATGGAACTTTCTTCTACATGGTGGGGAGTGGTTGGTACTTCCCTAGTACTCTCAATGGTTTTAGAGGAGGAAGACCTGGATGGCTTTGAGATAGTCCTCTCCCACCTGCCAAACAAGGCGCAGGTCAGCCTCTTGGAGGCGTTGATGAATATGGTCGGGGCGACCAAGTTTTCAGCGGCCTTGGCATTAAGGAAGATTCTAAGAATCCTTCCAAAGAAAATTTCTTTCTTATTATTCTTCTTCTTAATCAGATTGAACAAAATTTTGGCCCAATTAGCAGCCTTCTTATTTACCACAGCACTCACACTAAGAACTGCTTCTTGGTAATGTGATCATGGGTTGTATGCTTGCCCAGCAACACTTTACCGACTACATCTGTAGGAAATTTATATTAGGCAGAGAGATGCTTCTTCAGCAAATTATTTGGGTGCTCTCCATAGTAACCCTTCAAAGTCAACATTTCCTCAAATTAAAAAGATTCAAGTTCAATATCTTCTTCACCGTTAACTAGTCCAAAGATTTCAAAAAGAGTATCTTGGGTTAAGGAAACAGCGTTACCCGTTATAGATCCAACCATCGTGTCAGCATCTTGGATAGATGAAGTATAAACCCACTCTCTTATTTCAGAACCAACAATCTTCATTCTGGTAGACATTAGGGTCTTCAAATTGAGTTCCTCGAATAACTGCAGAATATCTTTGAAGATTTGGTTTGATTATTGAAAAGAATCAAAATCGATGTCGAAACCCATATCGAACTTCATGCCAGAAAGACCTCCTGCTTGAATCGCCATTAGTTTCCTGCAATACAAAAGCAAAAAGATTAAGTGACGGGGAACAGAAAGCGGGGATAGAGGTCGAAGAAAACCTAGTTATAAGATTTTTCAGAATATGAACTGACAAACTCCGTCCTGCGAAATAAGAGAAATCTTCGATCTGAGGTCGAAGAAATGTTTTATAGTCAAAAGAATTCAGCAATCTCAGTTAGAAGAGGGGAAAACTTTTCATCGTACTCAGGTCGATGAAAACTTTTCTGAAGCCAGATTGTCGATCTCAGGTCGACGAAAAATGACTTCCACAGAGAGTTCATCGATCTCAGGATGACGAAATATCTCAAGAACTTCCCTTAGTTCGTCGATCTCAGGTCGACAAATTTTGGCAAGATCTTCGACCACAGACAGAGAATTAAATTGAAGTATCACCATTCATCATGCCTAACTGATTCATAAAGGATAGATGTTTCCTCTCATCCAAGGATTTGGTGAAGATGTCTGCCCTTTGCAAATCAGTGGGAATGAAAGTAATATTAATTTTCTTCTTGTCCACACATTCTCTAATAAAATGATGTCTAACATCTATATGCTTGGTTCTATAATGATGCGCTGGATTCTGTGTTATAGATATAGCACTGGTACTATCATAAAATAGAGTTGAATTATTTAAGTTGTAGCCATAATCCAGGAGTTGATTTTGTATCCATAGCATCTGTAAGAAGCAACTACCTGTTGCTATATATTCAGCTTATGCAGTTGATGTAGACACTGATGTCTTCTTTTTACAAAACTAGGAGACAAGTCTAACACCAATAAACTTGCATGTACCTGAAGTGCTTTTCCTGTCCACTCTACATCCAGTAAAGTCAGTATCTAAGTATCCAGTTAACTCAAATTCTGATTCAGTTGGATACCAGAGTCTTAGATCTGGGCAACTCTTTATATATCTTAAATCCTTTTTAATAAAAGTAGGTGATATTTTTTAGGGTTCACCTGGAACCTAGCATAAAGACATGTAGCTAACATTATATCAGGCCTACTTACTGTGAGATATAGAAGGGACCCAACAATGGCCCTATACAATTTCTGATCAATAGGTTTCTCTTGTTCATTAGAATCAACCACAGCATTTGTAGCCATAGTTGTTTTCTTAGCTGTGGCATCGGCCCTCCTAAACCTTTTAATCAGCTCTTTAGCATATTTGGATTGAGATAATAAAATGCCATCAGGAGTATGCTTCACTTGGAGGCCAAGGAAGTACGAGAGCTCACCCATGCTACTCATCTCAAACTTGGAATGCATAAGGTTGGAAAACCCTGTACATAGTTTGGGAACTGTATAGCCAAATATTATGTCATCCACATATATTTGTACCAAAAGTATTTTATCATTATGATGCTTGAAAAACAAAGTACTATCTACCATGCCTCTAGAAAACTTATGCTCTAAAAGATAGCTAGCTAAGGTTTCATACCAAGCTCTTGGAGCTTCCTTTAGACCATAGAGAGCTTTATACAATCTAAAAACATAAGAGGGATGAGATGAAGAGATAAAACCTGGAGGTTGTTCAACATGAACCTCTTCTTTTAATTCTCCATTCAGAAATGCACTTTTTACATCCATCTGGTAGACTTTGAATTTCTTGAAAGCAGCATAAGCAAGGAAAATCCATAATGCCTCTAGCCTGGCAATAGGTGCAAAGGTTTGATCATAATCAATCCCTTCCTCTTACCTACAGCCTTGAGCAACAAGCCTAGACTTGTTCCTTACAATCACACCTTGAGCATCAAGCTTGTTTCTGAAAACCCACTTGGTCCTAATTACTGTATAGGCTTTAGGCCTTAGAACCAAGTCCAAAACTCTACATCTCTCAAACTGATTGAGCTCATCTTACATTGCAATAATCCAGTGGGGATCTTGCTCTACATTAGTAATGGATTGAAGCTCAACTTGAGAGAGAAAACATGTATGCATCACATCATGGTTGAGTTGATGCCTTGTCTGTACACCTACTAACATGTCTCCAATCACTTGAGATCTAGGGTGATCCCTTAGTGTGACAAGATCAGATGGTGGAGTTGGTTCAGCAACAACATTTGGAATGAATTCCTCTTGTGGAATTACATCTACTGTTGGAGGAAGTTCAACTACTTCCACAGTTTCTTCTTCACTTTCCTCATCACATTATGGAGGAGGATGTGATATAAACTTTGGTGTAAGGTTTAGTTCATCCATTTTCTCACACAAGTGAGGTACCTGCAATAACTCATTGGTAGAAATTTCTTTCCCCTTACAATATATATTAGCTTCATCAAAAGTTACATGCACAGATTCCTCAATTTTTAAAGATGATTTATTGAACACCCTATAAGCTTTGCTGACTTTGGAATATCCTAGAAAAATTCCCATTGCAGCCTTTGCTTCAAATTTTCTAATATATTTTTTGTCATTGTAAGGAATATAACATATACAACCAAATACTTTAAAATATGTGACTTTAGGTTTCTTCCCTTTCAGTAACTTATAAGGAGTCTTATTCTTAAGCTTGTGTATAAGACTTCTATTCAGCACATAATTTGATGTGCTTACAGTCTCTGCCCAAAAGAATAGGGGTAAATAAGCATCTACAAGTAATGTGCCTGCAGATTCAATTAGTGTTCTATTCTTCCTTTCAACAACCCCATTTTATTGAGGTATTCTATGAGCTGAGAAGAAATGTCTGATACCTTCTTTCCTACAGAACTCTTGCATAAGAAGAGACTCAAACTCAGTACCATGATCAATTCTAATCAATGCAATTGGAGTAGAGTACTCAATTTGTATGTTCTTGAGAAAATCTGTAAGAACCTTGAAAGTATCTGACTTAGATCTAAGAAAGAATACCCAAGTGAATCTAGAAAAGCCATCTACAATCACTAAAGTATAAGATTTCCCTCTTAAGCTTTGTACATCTATAGGGCCAAAAAGGTTTATATGTAGTAAGTACAATATCCTAAATGAGTCACTTTTGTTTAATGATTTAAAAATAGATTTAATTTGCTTGTCTAACTGACAAGCCCTGTAGAGAATTTCCTTCTTATAGGGGTAAGAGGGAAATCCTCTAACAAGGTTGTCTTTAGAAAGCCTAGCTATGTTTCTCAGATTTATATGACCTAATCTTTTATGCCATAAATCATTTTGATTGCTAACAAGATTAAATAAACATATTTCTGAACTAGCGGATTTAAAGTTTACTAAGTATATGTTACCTTGTCTAATTCAAGTAAAAACAGTTTGATTGTTTGCAGAAATAATACATTGAGATTCAGAAAAGCAAACCTGATAACCTGAATCACATAACTGACTTATGGATATGAGGTTATGCTTGAGAACATTAACATATATCACCTTTTTGAAAGTGACATCTCCACTTTTGGAGTCTCTATAGCCTTTAGTCTGTTCAAAACTTGAATCTACAAAGATGACTCTTGGACCAAGTTTAGCCTTGAAGTTGATGAGGATGTCCTTGCATCCAGTCATGTGCTTAGAGCATCCACTATCCAGATACCACTTATTTTGGGTGATAGGATAAGTCTTTACCTGCAATGAAACAAATTAAAAGTTCTTGACCCAGGTAACCTTGGGTCCTTTTTTCTTTTCAAATGAAAAATTGGAAATAAATGAACATTCAAGTTGGTTCTTATAACCTAAGGTTTTAAATCTTCTAGGAGGAATTATCCATTGGGTGAAGGGGTTTATATTCTCCCTATGTTGGTTAGGTTTAATGTTACAGTTTCTGTTGGAATTTAAGTTTCTGTAATTATGATCTGGGATCGACGAATTCTAGTGAGTTCGTCGACCTGAGCTCGAAGAATTGGAATGAGATCTACGATCTCTGCTCGAAGAAGGAAAGTATTCATTCTCAGGTCACCAATATCATTGATCTCTGTTCGACGAACCATACTGGTTTCGTCGATCGTAGATCGAAGAATTCTTATTATTATGGTTTGTGATCAGAGTTCGTTGTTCTGAGGTCGACGAACTGTTCACGTTTCGTTGATCTGAGTTCGACGAAAACTGCTAATCATTATTATATCTATTGTTTTTCTTGTTCTTAGATTTTTGTTTTAATTCCATTTGTTTTAGAATTTCATTAATCTTGTTAACCTGTTCAGTGTTCTTCTTGCCTTTATCAGAAATGAAATTTACAGGTTTTGATAGATTACTCTTCTGGATTAGAGGTGGTTCACTAGATGAGGCACCTAGTCTTAGTTTACAGTTATTAGTCCTAGTATTTAAGGTACTAGTTATATTTAGTAATTTCATGCTCCTGCAATTTAGACATTCCTCTAGTTTCTTGGCCTTACTTAGTTCAATTTTTAGAAAAACTATTTGTTCATTAGCTAAATTTAGTTCAAGCAAGATATTTATCTTGATCAGTTAATTTCTCTCTAAGAAGTTTGATTCCTTCTCAGAGCTTATTAAGTCTAAGCACAGATTTTTAAATTCAGATTTAAATTCTTCTGATTCAAAATCATAGGAAGCAATTACCTGATCTTCAGTAGACATAGATTCTTCATTATCTGACTCTTCATCATATGATTTGTTGCTGCAGACATCAATTGCCATTAGGCAAACTTCCTTTGCCTTTTGCTCTTCTTCATCATCACTGGAGCTGGAAGAGGATGACTCTTCTTCTGTATCACTCCAGGTCTCGGCAATAAAACCCTTTTCCTTCCTCTTGTGCTTGCTTAAGGAGGGTTTGCTGTGATGATTTCTTCTTGACTCTTTTTCACTTCTCCTATCTTTCTTCTGAGCCTCATGACACTCAGAGATGTAGTGTCCTGGCTTCCTGCAACCAAAACTGACAACTTCTTTAGAAGGTATTTGGTCATACCTTGGTTTGTCATCTTGTCTAGATGACTTCCTTCTGAAGTCCTTCTTTGCCATTTTGAAAAATCTTTTGGCAAATAGACTCATCAGTTCTTCATTGACTGGAGTTTCTTTAGAGTCTTCAACAGCCTTGAAAGCAATGTTATGCTACTTCCTGGTAGGTGTTGGAGTCTTTATTTCAGCTGCTACTTCTCTGGTCTTCATCAGTTGCTCATATGATATGAGCTTTCCAAGAAGAGACTCAGTTGATATCTCAGTCATGCTTTTGGCTTCTTTGATAGGCCAGATCCTTGAATCCCATGTGCTAAGGAAGCACATAAGGATCTTATCATTCACTTCAGTCGGGGTAATTTCCTTGTCTAAGGTCCTTAGATCACTGATTATTGAGCTTAGCCTATTATACGTGTCAGTGACTGACTCAACTTCTTCCTTCTTGAAGTTCTCATACTGGGAGATGAGATTGGATCTTCTGTCCTTTCTCTCATCAGCAGATCAAGCCATCATCTGGTTTAGGGAATCCCAGATAGCTTTGGTTGAAGTGCACTCAGCCATTTTTTGAAAAATGTCATCAGACATAGTCTGAGCTAAAATGTTCATGGCTCTTGCATCTGTAATCTTGGCTTTCTTCTGGGCATCTGTCCACTCAGGTGGTGGAACAGCATGAGTGCTTGAAGTAGAAGTTGAAGTAGTTGTTGTAGTAGGAGGTCCTGTCAAGATAGAGTTAAATATATCCTCATCAATAAAACTCATATACAACTTAATTCGTGCCTTCCAGATGGTAAACTTATTCAGGTTGCATACTGGAGGTCTGGTGCTTGCGTAATCCTTGTTTTGTTCCATTGTGATAGAGAATAGTTGGGAAGAGGAAAATCTGATATAACTGGATCTTGGTTCAAGTGTTAACTTATACAACCAAACAAACACAACCTTTGATGCCAATTGAAAGGAGGGTGTTAGGTCAAATTACTCTAGAGGGGGGGTGAATATAGTATTAAAACTTTGACTCTTTTTCTAGATTATATCAGAGTAAATATAGTTATACCATATATTAGTTAAGGAATAAGAAAAACTAAGCTAAACAATTCAGCAATCACAAGCACAGCAAAAACAAATGAAAAGGAGCAATTAGACGACACAAGAAGTTTATAGTGGTTCCCCTAAACCTGGGTACATCCACTCTTCTACCACCCTTGGTAGGAATCCACTTGCAGGTTTTGATCAGGTGACTGCCACCACAAGATCTTGTTCAGGTAGATCAGGAAACCCCTCAGGCTTTTGAACAGGTGCCCAAAAACCAATTTCAAGTCTTTTGGAGGGAGAATTATCAACCAAATTAACTTTTGAAGGGAGACATAACCCTGTACAATGGGATGGAAAATGTTGATGGAAGTCTTCTCTTTTCTCAAATACAACTGAGAAGACTGTATGGATTCTTGTGATGTCAAAGCTCCTTCTAAGAAGTAGAATGTTTCTGAAAGAATAGAGCTTTATTAAAGGGTGAATAGGTCTTCAGCTTGATCTGCAAAGATCCAGGAAATCAAGTAACAGATATTGAATAGAATGTCTCTAAGGATTTCTGGAACAGAGGTTGAAGAAAACTCTTGATCTTTATGATTTGTTCTTCTTCAAACTACAGTGATGGAAGAGAATGAAAAAGCGTTGAGAGCGTCGAGTGCTTGTTCAGAATTTCGTGTACAGTGCTTCTCGATTTCTCTTCCTGTCTCTGTAACTGTCTTTCTTGCCAATTGTGTTTCTAGAAGAAGAGAGAATTACTTTTATTCCACTACTGAAAAATTCTCTTTGAATTTTGAATTCTTTCCATAAATGTTGGCTACTAGGGGGAATAGAAAATGGCTAGAATAATAGCATTGATAAGTTTCCCAACTATTCTTGATAGAATAAGCAAATATTTATTCTGAAGAATACCACATTTAATGCAGCCAAATAACGGCTATATTCAGAAGAATATTTGCATTAAATGCTCAGAATAATACTGTTAATAAGGAACAGAAGAGAGAAGGACTCATTCTGGAACTATATAGAAAACTTTGAATGCAAAACAGAATTCGTCGACCTGAGATCAAAGATCGTCGACCAGGGAATTCAAGTTCGTTGACCTGAGCTTTGCGATCTGTTAACTGGGAATAACTTTCCAAATCTGCACTCTGAGATCGTCGAGCTGAGAAACTGATAGAATAAAACTAAGTGTCGACCTGAGATTTGAGAACGTCGAGCTCAGCTCAGAGAATTAACTCTAAGTTCGTCGATCTGAGATCGACGATCGTCGAGCTTAGTTCGAAGAATTTTGAACTGATCTCTGTCTTCTTAAAGCTGCTAAAACTGATTATCTGAAGTCCACTTCTGGCTTGTCCAAAGAGGTAGCATTAATCAATACTTAGCCTAAACTCTAGGACTACTACTCATGACCCTAGCTATACAATGTTGGGTTACACTCAGCCTAAGTTAGTGAACCTAGCTCAAATCCAACTAGGGATCTAACAAGCCATATTCTTCAGCTTTCTTCCTGATGGCGTTGAGAGCAATGATTGTATAAGCTTCACTCAACACTTTTATACTTAGCCTGGTTTTCTGCAATCTTGCCTTCTTGCTGAAGTTTGGCATTGACAGACTCAGCATGGCATTGAGTGATGAAGCTTTACTCAACACTTCTGGACTTAGTCGATTTTCTGGCCTCCACTGCTTAGGCTTTGAGATGATATCCTTGTCTCAATGATTCTGGCCATATGGCGTTGAGAGCGTTGAGTGAGCTTGCCTCACTCAACGCTTCTGGAGTTAGGCATTTTCTGACTTTCCAGCCTATCACCTTGAGTCCACCTATCATTGTCTCTTAAACTATATGTCCAATCATTATGACAAAGACAAACCTATATGCATGAACTTAAACAGACATCAAATATAACTATGTGTATACCATTGACCTGCATGACTTCTTACAAATCTAGGACATTGGGATCAATGGACCCAACAACTTCAAGCTCTTTCTCGGCAATAATGGCGAGAGAGAAGAAGTCGGCTGCAATTTTTTGAAATTGATAATTCCCTAAAAGTTGTCTTGTGTCTTGGACCATCTCTTCCTTTTGTAGTTTGCCAATCAACGGCTCTTAGAGATCAGTGGGCCCCACTTTCATCTTTCAGCTGCACCTTGCTTTAATGGAAGAAGACGTACATTAGCTCTCGGCAGAGTTTGTCGTATTCTATAGCTTCTTCGCACTTGATTTGAAATTAGTTGACTTTGTCAATTTTGCTAATGTCAACACTTGTGGACTTAGCATCAGTAGAATAGGCGTTGAGTGAATGAGCTTCACTCAATGCCAAAACATATAGACTGAATTCCATCTATCTAGGCATTGACAACATTGAGTGAGCAAGCCTCACTCAATGCTCTTTACCTTAGCATAATCTTCAGCCACTTCTGCATGCTTGGCATTGAGAGCGTTGAGTGAGCACGCCTCACTCAACATTTTTTTCCTTAGACAATTTTTTGCATCAGCAACATCTTAAGCATTGAGAGCGTTGAGTGAGCATGCCTCACTCAACGCTTTTTGCCTTGTCCAGATTTACTGCTACTTGGCGTTGAGTGAGTAAGCTCCAGTCAATGCCAAACTACTTAACAAACACTTCTGTTCTCTTGCGTTGAGTGAGTGAGCTACACTCAACGCATTTGGACTTAGCCAACTTTCTGTATCTACAAAGGAACACTCCCTTTAATAATTAGTCAACGCATTATCACATTGCGTTGAGTGAGCTTGCCAACGCCTGTGGACTTGGTAAATATTCATAGTTTTCCTCTGGAATTGACTGACTGAGCTATACTCAACGATTATGAAGCTATGGCGTTGAGTGAGTGAGCTACATTCAATGCCTGTCAACTTAGCCACTTTTCTTCTCATTTCTACTTAGGATATTACAGCATTAGCCTGTCTCACAGCCTTTTGATGTATGGCATTGCGTAAGTTAACTTCACTAAACACCTATGGACTTACCCACTTTTCCAGCCTGCCATTACATTGGCTTTGACTATATAGGATCAACTCAGTGCTATAGGTCATCTAGCGTTGAGTAAGTAGCCTTCACTCAATGCCCGTGGACTTAGAAAGATTTATGTTGAATGACTTATTTCAAGAGCCTAAATACCTAGAGGGGGGTGAATAGGTTCTAATTATCTTTAAGTATTTTAGGCAATATAACAACTTCTTACTTAGCACAGAAATTGCAAATCACAACATAGAAAACACAGCCCAGCATACACCAGATTTTTAGTGGTTCCCCAAGGTATGGGTACATCAAATTTCCCCCTTCACCTATCCAGTAGAGAACTGGATTCAACCCAACTTCCTTCCACTAACTCAGATCTACAGATCTTATAACTCAGAACCAGATTGGTTCCTACAGCTCAGACTTATATAAGTCTTACCTCAGATTCTCCCCAAGAATCCTACCTCAGGCCACAACCCTACCTCAACCTTTATAACTAGGCTTATAACTCAGACTATCAATAGTCCTACACCTCAGGCACTCAGCCCTACCTCAGCCTTTATAATTATAGGCTTACAACTCAAATATAACAATAGATCCTACAAGAATTTGAGTATTTGAGAAGTACATAAATATCACCAGATAGATCACTCTATAGGTGAGAGCTTCTTGATCAGTTCTTGAATGAACTGAATATCCAGATCCAACCTGACTTAGCTGTTTCAAAGCTTCTTGATAGAATAAAATAAGGTTGAACTCTTCTTGATATAGAAGTTGATCTCCTGTCAGCTCCTTCCTTGAATTCAGAATAAGATCTGAATCTTCTCTGTAGACTGTTGAGAATCTGCCTTCTTAAGGGTCACCCCTTTACTTATTGTTAAAAACTTTCCTTAGATGATCCACCATTTTATCTCTGTGTCTGTTCTTATAAGTTGTCACGGATCAGTCCTTTTTATAGAGATTTTTTCTGATTACCGGCTGATCCGGTTTGTAACAACCTTCTGACAGTTCTGACAAAGATGTAAGACCTGCTGGTAATGACAGTTGTCGAGACACTCATCATGACAGTTGATTCCTCAAAGATTTTATAAGTCAGCAAAATCCACCCAGCAGACTGCTTCATATGTGTCGACACAAAAAGACTAAGTGTCGACACAAGTCTTTATGATGTCGACATAACATTCTATGTGTTGACATAATCATTCTTCAGCTATTCGACATAGCTTCTGTTTGTATGTGTCGACACAAGTCCTGTGTATCGACACAACTGCTCCTGATCTTGACATAACTGATGCTGGCATGTAGCGTTGAGTGTATATCTAGCCGTCGTTGAGTGTGTGTCGAGATGACGTTGAGTGTGTGTCGACACAAGTCTTATGTGTCGACACAGGTCTTCTAACTCAGTATAGATGTTGATGTTAGATGGCGTTGAGTGTCATCCAGATGTCGTTGAGTGTGTGTCGACACAAGTCCTGTGTGTCGACACAACTATTTCTGGTCTTGACTTAGCTATAAACAAACGGCTTTGAGTGTGTGTCGACACAAGTCCTGTGTGTCGACATAAACCTTCTTCAGGTGTCGACACAATCCCTGAGTGTCGACACAAGCCTTTTTTCTGATGTCGACATAACTCCTTGATGTCGACATAGCTTCTTCTTTAGATGTCGACACAAACCTTGCCTTAGGTTTCGACACAATTTTGGGTGTCGGTACAGCTTTTTCTTCAGGTGTTTACACAATGCCTGGGTGTCGACAGAGGCCTTGTTTCTAGTGTCGACACAACTTTTTGGTGTCGACATAATTCTTCACAAGTATCGACACCTGTACTTAAGAAAAATTCTTGCAAACCTTACACCTGCACAATGAAACTCAAACATCCATCAAATACAAATTGAGGTATATCATTGAGTAAGATGAGGCTTCTCCAAATCTGGTACATATTTTTCAGTGTACCCAACAATCTCCCCCTATTTTGAGAAGTCATAAACCTTAGTCAAAGATATACATCTCTCATAATAAAACACATAAGAATAGATGTACATTCATATCAGTGCAGGATAATATATAAACAATGTAAACAACTCAAGGCAACAAGGAAGCTGATTTTATTAATTAATCAGAAAATACTGGGTTTACATGTTTTTCCTTAGAATAAAAACAAAAAGTTACATTTTTCTACATATAAGCCTATCTATCCTATGATTGACTAGGCTCCTTAATCACTATGTCTTTTCCTGATTGAATCTTTGCCTGCACAGTAGGATCTATATCATCAGCAGGTTTCTTCCCTTTGAGATCCTTTTTCTTTTGTTCTTCAGCCTTTATTCTTTGCCTTTCAAAATAGTGAAAGGGCTTGGGGAAGTACCTGCTAAGCTCCTGAGCACTAGCAGCTAACTTCCCAGCTTTTGCACTCCTTCTATGCTAAAGAATGGCTTCCTGCCTAGCTTGATATTTGTTCCATTCCTGCTCAAAGTACCACTTTCCCCTGTCATGGGTCTTATCCTTTACAGCCTTCCAGACAATCAAAATTATATTCCTTGAAGTAAGGCTCCAGTGCTCAAAATCTGGCTTCAACTCAGCCTGTTCCCTGAACCTTTTCTTGGATAATTGTGCCTCGTTTTGAGCTAGCTTAGCAACCTCTGACATTTCTACTTTTTCAATGATCAACTTTGATGCCTCCTGTGAAGGACTGTACATTGTCTGTACTTCTTGTTGAACCATATCAAAATCAGCAGGAGGGTAAATAACCTGTATAACTTCAGGCTGATCTCCTTCAATATTAGCTGGTTGCACTCCAGATTCAGCAACATTGTCATCATCACATAAAGGAGGAAATCCAAGTGTAGCTCTGATGGAATTAGAGATCCATTTAGCATGGTCAGAGCTAGCTTTGACTAACAATCTCTCCCCCTTTATGACTTCTCTAGTAATATGATCCCTCAGATCAGTCTTCTAAAACCTTATCTGATCATCCAGATATTCTGTACCTTCATTGTAATAGTCTTTGAACTTCAGCAAGGTATCGAAAATTATCTTTTGGGAAGCTTCAATAGCTGTTTGAATAGCAGCTAAATCTACTTGTATCTGCTTTGATATTTCAGTTTTCAAATCTGTTGAAATACTTCCCAGTTTCTGGATGATTTCTGCATGGGAGTCTTTGAGGTTTTCATTGGACCTGAATTGATTTTCCAAAACATACCCTTGCTGTGTGGCAATGTCCTCAACCTCAATCTTAAGTAGTTATTGTTGCTCAGCCAAATACACCACAGCATTGCCTCCCTTATGGAAGCAATCTGCCATTTTTTCCTTGTGCGGATTGACTTCAAATCTGATTGACTTTATGTCCTGAGCAAGCTGAAACTGCAGTTCCTTATTAGACTCATCCACATAATTTTCTAGATATTGCCTTTTTCATCCAATTTTACTTGCATCTGGACCAGTAGTGAACTGAAATCCATGCTTGGAGCAGGTGGGTGTGTGACTGTGTGCAAGGCTTTCTTATAGTCTTAACTCCTTTTCTTTATTTAAACTATCTTCCTTTTCTTAGCCATAGTAGCTTCCTCATCATCAGAGGGTTGTGAAGAGCTTTCTATATCAACAGTTTCCTTATTAGATGGGGCATTTAGCAGCTCCTCCCCCTCAATTCTTGGCAGGTCCTTTTCTACCTGGGATTGCTCCCCCCCAGTCCTTGCAGCAGGTAAATCAGGAAATAGATCTTCCATTGTTATCTCTTGATGTATCTGTACTGGAGGAACAAGGTTAGTTTGGAAAACAAAAGGTTCTCACTGGACATCCAGATTTTTGTCCAGGGCCTGTTCTATAAAGGAGATACTTACTTGCTCATTCTGCACATCTTGTGCCTCCTTCTCAGCATTGTCCAGTGCTTCTTTATTTATATCTGAGACAATATCTATTACTGTATCTGCTACATACTCACTCTCTAGAGTAGTAGCATCAATTCTTTCCCCTTGAGCATGTAGCTGAGGAAGGACAGTTTCTTGTGCTGCTAATTCAGGATTTTCTCCCCCTTGAGTGGAGACTACCTATTGCTCTAGGAGCACACTGCTCTCTACTTGATCTTGAACATCTTTTTGGGGCATTTCTTCATCTAAACTGAAGACCACTTCCTCTTCAGAATCACTAGAAGATTCTTCTTGCTATACAACTTCCTGCTTCTTCTTTTCTTTCTTGGTCTGTTTCTGAGGTGTAGAAACCTCCTTGGTTAATACTTTATTCCACCTAGACAGGATTCTTATGTCCATTCTTCTCATATAGTTGATTTTTGATCCTGGAAGTTGGTTCATAATATCTTGTATTACTGAAGATAAACATAGACTCAGGATTCTTCCCAGATTTGGTTTCTTGATTCCTTCTTATATCTTGTCAAATACTATAGATGCCCAATCTGTCTTTAGCTTGAAAAATTATTCTTTTCATTAGATTGAACATAGAAGTTGAGATTCTGTCATGTCCACCTATTTTGCACAGGATTACCTTGCCTACTATCTCTGACAGGAATTTCCCTTGCGAATTCATCCCTTTCCTGGTGATGGATGATCCAACCTTGGTATTAGGGTTTAACCCGCACCATCTTAAGGCATCTTTTATCGTTGAGGGAATGACGTCATCTTCATCCTTGACCTTAGGAAGTTGGAGTGATTTCCTAATCGACTTCAGTGTAAGTTTCACTCTAGAATCCTGTATAGTGGCTTTGATCTTCTTCCCGTCTGTGTCCACAGTTGTAGAAGAATAAAATTCCATGACCTCCTTCTTCCAAATCTTTGTTGGTTCTGAAACAAAGAATTCCAACCCATTTTCTTAAATTAGGGTAATTATACCCTGGATTTCTTGAGACGCTGTCGTGAATCCATCACGAACTAGTTCATAGCCTTCATTCACCTTATCTTCCTTGATGGGCACCATTGATGGAAGGGAGAGAGAGAAGAGAAGAGAATATTGAATTCGACACAAGGGCTAGAGTCGAGAAATTTGAAAGCGTAGTCGACAAGATTTTGGCTTCACCTATTTATAGTCTAGGTGTAACGGGGAGTTCAAAAGACGCTCCTTAGTAATAAAACTAGGTCTCGACAATACTTAGGTTTAGTCCACACTTCTATGTGTCGACATACTTACGTCTGTGTCAACATGGACTGGTCATGACTCGACACAGAGTGTCGACATTGATTTTTGTGTGTCGACACAAAAATCAGCTAACTTAATGTCTCGACATTATTGTGTTGATATCCATACTTATGTCGACATAGATACTGTGTCGGTGTCGACATATCCTTTTTATTTGTCGACACAACATACTGAGTATGTCGACATAATTTATTTGTGTAGACATAAACATTGTACTTAGACAAATTTCCTGAGAAATATTATGCTTACATAGTCTACTTAGGAATACTTGTGCTGACCTAGTCTAGGTTCATCTACCTAATTAAATTTTAAAATGAGTGAATTTAGTTTCATCAAGAGGTTTTGTAAAAATATTAGCAATCTGACTATTTATGTTTACAAATTCGAGATTAATATCTTCTTTCTCTACATGTTCTAAAATGGAACTTAATTTCTATATGCTTGGTTCTACTGTGAGATACAGGGTTCTTAGCAATAGAAATAGCACTTGTAGAATCACAAAATAGTGGAATTCTACTTACATTGATGTCATAATCTTCAAGTTGGTGCTTTATCCACAATAATTGTGCACAGCAACTGCCTGTAGCTACATATTCAGACTCAGCTGTTGATATAGCTACACTGGTCTGCTTCTTGTTGCACCATGACACCAGCCTTCCACCTAGTAATTGACAGGTTCCTGTAGTACTTTCCCTGTCTTCTTTGCATCCTGTAAAATCTGCATCTGAGAAACCAGGTAGTGTGAAATCTCTATTCTTATGGTACCAAAGACCTAGATTAGGTGTGCCCTTAAGATATCTAAAAATTCTCTTAACTGCAGTATAATGAGATTCCTTTGGGCATGCTTGGTACCTAGCACAAACACATGTAGCATACATGATGTCAGGTCTACTAGCAGTCAAGTATAGTAGGGAGCCAATTATCCCTCTATACAAAGACTCATCAACAGGTTTCCCTATCTCATCTTTGCCTATAGGCATACTTATTCCCATTGGAGTTTTTATGGTGAAGGCTGAGTCCATACCATATTTCTTAATCAACTCCTTGGTGAACTTAGACTAAGATATGGACAATCCATCATCAGTCTGTCTTACTTGAAGTCCCAAAAAGAACTTCAGCTCACCCATACCGCTCATTTCAAACTTCCCTTACATAAGTTTGGCAAACTTTTTACAAAGGTTATTTTCAGTAGATCCAAAGATAATATCATCAACATATGTCTGGACTAGGATTATCTTGCCTTTAGATTCCCTAAAGAATAGAGTTTTGTCTATCTTTCCTCTAGAGAATTTATTCTCAATAAGAAAAGTAGACAAGGTTTCATACCAAGCCCTAGGGGCTTGTTTCAAACCATATAGAGCTTTCCTAAGCCTATATACATAATCGGGAAAATGAGAATCTACAAAACCTGAGGGTTGTTCAATATAGACTTCCTCTTTTAAGTCACCATTCAGAAATGCTAACTTTACATCCATTTGATATACCTTGAACCCTTGATAGGCAGCATATGCCAAGAACATCCTTATAGCCACTAGCCTTGCTACTGGGGCAAAGGTGTTATCAAAGTAAATCCCTTCCTCTTGCCTATAGCCTTTTACTACCAGCCTTGCCTTGCTCTTGATAATTATGTCATTTTCATCAAGTTTGTTTCTGTAGATCCACTTGGTTCCTATAATGTTGTGATCCTTAGATTTAGGAACCAGTTCCAAGACTTTGCATCTTCTGAATTGATTCAGCTCTTCTTGCATAACATCAATCCAGTTTGTGTCTTGCATGGCTTCTTCAAACTTCCTGGGTTCTATCTGAGATAAGAAACTTGAACATAAAACTATGTTAATGTTCCTGCTCCTTGTTAGAACACCTTGACTTGCATCACTAATTATCTGGTGAGCTGCATGATCCTTCAGGTGTCTTCTTGCTGGAGGAAACATGTCAACCTCAAGGCCTTCTTCATTTTCCTCCACATGATGTGAAAGTTAGGGTAAGATCTACCTTTACTCTAGAGGGGGGTGAATAGAGTATATTAAAATAATTTTCCAAATTAAAAAAATTATTCGGCAGTGGAAGACTTGATTTATATATATGTGTATTGTGCTTGCAGTGAATAAATACTTAGTAAGCAAGAAACAAATCACAGCACACAGCAAATCAAATACAGCAACCAGAAGACACAAGGATCTATAGTGGTTCCCCAATCAACCTGGGTACATCCACTCTTCTACCACCCTAGGTAGGAATCCACTGCAGGAATTGTTGATCAGGTGTCCTGGGCACCAATGAGCTTTTGATAAGGTGCTCAAAAACCAAATCAGATTTTTGATCAGGTGTCTTGCCACCACTGAGTTTTGACAAGGTCTCAGAAACCAACCACAAAACTTTTGAAGGGAGTTTTGAGTAACCCTTTTACAGCAGAATGAAAGAAAAAGAAAGAGTTGATGTTTTTCTCTGTCAACAGTCAAAGAGAAGACTAGTGGATTGTTGTTGTCAAAGCTCCCCCTGAGATTTGTAGTTGTTCAGGAAGAGAAGCTTTGCACAGGGTGATAGGCCTTCAGTATGATTGAGATCTCCAGCAAAGAATGATTTCAACTAAGGTTGAAATGTGATGTGTCTGGAGTCCTTGATTGATGAAGCCTTGAACACTTGAATCAGAAGAGATCTTGAAAGAAAAGAGGAATTCTTTTCTGTGTGGTGATCTCCTTCACTGGTTTATTCCTTGTGTTCTGTAAGACTTCTAAGTTGTAATCCTGTCAAACTGTATCTCAAAATCTATATCTTAGAATGATGATGTTCTTTTCTCAATTACTCTGAGATGATATATTGAAAATCAGTCTTCTAGATAGCCGTTATCCAGTCATAAATGACTTCCTTAAATGATATTTGTCTCTAGAGGAATGTCCTAAGAGACATTCCATTTAGTCTTCCTTGAAACTTGCTCCAGATTAATTGAAACGGCTACAAAATCCTTTGAAATGAAGGCTGGATATGAATCAGATTGAATTCCATAACTGACTGAATTTGAATTCCTGAAATCGTCGAGCTCTCAAGAAAAGTCGATGATTTGAGCTCGACTATCGTCGACCTGAGCTCAGAGACTGGAACTAGACTTAAAACAGAAATCGTCGATCTGAGCTCAACTATCGTCGACCTGAGCTCAGAGATCTGGATTTTAGCTAGAGACAGAAATGTCGATCTGAGCTCGGAGATCGTCGAACTGAGTTCGACGACTCGTTGAACTGAGCTCAGAGATAGTCGAACTGAGTTCGACACCTCGTCGATTTGAGCTCGACGATAATTGCCTTAAACTTCTGAACTTGAATTCTGAACTAGAAGGTCTTTGGGGCAGCTTTCAAACCTAAGTTCTAAGCCTTAGACCTATTCTAGTTGACCTTAAAAACTATACAAGGAGGTCAAGACATTTTTCTAAGGACATAGTGATCCTTACCCAAATAGTAATAGGGTGTTCCAACATGATGCTCCCCAATTTGGGTTAGGATTACTATTTACATGACATAGGAATTAAAAAGCATATATGCAGAAATAAAAGATAATACAACATAGCAGAATAATGAAATGCAGCAAAGCAAAAGCAGATATGATATCATAGTAGATAGTCAGAGATAGATATATATCATTCAACTTACACAATCAGTCCTTTTCTTCTCTCTTTTTGAACAAGATTTCTCTGTTTGAATTTAGAGCTTCCTTCTTGGATCTTCTGTCATCAGCAGCACCTAGGGAGGTTTTAGATTTAGGTCTGGGAACAACAGCCCCTGGGTTTAGCTTCATATAACTTACTGGATCAAAGAATTTTCTGGAGGAGTATCTTTCAAGTCCTTTCTTCCTTTGCTCAGATAAAGTGGTGATGTCTGAAGTATCTCTCCCTTGTTCTCTTGCCTTCTTTATTTGATCTAAGGCAGCCAATTCTTTCATCCTTGCAGTCCAAGAAAGGGAATTATTCTCTAGATCCTCAAAGGGAACAGGAGGTTCATATCTGTTGATTGTATCAGCAGGAGGAGCTCTTGAAGTAACTATTTCTTTAAGCTTGTAAGGGAAAGGACCTGAAGTTGAATCAATGGGGCCTTGTCCTTCCCTGTGATAAGGATGTTGTCTAGGTTGTCCTCTGGAATAAACATTATAACCTCTTTGGTTTCCTCTGTACTGGCCTCTCCTGGATTGTTAGCCTCTTTGTTGATACCCTCTTGATTGTGATCTATCTTGAGCTTGAGAGGAACTTTGAGTTTTAGCATATGAGGATTGTGAAGCAGAACCTCCACTAGTTCTTGCATCTGGTGAAGGAGGAGGAGGAGGATGATGGTGAGATGATCCTTTGTCAAACTTTCTCTTCTTCTTCATTACCTTCAGCTGGTTCTTTGAGAATTGCATCCATGGTTCAGTTATAGGACAGTCATGTAGAATATAATAGGGAATGTCATTATCATCCTTTACTTTCTCTGGGGGAACTCTCTTCAAAGCTTTGCTTCTAGATTTCCTCTTCCTTGCAATGGTTGTAGAGGAGTCATCGGAATCATTTCTGAACTTGTCACTATCTGAGCTATGAGAATTGTCATACAATTCATCAATCCTTTTGATATACTCTTTCTGTTGTTTGGATTGTTCAGTTGAACCAGCAGCAGCGGCAGCAGCAGTAGTGACAGAAGCAGTACTTGCAGAAATAACAACACTGGTAGAAACAGCAGTAGCAATAGAAATAACTGGGGCAGCAGGAGCATCAGATACAGAAGCAATAACATCAGTAATAGCAGGCTCATCAACATGAACAACAGGCTCTGAATCATTAGCCTCTGTCATCAGCAAATCATCAGCAATATCAGAACAGACTTTATCAACAACAGCAGCAAAATCAGCATTCACAACATCAGTAGAAGTAACACTTTCCACAGCCTTTATAGAATTGATATATGAGGATATCAGGATGGTATCACAACTGAAAATAGGCACAATGGTCTTAGTAAGGTCTTCAGCTTCTTAAGCTGGAAGATGTCTGCTGTGGAGAGCATCAAATTCTGAAAGCAGTGTCTTGAGGTCAACTGCTAGAACTGGAGCTGGGGCTGGAATCTCTGGCACTTCTAAAGCAGGCAGCATTTCTTCTTCATGTGGCATCTCCCCCTGCCTAGATTCAGTAGATACTTGATCAAGGCACCCCACAGAAGGGATTGCCTAAGGAGGACAGAAAGAGGAGAGCCTGGCAGATAAGTCCTGTATAGACTTAAGGAGTGGAGCCATGGAGGTCTCCAACAAGAGTGCTAGCCTGGGAGCTAATAACTCATAGAGCTTATCTGCTAGAGCTGGAAGATCTACTTGCTCAAGGGATACTTGAGTAAAGGTAGAGGATAGGGTTGCAGAAGTAGATGGTGTTGGAGTAGCTGTGGAGATGTGGAGAAAAGATGTGGATGGCAGAGAGATGGATGGTTTTGATATGGGGATGGTTGTGATGGAAGTCACTGGAATGGAAATGGATGGAGTGAAGGATGGTTGAGCTAGAATGTCTTGAAGTAATTATTGGTAAGAGGTAGATGATAATGGGGGATCAAGGCGTGAGGAATGAGAATCAACCATGAATGAATCATCTAATAGATTGAATGAAGGAATGTGAATGGATGAATCAATGTCAATGTGTGGATAGTAGTGTAGAGGATGGAAATGGTCTTCAGTAGTTGCTGGTGGTGGAGAAGGATTTGAGATTGGAGATGAAATGGTGTTGGGGGATGAAATAGAAATGGTGATGGTTGAAGAAACAATGGTTGAAGATTGTGGAGATGAGGAGGAGGCAGGCAATTCTTCCAAGAGGGCAGTTGCCTGAGGGGAAGTGAATTGTACAGTCCTTGTGCCTGAAGTTGAAACTGCTGCAGGAGCCCTGTTGGGTTTGGCAATTTGCCTGTCCCACTTTCCAAAGAGGGCACAGGATCGTCTCTTAGAGGCATTGATGTGCATGCCACTGGAAACAAGAAGCTGAGGGCATCTGTTATGCAGAAACAGTCCTAGAATCCTCCCAAAATTAATAAGATTCTTGTTTATCTTTTTCTTAATTAAATAAAAGAATATCTCCCCCAATTTCAAATGTTTTGTATCTACTAATGCACCCATTAAACAAAATTGATACCTGGAGATGGTATCATGAGCAGAATGCTTTGCTATCAACACTTTTCCAACAACATCTGCTAGGAATCTATATTCTACTGACAAATTTTTCTTAAGCAGCTTATTAGGGTTTGCTGCTAAGTGACCCATTCTATCCAGCAAACTAGCAAATTCCTCTCCAGATAACTCGACTGAATCATGCCCTGTACTCAATTGAAAGACTTCTGTTAGGAGAGAAGGAGTTAGGGATACCTGCGTTCCCGATACTGTTCCAGCCACTGTGTTCTGATCCAGGTTATGTGCAGTATACACCCACTCCTTGATTCCATCTGCCGCCAGTTTCATTCTTGTGGACATGATATAAACTAACTGTTGTTCCTTGAATAATTCCAGAATGTCTTTGAAGACTTGATCTTTGCCTTCAAAAGAGTCCCTGTCGATGTCAAAACCCGTGTCAAACTTCATCGCTGCTAAGACTGCAATAGAGACGGTCATTGTTACCTGCAAAAACGAACAAACAAGATCGAGTGCAGAGATGTTTGGAGGGAAAGAAAATCTCTGCAGAAAGTATGAAAGCGCAAAAGAAAACGACGGCCGAAAAATGAATTTTATATTAGGGTTCGACGCAGAAAAGGAAAGATCGTTGAACTCAGTTCGACGATCTGGGCTTCTAAAGGAATCTGAAAGGTCTTCAACATCGTCGATCTCCGTTCGACGATAGCCTAGAACTATCTGGAAAACGCTGATCTCCGGTCGACGATTTCTGAGAACGTCGACCTCTGTTCGACGATCTTGGGGAAAAATATCGAGCACAATTCAGAGATCAGAAACAGCCTATAGACACTAGAAAAATCAAGTTTGTTGCCTAGTCTTGGTCAATTTTAAGGTTTTAAAATCTTGGACATTAATTTAAACTTCCTCCATCTAACATTCCTAACTAATTCAGGAAAAATGTGTGTTTCTTTTCATCCAAGGGTTTGGTGAAAATATCTCCCCTTTGCAAATCAGTTGGGATATATTGAAGTTCAATTTTATTCTTCTCAACATTATCTCTTAAAAAGTGATGCCTAATCTCTATATGTTTTGTCCTACTATGGAGGACTGGATTTTGTGCTATAGAAATAGCACTGGTGTTATTACAAAATATTTTTGAATTATCTAGGTTGTAACCATAGTCTAGGAGCTGATTTTGAATCCACAAAATCTGTGAGCAACAACTACCTGCTGTCATGTATTCAGCTTCAGCAGTTGATGTGGACACAGATGTTTGTTTCTTACAAAACCAGGAGACAAGTCTGTCACCAAGAAACTGACAAGTTCCACTGGTGATTTTCCAGTCTACTCTACATCCAGCATAATCAGCATCTGAAAATCCAGTTAATTCAAATCCTGAATCTTTTGGATACCAGAGACCTAGATTTGGACAACTTTTCACATACCTAAGAATCCTTTTTACTAATGTTAGGTGTGACTCTCTAGGGCTTACTTGGAATCTAGCACATATACATGTAGCAAACATTATGTCAGGTCTACTAGCTGTTAGGTACAATAAATAGCCAATCATTGCTCTATATGTTGTCTAATCAACAGGTTTCCCATGTTCATCAACATCTAATACAGCATTAGTAGGCATAGGTGTTTTCATGCAGGATGCTTCAGACATACCAAATTTCTTAACCAACTCTTTTGCATACTTGGTTTGAGAAATTAATATGCCATCAGCATGCTTTTGACTTGCAATCCTAGAAAGAAGGAAAGCTCACTCATGCTACTCATTTCAAATTTAGAATGCATTAGGTTGGAAAACCTTTTGCACAAATTTGAATCAGTAGATCCAAAGATAATATCATCTACATTAATTTGTACTAGTAGGGTATCGGACTTATGGGTTCTAATAAAAAGAGTTTGGTCTACTCTACCCCTTATAAAATCATTTTTCAAAAGAAAGCATGCTAAGGTCTCATACCATGCTCTATGAGCTTGCTTAAGACCATACAATGCTTTATGCAATTTAAAAACATAATCAGGATGAGTTGGAGAGATAAAACCTGGGGGTTGTCTAACATAGACTTCTTCCTTGATGTCTCCATTGAGAAATGCACTCTTCACATCCATTTGATAGACCTTGAATCCCTTGTGTGCTGCATAAACTAGAAAAATTCTTATGGCCTCCAACCTTACAACTGGTGCAAAGGTCTGGTCATAATCTATTCCTTCTTCTTGTGAGTATCCTTGTACAACTAGTCTTGCCTTGTTCCTTACAATGATTCCTTGATCATCCAACTTGTTTCTGAACACCCATTTTGTTCCAACAATGGAATGATCCTTTGGTCTTGGCACTAGTTCCCAAACTTTGTTCCTTTGAAATTGATGTAACTCCTCTTGCATTGCAATGATCCAGTGTGGATCTTGTTCTGCATCTTGTATGGATTGAGGCTCAATTTGAGATAAAAAGCAGGTGTGCATCAGATTTTGGTTGACCTGATTTCTGGTTTGCACACCAGTTGAGATTTCTCCAATCACTTGGGAGATTGGATGATCTCTTGATGTTACTAAATCAACAGGGGGTGTTGATTGTTCACCAACATGTGTTGTTGTTTCCTCTTGTGGAACAACAACTGGCTCTTCAAGATAATTCTCACCAAGATGTTGAGTGCCCTCTTCATCTTTACTACTTTCACCTCTTTGTTGGATAGGTGAATGTGTTGTATCCTTTTCTATAATGTGTAACCTGTCCAAATTTTCTGAAAGAGAATGTACCTGCAAAGGTTCTATGGTAGAAGTATTCTTTTCCTTATAAGACATGTTAGATTCATCAGAAGATACATGAACAGATTCTTCAATTTTAAGAGAAGATTTGTTATACACCCTATAAGCTTTACTGATCATGGAGTATCCCAGAAACACTCCTTCATCAGCTTTGGGTTGAAATTTTGCTATGTACTTCTTGTCATTATTGTGTATATAACAAATACAATCAAAAATCTTGAAATAATTTACTTTAGGTTTCTTCCCTTTGAGTAATTCATAGGGAGTCTTGCCCTTTAGCTTATGTATCAAACTTCTATTCAACACATAGTTTGAGGTGTTCACTTCCTCTGCCCAAAAAGATAGAGGAAGGTGAGCATCTGTCAATAATGTAGTAGCAGATTCAATCAGAGTTCTATTTTTTCCTTTCAGCTACCCCATTTTGTTGAGGAGTTCTAGGAGCTGAGAAAGTGTGCCTGATCCCTTCACTCTGACAGAACTCTTGCATAAGAAGAGAATCAAACTCTTTCCCATGATCACCTCTAACCAGGGCAATGTGAGTATTGAACTATATCTGTATGCATTTGAGAAACTCTGTCAAACACTTAAAGTTATCAGACTTCTTCCTCAAAAAGAACGCCCATGTGAATCTAGAGAAGTCATCTATAACCACTAAAGTGTAAGATTTCCCTCCTAGGCTTTGTACTGTAATGGGTCCAAAAAGATCCATGTGTAACAGATACAAGATTCTAGGTGAATCACTCTTATTAAGTGACTTAAAGCTATTTTTAGTTTGCTTGCCTAACTGACAAGCCCAGCAAAGTCCTTCCTTCTTGTAGGGGCCAGAAGGTAGTCCTCTAACAAGGTTGTCCTTGGATAGCCTAGCAATGGTTCTAAGGTTTATATGTCCTAATCTCTTATGCCAAAGTTCATTTGGTTTACTAACAGAGTTGAACAAGAAAATATCTACCTTAGTTGAATGAAAATCTACAAGATAAATGTTACCTTTCCTTTTACCTGTCAACACAGTTGTGTTGTCCTCTAATTTGATTTTGCATGAGGATTTGTTGAATGTCACCTGGTAGCCTTCATCATATAGTTGACTGATATTGATTAAATTGTGCTTCAGTCCTTCCACATAGGCTACCTTCTTGAATGTGACTGAGCCAATTTGGACTGTACCATATCCCTTGGTCTGTCCAAAGTTTGAATCTCCAAATATTACTTTGGGTCCAAACTTGGCTTTGAAGGATATTAAATTATCCTTGCTTCATGTCATGTGCTTTGAGCACCCACTATCCAGATACCATTGCTGGTTTATTGTTGGATAGGTCTTCACCTGCATACATAATAATTTACTTATTTTTGACCCAGTTCACCTTGGGCCTAGGTTGATAACCTTTAAATTCTGAAATAAAAGACATCCCTGGCTGACTCTTATAGCCCTCAGGATGATATCTCCTAGGAGGTATTATCCATTCAGTATAAGGGTTAAAGCTTTGGGATGTAGGACCACTAGGATTGAATTTTGATTTACCCTTAAAAATTTGTTCAAAGCTCTGATCTCTGTTCGACGATCTCTGAGCTAAGTTCGACGATCTTGGGTCAGATCGTCGAGCTCTATTCGAAGATTGAATTTGCCAGAGTTCAGAGTTCAGCGATCGTCGACCTGAGTTCGACGATTCAGCTTGAGATAGCTGAGCTTTGTTCCGCGATCGTCGAGCTCTGTTCGACGTTTTCTGTTGAACTGTGTTTTTTTTAGGTAAATCAGGATTTTTCCTAGTTACCTCTACAACACCCGTTCCTTTTTATGAGATAAATTTAATTGGGGTTGTTAATACAATAGGTTGGCTTGATGAAGCACCCAAGCCCAGTGTACTGTTAAGTCTTGAGTTCACTATGCTTGTGATGTCCATCAATCTGATGCTTCTCCCATTGAGGGATTCTTCAAACTTCTTTGCCTAGGATAGTTAACTCTTCAGTGAAGCTATCTCCTCCCTACAACATTCTAACTCCTCAGAGAGTTTGAGGTAATCTGATTTCAAAGTGCTATATTCAGACAATTGATTTCTGAGAGAGATAATCTCTTTCTCATACTTTAGCAGGTCTAAACAAAGTGCCTTAAATTCAGATCTAAAGTCCTCTGAATTGAAATCAAAAGAATCTATTTCCTGATCTTCTTGAGATTCAGATTCTGACTCTTGTTCTGCATCAGAATTATGTTGATAGGCATTGATAGCCATCATGCAGAACTCCTTCTCTTGAGCATCATCTTCATCATCACTTGAACTTGAAGATGCCTCTGATTCTTCTTCAGTTTCACTCCAGGTTTCAGCTACAAATCCCTTCCTGGTGTGTTTTTTCTTGCTGGAGGAGGTTTTTTCATTGTTGTTTCTTCTGAAATCCTTGTCTCTTCTCCTGTCTTTCTTTTCTTTCCTATCCTTATTTTTGTTTTCTGGACAGTCAGGCACAATGTGTCCTGGTTTCCTGCATTCAAAACAAATAATTTCTTTGTTACTCAACTTGTCATACCTTGGCTTTTCTTGGCCTCTAGATGACCTTTTCCTGAAATCTTTCTTAGGCATCTTGTAGAATATTTTGGCTAGTAGACTCATTAACTCTTCATTGCATGTGACCTTGTCTTCAGGCAGTTCTTCTGTAGCTTTGAAAGCAATTGTCTTCTCCTTCCTTGTTGCTGGAGAAGCTATCTTTTGCTTTTCTTCTCTATTCTTGATAAGCAGCTCATAAGACTTGAGCTTACCCAATAGAGCTTCAGTGGTGATCTCATTTAGGCTTCTGGCATCCTTGATTGGCCAGATCCTTGAATCCCAAGTGCTGGAGAAGCACATTAGGATCTTATCATTGAGTTCAGTCAATGAGATCTCCTTGTCCAAGGTCTTCAGTTCACTGACAATTAGACTGAGTTTGTTATACATGTCAGCAACTGACTCAGTTTCTCCCTTCTTGAAATTCTCATACTGGGTTATGAGATGGGATCTTCTATCCTTTCTTTCATCAGCTGATCCTGACATAAGCTCAGATATCTTGTCCCAAATTTCTTTTGCTGAGTTGCATTCAGCCACTTTTTGAAATATGTCATCAGACATAATCTGAGCCAATATGTTCATTGCCTTTGCATCAGCAACTTTCCACTTTTTTATTTCTGCATTTGTTCCTTATGGGGGTGGAACAGCACTTGTACTTGTAGTTACTAGAGGTCTTGGACACACTGTCAAAATAGAATTGAAGATGTCCTCATCAATAGAATTCATATATAATTTAACCCTTACCTTCCAAAGTGCAAACTTAGAAAGATTGCACACTAGAAGTCTGGTGCTAGCATAATCTTTGTTCTGTGCCATTGTTTTATATGAAAATAAATATAATAAAAGTAATAACCCTCTATTAAAGATTGATCTTATCAGAGATCTTTTGGTTCAGGTGTTAGCCTGTAAAACAACCAATCTGATGAGAATTTAGTTGTTGAATAACCAACCTCCCTCTGATACCAATTGAAAGTGAGGGTAAGATCTACCTTTACTCTAGAGGGGGGGGGGGGTGAATAGAGAATATTAAAATAATTTTCCAAATTAAAAAAATTATTCAGCAGTGGAAGACTTGATTTATATATATATATGTATTGTGCTTGCAGTGAATAAAAACTTAGTAAGCAAGAAACAAATCACAGCACACAGTAAATCAAACACAACAACCAGAAGACACAAGGATCTATAGTGGTTCCCCAATCAACCTGGGTACATCCACTCTTCTACCACCCTAGGTAAGAATCCACTGCAGGAATAGTTGATCATGTGTCCTTGGCACCAATGAGCTTTTGATAAGGTGCTCAAAAACTAAATCAGATTTTTTGATCAGGTGTCTTGCCACCATTGAGTTTTGACAAGGTCTCAGAAACCAACCACAAAACTTTTGAAGGGAGTTTTGAGTAACCCTTTTACAGCAGAATGAAAGAAAAAGAAAGAGTTGATGTTCTTCTCTGTCAACAGTCAAAGAGAAGATTAGTGGATTGTTGTTGTCAAAGCTCCCCCTGAGATTTGTAGTTGTTCAGGAAGAGAAGCTTTGCACAGGGTGATAGGCCTTCAATATGATTGAGATCTCCAACAAAGAATGATTTCAACTTAGGTTGAAATGTGATGTGTCTGGAGTCCTTGATTGATGAAGCCTTGAACACTTGAATCAGAAGAGATCTTGAAAGAAAAGAGGAATTCTTTTTTGTGTGGTGATCTCCTTCACTGGTGTATTCCTTGTGTTCTGTAAGACTTCTAACTTGTAATCCTGTAGAACTGTGTCTCAAAATCTATATCTTAGAATGATGATGTTTTTGTCTCAATTACTCTGGAATGATATATTGAAAATCAGTCTTCTAGATAGCCGTTAGCCAGTCATAAATGACTTCCTTAAATGATATTTGTCTCTAGAGGAAAGTCCTAAGAGACATTCCATTTAGTCTTCCTTGAAACTTGCTCCAGATTAATTGAAACGGCTACAAAATCCTTTGAAATGAAGGCTGGATATGAATCAGATTGAATTCCATAACTGACTGAATTTGAATTCCTGAAATCGTCGAGCTCTCAAGAAAAGTCGACGATTTGAGCTCGACAATCGTCGTCTTGAGCTCAGAGACTAGAACTAGACTTAAAACAGAAATCGTCGATCTGAGCTCAACTATCGTCGACCTGAGCTCAGAGATCTGGATTTTGACTAGAGACAGAAATGTCGATCTGAGCTCGGAGATCGTCAAACTAAGTTCGACGACTCGTTGAACAGAGCTCAGAGATAATCGAACTGAGTTCGACGCCTCGTCGATTTGAGCTCGACGATAATTGCCTTAAACTTCTAAACTTGAATTCTGAACTAGAAGGTCTTTGGGGCAGCTTTCAAACCTAAGTTCTAAGCCTTAGACCTATTCTAGTTTACCTTAAAAACTATACAAGGAGGTCAAGACATTTTCCTAAGGACATAGTGATCCTTACCCAAATAGTAATAGGGTGTTCCAACATGATGCTCCCCTATTTGGGTAAGGATTACTATTTACATGACATAGGAATTAAAAAGCATATAAGCAGAAATAAAAGATAATACAACATAGCAGAATAATGAAATGCAGCAAAGCAAAAGCAGATATGATATCATAGTAGATAGTCAGAGATAGATATATATCATTCAACTTACACAATCAGTCCTTTTCTTCTCTCTTTTTGAACAAGATTTCTCTGTTTGGATTTAGAGCTTCCTTCTTGGATCTTCTGTCATCAGCAGCACCTAGGGAGGTTTTAGATTTAGGTCTGAGAACAATAGCCCCTGGGTTTAGCTTCATATAACTTACTGGATCAAAGAATTTTCTGGAGGAGTATCTTTCAAGTCCTTTCTTCCTTTGCTCAGATAAACACACTCCCTCTTTAATGCACTTGACTTGAGGACCATTCCTCACTAAACCCATGCTAAACAGCAGCCCTATAGACTTATAGTTCAGATGAGCTAACCTCTTGTGCCATTTGACACATAGTGAAGCTTTCTCACCTACAACTAGACAAATGGGTGAGTTGTTATACTCACAATCTAGATTAAGACGATATATATTCCCTCTCCTAATGCCAGTCAACATGATCTCTTGATCACTTAACCTCTTAATTTATCACTCCCCTTTATGGAAAGAGATATCATAACCTAGATCACTAAGTTGACTTATACTAATTAGGTTATGTTTTAGACCCTTCATATAAGCCACTTTAGTTATAATAATAGAGTCATTAGAAATGTTACCAAATCCTTTGATGACTCCTTTTTCTGATCCACCAAAGATGACTTTGGGACCATTCTCTATGGGTGCATAGACCCTCAACATTCATCTTATTCCAGTCATGTGTCTGGAACATCCACTATATAAGTACCATATAGGGGTATGGCCACTTTGATTCTCTTGCATCAAATAAAAATTACTCATCCTTAGAACCCAAATTAGTTTTGGGTCCTAGGTTCTTGTTAGTTTGAAAACTATCATGTTTACCTACAGCTTTTCTGATAGGTAAACTATTCTTGGATTTAACACTTGTGTTAAACCAGCAATCCATAGCAAAGTGGTCTACCTTGCCACAACACCAACACTCAAAACTGTTGTACCTTCTTATAGGTATAGACTTCACAACGTTGTTGCCAGCAGTTCTTTTTAGTGTAGGTGCTAGAGCAGCAAATCCCAAGAATTCCTTTTGAACCTGATGGGCTTGCCAATAGAGTGGCCTACTGGCATTAGCATACTTGCTAATATGATCTCCATACTTACAGTGACCATGAGTCATTTCATGATCATACCTGTTTGTAGGTTGCATCACCTTCTTAAAGAAAATAGGGGGCTTAGAGGCTAGTGGCTGAACTGGGGCCTTACCTTTTCTATGTGAATTGGTGGCCCTTATTCTTCCCTTAAAGCTTTGACCAGTCTTACCTTTTTGAGAAATGAAGTTGTCTATTAAAGGCAAGACTGATTTTGGCTTAGAGAATTTAGCCACTAACGCTTTTTCTTTCTGAAGTCTTGCCTCCATATTCTTGATATGATTTTCCTTGAAAGAGATTGTGCCCATCTGAATGAAAGTTATGTTCTTCAGTTTGGCAACCTCATTCAGTTTCAAATCAATCAGCTTGGCTGATTCTGGTGTTGTTTGCTTAAGAGATTCAATCTCCTTGGCCCGCTCCTTTACAAGAAGCTTGCTTCTCTTTAGAGCTTGCAGCAACCCACCATACTCATCAATGAGTTGGTGTACATCTCCTTCAGACTCAGAACAATCCACATCTCTTGATGCAGATGCTTCTGATTCTGATCCAATAAAGTAATCAGACTCTAAGGGAGAATTGTATACCTTGCTTAGACCAAGCTGATCCTGACACTAATTATTTTCTGACAGAGCCATCAGCCCTCTACAGCAATGTTCTTCCACTCCATTTATGGAGTTCAACATTTGTAGGAATTCTAGTTCCCTAGAATCCTCTTCTTTTGAGAACAGCCCAACATATGCTTCTGCATCTTCTTCTTCTCCTGATCCTAAAGATGAAGAGTCTATCCAACTCTTATGTTTCTGAGTAACAAAGGATTTCTCCTTCTTGCCCTTCAGTTGATGCTTCTTCTTGTCCTTAGATTCAGTCCTCTTGTCTAGACAGTCAGCTATGATATGTCCTGGCCTGTTGCAGTAATAGCAAACAATCTTAGAGTTAGTTTGTTTACTAGGTTTTGAGGCATACCTATACTCCTTTGGATTCTTCTTTTTCTTGTAGTACTCATCCTTGGAAAAGGATGATGATGGTCTGGATCTCCACTTCTTCTTTTTCATGAACCCTTGAAACTGCCTTGTAAAAGCAGCAAAGTCCTCATCAGAGGTGTGGCTATCTGATGAGGTTATATCAGGAGTTCCTTCTTCTGCCTCAGCACTCCTTCTGGGTGGAGAAGGAGATTTTCTCCTTCCCTTTCTTGTGCCTTCAGCCTTAAAGGCTACTGATTTGTCCTTGTACTTAGACCTGCTGCTCTTCTCTTCCTCCTTCCTGGCAGTAAGCTGTATTTCATATGATAGCAGCTTTCCAAACAATATGGGAGGAGGTGTATCAACAATCTTGGCCATCTCTCTGATAGCACAAATCTTTGTGTCCCAGTCCTTTGTCAGAGACCTGAGAAACTTGTCATTCAGTTCATAAGTGATGAAGACTCTTCCATAGGTCATCAGTTCATTAACTATCCTGAAGAACTTTTTTTAGCATTCAGCTATGCTGTTAGTCTTGGCTTGTCTAAAGCTCTCATATTCTTAGTTCAGCATAGATTTTCTGTCTTCTCTGACTTCTTCTGTTCCCTCCATGTAGACAATCAGGGTGTCCCACATTTCCTTGGAGGTTTTACAATGCACCAGATTCTGAAATGTGGCATCATCTATACCACTTAAAATAATATTCTGTGCTTTTTTATCTAGTGTTGCGAGGATGATCTAATCCTTTGTCATTTCAGAATTGTTCTTAGGAGTTCTTACATTTGCATCCAGAGCTGATATCTTCATTGGAATTAAGGGTCCTTCTTGGACAGTAATGTAGATTCTTGGATCAGAAGCTTCCATAAACAATCTGACCCTTTACTTCCATATGCCAAAACATTCTTTCATGCAAATAGATAGTTTCATAGATCCAAACTCCTTTTGATTCTCATTTGAACCCATTATTGAAAACTGTTAAATGCCTTGGAGATATACTCAGACTGTTAGTTCTATCTTTGAGTAACCTCCCTCTGATACCACTTGAAAGACTTATTTCAAGAGTCTAAACACCTAGAGGGGGGGTGAATAGGTTCTAATTATCTTTAAGAATTTAAGGCAATATAACAAGTTCTTACTTAGCACAGAAATTGTAAATCACAGCACAGAAAACACAGCACAGCATACACCAGATTTATAGTGGTTCCCCAAGGTATGGGTACATCCACTTTCCCCCTTCGCCTATCCAGTAGAGAACTAGATTCAGCCAAACTTCCTTCCACTAACTCAGATCAACAGATCTTACAACTCAGAACAAGATTGGTTCCTACAGCTCAGACTTATACAAGTCTTACCTCAGATTTTCCCCAAGAATCCTACCTCAGGCCACAGCCCTACCTCAGCCTTTATAACTAGGCTTACAACTCATACTATCAATAGTACTACACCTCAGACACTCAGCCCTACCTCAGCCTTGATAAGTATAGGCTTACAACTCAGATCTAATAATAGATCCTACAAGAATTTGAGTATTTGAGAAATTCAAAAATATCACTAGATAGATCACTCTATAGGTGAGAGCTTCTTGATCAGTTCTTGAATGAACTGAATCTCCATATCCAACCTAACTTAGCTGTTTCAAAGCTTCTTGATAGAACAAAATAAGGTTGAACTCTTCTTGATGTAGAAGTTGATCTCTTGTCAGCTCCTTCCTTGAATTCAGAATAAGATCTGAACTTCTCTGCAGACTGTTGAGAATCTACCTTCTTAAGGGTCACCCCTTTACTTTTTGTTAAAAACTTTCCTTAGATGATCTAACTTTTTATCTTTATGTCTATTCTTATAAGTTCTCACCGATCAGTCCTTTTTATAGATATTTCTCCTGATTACCAGCTGATCAGGTTTGTAACAACCTTTTGACAATTCTGACAAAGGTGTCAGACCTGTTGGTAATGACAGCTGTCGAGTCACCTGTCATGACAGTTGATTCCTCAAAGATTTTATAAGTCAGCAAGATCCGCTCAGCAGACTGCTTCATAGGTGTCGACATAAAAATACTAAGTGTCGACACAAGTCTTGATGATGTTGAAATAACATTCCATGTGTTGACATAATCCTTCTTCAGCTACTCGACACACCTTCTGTTTGTATGTGTCGACACAAGTCCTGTGTGTCGACACAACTTCTCCTTATCTTGACATAACTGATGTTGGCAGAAGGCGTTGAGTGTATATCCAGCCATCGTTGAGTGTGTGTCGATACGTCATTGAGTGTGTGTCGACACAAGTCCTGTGTGTCGATACAGGCCTTCTAACTCAGTATAGTTGTTGCTATTAGATGGCATTGAGTATCATCCAGATATCGTTGAGTGTGTGTCGACACAAGTCCTGTGTGTCGACACAACTGTTTCGTGTCTTGACTTAGCTGTAGACAAACTACGTTGAGTGTATGTCGATACAAGTCCTGTGTGTTGACACAAACCTTCTTCAGGTGTCGACACAATCCTTGAGTGTCGACACAAGCCTTTCTTCTAATGTTGACATAACTCTTGGATGTCGACACAGCTTCTTCTTTAGATGTCGACACAAACCTTGCCTTAGGTGTCGACACAATTTTGGGTGTGGACACAGCTTCTTCTTCAGGTGTCGACACAATGCCTTGGTGTCGACACAGGCCTTGCTTCTAGTGTCGACATAACTTCTGGGTGTTGACACAATTCTTCACAAGTGTCGACACTTGTACTTAGAAAAATTCTTGCAAACCTTACACCTGCACAATGAAACTCAAACATCCATTAAATACAAATTGATGTATATCATTGAGTAAGATGAGGCTTCTCCAAATCTGGTACATATTTTTCAGTGTACCCAACATCTGTCTATCCACACCTTAGGTGAGTGATTACCTGACTAAGACACTTAGGCAACTTGTCCCATCTTTGTTACTAGGACAAATCTGCATGTATGAACTTTAACATGTATTAAATATACCATTGTGTATGCTCATTGACATATTTGACTTTTTTAAATATAGGACATTGTTGGCAATTGACCCAACAAAGTTAACCTGGCGAGCTGAAGGCTCGGAAGGTAGTTGTAATGGACAGGTTAGTCCAGGGAACCGATAGCTCGGGAATTCATGGCTACATGTGCATAAGGTTATGGGTCTTTAGTATTTAACGGTTGTTCACACCGACGTCGATACGATGACTCAGCGGGTGTGATTTACACTTAGCCAAGGAAAATACTTGCGGGTTTGTCAGCATTAGTACATGGTGACTCTAATGTGTCCTTCAGAGGCATACGTAAGGGCTAGGCCTGGTAGTGTGGATACCAGCTTAGGAGTGGGGTGGCCCAACCCACTGTCTCTGTTGGCCACTATGGAGGCTCCTGGGAGTGATGCTAGCTTCCAAAACTGGGGAACTAAAATTCTGTGCGCATAGAGTCGTGTGTGTGTGTGTTATACTTGTATGAACATATCATTAAACCCACATAACATAACATATCATGTCATTATCATATTTCAACCCTTACCCCTAACGTATAAATTAGTATGGGACTTCTCATACGTTATTCCTTGCAAAATGACCCCATAGTTTATAAGCTTGTGTGGGCATGCTTATAAGCTATGGTTACTTTCCTCGTGGTTATCTTTTAATTTTATTTATGGTGCACTTTACTTTCTACTCTTTACTGCTCTATTACTATAGTATTGCTAGCTTGCATTTCTTTTTATAGCACTGTGAATATTATTATATAACTGCAAAATTTGGTCCACTGTCACCTGCCCTTGTTTACTCTCCACCATCATAGCTTTCCTATCAATCCTCCTGCACGGTGTCTAGGAGCCAATGGGGGAGGGGTGGGGGAAATCAGGCTTAGTCTTTTTGACTAACGGTCGGTGGACCTATCATTTCAGGGGCTCCGGATGGGAGACAGGGAGTAGCATCAGGAGATGCAGCACTAGCGGAGTGCGGTGCACATGGAGGTGGGCTAGTCTAACACAGGAGCACAAACTTTAGGATCCATGAGTGATTAGTATATTTTTCTTCTACGAGAGTGTTGTAGTGAGGCCATGATGTACCGGGCATGAGCCCGTTTATCTTTGTCGTTTTTATTTCATTTCTATGCGGACTGTGCTGTGTTTTAGCTCTTCTTATATTACATATGATTGTGGACTTAGACTTATTTGTTCTAACTATATACTTCTATTTCTTTTGTGATTATTTCTGACCGCAGGATCGGCTTTTTGTAGTGGCGACCTTGCCGAGTGTTAGTGTCACCGCAAAACGGCGATTCCCGGCATAAGACCCCGGAGGCGAAAAAATGGGGTCTTACTACTAGTATCAGAGCAAAACTCAATCCGAAGAACAGAAGTCCACAAAACCTGGGACACCTTACGCGAGCTTAGTTTGAAGACAAGCTAGCAGCGGAAGCAATGTTGTGCCCATAAGGGAAATCACATGTAACATTCCATTTTCTTTCCAACGAATCTCTTCGTAAACCAACTAACAATTGGATTCTCTTTTATAGCCTGCGACGAACCCTACCCCTTGACATGGTATACCTTAGGCTCAAAAGGTTGCTCCACCCCCGCCAGCTCCTACTCTATTTCAGCAAACGGAGATGGGACAGACGTTGACGGCCATCTTGGAGGCATTTAGGACTCAGCATCTGTCGGCTCCTCAGCAAAACCCCGAGGTAAACTGGCTGAGCATCTTTCGAGTCCTTTCTCCGCCATACTACCTCGGGAAGGAGTCAGTTGTTCGTATAGAGGAGTAGCTGGATATCATTTATGAGATGCTTGCCAAGATTTGGTTCCCGACGGAGGAGGCAGTGGCATTAGAAGTCTCTTGCTTGGAGTCCCATGTGAAGAGATGGTGGAAGTCACTATTGGACACTACCTTCGCTGTGATGGAGTATGCTGACATTTCTTGGGAGGAGTTCAGGGCAGCGTTGTTGGAAAATTTTGTACCACAGTCGGCAAGGGACGAGTTGGAGGACAGATTCTTGCAATTGAGGCTTGGTAGCAGGATAGTATTGGAGTATTATCAAGAGTTCACACATTTAGCCCGCTTTGCATACTCGTACCAGCTGGACGATGCGGGCTACGCGAAGAGGTTCTAAAAGGGCCTTTACGATGATATAAGGCAAACCCTCCTTTTTTTTGATGGGATCTTGGCCATGATCTTGGAGTTGGCTAAGAAGCTTGAGGCAGACCAGCTCACAGTTTGGGGGCAGGAAAAGATCGGCGAACGACGCCGTGATCGGTGGCAGGAGAGACCAGCAGAGAGGTCGATTCATTGGAGAAAGGAGGAACGGGGACCAGCCCCTCTAGGAGGACTGACAGGAGTAGAGGAACCCGGTGGTGTTGGCTCCCCAGCCCTTTCAGATTCGGGGGATGTCGAGGCCAGTGGAGGAGGCACCGACGAGCTTTCGGTGCAACCAACCGGGACATATTAAGAGGAACTGTCTCATGAGGGAAGCTCCACCTCTAGCATTACAGGATGCCCCACCTTCTCGGCAGCTTGGAGGTCGAGGACGTGGTCGAGGAAGTGGATTTCAGGGCGACGACCGCAGACAGGATAGAGGGCAGGTGTATGCCCTGGACTTGGCTCAGCCCCGGAACACGGAGAGGGTGATAGCAGGTATAATAGTAATTTTAAATTCTTTCCTAGAGGCTATATGGATGTAGAATTGCTAGGAATAGGAAGTAAATTATAACTAGACATCGAAGACATTTAGTAAACTCAGGGGTAGTGATGGTATGCAGCAAGCCTGCCCATACCTTAATCGACAAGGGGGAATAGCACAACTTCGCCTCAGATGACTTTATCAAGGACCTGGAGGGCATCCGATATTACGAGGTAGTCACCAGGAGGGTGCGTATCCCCAATGGGATGGAGGTCCGGTCTATGGCAAAATGCCTTCTAAGGATAACCATTTATGGGTTAACCCTCGAAACTCCGGCGAAAATCTTAAGCTTGCCAAATTTCAATCTTGTTCTTGGAATGTCATGGCACACCTAGAACCACGCTCAGATTGATTGCCTAGCGAGGAAGGTCATACTCAGATACGACAACACTTATGTGACCTTCGAAGGTACTATTTTAGTCTCCCGCCATCTACTTTCTTCTATTCAGGCCGTCAAGGCCCACCTATAGGGGGACGAGGTCTATCAGGTGCTGTTTGAAATGACCAAGACCCAGGACCCTATGGTTAGCATCCAGTGGTACGAGATTTTGCAGATGTGTTTTCAGTGAAGTTGTTAGGGATACCACCGCATTGGGATAAAGACTTCCAGATATAGCTCGTGTCGGTGGCTAAGCCGATATCCAGAGCTCCGTATCATATGCCCTCGAAGGAGTTTGCAGAGTTTCGAAGCTAGATATAGGATTTTGTGGAAGCTGGGTTTGTCAGGCCGAGCTCCTCGCCATGGGGAGCTCCAGTATTATTTATGAAGAAGAAGGGCGGGATGCTCAGATTGTGCATTGATTACAGAGCACTTAACAAGCTGACGGTCCGGAACACGTATCCTCTGCCAAGGATCGATGAGCTATTTGACTAGTTTGAGGGAGCTCACTGGTTTTCAAAACTAGATCTAAAGTCAGGTTATTACCAGCTGCGGATTCAGGAGGAAATCTTAAAGACCTCTTTCTGCAGTAGATATGGACTATATGAGTTCACCGTGATGCCATTCAGGCTCACGAACGCACCGTCCATGATCATGAGTTTGATGAACTGGGTGTTCGAGGCTTATCTCAACTTATTCGTCATTGTTTTTATTGATGACATCCTCATTTACTCGAGGACGGAGGAGGAGCATGCTCATCATCTTGCACTTACTCTAGAGAAGCTCCGAGAGCACCATTTGTATGTCAAGTTCAGTAAGTGCCAGTTCTGGATGAAGGAGGTGGCTTTCTTGGGCCACATTATCAGTGGAGCAGGACTAGCAGTAGACCCAGCGAAGATCTAGGAGGTACGAGATTGGCCACCGTTGAAGATGGCCACCAATGTACGGAGTTTCCTAGGACTTGCCGGTTACTACCAGAAGTTCGTGGAGGGATTCTCCCGGATTGCCCGTCCTCTAACATCCCTGATGAAGAAGGAGACTCCTTTTGTTTGGACGCCGCAGTGTGAGGCTACAATCTAGGAGCTGAAGGGGCGGCTTACCTCAGCCCTTATCCTTTCCCTTCCATCTGGGAAGGAAGGATTTCAAGTCTATACAGATGTGTCGTAACAAGGATGGGTGTCGTTCTGATGCAGAACGGTCACGTGATAGCTTATGCCTCCCACTAATTGAAGAAACATGAGCAAAATTACCCGTTACACGACTTGGAGATGGGAGCAGTTATCTTCTCTCAAAGATCTGGCGTCACTACCTCTACGGTTTCCACAACAATATTTTCTCGGATCACAAGAATATTAAGTATGTGGATACGCATAAGGAGTTGAATATCTGACAGAGACAATGGGTGGAGTTCCTGTCAGATTATCAGTACACCATGCACTATCACCCTGGGAAGGCAAACGTAGTGGCAGGAGAAGAGCCTCAGTTGGGAAGGCAGATGTATTGATCTGGAGAGCCACCATATCAGGAGAAGAGCCTCAGCTGATGGCCATAGATTTGATACAGATGTTGGAGGACATGCAGATATCTCTGGTACTCAAGGACGATTGAGAGCTTTATGAGGAGTACTTGGCTGCGATGAGTGCCACCGACGACATATGAGATCGCATCAGAGACGGACAGATATTGGATGCGAGGATGGAGCTAATATTCAGGGCCTTGGATGAAGGTACGGTTGGGGACTAATCTCTGAGGGATGGGCTTCTATGCTTTAGAGGCAGAGTTTATATACCGGCAGGAGGCCAAATACGGGAGGATATCATGGCGGAGGCACATAGCAGTCGGTTCTCAGTACACCCGGGGATTACGAAGATGACAACTAACCTGAAGAGGACTATGTTCTGGCTGGGCATGAAGAAGGATATCACTTATTTTGTGATGCATTGCAAGCCTTGTCAGCTCATAAAGGCAGAGTGTAAGAGTCCGGCTGGATTATTGCAGCCACTACCGGTGCCGGAGTGGAAGTTCAATGACATAGCCTTGAATTTCATTCATGGTCTCCCTCGATCACATGTAGGAAACGATTCGATATGGGTGATCGTCGACAGGTTGACGAAGGTGGCCAGATTCATTCTTATCAGGAAGGATGCTCCGGTTGGAGATTTGGTACGGAAGTTTGTGGAGTAGTTTGTCAGCTATCATGACGTGCCAAGGTCGATTGTGTCGGATCAAGATGGATGGTTTACGTCTAGAGAATGGAGGTCAGTCTAGGCTTACCTAGGGTCCCGATTGACATTTAGTACAACCTTCAACCCTCAGACAGACGGACAGACAAAGCGTACCAACCGAAGACATGAGGATCTCTTGCGCTTATGCATCCTGGACCGCAGGGAGCCATAGGAGATACTGTTTCCATTGATCGAGTTCTCGTATAATAATAGTCATCAGTCTCGTATAGGCAGGGCCCCTTACGAGGCATTGCACGGACGGAGGTGCAGGACCCCACTATCTTGGATACAGGATGAGGATCCAAAGACACACGGCTCGGAGTTTGTAGAGGACACAGATGCTCAGGTGAGACTGATCTGGGATAGGATGTTGGAGGCCCAGAGAAGATAGGCCAAATATTATGATGTGCGGCATCGTCAGGTGGAGTTCAAGGTTGGAGATCGGGTCTTCTTGAAGATACGTCTGATGCATGGATTCTTGCGGGTATGCGGGCGAAAGAAGCTCAGTTCAAGGTATATAGGGCCCTACAGGATCCTGGAGTGGATCGGCCCCTTGGCTTACAGACTGGAGCTACCACCAGAGTTGGCGGGATTGCATGACATCTTCTATGTCTCCTCCCTTCGGAGGGCTCTACTATGGCCGGAGCAATAGATTTCTATCACAGATGGCCCAGTAGAATCAGATCGATCGGTTAGCCTGGAGTCGGTCAGGATTGACAACTCGATAGTGCAGGTCTTGCGGCACAAGAAGGTTCCGCTGGTCAAGGTTCTGTGGAGGAATCATGGGCAGTAGGAGCATACTTGGGAGCCACGAGATTTGAAGTAGCAGAAATACCCTGATCTCTTTGAGTCAGGTATACCTTTAACTTTCTTAGGGATGTTACATGCTTTAATTTTAGTAGAACCCCGTGGGCCTAACTTTAATTTCGGGGACGAAATTTTTATTTTTATGTATTGGGATTTGTAACATTTCTCAAACAACTAGACCCCTAAGAGTGGTTTTATCATGACTAGGTCATGACAAAACCCTAGAAAGCTCAAGAAGACTAGGTGAACTAGGGCATAAAGGTAGGAATCACCTTGGTTTGCCTATATCACAACCTCATCACCAAACCCGAGGGTTTGACTTTAGGGATTTAACTTGACCCCATGACCCCATCATAGCACTCCTAACCCTTTTGGCAGGTCCATTGGGCCACTAAGGACCCATTGGGGGCAACCCAAGTGATCAAGTTGACCAAAGTCAACCATAACCCTTAAGTGGTCAAAGTGCCCTATTATAGGTCAAATGACCACCAAGGTGGAAAACTAACCCTACCCAAGTCTCCCTAGGTCTTAGGGGACGTCAATGGGTCACTAAGGACCCATTGGGGTTAACCCAAAAGGTCAAATTGACCAAAGTCAACTCAACCCTAAAATGGGTCAAATTAACCCAAGTGGACCTAACCAAGCCCAATTCACTTGGGCTAAGCCCAATTGGAGTGTCCACAAGCTTTAGGAGGCTTATATTTACCGAAAAAGCCACTCAAATTCTAGAGGTGACTAGGAGAGAAAGCTCATTTTTCCTTTAATGGAGGAGAGAGAAAGAGAGAGAAAGAGGTCATTCATGGCCAAGTAAGGCCAAGGGCCTCCTCTCTTCAATTCCAATAGCTTGATCCATCTCCCCTGGTTAATTCCAAGGAGATCAACAACCATGGCTGGCCCCATTGGTGGCTGGATTCAAAGAATTTCAGTTGGCCGAAATTTCCTTCATGGCCATTATTGGCCATTGAAGCTTGACTCCTCCCCTCCCCCATTTGATAATTTTAAAAGCTTGCCCAGACTTAGAGAGGTCATTTGCACTCTTTCCCAAAAGATTTCAAGCCCTCTGGTAGTGTTGTTGTAGATCACCCGAAAGCACCACCACCGGCAATGGAGACACATCGATCGGTTCAACTTCAGCCACCCTAGAAGGTCCTGTCCTCCTCCTCTCTCTCTCTGTGGATGGATCTTCAATTGTTGGCCTCAAGGTTTGGATCCAATTGGACCCAAAATAAGGGAGCCGATAGCTTGGTTTTCAAGCTTTTTCTTCCATCAACATTTCCGGCACCTCCAGCCGGCCCACCTCCGCGAACCGTCAGCCACCACTTCAACAAAGGTGGTGGTGGCAGTGGCCGACCGGGAAAGGGCGTGGGTGGCTGGGAAATCATGGGTAAACACCACCCAGTACGGGGCAATCTCATCTATCGGCGCGCTAGCGAAGATGAACGGATGTCGTCGAATGTTGTGCCAAGATTCATGTCGCGCCTTTATATTAACAGGATTAATATTATTATCATTTCATTCTATCACACTATTTGCAGTATTTTAAATTAAATATTAAAAATATTTAGAGCACCCTACTGGAAAAATGATCAATATGAAAGTTGTAGACCTTGAAGTATAGCTTAATTTTAAATTAATTTCAACCTATTTGGATCAATGGTTGGACCACAACACTCAAAATGGTGCAGTCTATACCTAGGGGTTAATCAAAGACTTATTTTAATGCCCCCACTAAACCAGTTAAGCAAATGCCCTGAAATTTGGACTATAGGCTAATTATATAGACACGCTCATCATATCCAAAAATGGGAGTTTTTGGAGAATATTGATCTATAGTTTTTGTAAAAAATTAATAAATCATGTATGATTTAATTAAAGTGTCTATTGACCTCAAATACCTCAAATATTTTGGTGGATGACCCTTAGGGTCCTGGTAGGTCACTAGTAAAAATTGCAGCCCATTTGGGTTTGAATTGACTTGGAAATGGTTTGAGCAAAAGTTTGGCCCTACAAGGGGAAAATTAGGTCAAAAGTGCACTTGAATGATTGAGTGACCAATCCTCATCCAAAGTTGGTCAAACTTTAGCCACTAGCTTAACATCACACAAGACACCCCCCACAAGAGATTTTGGGTGATTTAGGGTTGGGATGCCCAAGAACACTAGTGTGTGCCCTAAGGTTGGATATTGAGCCTATTGAAGGACATGAGACCATATGTCCTAGGAATATATTGGAACTTGGTAGATGAGTTCATAGGGTGGAAATAAGCTCTAGGAAATGTTATTAGAATTTTTAGGAGCATTTAACCCCTCTGAAATATAAGGACCAATTAGGGAACTTCTACTCATAATTTTATTACATTATTATATGACCTTGGATGTTCATGAAACTTAGCCAGTGATCTTATATATTTATTATTAATCTCTGGAAATTTTGGTATGAACTTTTGGATTATATTTATAGAACTTCATTCACAAACCTAGTACTTGCCCTATTCGTGAGAAAAATTATTATGAGTTATTTACTCACTGAAAAATTATAAAATTTGGTTGAGAACTTTTTAAGGTTTCATCATACTCTGTGAACTTTTATAAAATTATTCGAAGTCTTTTTATATAAATTGCTTCACAAGTGCCTTAGTGTTTAATATTTTTAAATGATTTGTTTATGTGACCAAAGTTATTTAAAAAATTATTATTTTTGGTCAGTAGACTTTTCTGGTCATTTTTAACATTTGGTAAAATTCTCATAATTTTTGGATGATTAATTCTAACATTTCCTACTTTACCCTATGCTTGTGGATAATTAATCAACAATTTGTTTGGAGATTAAAACCTTTCTATAAAATTGTGAATTATAGTATTTACTATTATTTTGATTATACACACTTGTCATAATTTTGTTGAGGCCATATCTTGTCAAAAAAATTTACTTGGTGTTCAAAAGCTCAGTTGGCCTGATTTTACAGAAAATTTGATAAAAGCCAAATGAATTAGTAAAAATATTATCTTCTGGATTTAATCTTAAAATATCATGGCTGACCCCTAGTAATAATTTTAGGTCATTTGGATGAATATTTGGAGGGGTCACCATTCATGTACGTCATGTAGCTCATTAGGTCTGCACATAATAAGCTATAAAAATAAGATAACATGTAAGCCTTGGAATAGGAAGGTGGGATAGATGGTGTTCTTGGTATAATTTGGATATGAAAGAGAAGTCAGGTTGTGAGAGCCTGGTTGGCTAAGTTAAGTTTGTGCTCGGGATCGACGATAGTTCGTCTTTCCCTTGGAAGAAGTCTAATTATACTTAGGTATAGTTCAAGTGTATGATCAGGAGAGTTGGGACATGGGTAGATACCAACAATAATAAGTACCTTGCGAAAGGGATCTTTGGGCTTCAGCCCATCGAAGTTCCTAGTGCCCTCGAGAGCTCTTAACAGGGAATGCCCTGAGCAGTCAAAGGTTAACCTTAAACTGTAAGACTAAAATGTTAAAGAGCAATTAGTAAAAACTAGTGCTTCACATTCACTCACCCTGATGACTCGGGAGGTTAGTTTAGTTGGGTTATCCGAATGGTAGGCTCTGTGGTTGTGGAAATGGGCAAGTTAGCCTAGCGAGCCGAAGGCTTGGAAGGTAGTTGTAATGGAAAGGTTAGTCCGGGGAGCCGATGGATAAGGAATTCATGGTTGTATGTGCATAAGGTGGTGGGTCTACGGTATTTGACGGTTGTTCACACTGACGTTGATATGATGACTCGGCAGGTGTTGTTTTAACTTAGCTAAGGAAAAGGCTAGTGGGTTTGTCAGCATTAGTACGTGGTGACACTGGTGTGTCCTTCAGAGGCATACGTAAGGGTTAGGCTTGGTAGTGTGAATACCCGCCTAGGAGTGGTGTGGCTCAACCCACTGTCTACGTTGACCACTACAAAGGCTCCTGGGAGTGAAGCTAGCTTCCAAAATCGGGGAACTAAAGTTCTGTGCACATAGAGTCGTTTGTGTGTGTTTCACTTGTATGAACATATCATTAAAACCACATAACATAGCATATCATGTAATTATCATATTTCAACCCTTACCTCTAACGTCTAAATTTGTATGAGACTTTTTATACATTGGGCCTTGCAAAATGACCCCATAGTTTATAAGCTTGTGTGGGCGTGTTTATAAGCTATGGTTATTTTCCTCATGGTTATCTGTTACTTTTCTTTATGGTGCACTTTACTCTCTACTCTTTACTGCTCTATTACTATAGTATTTCTAGCTTGTGTTTCTTTTTATAGCACTGTGAATATTATTATATAATTGCTAGATTAGGTCCACCATCACCTGTTATTGTTTACTCTTCACCATCATAGCTTTATAATCATTCCTCACGTACAGTGACTAGGAGCCACTGGGGGAGGGGTGGAGGAAATCAGACTTAGTCTTTTTGACTAACAGTCAGTGGACCAAACATTTTAGGGGCTCTGGATGGGAGACAGGGAGCAGTAGTAGGAGCTGTAGTACCAGCGGAGTGCAGAGTACATGGAGGTGGGCCAGTCTAGCATAGGAGCACCAGCTTCAGGATCCGTAAGTGATTAGTACATTTTGTTCCGCGAGAGTGTTGTAGTGAGACCATGATGTACCGGGCATGAGCACGTTTATCTTTGTCATTTTTGTTTCATTTCTATGTGGACTGTGCTGTGTTTCAGCTTTTCTTATATTACATGTGATTGTGGACTTAGACTTATTTGCTCTAAATATATACTTCTATTTCTTTGGTGATCGTTTCTGCCGGCAGGATTGGCGTTTTGTAGTGGCGACCTTCCTGAGTGTTGGTGTCACCGCAAAACGGGGATTCTAGGCATAAGACCCCGGAGGCGAAAAAATGGGGTCTTACATAGGACTTTATGGGAAAGTGGTAGGCCTTGGAAATACCTTTTCAAAATGGGGGTTAAACTTAGCTTTTAGCAGTCTGTAGCTCTGGGAAATCCAGTTTCAATAAGCGGTGTTGTAAATGTTTAGATTTTAATGACTCATGAATTTCTCTAAAATTATTTATCGGAAGCTTTGGAAAACTGGTAGATAATTGCTTGATGACAATATGGACTCCCCATATTTAGTTTATAATTTTGATATATACTTGATGTGAATTATCAATATAATGTTGTAGATTATTGGGCCATAAATGGTTACCGTGAAGATCCGATTGAGCTGAAATTTTGTGTAAACACTCAAGATGCTAACCATGACACAGAGAAGAAATATTCAAGGGATTTGGGGTTGTCATAACCTCTTTATTACTCACTTGTTTGATGACTTATTGGCGATGGTAGGATATGATGTATCCTAGGTCATATTATGTAAGGATACAGTTGGAAGTCATTGGGAGCTTTGCGGCTCGTTGGTACATGCAGAACGCCTGAGTGTATGCCAATACACGGTTGTTGAATAATCCCAAACTGAGGATTTCTTTTGGCAGCTATACGGGATTACCGATCATCACACAGACGGAAGTTGGCAGATAGAGCTTGGATAGTTGGCCATGTTTCTTTGTGGCTTACTTCCCAAAGACCCCTTCCTTGATAGTCGAGTCGGTTGGGCTGGGCTCTTTGGTGTTTACTTCTCAAATACCCCTTTTGTGTTGCTTTAGGCTAGTTAGGTTAGGCTCTTGGTGTTTCTTTATCCAAGACCCCTTCCATGTCGCTGTACATAGGAGCTCTGATGTTGGTGTTGTTAGTGTTGAGGCTTACAGAAGCTTGGGTCTGGTAGTGTGTATGCCCGCTTAGTAGTGGAGATGTCCGCTCCACTATCACCGTTTGGCCACGACGGATGATACCTGAGAGGTTTGCTACCTCTCGAAAAGGGAGGAATAAGCTCTATATTGACATAGCAAATTAGGGTGCATGTGTAAACATGGGTGAGTCATCATACATTTATTGTATTGCATTTCACCTCATAATATTCTCATCATATAAATTAGTATGAGCTATTTTATATGATGAGTTATTTTTACTGTACTAGACCCTTAACTTATAAGGCTGTATGAGCATGCTTATAAGTTAAGTTCAATTCAGTTCTTATATTTCTGTCATTTGATGCAATGCTAGTATAGATGTACTTTATATACTCGATGATACTCCTTGTTATTGTTTGTTTTCTTACTGAACTGTTAATGTAAGATAACTGCCCGATTATTAATACATCTAGTCACTTGCTTATTATATTACTATTTATATTGTGTTCCCTTTTTCTTCCTTCCACCCGGTGCCTAAGAGTCGCCATGGTGAGAGGATTGAAGTCACTTAGTTTTTATAACTAATGGTTGCTACACCCACTTTTTAGGACACCCCACCGACGGAGTAGTAGTAGCACCCCGTGTAGGAGGGCAGTCAGGCCATGGGAACATGACCTGAAAATACGATACCTTCACTCCCCTTAGTGACATATATGATCTTTAGAGCATTTTGATGTAGCCTCTTGGCAAATTTTGTACTCTGATATATACAGGATCTTGTGTAGCTTTTTTATTATTGTATTATTCTGGACTTTTGCTTATTATGGATTATGACTTATGCGTTTTTCTCTTATTGATAGGTTGGCTTAGTGATATCAAAAATTAGCTGGCAGATTAGGCGACTTATGGTACAGATTAGCCTGTGTGCTGATGCTACCGCAAGGTGGCTTTTTTGGGCATAAAAATCCCCTCAGTCGTGTCTTATGTTCTGGGAGGGGGTTCTTACATTTAATACCCCTTGGAAGACAAGTCAAAATGATGAAGTTGACAATGTTTCGGTTGCTACTGCCGATAGTATCGATATTGCAAACGCTATTACGCAACCAGACAGCAAAGGTAAGATGCACAACTCATCAAGTGCAATTATCGGGCAATATCTCTACTACTTACTCTAGTACTCATGATAGAAAATGATAGATCCTAATGAAAGGAAAGTCTTCCAATCTTGGAAGTATGGTGTAAAAAGGAAAGTGCTACTGCCGAGCGGTATCACTAACACCACGAGGTTTCTTTTGGAGAGACCATTTTTGGAAGAAAAAGTTGCCTAAAATGCGGATTTCCAAAGGTAGAGAATTTGCCTAAAATGTTGATTTCCAATAATAGAAAAGTTTCCTAAAATGCTGATTTCCAAAGATGGAAAATGTTTCCTAAAGTAGCTATCGCTAGGTGGCAGTACTAATGCCGGTGTTAGTTTTTGTGCCTATAAAAAGAACATTCCTCCTCCTTTCAGATTGACGACAAAGATAATGACTTGAGGCGAGAACTATTGTACCTTTGTGAGAGCATCTTCCATGCTATCAAGAACTCCCATCAACACTCATAAAGGATACAAAATCAAAGGAGGATTGTACATGCATATTCTATACAGAGGACATTCTCAACAACTGTAGCAATTCATGGAGAACCTTCGTCATCTTTGAGTTCATTATATTTAGTGAGTTTTAAATATTGTTGTATTTCTTTTATTTCCTGATTGTTGTAAATTCTCTGCAGGTAGGAGCGAGTAAGTCTTGCGAGGCTTAGGGGGGAAATCGTCCGGTGTGGATGTTGGCTTTCTGGGAGGATTTCGCAATTCACCGCATGTTGTTGCGACTACGTATAGGGTAGATGTAGGGGCGATTCGAGGCCATATCTCGGAGAGATAGGCTATAACCAACCGGTCCTTAGGAGAATTGTCGATATAAAAAACCAAAAGGTTTTTATTACCGCCTCGATCCCAAATGTCATTGAGATCTCAATTTTATAATCATCACTTTTGGAATAAAAATATTTTTTTCTCATTGCTTGTTCACACTCTTTATATTTTAAGCTCCAAAGAAAGAGGAACTTTTATTACTAATGTCGGCAGTATCGATACCGCTGACGATATGAATAGAAATTCAAAATCTAACTTTATTCTTATCCTTAAACTAAACATTACTAAAAAACCCTTATTCACCCCAAATCTAAGGACGTCGTAAGATCCAACAACCTGTCGCATAAAAACCATCACCTTGGGACACTTCTCTTTTTGTGGTAAAAATTTGTCAAGCAAGAATGTCTAGATCTAGCAAGTGGAGTATGCTTAATGCTATCGTGCCTTGCAGGGAGACTATGGGCTTGCGGTCTTCTCCCAACAAGATGAATAAGGTAGTGGTCATGAAGACCATGGCTTCTATCCGCAAGACCAACGAGGGATCCAAGAATTCTAAGGCTTCATTTGGGGGGATTTATTTTCACCGGTCAAGCGATTACGACCGCATGAACCAGACCTTAATTATGTTCCAATTCATGTGGTCATAACCGCTTGACCGGTGAAAATAAGTGGCCCCAAACAGAGCGTAATACTACGATCATGATTGCACCTAATATGGCAGAGCCTGTGGTTAAGCCTTCAAAGACAGTGCATGAGTAGGTAGAAATCTAAAAGAGTGCAGAGGCTCCAAATTTGACGGAAGGCGCAATGGTAGTCGTTGATGCTACAACAATTTTTATTGTTTATCTAGCGGCCTCCTTTGATGTGGATGTCACACCACCCCTTCTGAGGAAGTGAATATAGGGATCCATGGGCTGGCAATCATCAGTATTGATACCAAGGAATCCTTGGTCACATAGAAGGTCACTGTAGAGAAGGTAGACCCATCGACTGTGATTGATCTAGATCCTACTTGGCAAAATCCATCTATGAAAAGGAGAAGAAGCTGACCAAAACTGTGACTGAGAAGTTAAAGAAAACATGGGGGAAGTGTTTATCGTGGGAGTTAGTGGGAAGAAAATAAAACAACCTGCAATGATGACTATTGCAGAAGAGAGAATATCAAAAATTTGAGGCAAAAGTAGCAAGAAAATAAAAAGAAGTCATCCACCTAGATGGTGACGGGAAAGCTTTCTTTCACAGTGTTTGAAGAAGGCGATAAGTCACAACGTTCCACTGAGGTACTTGTTACTGATCATGGAGACAAAACTAGTATCTCTGTGGCGTTGGACGAGCTTAATGACATCCTTCCAAAAGAGATCAGTATGGACTGCATAGCGGTTAAAATTGACCCTTCAATTAATGATGCATTTGTGCAAGAGCTGGAGGCACTAGAGGATGGGAAGGCCATAACGATCTCTACTGACGACATAATGGATGATGTAGATGAGTTGAGGGGGAAACTGGAAGAAATGAAGGCTGCACTGGCCGCTATGTTGGAAACGTGAATGGGCTCCCACACACACTTCTCTTCCTTATCAATCAACCCACTTCAAAACAAGCACACCACAAAAGTAATCAGCGAGACCACTTGGCGAGACTGCCAAGTCACGCGGTAAGCTCCCAGCGAGATCCCCTCTCCACGGCGAGATCTACTCGGGCGAGCACCTTCCCGGTGAGAACAACTCTGGGCGAGATCAACTCCTCTCAGTTGGCGAGATGGAACTCGTGGGAGAGAGCACAACTGGCGAGACAATACCCCACTCGCGACTAGACCTCCTCCGGCGAACACACACCCGACGAGCTCCTTCTCGCACAGCGAGAACACCTCTCTGCCCCATCTACCTCTTCTACCCGCTCGGACTCGGCGAGTCAGTTGTCGCTCGGCAATCTCTCTTACCCGCTCAACAAGCTCACCAGCTCTACAGCGCTCCTCAAACACAAAAACGAAAGTGGGAAGACTTTTCACTATTTGAGCAACTATCAAAAGAACTACAACATACCTATTTATAAGCTAACCCAACAAATAGAAAACTGAGACGTGGTGACATTAAATGTCACTCTCCTAACCACTATCTCCCTTCATTAAACATAAAACAACTCAAAATAATAATTTCAAAACATTTTAAGACTTGTTGACCCTGTCAACAAAGTTGAAGTCCAACAAACTCCCCCTCAAACTTGGCAGCACATGCTGAGTTTGCCTTTGAGCTTCAGAAATGTTTCCACCTTCAAATCCTTGAAGAAGATATCTGCGATCTGCTCTCCGGTGGGGCAATACACCACTTCAACCGCCTCTTGCTCCACTTGCTAACTTAGGAAGTAGTACCTCATATCGATATGTTTGCTACGTCCATGTAGCACAAGATTCTTTGTGAGCTGGATGGCCGACATGTTATCAACATACATCATCATAGGGCCATCCTGCGGATGATATAGCTCCTCCAAGATATTCCTTATCCAAATTGCCTGGCAGGTACAGGCTGCTATTGCTATATACTCTGCCTCACAAGATGATAAGGCAATCGTTGCCTGCTTCTTCGAACTCCATGAGAACACCCCTGTTCCCACATGGAAAGCATATTCGGAAGTGCTCTTCCGATCATTCATGTCACCGTCGTAGTCGTTATCCGAGTACCTTACTAACTTCAGCTCTTCTCTAGTAGAATACTTCAGGCGTTGTCCTCTCATCCCATTCACATATCTCAAGATCCTCTTCGCTGCCGTGAAGTGGTCCTGCTTTGGCTCCTCTATGTACCTGCTTACTACCCCAACAACATACATAATGTCGGGCCTGGTGAAGGTTAAGTAGCATAGGCTTCCCACCAGGCTCTTGAACAACGTGGAATCGACTGCTCCCTCCTTCGAGTCCTTCCTCAGCTTTAGTCCCGGATCAGCGGGGGTGGAGATAGCCTTGCTATCCTCCATCCTTAACTTCTTCAAGATTTCCTCAATATACTTCTTCTACGAGATGAAGATACCATGTTAACTCTACTTCACCTCTACACCCAGGAAGTAGTTGAGCTCTCCCAGGTCCGTCACTCAAACTCTCTCTTCATCGTTCTCTTAAAGTCTTCAACCATAGTAGGTTTGTTGCCAGTGAATATCATATCGTCTATGTATAGACATTTGATCATCATATTACTGTTCTTCTCAACCTTCGTGTAGATGGCATATTCATGAGGGATCATATAGCCATACTTTTGGAGGTATTCATCAATCCTTCCATTCCAAGCATATGCACCTTGCTTTAGCCCATGCAATGCCTTGTCCAGCTTGCACACCTTCCTCTCTTGCCCTTTCACCACATATCCTGGAGGCTGCTCAATGTACACATCTTCCTCCAGGTACCCGTTTAGGTAGTCCGACACTGCATCCATCTGCTGGATCTTCCACCCATAGTGAGCTTCCAGTGCGATGATCATCTGAATGGTGTCAATCCTTACCACTGTTGCAAAGACCTCGTTGTAGTCCACCCCTTGGACTTGCCTATTGCCCTTTACGATGAGCCTTGCCTTGTGCTTCTCCACTTCTCCATCTTTGGCCACTTTACCTTGTAGACCCACTTCACCCCAAGGGGTTTGTGTCCAGCAGGTGGATCAACCAACCTCCACGTTTCATTCTTCTTTATAGATGCAATCTCCACATCCATGGCTTTCTTCCAAGCCTTTTCTTGGGCAGCTTCATCATATGAGTGCGGCTAACAATCTGCAAAGAGATAATATAAAGAAAAGTTGTTAAGTGTCGGTGTCGTCTCCTCATAGATCTCCTTCAACCTCCTCATCCTAGGTTGAGGATGATCATCTTTGCTTCCACTGGTGCTTTCTCCACCAGATCTGCAATCACTAGTACTTACTCCACTTGAGCAGGGGGTGAGAGCTCCCCCTGACTCTCCACTAGGTGGTGATGGTGGCTCAGCTCCACCCAATTCAGCTCCAGCTTCCTGACCACCCTCCTCTTCTTCATCATCAAAGAACATCCCCTTGATGCTCCTCACCGCTTCATCCCAGATCCAACAGCTATCTTCTTCAAACACAACATCCCTGGGGATTATAGCCTTCTCTGTCACTGGGTTGTACAACTTGTAAGTCTTACTCATTGGAGCGTAGCCTAGAAAAATGCACTTCTCACTTCTGTCATCTAGCTTCTTCCTTCTCTGGTCCGGGACATGAGCATAAGCTACACATCCGAAGACTCTTAAATGCTTCACGCTCGGCTTCCATCCACTCCATGCTTCAAACGGAGTCATGAACTTCACACTCTTCGTGGGGCATTGGTTTAGCAAGTACACAGCCACTTGCACTGCTTCTGCCCAGAACTTCTTTGGCAACCTGAAAGTGTAAAGTTTTCAACCTAAATCACCTAGAGGGGGGTGAATAGGTGAATCGTGCGTCTATTTGCGGAATAAAAATTTTAGCGATCTAGCATAAGAAATCAAGCAATCACAGAAAGACAAGAAGATTTATAGTGGTTCCCCAATCTTGGGTACGCCCACTTTACCTCACCGATCTAGCAAATCACTAGACTCGGCTACTCCACTATCTCGGATTGAAAACAATCCTACGCCTCAGAACAAAGTTCCTACAAACTCGATCCAAATGGATCTACACTCGAAAGATAAAACTTCCTACAAACTCGGAGAACAACACTCCTACAATCAGAGAATAATCTCCTACAAGATAACAACAAGATTTGAAAATACAAACAAGAATTTCTCTCAGATCTGGAAATATTCAGCCATAGGTCTTCTTCTTGAAATTTGCGGCTCTTTCAAAAACTGTTGAAGAAGACTTGACGATCTGACATGAGAAAGCTTTGACCTACTCGATCAAGGAGAAGATGATGATCCCTTGAACAGCAAGTCTTCTTGGATCGAAAGCAGAAAGATCGATCTACTCGATGAGCGGCGGCGGCGGCTTCAGAATGTTTTTTTTTGGAAAGAGAATTCCGATCCAGAAATTTAGAATGTACGGATTTTCGCTCCTTGTAATTGTTAGGGTTTGGTCTTAATGAAAAAACTTTATATACGATTACCCTTAACGGCTAGAAAAGACATTAATGACGACACGTGGACCAATCACGTCAAGTCATTTGAAAATCTCGGTCGTTCTGGACTTAACATAATTTTCTGAAAAATTCAACTAACAGTTCTCGAGAAGTGCCTTTAATTCTCAAGAACTAGAAACTGAGTTCTTGAGAGCTATCAGGACTTCTCGAGAACTATACTGCTTGGAAGAAATCTGGAATTCTCAAGAACAAGAAGGCTGAGTTCTCGAGAACTAATTGACTTCTCGAGAACTATGGAGACTTCTCGAGAACTAACACTTAGAGAGATTTCTGTGGCAACTTTGACTATTTGAGAAATAGGGATGGCAGTTCTCGAGTACTTAAGCCAAGCTTCTCGAGAATAAGATAGACTTCTTGAGAACTATAATTGAGACTTCCCGAGAACTGGCCAAGACTTTTCGAGAATAAAGAAGACTTCTCGAGAACTAAAAAGACTTCTCGATAACTCTGACTTAGAAAAATTCTTGAACCTGTCTGGACTTCTCGAGAACCAAAAGCTGGGACTTCTCGAGAACTCTAAGGACTTCTCGAGAACTAAGAGGCTAAGCTTCTCGAGAACTCAAAGGACTTCTCGAGAACTAAAAGGACTTCTCGAGAAGTGTACTTAGAGAATTTTCTGAACTTTTAGAAGAAATCTTTCTCTTCTCTTCAGGAGTCCAATCTTCATTCCATGATCCAAGGTTTGAATATGAAGTGTATCCCAATAGAGAGGTTACATATGAGTCAACACCTTGGCTCACACAGTGGGGGATTACACTATATGGTCTTGTTTTCATGACCCACTGTAGACTGACATTGGTCTACACTTAGCAATGGTAATCTGCAAACACACAGCTAAAATAAGGATATCAAATACAACTTAATTCATCTTAGTTCAAGGGTGACTTCATGCAAATCTGGATTATTGTGGATGTAATACCCAACAATCTCCCCCTATTTGTAGAAGTTAGAACCCTCTACACTAAGGTGAATTATGACAATTAAGAAAGAACTGAAAATGAAAACAACTAAAGCTAAATGCAATAAGAGATTGATTGAAGACATAATTAGGCAAAACTAGAGATAGTATATATGTAATGTTTTAGATTTCTAATCAACAATAATTTCATCCAAATTCTCAAAAACAGAACAACAAGAGTTCATTCTTTGCTTTGATGTTGTTTGTCCTGCTTCTCTTGATGTCTCCTCTGATAGCTGAAGGGTTTAGGGTAGTATCTAGGAGGCTTAGGAGGAGCTTTGGGATTATTCCTGCCAAACTCTTTATCATATATCCTTCTCTTGGTCATGAACTTCTCATATAACTCCCACTCAGATGAGCTGTAGTGGAGATTTCTATTCTCATTGTAGTCCATCACGAATTTAATAGTATCAAGAATTTAGCTTTTAGAAGTGGGGCTCCAAACTTCAGCAAACTCTTTTGCTTTCCTTTTCTTTGCATCTGGCTGGGGAATGGACTTGCTTGCAAAAGTACCTTCTCCATACTTTCTCTTCTTAGAGGTGTGAATCTCTGGTAAATCCTTAGGAATAATGTCATCCCAAACCTGGTCATAGGAAGCAGGAGGAAGATCCTAATCTTCTGGCCTGGGAGAGAAGGTAGGAATCTGAGGTTGAGGCATTTGGGTGTATTTACCTTCAGCAAGGGGGTTCAGATGATGTGGAATCACATTAGGATCAGCTTGAAAGTCAGGGAATATCAGATTGTGCATCAAGACTGTAGTGTCATAAGTATGGAATTTCACTGATTGGATTTTTTCTAAAACATTCTTATTTATCTCAGTCAATTTCTCATTCCAGAGAGATTTTGCATCTGCAGTATGCTTTTCCACTTGTTCTTTCACTAGGCTCTCCCCCTTTCTAATTTCTATACAAAGCTTTTCTATGGTGTCTTCTTTGAATGTACCAATTTCCTCACAGATCTTCATTACATGCTCTTGAGCTTTCTTTTCCAACTGAATTTTATTATTTGCTAGAGTGACAGACTGGTCCATGACCTGACCAATACTGGTAATGGTGTGGTCAATGGCTTTGCCACCAATTTTGAATAGCTCTTTAAGAGAATTTGTATTGTTTTAAATCTCTGCAAATCCTCTGCTCATTTCCTTTTCTAGAGAGGTGACTTGATCTTTGACTGACTGGAAAGATTCATCAAAATATTGCCTTTGGGCAGCCAGCATACCTTCAATCTTAGATAAAATATCTGAACTTACAGTTTGAGCAACAGCAGCAGCAGGAGTGGCAGAAACAATGGTAGTAGGAGGGGTACTAGATGTAGCAATCTGAGGTGGAGGAGGAGCTTTCCATGGAGGAATTTCTTCTATAACCACAGAGCTCTGGGCTCTTACATTATGAGACACTGTATCAACCTCCTCATCAACAAATCTTGGGAGGGAGAAGTCAAGGTTCCTGAAAGGGGCTTCCACCTCTTCCTCTTAAGTGAGAAGGATGGTCTCTGGTGGAGTAGATGCTTTCCTTGGAGAGGGAGAAGGAGGTGGAGTAGCTTGAGTTGTGGGTGGTGGAGAAGATTCTTTTGATGGTTCTGCAGAGGTTTCTTTGTGAAGGGGAGAAAGTGGTTCATCTGACATGAGTTCTTCAATCATGTTGTCAATGGCTGCACTTGTGTCCTTGAGGGTGTCCTGTCCTGGAACATCTGATAGGATTGCATCTGGAGAATATGCCACAGGGCTCCTGATTGGAGATCTCACTAGGAATCTGAGAGGACTACTGATGGGTGATCTGCTAGCTGGTCTGGCTGGAGAGGAAGGAATAGGTCTGCCAGTAGGAACAGAGGCTGTAGGCTCCCCCTCAGTTGCTGCACTAGAAGGTTTAGCAACATGATGAGAAGAGGGAGATGGGGTCCTGACCTTAAAGGCAGAAGCTGCAAGTTCCTTAGCTAACTGCTTGGAGCTCTTCAGCTTGAGTTCCCATCTATGAATGGAGGCCAAAGAAATCTTCTTCAAGTGATGAACTGGAGTGCCTTTGGAAATTTTGAAAGTGACTGGATCAATCTCACTCAACAATAAAAAGATTATCCTTGCAAATTTGGGATCCTGAATGCTATCCCTAATCATCTCAAATACCATCATGCCAAATTGAAATTTCTTTCTACAGATTACAGCTATCATAACACCAAACAAATCATTTGTTATGAAACTAATAAACTCTGTTCTGTACCATAAGATTTTTCCAATTATATCTGCCAGAAGTTTTCCTACATCATTGAAAAGATTTCTCCTTAAGGAGTTGAATTCCACAGAAACTCCACAGAAGGAGTAAGTTCTGTCATAATCTTCAAGAGTTAGGTCATCCTCTTCATCCACAATGGGCATCTTTAGATGCTTTGAAACTTTGATTTTATCCAACTTGATTTTGATCCCTTTGAATTTGGTTTTCAACACTGTACCATTTCGCCTCACCTTGGCATTCCGGAAGAATTCTTCGACATCTGGAAAAACAATCTTGCAGGGTTCTGAGAGAACGAACATCAGTCTGGCAGTGTCCAGGAGAAGAAGCAAGTTCTATAAATCATCTGAAATGTCTGCAATTCCTTCGACGACAAGTTCACTACTGACTCCTATCTTTTAACTTTGTGACATGGACGCTGACGGCGGTGACGGACGGAGCGCAAGACGATGGCTGCGACGAAGCTGTTTGTCGGCGGAAGACGAAGAGTTTTCGAGAAGAGGAAATTTGAAATGTCGGTTGATTATTGATTTCTAAAACTTTATATATATATATAATCCTAGTAATGTCAATTAAGTGTCTAATTAATCTAGGGTTAGGACTGAAATCAAGCGGGTTTTCGAAAATAGAAGAAATTAAACATAAGTTGAAAAGAGGACGGGCATTTCTCGAGAAGTAGGTTTAGTTCTCGAGAGCCGTCAGTATACTTTTCGAGAAGTATGATATAGTTCTCGAGAGCTTAATAGACTTCTCGAGAAGTAGCGCCTAGTTCTCGAGAGCTTTCAGAGTACTTCTCGAGAGGTAGAGTAATTAGTTTTCGAGAACTTAAGGGACTTCTTGAGAGACAGACTTTTGCTCTCGAGAAGTTGAGTAAGTTTTGGAGAACTAGTACTTTACTTCTGGAGAAGTAGGCTGAGTTTTTGAGAACTAGATTCCTCTTCTCGAGAAGTAGTCTAAGTTATCGAGAACTGTTACTTCACTTTTCGAGAGGTATACTTTGTTTTCGAGAGCTACCTTCCTCTTGAGAAATTTCCGACCTTTTTGAAAAGTCCTAGATTCTTGATCCTTGAACTGTTCCACTTTGGTCCATTCTTCTTTGTTCAGTACCCCAAGTTCAGTTTTGAATAAATTGAACTTGGTCTCATCCAGCAGCTTTTTGAAAAAATCTGCAACTTGCCGATCTGCTGGCACGTACTGCATATTCACATCCCCTTGCTCCACATGCTCCTGGATGAAGTGATATCTGAGCTCGATGTGCTTTGTCCGGCTGTGCGAGACTGGGTTGTTTGCGATTGCGATCGCGTTGGATGAGTCACAGAACAATGGAATGTCTTTGACCTTCATATTGTAATCTTCTAGCTGATTCTTGAGCCACATCAACTGTGCACAACAACTGCCAGCAGAAATGTATTTTGACTCGGCCGTTGAGATTGTGAAATAATTTTGCTTTTTTGCTGCTCCAAAATATAAGCCTTCTTCCTAGGAACTGACATGTCCCGGAAGTTCTTTTCCTGTCATCTTTGCTACATGCAAAGTTTGCATCTGAAAAACCAATTAGTTCGCTGTCATTACTTCTTGGGTACCATAAGCCAAGATTCGGTGTACCTTTAAGGTATCTCAAAATCTGCTTTGCAGTAGCATAGTGAGATTCCTTACAGTTCACTTGGAATCTAGCACAGACACATGTAGAGAACATTATGTCTGGTCTACTGGCAGTAAGGTAGAGCAAGGATCTAACTATGCTTCTGTACTTGGTTTCATCAAAAGGTTTCCCTTTCTCATCCACATAGCTGAGGCCATTGGAGTCCTCATAGAGATTGCACTCTCCATTCCGAATTTCTTAATAAACTCCTTGGTAAACTTAGTCTGAGAGATGAAAATTCCATCTTCAGATTGTTTCACCTGAAGTCCTAAGAAATACTTCATCTCTCCCATACTACTCATTTCAAACTTCCCTTGCATAAGTTTAGAAAATTTTTTGCAGAGGTTGTCGTCTGTAGAACCAAAAATAATGTTATCGACATAGATTTGCACTAGCAAAATCTTGCCTTTAATTTCCCTAAGAAATAATGTCTTATCTATCTTTCCCCTTGTGAACTTGTTCTCGAGGAGAAAGGTAGATAGCGTTTCGTGCCAAGCTCAAGGAGCTTGTTTCAAATCATACAGCGCTTTTGATAATAAATAAACATACTCAAGAAAATTAGGATCAACGAAACCTGGGGGCTGTTCCACGTACACCTCTTCCTTTATGTCACCATTAAGAAGGAAGACTTCACGTCCATTTGGTAGACTGTGAATCCCTTCAGTACAGCATAAGCCAGGAACAGTCTGATGGCCTCCAGTCTTACCACTGGAGCGTATGTCTGGTCGAAGTCGATCCCTTCTTCTTGACGATATCCTTTGGCGACGAGTCTGGCCTTGTTCTTTATGATCGTCCCATTCTCCTCCAACTTGTTCATATAGACCCATTTCGTTCCGATGACATTCATACCTTTGGGTCTTGGAACAAGCGTCAAAACTTTGCAGCGCTTGAACTGATTCAATTCTTCTTTCATGGCCAAGATCCATGATATGTCTGCGTTTGCTTCCTCAAACTTATTTGGTTCAACCTGTGAAAGAAAACTTAAATATAGATTCTCATTAGTTGTACCTCGACGAGTTCTGACACCATCCCGAGGATCTCCTATGATCTGGTCCATTGGGTGATCCTTCAGATGTTTGAGCTCTAGATTCCTCGCATCTGGACTTCTTCAGCCACTGGAGTGACTTCATCAACTTGGACAATATTTTCATCTTGATCCTCTACCTCTCCAATAGGGGTTAGAGAGGTAATATTGATGAACTTTTCATCTTTACCTTCGGTCAATTCATCCAAGCTGATCTCTTTAAGCCTTGTACCTGCATCTTCAACAAGCACACTAGACGATTCGCCTTACAGCAAGCTCGTCTCATCAAATACAACATGTATGGATTCCTCTACAACCAGAGTTTTTCTATTGAAAATCCTATATGCCTTACTATGGCTACTATATCCTACAAAAATACCTTCAAAACTTTTCTAACTAAACTTGGTAGTATGATGCTTACCATTGTTAAGCACGAAGCATTTACAGCCAAAAATTCTAAAATATAAAACTGTTGGTTTTCTGCCTTTTAGAAGTTTATAAGGTGTCTTATCGTGATTCTTGTTTATGAGGGCTCGATTTTGCTCGTGGCATGCAGTGTTGACGGCTTCAGCCCAGAAGTACTTCGGTAGTGAAGCATCACTCAACATAGTCTTGCAGGCCTCTATGAGTGTTCTATTCCTTCTCTCAGCTACTCCATTTTGCTGTGGAGTACGAGGAGAGGAAAACTCATGAAAGATACCTAGGTTTTCACAAAATTCTGTCATGGCCCCAGATTTGAACTCCATTCCATTGTCACTTCTGATTTTGACTACGGAATAGTTGTATTCATTCTAGACCTGCCTGCTAAAATTTGTAAAGATATCGAAGGTATCTGACTTGTGTTTCAGAAAGAACACCCACGCAAAATGCGAGTAGTCATCAACAATTACCAATGTATAATCCTTACCTCCTAAACTTCTAATTTGCAGTGGACCGAACAAGTCCATATGAAGTAGGTGTAAACACCTATTAGAGTTTTTTCCTATAATGCTTTTAAAGGTAGCCCTTGTTTGCTTGCCTTTACGCATGCATGACAAGGTCTCTCTTTGATGTGCTTGACATTTGGGGCATCACGTACTAAGTTTTGGGAGAATAATTTATTAATAGTTTTAAAATTAATATGTGTTAGCCTCTTGTGCCATTGGTCACCAAGAGACGAACTATCTTTAGCCAAAAGACACACTGGTGTGGAAGAATCTATAGAAATGAAATTTAAAAAAAATATGTTCCTGCTTCGAGTGCCTGATAGAATTGTTTCCATATTGTAAACATACTTTATCAAGCACTTGTTAGCGTGGAACTCAACTATGTATCCTTTGTCGCATAGTTGACTTATGCTTATGATATTGTGTTCCAATCCCTCCACATAAGCTATATCCGAAAAGGATATACTACCGTTAGTGATCATACCGTAGCCTTTAGTTATCCCTCGGTCTGAACCTCGTAAGATGACCTTTTGTCCGTTGCAGACTGGAGTGAAATTCAAGAGTAGGCTTCTTGTCCCAGTCATATGCAAAGAGCATCCACTGTCCAAGTACCAGATTGGCATTTTGGTGGCCTTTGGACATACCTGCATTCATGATCACTTTGCCTTAGGGACCCAAACATGTTTGGGTCCTTGGTCTTGGGTTAGAACACTCCCCCTATGAAGATTAGCATTCTGAGTGGTCAATCTCATGTTGCCAACTTGAGGAGTAGTAACCTTCCTGGTATTAAACCAATAATCGATGGCAAAATGACCAATTTTGCCACAGCACCAACAGTCAAACATGTTGTATCTTTGCCTTATGTACTCCTTCTTGACCTTTTGAGATGGTGGTATAGCAGGGGTAGCACTCTTGGAGGAGGAGGCTTCATGGTGATGGCAGTCACATGATTTCTTCTCCTTCAGAGGCCTTTCCCCAACGAGCTTTACTTTAGGTGCTTTCTTGAAGTTGTGGCCATGATTATAAGGACCATAGCTCTGAAGAATCACTTCTTCATAAGGTGCCTTAAAGACACTCTCACCAAAGTTCCGAGGGCGAGTCCATCCTTGGTACCGAGTCTTTGGCTCTACATAAGTAAGCCTGGTTAAGTGACCATAGGACGAGTCTAGATCAAACTTATTTGTTGGAAAGATAACTTTCTTAAAGACAGTCTGATCTAGAGGGGCTTTCCGCTTTTCTTTGGCCAAGGTTTTCTTGGCGGCCTTATTCTTCTGTTGAGCCTTGTTTCTCCTAGAATATTTACTAGGATCGGCAATATGGCCTAGTCCAGCTCCTTGGGCCTTAGCTGAGAATTCAACAACAAGTGGAAGAACTGTCTTAGGCTTAGAGAAACTTTCAACAAGTTTCTTCTTAGCCTCGAGTTGTTTTTCCAACTCTTTGATGATTTAATCTTTAAGGTCGAGGTGCTTAAGAGCTTGATTATATTCTTCAATAGCAAAATTGAAGTTCTCTTGAAGAGAGTCAGTCTTAGCGACTTCTTCTCTCAAGGTGCTCTCAATAGCCTTTAGAGACTTAATCTCTTTAGCCTGAGTTTTCACGACTCGGTGACATTTGTCGTAAGTCATGATCAACTCCTTGTACTGGGCCATAAGTTCTGACTCATCGTCAGAAGAGCTGTCCTCATGATCATGCTCAGAACTTTCAGATTCAGAGAGAGGAGTGTGAGATTTTACCTCCCCAGTAAACAGGGGCTCTTATTCGTCATTTGATTGAGCCCTGAGCCCAAAGTAGGCTTCCTCTTCTTCACTCAACTCAGATGAGTCAGAGTCACCTAGAGTTTTACCCTTCTTGGCCAACAGGCTCTTCTCTGTCCTCTTCTTGTTGTATGAGGACTTATTTTCCTCTCTTTTGCAACCCTCCTTCTTCTTGTGGGGGCAGTCAGCTATGACGTGACCTAGTTTGTTACAGTAGTAGCAATCAATATCAGTAGAAATCTATTTGTTCTATTTAGAGGTATACCTGTCATGGCTACTTGAGCCTTTCTTTCGTTGATCACCGTCATGTCATGATCTTCTGTATGAGGCATCCTTGCCTCTCCACTACTTCTTCTTGTTCAAGAATTTCTTGAACTATCGAGAGAGCAATGAGAACTCTCCTTCAGATAGTTCTGAGTCTGAGGTGCTTGGCTCAGAGCTTTCCTCTTCACTTACTTCTTGAGCAGGTGCTGGTGAGGCAGCTTTGCCCTTCCTTGAACTGTCACCCTTTAATGCAACCGACTTCTCTTTTGAGGAGAAGCGACTTTTCTCTTTTTCAGCTTTTCTGGAATTGATCTGCAGTTTGTGGGACATCAGCTTGCTAAATAGATTTTGTGGGTCTGTCTCAACTAGTCTGCCAAACTCCCAGATGGCAAGGACTTTGTTGTCCCATTCCTTTGTGAGAGACCTCAGAAACTTATCATTCAGCTCCCCATTGGTGAAGACTCGGACATACACTCTTAGGCCATTTACTATCTTGAAGAAATTCTCAAAGGTATCTGCAATGGTCTCCTTTGACCCTTGCCGGAAGGCTTCATATTTCTGGTTCAGTAGGGACCTTCTACCATCCCTCACTTCTTCAGTGCCTTCCATCAGAGTAACTAGAGACTGTCACATCTCCTTAGCCGATTGGCAGTGAATATGATTCTGCAGCATCGAGTCATCGACTGCACTTTTTATAATATTTTTAGCTTTCTTGTCCAAAGAGACAAGTGCAATCTCGTCCTTATCTAGATCCATCAATTTCTTAGGAACCTTCTTGGTTGGATCTATAGTAGAGATAGTCATGGGGACGTAAGGACCTTCTTCAATAATCATGAAGATCCGGGGGTCCACAGCTTCCATGAAAATTTTAATTCTCTCTTTCCACATGGGAAAGTTATTCTTTGTGCACAGGGGAAGCTTGGCAAAATCTTTGACCTTGTCCATTGCTTGAATAACAAAATGACAACTTTTGAGAGGAAATTGATCAAGGTGTTAACTTTTAACGACCAACCTCCCTCTGATACCAAAAGAAAGTGTAAAGTTGTCAACCTAAATCACCTAGAGGGGGGTGAATAGGTGAATCGTGCGTCTATTTGAGGAATAAAAATTTTAGCGATCTAGCACAAGAAATCAAGCAATCACAAAAAGACAAGAAGATTTATAGTGGTTCCCCAATCTTGGGTACGTCCACTTTACCTCACCGATCTAGCAAATCACTAGACTCGGCTACTCAACTATCTCGGATTGAAAACAATCCTACGCCTCAGAATCAAGTTCCTACAAACTCGATCCAAATGGATCTACACTCGGAAGATAAAACTTCCTACAAACTCGGAGAACAACGCTCCTACACTCGGAGAATAATCTCCTACAAGATAACAATAAGATTTAAAAAAACAAATAAGAATTTCTCTCAAATCTGGAAATATTCAGCCCTAGGTCTTCTTCTTGAAATTTGCGGCTCTTTCAGAAACTGTTGAAGAAAACTTGACGATCTGACCTGAGAAAGCTTTGACCTACTCGATCAAGGAGAAGATGATGATCCCTTGAACAGCAAGTCTTCTTAGATCGAAAGCAGAAAGATCGATCTACTCGATGAGCGGCAGCGGCAGCTTCAGAATGTGTTCTTTTGGAAAGAGAATGCCGATCCAGAAATTTAGAATATACAGATTTCTGCTCCTTGTAATTGTTAGGGTTTGGTCTTAATGAAAAGAATTTATATAGGATTACCCTTAACGGCTAGAAAAGACATTAATGACGACACGTGGACCAATCACGTCAAGTCATTTGAAAATCTCGGCCGATCTGGACTTAACATAATTTTTTGAAAAAATCGACTAACAGTTCTCGAGAAGTGCCTTTAGTTCTCGATAACTAGAAACTGAGTTCTCGAGAGCTATCAGGACTTCTTGAGAACTATACTGCTTGGAAGAAATCTGGACTTCTCGAGAACAAGAAGGCTTAGTTCTCGAGAACTAATTGACTTCTCGATAACTATGGAGACTTCTCGAGGACTAACACTTAGAGAGATTTTTGAGGAAACTTTGACTATTCGAGAAATAGGGCTGGTAGTTCTCTAGAACTTAAGCCAAGCTTCTCGAGAACAAGATAGACTTCTCGAGAACTATAATTGAGACTTCCCGAGAACTGGCCAAGACTTTTCGAGAATAAAGAAGTCTTCTCGAGAACTAAAAAGACTTCTCGAGAACTCTGACTTAGAAAAATTCTTGAACCTGTCTGGACTTCTCGAGAACCAAAAGCTGAGACTTCTCGAGAACTCTAAGGACTTCTCGAGAACTAAGAGGCTAAGCTTCTCGAGAACTCTAAGGACTTCTTGAGAACTAAGAGGACTTCTCGGGAAGTGGACTTAGAGAATTTTCTGAACTTTTAGAAGAAATCTTTCTCTTCTCTTCAGGAGTCCAATCTTCATTCCATGATCCAAGGTTTGAATATGAAGTATATCCCAATAGAGAGGCTACACATGAGTCAACACCTTGGGTCACACAGTGAGGGATTACACTGTATGGTCTTGTGTTCATGACCCACTGTAGACTGACATTGGTCTACACTTAGCAATGGTAATCTGCAAACACATAGCAAAAACAAGGATATCAAATACAACTTAATTCATCTTAGTTCAAGGGTGACTTCATGCAAATCTGGGTTATTGTGGATGCAATACCCAACACAACCCCTTGCCCTTCACCATGCTTCTTGTCATGTTCATAATGGTCAAGTTCTTCCTTTCCGCAACTCCATTCAGCTGAGGTGAGTATGCCGCCGTCAACTGATGTGAGATCCCCCATTCTTTGAAGAAATCATCAAACAACCTAGAGGTTTACTCCCCACCCCTATCTGTCCTCAACACCTTTAGTGGTTGATCATTTTCTTTCTTTGTCATCGCCTTGAACTCCTTGAACCTGTCAAGGGCCTCAGCCTTCTCTCTTAAGAAATACACCCAACACTTCCGACCGAAGTCATCGGTGAAGGTGATGTAGTACTTTCTCCCACCTACTTAGGTAGTCTCAAACGGACCAGCTATGTCTGAGTGAACTAGTTCAAGTTGTCTCTTCGCTATTCGGGACTTGCCAACCTCGAGCGTTTGCCTCTTTTGTTTCCCCTTGGTACATGCCTCACAGAACTTCTGTGGATACGAGATCATAGGCAGTCCTTTTACCATCTTGGAATGAGATAATAGTTTAAAACCCGTGAACCCCAGATGGCCCATCCTGTGGTTCCATAACCATGCTTCCTCTTCTTCTTCCATCCTCGCGATATACATCGTCTCCTTGGCATCCATCCTCAGCGTAAAATATGATTCGTCGTCATCTTACCTTTACTACCTCTCTTCCTTGATGGTCCTTCATGACCAAGGACCCATCCTTCAACTGCACGCAGTACCCTTTCTCCACCAGGTGCCCAAGGCTTAAGATGTTACTCTTCAAGCCTGGCACGTAGAAAACATCATTGAGGTGCACCTCCTTGCCATTCAAGGTGACCACAATCATTCCTCTTCCTTCCACTGATATCTTCAAAGCATCACCAAAACTGACCTCACCACCATTTGGTTCGAGGCTTGTGAACAATTCCTTCTCTCCACAAATATGGCTGCTAGCCCCCGTATTAAAATACCATACTTCATTCCTTCCACCTTCAGCTTCTCTGTAGGTTAGGAACATTATCGGGACGCCACCGGTGTTGCTTGCTTCTGTGTAATGGTTGGCTTCTTCTCTCTTCCTCGGAGCGCAACAGTCATAGCTCCTATGCCCAAACTTGTTACAGTTGTAACACTATATTTGGGACATATCTCCTATGCCTCTTCCTTGACCTCTTCCTTGGCCTCTACCTTATCCTCTTCCTCTTCCTCCTTCATCTTGCCTCCAACCTTGAGGTTGCTCCGCCTCTCTCTGGTGGTTTTGATTCCTCCCTTGATCTCTTCCTCCTCTTCTTCCTCTACCTCTTCCTTGGTAGTCACGACCACGCTGGCCTCCTCCTCTTCCAGAGCTCTCTCCAAAATTTAACTCAGTCTTGAGTGCTTTACCCAAGCCACTTGACTCTACGTCGTCTTGCAGTATGCAGTACTCATGAGCTTGTAGGGAGCCAACGAGCTCATCTATGGCCATCAGGGTGAGATCTTTTGACTCTTCAATTGCCACCACCACATGCCGGAACTTCTTTGACATAGAGCATAAGAGCTTCTCCATGAAGCTTATGTCATCTGTCGTCTCTCCATTCCTCTTCATCTCATTTGTAAACATCCGCAGACGGGTCACATAGTCTCCGACCTTCTCAGAGCTCTACCTCTTCATCATTTTATACTAAGTCCGAAGGGATTGCAGCTTCACCTTCTTAGCTTTATCAAGCCCTTGCATGCAGCATTGCAACACTTCCCATGCCTCCTTTGAGCTAGTCGCATTTGAGATCTTCTCGAAATTCGCCTCATCTACACCTTGGTATAATAAGAACAAAGCCTTCTTATCTCTTTTCTTTGACGCCCTCAACGTCGTCCTCTGTGCGTTAGTCAACGCCGCCTCTACTTCTGCAGTAAGCTCTTCATAGCCTTCCTCAACAATCTCCAACAACTCCTTTGAGGCGAGTATGTTGGTACCCTAGATTTTGATTTGAGTTTAGTCTTCTCTTTCTGTCTCTTGACCCAAGATTTATCTATGGTCAAAGGTTAGTGGATAGGATAGATTCTCTTGTAGTGTAGAATTGACTGTCTAGATGAAAATCTGGCTAAGTAATTTTTCGTTCGACTATGGTCGAACGTCGCTCGACTATCGTCGATCCGCCGCTCGACGATCGTCTTCCTGATAGCTCGACTATCTGCTTCATAGGTCGACTATCTGTTTTCCCTTGATAGTTCGACTATCTGTTGATAGGTCGACTATCTGCTCTTCTTGATAGTTCAACTATCTGTTTGGATAGTTCAACTATCTGATAGTTCGACTATCTGTTGATAGGTCGACTATCTGTTTTCTGTGATAGGTCGACTATCTGTTTTGTTTGGTAGTTCGACTATCTGTCCGGATAGATCGACTATCTGATAGCTCGACTATCTGTTCTGATAGGTCGACTATCTGCTGAGGTAGTTCGACTATCTTCTTTGATAGTTCGACTATCTGGATCGTTCGGCTATCTTTCTGATAGGTCGACGATCTCTGTGCTTTGGTCGACGATCTCTGAGGGTCGTTCGTCGTTTTGCTGTATGTTTTAAGTAGTTTTGTCGTCTTCTATGATGTGATTAATTTCATATTTATTTTGGCACATTTTATAAAAGATTATTTGAATAAATTGTGATATTATTTCCATGCAATATCTGTTCCATTCCTTATGCATGAGCTAATCTTTTTCTGACAAAGTTGTTTGTCTTATTAGCTGAGATATGATTTCTGCTTTATCTGCCAGGCTGTCCTTTATAGCCGTTAGACTCAAAAAGTCTTCCTTGGTTGTAAAGAGTCTCTTCTGATGTGACTTTCTCTTGTATTATTTCATCAGAATTATTTGCAGCTTCTTAGAAAGCTTTATCCTCTTATAGGATATCTGTCTGCAGTATTTTTGTTTTGCTTTATGCTTTTTGCAGCCCAGCTTGCAGAGTTCAGTAGAAGACAAGATTCAAACTCAAGTAAGAGTCGTTGCTGCTGCTGCTATTTAAAGACTTCTTTGAAGAAAGAAATAAGCTAGTTCTCACATAACAAAAAGCTATCAGCAGCATTCAAGCTTAAGAACTTACAGTTTCCAACTGCTCTCAGCTCATTCACATCTAACTGAGAAGAAGTTTTAGTTCTTCACTCTTCTTCAATCTGAGTTCTCCTGCCTCCAGGAAGCTTTACACTCAGAGCTTTTTGAAGAAGAAGAAGAAGATAGCTGCCTAAAGAAGAAATTTTATTTCATATTATTTATCTTCTTGTAGCTTTTTCCTTCAGTATTTTCTGAAGTGTTTCTGCACTGAAGCAAGACTTCACCTGGACGTTCTTTTAGCCAGGGGGAGCCTTGATTCTTTTAGAGCTTTCTAGCTCAGTGCAAGTTATTGTGCTTCTCTAATCTATTGTAAAATAGAGAAGACACCTTAACCTCCTTTCCCCCTCCTGTAAAGGGTTATTACTCCCTTCAAAAGTATCCCTTGGTGGCAGGGCACCTGATCAAAAACCTGTGTTGGTTTTTAGACACCTGATCAAAAGTCTAAAGGGTTTCTGGATCTACCTGAAGCAGATCTTGTTGGTGGCAGGGCACCTGATCAAAAACCTGAGTGGATTCCTACCTTGTTGGTAGAAGAGTGGACGTACCCAAGTTGTTTGGGGAACCACTATAAATTCCTTGTGTCGTCTGGATTGTTGAATTAATTCTCTGTGCTGATTGGCTATGATTAGATTTTAACTAGGATTGCTAGTTGCTGTTTAGGATTCCAAGCCTTAACTGTAATTACAGTTGGCTGCCTTTTGTGCACATCACGTGTGTTAGGCTTTAAGGTTTAATCTCAAATATCTATAACCTTCATTCCGCAATTAACTCCAAGGGAGTTGAGTAGACATTCAACTTTGTTAGTGCAATTTTTGATTACTCTATTCACCCCTCCCCCTCTAGAGTAGTATCTATCCCCTTTTCTTTCAGAGTATCACTCGCATCTGGATACTTCAATTCCCATAGTTGGTTTTTGTCAACTTGGGGACTTGCCCTGGCATGACACTTTCCATCTCCATCTCCACACGTCAATAAATCTTCCGAACAACTTCCAGGGGTCCAACCTGGCTCTGATACCACTTGTTGGAAACGTGAATGGGCTCCCGCACACACTTCTCTTCCTTATCAATCAACCCCACTTCAAAACAAGCACACCACAAAAGTAGTCGGCGAGACCACTTTGCGAGACCGCCAAGTCGCGCGGTAAGCTCCCAGCGAGATCCCCTCTCCACGGTGAGATCTACTCGGGCGAGCACCTTCCCGGTGAGAACAACTCCGGGCAAGATCAACTCCTCTCAGTTGGCGAGATGGAACTCGCGGGCGAGAGCACAACTGGCGAGACAATACCCCACTCGCGACTAAACCTCCTCCAGCGAACACACACCCGGCGAGCTTCTTCTCTCATTGCGAGAACACCTCTCCTCCCCGTCTACCTCTTATACCCACTCGGACTCGACGAGTCACTTGCCGCTCGGCGATCTCTCCTACCCGCTCGGCAAGCTCGCCAGCACTGCAGCGCTCCTGAAACACAAAAATGAAAGTGGGAAGGCTTTTCACTATTTCAGCAACTATCAAAAGAACTACAACATACCTATTTATAGGCTAACCCAATAAATAGAAAACTGATACATGGCGACATTATATGCCACTCTCCTAACCACTATTTGCCTTCATTAAACATAAAACCACTCAAAATAATAATATCAAAACATTTTAAGACTTGTTGACCCGGTCAACAAAGTCAAAGTCCAACACGCTATAGATGAACTAGGCAGTTATCCGGGTAAGCAGTCAGCCTAGGATAAGGCCAAAGAAGACTAGAAGCTGGTTGTAGAGCTCATACAAACAGGTTGGGTCAAGGAGGCCCCGAGAATTGTAAAAATTCCTCTACCTTTCAAACCTTTACCACACATGAAACCGTTGGTGTCACGTTTATATATTTATACATATATATAGAAATGAATGATATTATATATATAAATATATATGCTATTATATTAAATGTGCATGGCGTTAAAGATGGCTGCCACCTGAATAGTTGCGTGAAATTGGGAAAATTAAAAGCAGCGTGGGATTGCTCTCTCTCTCTCCTGATGACACTTGGCATGCTCCTATTTGGTAACATTATTTATAAATAGGTTTTATTGGCTGAAGTACCTGGATCCTCTCCATTTTGGGGGAAATGGAGGGGTCCAGTTCGCGGCCTTGATTGTCTCTCCAAAATCGGACGGTGAAAAGAAACAAACCTGCACTCGTGGGGCCCACTCGCCTTGCAGCCGATCTCGCCTGGCTGCCCTTTGATCTCTCCTGGCTTTATCCTAGCCGCGAACTGGATCCCCTCCAGTTTGCGTGAACTGGAGAGGATCCTAGTCCAGTAGCGGAAGCTTGCCAAGGTCGCGGAATAGCAATTTGCGGATACAATTTTGCAGACCGCAGCAACACGTGAAAAGGATAACAGGCAAGAAGCTCTCCTTAGGAACTCCGTGCGGACGCCAAATCTAGGAACATGAGTTATGACTGCAAACTTCTGAGAAGGAATGAGGATACCAACCACTATGTTGAAGCAAGAAACACTGGTGGTGATCTAATGATGTTCTTGACTTATAGAGGAGCTGAAGAAGGAAGAAATGAAGTCTGGTACTTGGATACAGGAGCCAGCAACCACATGTATGGTGAGAAGGAGATATTCACTAACCTCGAACCAAGTGTTGGTGAGGTTAGTTTTGGTGATGTTTCAAAGATCTCGGTAGAAGGCAAAGGGTTGATAGTTGTCACCCTAAATGGTGAGAAGGTGCATCTCAATGATGTGTTCTATGTTCCCAGCTTGAAGAGTAACATCTTAAGCCTTGGACAGTTGGTGGAGAAAGGTTACTGCATTCAGTTGAAGGATGGTTTGTTGTCTATGAAGAACCATCAAGGAAAAGAGGTAGTGAAAGTAAAGATGAAGACGAATCGTCTCTTTACGTTGAAGATGGATGTCAAGGAGACGGCATGCCTAGCAAGAACTGAAGAGAAAGAAGAAGCTAGGTTGTGGCACCATAGGATGGGTCACTTAGGTTTAAGGGGTTTAAAGCTTCTATCACATGCAAAGATGGTGGAAGGTTTGCCAAAGATCTTACCACCACAGAAGATTTGTGAAGCTTGTACAAAGGGCAAGCATAATAGACAGACATTTGAAGGTGGAAAGTCTTGAAGAGAGTTAAAAATGAGGAAAAAGACGAACAAGAGATAAATAACCGCAAATTTTATTGCTCCAAAAAAGTAAGTAATACATAGGTATGCCCCTTATTTATAGAAAACGGGGGAGGTGAGAGAATACAACCCACGATGTGGGACTAAATACAAGTCGGACGGCCTGAGCGATTTGACATACCCAAACCGCTCACTATACTAGCCACAATATTACAACCTCTGGACACAAGAGTAAGACCGCTAGATAAGTTGCTAAGCCACTCCTACAGATAGCTAGTAACCTGTAATGCTGCTCACCAATTCGCTGAAGCTGCGACAAGACACTAGACCGCATACTGCGGGTTGCCATCAGACCACTGAGGATAAACCTTGGACCCAAGCTCCACGACTTCACAAACCCGTTGCGGCCTGACAATCTGAATCAACAGCCCAATGCGGCTACTCGCTAGAATACTTGTTGGCCAGGCCGCGACGAACTTGCTAGACAGGCCATGGCGGCTTGTTTGGCTAACAGCACGAACAGAGTTTCAACACTCCCCCTCAAGCTGGAGCATATATAACAACCATGTCCAGCTTATTGTAAACCTCTGTGAATGAAGTAACCGGTTTCATGAAGTAATCTGCCAGCTCTCTATAAGAAATAACAAAAGGAGTGCATATCTTATTCTTCAGAATCTCTTCTCTAATAAAATGACAGTCAACCTCGATATGCTTCGTCCTCTCATGAAAGACCGGATTCTTAAAAATATATATATCTGCTTTATTGTCACAAAACATCGGTAGGGGATGATCATAAAAGTCTCACAGATCTAGTAAGACAGTTTGAAGCCAATTTAGCTCACAAGCAGTCAAAGCCATGCTTCTATATTCGGCCTCTACACTCGATCTGGCAACCACAGCCTGCTTCTTGCTTTTCCAACTAACTAGATTTCCTCCAACAAAAGTACAGAAACCTGATGTTGACTTCCTGTCGCCTTTATCATCTGCGTAGCTTGCATCAGAATTAGCCTCTACCTTCAAATATCCCCTTTTCAGGAACAAGAGTCCTTTACCTGCTGCACCTTTTATGTATTTAAGAATCTTCAAAGCGAACTGTATATGACACTCCCTAGGAGCTTGCATAAACTGACTTACTTTTCCCACTACATTGCAGATATCTGGTCTAGTAACTGTCAGATAGATGAGTTTACCAACCAGATGTCTATACCTCGTGACATCTTCTAGAAGAGGAGAAGACTCACTCTAGCATTTGTCATCTCCAACAGCCATAGGGGACCGGGCAGGTTTAGTTCCAAGAAGACCTGTCTCTGTAGAAGACCTAGAGCATATTTCCTTTGTGAAAGAACGATAGAGCCAGGTTTCTGAGATATCTCAATCCCCAGAAAATACTTAGGAGACCCCATATCCTTCGTAATAAAATGCTGAAGAAGATGCTTCTTTGTCATATCAATACCTTTCCTGTCATCCCCAGTAAGAAGAATAACCAGGCCAGACGAGGTCTTCCGAATAAACAACGAGTGATCTACAGCGCTCCGAACTAATCCAACAACAGAAATATCCTCATTAAACTTCTCAAACCAGGCTCTTGGACTCTGTTTAAGACCGTAGATGGCTTTCTTCAACTTACATACTTGAGACTCCCCCTGAGCAACATACCCAGGAGGTTGCTCCATATAAACCATCTCATTCAAATCTCTATAAAGAAAAGCATTCTTGACATCTAACTGAGATATGTCCCAATCTTTGTTCACAGCCACTTAAAAAAGAACACGGATCGTAGTAATCCGGGCAACCGGAGAGAACGTATCAAAGAAATCCACACCATAAGTCTGCGTAATTCCTTTTGCTACCAAACGGGCTTTGTAGCGATCAACAGTACCATCAGGAAGATACTTGATTACAAAAACCCAACGACAGCCAACCACATCAGCACCAGGAGGAGTAGGCACAAGAGACCAAGTACCCCGTTCAGTCAGAGTCTTCATATCCTCATCCATAACAGCTTTCCAATGAGGAATAAGTAGAGCATCATGATAATAAGTTGGAAGAACACTGGCCGAGAGGGCCAAAGCAAAACTTTATGCCCGAGGAGACAAGCTGGTGTAAGACACCACACCAGCAAGAGGATGTTGCGTGCATGAGCGAACACCCTTTCGGATAGCAATAGGAAGATCAAGGTCAGTCATGTCTACTTGTGTAGATCCTCCCGAAGGAGAGACAGGCACACTCGGAACCATGGGCAGTGGCTCATCAGCGGAAGCAGGAATAAAAGGAGAATCACAAGAAGAAGAAGAAAGAATAGGAGGCTCGGGAGAAGGTGCAAAAATAATGGGTGATGGAATGGAATCATCAGAAGAAAGAAGAGTAGATGAGGACGGAGAAAAGTATGGAACTGTCTAAAAGAAAGTAATATCAGCAGAAACATACAAACGACGAAGAACAGGATCATAACAGTGATATCCTTTCTGAGTCGGACAATAGCCCAGAAAGACACATTTAACCGAGCGAGGTGACAACTAATCACGAGTAGAAGAAGGAGAATGAACAAAGGCAGTGCATCCAAAGATACAAAGAGGTAAAGGAAAAGGATTCGCATTAGGGTGAAAAATAGAAAAGGGAGTCTTCCCACCGACAACAGAGGAGGGAACACGATTAATAAGAAAGCAAGAGAAAAGAAATTCATGCCCCCAATAAGACTTGGGAACATGCATCTGGGTAAGCAGACTCCGAGTGACGTAAAAAAGATGACGATTCTTCCGTTCAGCAACACCATTTTGTTGCGACGTATACGGGCAAGTGATTTGATGAACAATGCCATGATCAATACAAAAGGACGTAAACTAATGACTAAGGTACTCCTTAGCATTATCAGACCGAAGAATTTTAACAGAAGTAACAAACTGAGTATGAATTTCATTATAAAAAGCAGTGAAAATGGAAAAAAGTTCAGAGCGTTCACTCAACAAATATAGCCACGTACAGCGGGAAAAATCATCAATAAATGTCACAAAATATAAACTACCCCTACCAATAGTTTGAGTAGGTGCATGACCCCATATATCAGAATGTACAATATCAAATGGTCGAGAAGAATTACGTCCTTTGCTGCCAGGAAAAGTAGAACGATGATGTTTCCCAAACTGACCAGCTTCACATTAAAGAGAGAACTCGCCCTGAGGTAAATCAGGCAGAAGCTGATAGAGGATCCGAGGAGGAGGATGGCCAAGTCGAAGATGCCACTGAAGTAGAGAAGATGAGGCAAAAAAAGAAGAAGTATCAAGATACAACAAGCCGCCACTCTAAGTCCCAGTAGCTATCATCTCCTTGGACTGAGGAACCTGAAAGGCACAAGTTGAAGCAGTAAAAATTGCTTCACAGTCAAATTGCTTACAAAGAGCAGTAACAGAAAGAAGATTGCAAGGAAAATTCAGAACATAGAGAGTGTCCCGAAGCTGAAGAGAAGAAGTAACATGCACAGTTCCAGACCCATGAACGGGAGATGGTGAACCATCAACAATAAGAACAGGAGGTAAGTGGTTATTTGTTGTAAGAGAAGAGAAAAGCTGAGAATTCCCGGTTATATGAGTAGTAGTACAAGAGTCAATAAGCCACCTACCCGTGGTAGCTAACTTAGCAGCACCCAAAGTGGAAAGAGATGCAGTAGACTTCTTAGCAGAATCAACAAAAGCAGGACGAAGATGAGGGTGTTTGACCTAACATCGATCAATCAGGTGGCCAGTCTTGCCACAATGAGAACAGAGATGTTTTGAGTAACCACGACCACCAGTGCGGCCATCTTGACTACCAGAATGATCATGTCGGGCAGAATGAGCAACAAGATCAGGAGAGGGAGAGGAATGAGAGAAAGGAGTAGGGAAAGTAGTAGAAGATGATGGAGTATTATGAAGAGAAGCAAGCCGTGCTGACAAAGTAGAAACCGCAACAGGCAACTAGGGAAGAAAACGCACGAACAGAAGCAGAAACTGCCCGGTCTTGATGATCACACACCAGCAGCAAGGGAAAAAACTACAACCTAAGGGAAGAGAAGACGCTCAAAGAGGACAGAGCACTAAACCGGACGAGAAAGGGAAAAACCGCGCGACAAGAGAGAGAAAAAAATGGGAGGGAAGAAGCCGGAGAAAGCCGAAAGAAGGGAGGGACAGAAGAAAAGGAACAACCTGCGCGGTTACAAGAAACAAACCACTACAGGACCAGTAACAATTGTTCTTCTTTTATGCCATTATTGTGGAGCTATAGAACAGGAAGCTCAAGCTGAGAAAGTATTAGAAACGAACAAGAACAAATGGAAGTAGATTAACAGAAATTTTATTAACCAAAAAAGGTATCTATTACAAAGGTATGACCTCCCTTTTATAGAATGGAGGAGAGATGAAAGAATACAAATTAGAGATGTGGGACTAAAAATATACAGGACTAAGCGACCTATACAAAAAACAACCCACACAAGCTGCGCAGTTAGATGAGAAGGGCTAACCGCTCGGCTACCACTAGAGAGAAGTCGTCATGGGAGACCGCTAGACCGCCCGGACTCCAAGCCGCCTGAGACAAACCGCTAGACCGCTCGGACTCCAGACAGCAAAAACCCAGCAACCAAACTGCTGAAGGGAAACCGCCAGACCGCGCGGTCTTCAACCCGCCAAGACAGACCGCCAGACCGCCCGGTCACCAACTCCAACACTCCCCCTCAAACTGGAGCATATATATCGATCATGCCCAGCTTGTCGCAAATATGAAGAAACGAGGCGGATACTGGCTTGATGAAGATATCAGCCAGCTCTTTATCAGAAGTGATGAAGGGAGTGAAAATTTGTTCCTTCAAAATCTCTTTACGAATGAAATGACAGTCGACCTCAATGTGCTTGGTTCTTTCATGAAATACCAGATTTTTGGAGATATATATGGCAGCCTTGTTATCACAGAACATAGGTAAAGGATGGTTGTAGACCTCTCCTAAATCCATCATGAGAGCCCGTAACCACTTTAACTTACAAGTGGTCGATGCCATACTACGATACTCCGCTTCTGCACTAGACCTTGAAACAACAGTCTACTTCTTGCTCTTCCAGCTCACCAGATTTCCCTCAACAAAGGTGCAAAAACTCGAGGTTGACTTGAGACCCCTTTGTCATCAGCATAACTCGCATCTGAGTATGCTTCAACCCTCAGATGACCATTCTTCTAAAAGAGTAATCCTTTCCCAGGCGCTGCTTTGACATACTCAATGATCTGCAAGGCGGACTATAGATGGCACTCCCTAGGTGCTTGTATGAATTGGCTCGCCTTGCCCACAACATAGAAAATGTCGGGTCTGGTCATTGTGAGATATATGAGCTTACCAACCAAATGCTTGTACCGCGAAATATCTGAAAGAGGAGACGAATCATTTGTCCATGTTTTGACTTCTCCAGTTGCCATGGGGAATCGAGCGGGTTTTGCTCCAGTCAACCCTGCTTCTTTTAATAGATCAAGAGCATACTTACGTTGGGAGAGGACTAAGGAGTTGGGCTTCCGAGAGATTTCGATCCCCAAAAAATAATTTGGAGAGCCCATATCTTTCGTGACTAGATGTTGACACCGCTTTGTTAAGGATACCCCATCCTGATCATCTCCAGTGAGAAGAATATCATCGACGTACACAGCAAGAACCACTAGTCCCGAGGTGGTTTTGCGAATGAATAGCGAGTGATTGGAAGAGCTTCGCACAAAACTAACAGCCACCACGATGCTGCTGAACATGTCAAACCAAGCTCGAGGGCTCTGCTTGAGGCCATAGATTTCTTTCTTCAGCCGACATACTCAAGTCTCCCCTTGAGCAACATACCCAGGAGGTTGCTCCATGTAGACAGCCTCCTGAAGATCACCATAAAGGAAGGAATTCTTGACATCCAGCTGGGAAATAGGCCAATCTCCATTGACCGCCACAGAGAGGAGAACCCGGATAGTGCTGAGACGAGCCACGGGAGAGAAGGTGTCAAAGTAATCAACCCCATAGGTCTGAGTAAAGCCCTTGCAATAAGGCGGGCCTTATAACGATCCACAGTGCCGTCCGGGCCAAATTTGACCACAAAGACCCAGCGACAGCCAACAACATCGGTGTCGAAGGTAAGAGGAACAAGAGTACAGGTACCCCGCTCAGTTAGGGTCGCCATTTCCTCATCTATGGCCATCTTCCAATGAGGAATAGCAAGAGCCTCATGGTAGGAATGGGGTGTGGCAGTGATAGAGATATCCAGTGCAAAGGCCCTACGAGAAGAGGTAAGACGATCATATGAAACAATAGCAGTAAGGGGGTGCATGGTACACGACTGCACCCCTTTGCGAAGAGCAATATGAAGATCCAGGCCGGTGGGTCCTTCGGCATCCGAAGCATCCGTGGCGGAGAGAGCTTGCCCGAGAGTAGAGAGCGACGGCGGCGAATATGAGGGAGACGGTGGTGGAGAAGAGGGAGAGAGAGGCGGAGGGAGAGGAGTGGACGGAGATGGTGTATGAGGTGAGACAGCAGTAGGAGATGAGGGAATGAATGGAACAACATGAGTATCAGAAGTCAGGGGAAGAAGAGAGGAGTCATACGAGAAGTAGGAGGCATTCTCGAAGAAAGTGACGTCAGTGGAGACGAACTGCTTACGAAGAACGAGGTCAAAGCAAAAATAGCCTTTTTGAGTGGTGGAGTACCCCAGAAAGATGCATTTGGTGGAGCGAGGGGAGAGCTTATCATGGGTGGCAGATGGAGCATGCACAAAGATAGTGCACCCAAATATTCGGAGAGGGAGAGGAAAGGGCTCCTTACCCGGATACAGAATCGAGAATGGGGTATGCCCGTGAAGAATCGTGGAGGGAATGCGATTGATGAGGTAGCAGGCAAGGATAACAGCATAGCCCCAATAGGAGCGAGGAACATGCATCTGGGTCATCAAGGTACGAGCGATATCGAGGAGGTGACGGTTTTTGCGTTCCGCCACCCCATTTTGTTGGGAGGTATAAATACAGCTAGTCTGATGAATAATGCCATGTTGCACACAGAAAGAGGTAAAAGCATGACTCAGATATTCTTTAGCATTATCTGAGCGAAAGGTTTTAATACAAACACCAAATTGAGTTTTAATTAATTGATAAAAAGAGAGCCATACATCAAAAAGTTCAGAGCAATCTCGTAAGAGATACACCCAAGTACATCTAGAAAAATCATCAATAAAAGTAACAAAATAAGAACTACCCCGACCAATGGTGAGGGTAGGAGCAGGTCCCCAGACATCTGAGTGGACGAGATCAAACGGACAGGTATAACCCCGACTTTACTTCGGAGGGAAGGAGGAATGGTGATTCTTGCCAAGCTGACAAGCATCGCAGTTGAGAGGAGTACTAGAAGGAGGGAGGCGGGGCAGAAGCTGACGTAGAAGCCGTGAAGGAGGATGACCGAGGCGGAGATGCCACTGGAGAAGATCCGTACTAGAAGAGGAGAAGACAGATAAGGCGGAAATGTTGTCTAGGAAGTAGAGGCCGCCTCTCTCAGTCCCAGTAGCAATCATCCGCTAGGAGCTCAGATCCTGAAAAGAACAAGAAGTCAGAGTAAATGTAACAAAGCACTGAAACTGCTTGCATAAAGAGGTAACCGACAATAAATTACACGAAAATTGGAGCACATAGAGAGTGTCCGCTAGGCGAAGAGATGGAGTAACATGAACCACTCCCGACCCATGAATCGGGGAGGGAGAACCATCTGCAACAAGGACCGGGGGCAACCGATCATGCTGTTCGAGGAGAGAGAAGCACTAAGGATTGTCTGTCATGTGATTAGTCGCACCCGAGTCGATAAGCCATTTACCTTGAGTCACCACATGGGCACTACCTGATGATGTGACCACGGAGGCAGACGGCTTGGAAGAGGAGGTGGAAGAGTCACCCGAGGGGCGAAGATGGGGATGCTTCATCCAGCAGCCATCCACAGTATGGCCGGTGTGGCCATAGTGAGAGCAAAGGTAGCGGGAAGGAGCACGTCCGCTAGACTGGTGACTGCAGCTACCAGAGCCACTCCGCTGAGTTTGGTAAGCATAGTTGTCCGGTGGAGGAGGAGCGGGCAGAAAAGGGCGCTGAAGGAGAGAGATGACAGCGGCGATGCGGGCAGCGGTGGAATCTAAGGTAGGAGATTCCGTCTAACCCAGAATTTGCTGGCGGATCATATCATAAGTATCAAGAAGTTGTAGAAGATAGCAAACAACCAAAAGCTCCTGAAAGTTCTTGTGTTGTTGAGCCAAATCCGCAGAAAAGGGGCGATTCTGAAGAATCTCAGCCCCAAGAGCCTGAAGCTGTTGGTAGGCAGCAGTAGGAGATAAGGTAGGACGGGCAAAGAGGTCTGCATACAATGTATAGATGCGGGATGTCTGAGCCCCCTTGGAGTATAGAGCCGCAAGATGAAGCCAAACAGCCTTGACCGTCTCATCATGACGGATGATGGGAAGGCATTCATCGGATAGGTTGTTAGTGAGATAAGTACGCACAAGCGCGTCGCTCGCATCCCAGTCATCAAACAAAGGTGAAGTGGGAGGAGGAGGGTCATCAACGAGATGGTGGCGTTTGCGTTGCGAGCGAAGGAGAATGGTGAAGGAGACGCTCCAATCCGGGTAATTGGAGCCGCCAAGCTTGGAAATGGTGCCAAGGTTCCCGGAAGGAGTAGGAGGAAGAGGCAGAGGAGGATTGGCGACAGGAATGGTGGCAGTAGAAGCATTAGAAAGATCCATAGGAGAAAACAGCTGGAAGCCGCGCGGTTAGGAGACAATCCACACGAACAAGGAGAAATCGCAGCGGTTAGGAGAAAGAGAGCTGCAACGGTCAAGGTGTTAGACACCAGCGGCAAGAAAAGCCACAACCAAGCCACAGAACCAAGCAGAGGGAAAGAAGTCGTGCTGCTAGAAAGCAGCCCACGCGAACAGAAGGAAGGGAAGACCGCGCGAACAAAAAAGAGTCCGCAGGAAAGCTAACAGGGTGTGCAAGCAGAACATAGGTCACACAGAGAGGCCACACACATATAGAGAAGCGACAAGAAGAAGAAAAGAAACTGTGCGAACAGACAACCAGAGAGGAACAAGCCGGCAGACAGAAAGAGGAACCAAATCAGGCGGAAAAGATCGAGTCCTCTTATACCATGTTAGAAACGAACAAGAACAAACCGGAAGTGGATTAACAGAAATTTTATTATCCAAAAAAGGTATCTATTACAAAGGTATGACCTCCTTTTTATAGAATGGAGGAGAGATGAGAGAATACAAATTAGAGATGTGGGACTAAAAATTTACAGGACTAAGCGGCCTATACAAAAAACAACCTGCACAAGCCACGCGGTTAGATGAGAAGGGCTAACCGCTCGGCTACCACCAGAGAGAGAGAAGTCGCCATGGGAGACCGCTAGAATGCCCGGTCTCCAAGCCGCCTGAGACAAATCGCTAGACCACTCGGACTCCAGACAGTGACAGCCTAGCAACCAAACTGCTGAAGGGAAACTGCCAGACCGCGCGGTCTTCAACCCGCCAAGACAGACTACTAGATCGCCTGGTCACCAACTCCAACAGAAAGAAAGAGAGAAAGTCAATTGTTGAGATCAACATCTTCAACGATTAGTTTGTTGGTGCCATCTTCATCTGCACCAGCAAGGAAGGTCAGGGGGATTCCCTGTGAAAGAGATAGCTGCAAGAGCCAACCCTTGCTACATGAGCTTCACAGATCCATCTAATACTTTCTAAAAGGAACATACACTTGAGGAGCTATGAAGAAGAAGTTAATGCTGAGCAGCCTGCTCGGTTCAGAAAAGAGCAAAGAAACAGATCTACTAGTTTCTTCCAGCATAAGCCAAAGCTTCGACAACATTGTTGCTGTGAAGAAGAGAGGGCTGAGCTTTTGTCTTAGTTCAGGGGGAGGCAGAACATTGCTCTGCAAGTAACTTATAGCACATGTAATTACTTGTTGTTGTGGAAGTAGTTAGGACTAAGTATATCTTAGTTCAGTAAAGGTAGACTCAGGAAATAAACTCTTATAGTCATTATTAGGCTGAGTCTATCTCAGTCAAGTAGCTTGACACAGAGAAATATCTGTTGTGTCAAGAATATCCATCAACCCACTTTCATCCTGTAGGATTCAGTTTACCTGGATCTGAGCTGTAGGTACCTGAAAAGGTACTAAGTTGTAGGAGTGCTGCAGCACTCTGAGAGTAGGGTCGTGTGCCTGAAGCTTTAGGGATGAAGAGCCTGAGTTGTAGGCATTAGAAATAAGGCTGAGGTAGGTGATCAGTAGATCACTGATCTGTAGGAGCTCTACAGGGCTTTGAGGTAGGAACCCTTGTGGTTCTGAGCTTGGATTCTATGAAGAATCTGTGTGTAAGGCTGAGGGCCTGAGGTGTAAGCTCCTTGGAGCATTTTGGAGAAGTTCCTAGTCTAACAAGACAGTTATATATGTGGGTGGGAAAGTTGATGTACCCATTTGGGGAACCACTATAAATATTTGTGTGTTTTGCTGTGTTGTTTTCTTTGTGCAGGGTAAATCATCTTGAAAGCAGAAATTAATCAACCACACAAGTAGTAAACTAAAAGAAAAGAATAGAATTAATAAAGAGACTAATAACCTATTCACCCCCCCCCTAGGTGATTTAGTTATCTTTAAAATTAAGGACTTTCATGTGGTATCAGAGGGAGGTTACTCAAAAAGGACCTAACAGTCTGAGTTGACCTCCAAGGATAGCTAAAAGGTTAAACTTATGTGTTCAAGGATGAACCATAAGATGAGGAACTATATGAAGTAGTAAATCTGTAGACAAGACAAGATCAGCATTGGGTTATTGGCTGCTCTTGGTGATGACAAAGTCCTTCCAGACGCAAGAGCAAGAATCAGGGCCCCTCTATCACATTCAGAGAGTGACACAGAGGTGGATGAAGCTTAAGAAGGGGAATGCAGATGCCATGGACACATAGCTACCCCAGAAGTAGAATCTTGTCAGGATCAGCCTGGTCAAAATAAGGTACATTCCCCATCTAGCTCATCCTCAGAGTCTGGATATGAATCCTGTGTAGACTCTGATGTCTCCTCATTTAGTGATGATGAGGGTCCTTTGACAGATGATGATATTAATCATTGATTGACAATTATGCTTCCCTTCTGAAAGCTTTTAAGTAAAGCAAGCTGCTTGTTAAGAAATAAGCAGAGGAAATAGCCTCCCTACAGAAGACTGCTTCCCAGCTGGATGAAGCTTCATCCTTCCTATGTGTAAAAGAAAGGGAAGCAACTCATCTAAAAATCATGGTAGATATCCATGTTGAGTCCTTAAAATACAAGGGCTCTATTATCAAGAATCTTGAGGATAAACTTGATAGGGAGAGGATAATTGTAGCTAACTTCTCTAAGATAGATTCTATCAAGAGAAGATCTGAATTTGAGTGGATTTCTAAAGTAATCCAATCTTAGAAAAGAGGCCAAGTTCCTGTTAAGCCTCAGCCTACCTTTCACAAGGTAATTATCCCTTCCAACAGGTATGACAAAGACCCTAGGGATGGTTACTGAAGGAATGGGAATCTTCCTTGTAAGACTACAAATGTCTCTTACAATGGAAGAAGAAAGTACAAGGGACTTGACTGCTCAGAAGGCTCCCCATGAAGAAGTGCAAAATTCCCATTCTGTAACTTTTGTTTTTAATGCACCAGCTCCATCTCTCTTGAGCAAGGTAGTGGCCTTTTCTCAAAATCTCCATGCTCACACACTGACCAAGGGTAAATCTGCCAGGATGCAAGTCTTGGAATCTTTCAAGGACACCAACAGCATGTCCTCTGCAAGGAGAACTGCTGCTGATAGACCTTATGAAAACCCAAGATCTTATCATGTCAGACCTACTCTCAGTCAGACTGTGGCTAAGAGAATTTGGAATAAGGAGGCTGCTTCTTCTTCTATTTAATCTGCTGTCAACCATGCTGTCAGACCTGCTCAGAAAAGAAGATACAATATTCATGAGTGCTGGTGCTGTGGCAAAATGGGCCACTTTGACATTGATTGTTGGCACAACCCTCCAAGTGCAAGAGAAAATCTTCCTAACAGGGCTCCTGTAGGTAGACATTTGCTTTTTCAAGCTAATAAGAACTTAGGACACAAGTAAGCTTGGGTTCCTAAGGGAAGGTAATTTTGTCTTGCAGGATAGTCCATGCGGCCATAACAATTTATGGTCCTTGGACAATGTTGTACCAGACCCAAGTCTTGATACAAGAAATGATTCAACTTATCAACATGCACTAAATGTCAATGACAAGTGCAATTATTAAGGGGCAGTTTACAAAGGACATCTAGATGAACATTAAAGGCTAAAGCTCGGAAACAAGGTTGCTGATATGCTCAGAAACTGTGAATCCAGCATGGACCTCAAGTCTACAGACTAGAGATAAGTAGAATTCACCTTTCTTATATTCTACCACTAAATTTCAAAATTGATTACTCATGCATAAGAAGGGTAATTGGAACAAATGACTAAGAAGATGTAAAAACAACAACTCTTCTTAATACATGTGTTAGTGGCTTACATGTTCACCATGCCATAAAATGTAACTTGTCTCAACATACCAAAAGACCTATTGCATATGGAATACTAAGCTAGGTTAGTATCAAAATTTGGTTGAGTCAATTGAGGTTGGGGGCTAATACTCTCTTAGTTTTAATAAATATAAGGTTATTGTAATTTTGTCTAATTTCACCCCAATAAAACACATTTTAGAATGTGTACTGCAAATTTATATTACCCCTGCAAGTTAGGACAATACAGTTCGGGGCTAATCGAAAATTTAATTACTAAAGAAAACTGATGTTAAGCTAATTAAGCCCACTTAACAAATACTTGAGAAAAGACGGACTGCGGACATGTGTCGGGATTCAATCCTGGCCATTGATCAAGATTAAACAACAAAGATGGATTAGTGACTTTCCGCCTTCCATTTAGCAATACCTATAAATAGAAGGACTTGTGTAATACGCCAAGTCACTATTCCTTACCCTCTTCTGCCCGCATTCGCTAAATCGACAGGAAGATGCTTTCGCTAGCATTCTCAAATTATCTAGAGAGATGGCGCCTAAGGTACCGGATTTCCTCTTTGAAGGAGCAGAACTGGTACGAAATGGATTCGTTGATGCTCCGAAAGAAGTTCGGTAAGTGATTAATCTTCTACAGAAATCTAACCTAGCCTTCATCCTAACAAAATCCTGTCTTCTGTGGAAGAGGGAAGTACTTGAGTTGTTTGCCAATGCCAAAGCAGATGCTTTGGCTGGTAAAAATAAGACCATAGTAAGTGGAAAGAAGATCAAGATAAATCTCAGAAGGCTAAGAAAGGCTCTGTAGCTGCCAAAGCTCTCAGCAACTGAGAACGAAGAAGAGCTATTATTGGATAATGCAAAATCGACAATGAAATGGTGTGGACTTTCCAAGGACACAACCGGATCAGTTCAAAGGAAAGAACTTAACCTGAGAGGTAAGTTTCTATCTGATGTCATTGGGAAAGCTCTGATATGCATAATAGGCTCCCATGACAAAATCTCAAAACGGATGTTTGAACTAATGGCCAGAGTTATATTGACCAAGAGAACTGATTGGGGAAGAGTGGTATTTGAAAGAGTAGTGGACTGCATGGCTGAACCCAATTTGGGGAGAATCCTTTAATTATTTCTGCGAGAAACTGCTCCATAAATTCTGAATATGAAACTTGGTGCAAGAATGCACCACATGAGAAGGATGGACATCAGGATGCTTGAGAGATGGGATAGGGTCCTTTAGCCTTGTGGTTCAGAAGCTGTGGAGAGAAAAGGAAAGAGAATTACTGCTATTGAGCCCAGCTCCACTAGCAGCTAATCTGAGGACAAAGGGCCTCATGATCCTGATCTATCTTCATCTACTGGAGTGTCCAGGAGGAACATGAATATCCAGGTATCCGTCTCGTCTGATCTTACCCCTCTTAGTCGTGTGAGCATACTAGAGTAAGATTCAGTCCCTAAAGTGGATGAGATTGTTGTCGGGTTAGCTGGATTTTCTGGAGAGGAAGGAGATGATTTGTCTCCAGCCAAGGATGCTGGCCAAATAGCAGAGAAAATTGTTAACAAAATATCTGCAGAAATGGAGGATTATGCCTCCAGATTGGAATATGAAGATATGCATATACCTATGTATGAAGATGAGTAACTACAGGATAAAGTCTTGGAAACTCCTAGTGTTAAGGGATGGATTGCTCAGATTGAGGGTGAGCAACTGATGCAAGAGATAATGCATGATGCATTATTTGTAGGGGAGCAACTGAAGGTTCCTCCAATAAAGGATGCTGATGTTGCTGACATGCATGCAACCAAAGCATGGCAGTGGTTGAGGGGGAGAAACCTTCTGATCTCCCTAGTCATGAGATATATAATCTAGTGTCATCAGAATCTGAGTAAGAGGAAGACAGTGATGAGAAAGCACACTCCTCACCACATCCAGAAACAGAACAGCACAAGAGTGACACAGCTCAAGGAATAGGGAGCAAGCATGTACAAGGAGAAACTGAAGCCCTAGATGAGGGCACATCTGCCAGATTTGATTAGTTGCCACCTACCTTCATGACCCAGCTAAAAGGTTTGCTAGATGAGAAAAGAAGGGCATTAGAAAACTATGTGGATGAAGCCCTCAAAGATGTTAGAAATGATCTTGCAACTGAGGTCAAATCTATAAGGTTTGAACTGAATCTGCTGAAAGGAGAAATGGTAAATTTCTTTACAAGAGCTTCTCCTGCTGTAGATTACACTATGAATAAACTGGACGTGTCAAGCCAGAAAATTGCTATTATCGTTGAGAATCAAAATATTAAGGCTAAGAACTCTGTGACCATTCATGAGAATGATAAAGTTTTGAGAAAAGAACAGAATAATAAAATCTTCACTAAGATGGATGCCTGCACCAAGATGCTTGATGACCATAAGTTAGAAGTTAAAAATCAAGTAACTGCTAGAGTTAACTACCTGGAAGGCGGAAAGAAACAAAGCTAGCACCTCCCAGACTACTCAAGTAATTGAAGAAGTAAAAAAGGGGGAGAAAAATGTCATCAGAACAAATACTGAGAATATGGTCTGGGCCACAAATATTGTGAGAGGATCATTGGGAATGGAGCCACTGCAATATAATAACATACCATTGATACCTTACCATGTACAAGATGCTTTGAACAAGATGTATAGCAGTGAAGCCCAAGTTCAAGACAATCAAGAATATGTTCATTACATTGAAGAAGGTGACAGTGCTAATGCTCAGTGGGGGGAGAAGATTACTAGTGCTCAGAATCCTTCCTTCATCCCCACAGTATACCAGTCACTACAAGTTAAAGAAATAATCACTGATGATTCTGAAGAGGAGGCAAAGTTAAGGAAAAAGAGATATAGAGAAGAAATGGTACAGAGGCCTAATTTCGAGCAGTGGAGCCCAGAGTCTAGATCTATTATTCTGCTTGCTTGAGACCAGGTCAAGAATAAGACATCAGACAGAGGTAAATGGTACAGCAAGACTGAATGGGATAAGATGGAAAAGAGTGACACAGAAAGAAGGACTTTCTAGAGGAACCAAAAGGCAAATCTCCTCACTCTTGATGTTGTGGAACCTTACAAATACTTTCCCAAGCCTTTCAGCTATTTTAAGAGACAAAAGGATAAAGCTGAAGCTGGAACTACTAAGGCTAAGGCTATTGATGGAGCTGATAAGAAAGGAAAGAAGATAGCTAGAGATCAAGACAAGCCGACAAAGAAATCCAGAGGCAGTGGAATTATGATAAGGGAACCTGAAACTTCAAATGTTTTAGGTTTTGCTTTCAGGGCTAGGGATGAAACACTGTGTTTATATTGCTCAAACATTTATTCCCTATATGATTAAATAGAACAATATTTTGTTATAATCATGATCTGTCTAACTCATCATTTGCTATATCTTTGACTTATCTGCTACATCATTTGATATGTCTATGATTTATCTAAATTATGATGTGATGATTATGTCTAATCTGAATTATGCTGTGATGATATGTTTTAAATATTTATAACATAAGTATGTTTATTGTATACATTTGATTAGGTTTTGACTTCTTCAAATAAGGGGAGATTGTTGGGTCCATTGATCCCAATGTCCTGAATTTGAAGAAGGACAAGCAAAACAATGTATACACATATTGTGATCTAACTTGTGTTTAAGGTGAATTGAAAGTATATAATGTCGATTAAGTCCACCTATGAGGGGGAATAGGTGTAGTGCAGTCTTTTGCAAAATTTAAATTACCTGCACAAATAAACAAACACAACAAATATAGTGGTTCCCCGATTTGGGTACGTCCACTCTCCCCCTTCGACCTATCTCCCACCAAGGGACGACTCGGTCACTTCACCAACCGGATTGAAATCCAATCCTCACACTACGAAAGGAACCCTTCCAACCAAAGGAGTAACTACTCCTCCACACGGGTTGCACCCAACCCTTACAACTAGGAATAAAATTCCTTTACAACAAAACAAAAATTGAATGTACAAGAAATATAAACAAACTTGTGGAGAATCCGATGTCGCTCTTCGTTCATTGATGCTTTCTTGAAAGAGACGAAGAGTCCATGACCGGAGTACTCTCTTGGAGAGGATCTTGACAAGATCGGCGACGGCAAGTGGTTACGGCGGCGATGCTTTGTGAATCCAATCTTCTTGACGAGGCAAGCAAGGTCTACGAATGATCTCAATTGGATCAGTCATCTCGATCAATTCAGAATGAAGAACTAACTTCGTTCAACGATTCGAGAGACAAGAGATCTCAAGAGAGATGCGTGAGACACACTGCTAGTATCGGTCCTATCATCGGAAGATCAAAGAGGCTCTAAGATAAACGGTGGCGACTAGCTTGCGAGCGGCGACAGCGATCAGCGGAGTTACGCGATCGGCTAGGGCACGACATCGGCTGTTTTATTTCGCGTGAATAGTTGTTGTTGAAGTTCGAAATACGCATGTATATATACCCTGAGGCCAACCCTAAAGTCCTTTGTGGGACCCACAAGGAGAAACCCTAGCCCCGGCTGAAACAGCGTAACCCGTCTTTGTTCGGTTCAGCGAGAGATGAAATTTGCCTAAGGAAAAATCGGCAAGAATCGTTGGTGATTCCCGTCGAAGTCGGCAGGAATCATTCACGATTCCCGTCGATTCTGCCTTAGCCGAATTCTAGTAGGGAACCTTGTCAGCCGGAGAGAATCGGCGGGAATGCAAGGTGATTCTCGACGAATCGGCGAGAATCACTTGGTGATTCCCACCGATTCTGCCTTAGCAGAGTTCTTGTATGAAAACAGTCATTCGGAAGAGGTCGGCGGGAATCACTGACTGATTCTCGAAGATTCGGCGAGATTCACTAATGATTCCCGTCGAATCGGTGAGAATCACTTAGTGATTCCCGTTGATTTTGACTTAGACGATTATTCTCTTCCTTCCTATGAACTTGGTCTCTGACCCATCTTTGCTCCTTCTTCTGCTCTTGATCTGCCTCGACCCTGTACTTGAAAATAAGTACATTCCAATAGAGAGAGCACACGTGAGTCAACACACTGATTTGCTCAACGAGGGATTACGTTGCGCAGACCCATGTATATTGACCCACTGCACCCTGACATTGGTGTGTACTTAGCATGGAATAGCTGCAAGCACAACTTGATAGAAGATCATCAAATACATAGTCAATTCAACTTAGCTTGTTCAGGGGCTTCTTCAAATCAGGTACATTATGGATACAATACCCAACAATCTCCCCCTATTTGAAGAAGCCAAAACCCTACAAGCTGAGGTGAATAGAACAGTTGGGAATGAAAATCAAAAAATGAAAATTCAGTTGAGAGTGAAATTCATTACCATTTTCCTAAGAGCATACTTAACCATTGGCAGCATTCTTAACCATTGGCAGCCACCTTAGCCTTAGTCGAGAGGGTAGTCTCCCCCTTTTCGGTTTCTATAAATCTGGGACTTCACTTGGAGAATAAGGCTCCCCCTCAGTTCTTGCATCCGATCTTGAATCCCTAGTAGATGCTCCACCTTGATCCAAGAGCCTTGAGCCCTTCAGTCTTCAATCTTCATAGTTCAGCATGCCGAGTTCAGTTTTGAAGAGACTGAACTTGGGCTCGTCTAGGGGCTTTATGAAGATATCTGCAATCTGCTTATCCGTGGGGACATAACAGAGAGAGATATCTTTGTTTTCCACATGCTCCCAAATAAAGTGGTAGCGCACTTCAATATGCTTGGTTCTGCTGTGCGACACAGGATTGTTCGCAATTGCTATTGCGCTCAAGGAGTCGCAATACATAGGAACTTCTCTGAACTGTAAGTCATAATCTTTTAGTTGATTTCTGATCCATAGAAGTTGTGTGCAACAGCTGCCTACTGAGATGTTCTCAGATTCAGCCGTAGAGGTTGCGACACAATTCTGCTTTTTACTGTTCCATGAAATAAGCCTTCTTCCGAGGAATTGGCACGTACCGGAAGTGCTTTTCCTATCATCCCTGCTTCCTGCAAAGTCAGCATCTGAAAAGCCTATTAGCTCGACATCATTATTTCTTGGGTACCACAAGCCAAGATTTGGTGTACCTTTAAGGTATCTAAGAATTCGTTTTGCAGCGACATAATGAGATTCCTTCGTGTTCACCTGATATCTAGCACAAACGCATGTGGAAAACATAATATTCGGTCGACTAGCAGCAAGGTAGAGCAGGGATCCAATTATGCTTCTGAATTTGGTTTCATCAAAAGGTTTCCCTTTCTCATCCTTGTCCAGAGACACAGTGTATCTCATTGGAGTCCTCATAGAGGTTTCATTCTACATTCCGAATTTCTTGAGGAGTTCATTTGTGAATTTCGTATGAGAGATGAAAATTCCATCCTCAGACTGTTTAACTTGAAGTCCCAAGAAATACTTTAGCTCTCCCATGCTGCTCATTTCAAACTTTCCTTGCATAAGTTTAGAAAACTTCTTGCAAAGATTGTTGTCCGTTGAGCCGAATATTATGTCATCGACATAGATTTGCACCAGTAAAATCTTGTCTTTGACTTCCCTAAGAAACAATGTCTTATCTATTTTTTCTCTCGAGAACTTGTTCTCAAGAAGAAAACTAGACAGAGTCTCATACCAAGCTCGAGGAGCTTGTTTTAAGCCATATAATGCTTTATTAAGAAAATAAACATGATTAGGAAGTGATGGATTAACAAAACTTGGGAGTTGCGTGACATATACTTCCTCTTTCAAATTTCCATTTAGGAACGCAGATTTCACGTCCATCTAATAGACTATGAATCCCTTGTGAGAGGCATATGCCAGGAACAATCTGATCGCCTCGAGCCTTGCAACCGGTGCAAAGGTTTGGTCGAAGTCAATCCCCTCCTCCTGTCTATAACCTTGTGCAACAAGTCTAGCCTTGTACTTGATGATGACACCGTGTTCATCCAGCTTGTTTCTGAAGATCCACTTAGTGCCGATCACATTCTGTTTCTTTGGTCTGGGAACATGCGTCTAGACGTTGCATCGTTCGAATTGATGCAGTTCATCTTGCATGGCCAATATCCATGATGCATCCTTGTTCGCTTCATCGAACTTCTTTGCTCAACCTGTGACAGAAAACTAAGGTGTAGAATCTCGTTAATTGTACCTCTCCGAGTTCTGACACCATCACGAGGATCTCCTATGATCTGATCTCTGGGATGATCCCTCACGTGTCGGAGCTCCAAGAGTCTGGCATCTGGAGCTCTAATAGCTTCTTGGGCTTCTCCTTCTTCTGGGAGAGTTGCTCCATCCTGATCGTCATCTTCTCCAGTTGGCGTTAAGGTGGAAACCTTGGCGTACTTGGGAGTTGCATCTTTTGTATTCTCATTGAGACTTAACTGTTCGAGCCTTGCACCTGCATCTTCAAGAATGCCACTGGAAGAATTGCTATGAAGCAAGCTTCCTTCATCAAATACAACATTAATGGACTCCTCTACCACTAGGGTTTTCTTATTGAAGACCCTATATGCCCAACTATGGCTACTATAGCCCATGAAGATGCCTTCGAAGCATTTTTATCTGAATTTAGTACGTGGGTACTTCCCATTATTGAGTACATAGCATCTGCAGCCAAAAATCCTTAAATAGGATATGGTCGGTTTCCTGCCTTTCAATAGCTCATAAGGCGTCTTACGATGATTCTTGTTAATCAATGCTCGGTTCTGCACATGACAAGCCGTATTGACAGCCTCTGCCCAGAAGTACTCTGGAAGAGAAGCATCATTCAACATTGTCGTACATGCTTCAATGAGCGTTCTATTTCTCCTCTCCGTAACTCCGTTTTGCTGAGGAGTACGCGGGGAGGAAAACTCATGAAAGATACCATGTTCTTCACAGAATTCTGTCATAGCACCAGACTAGAATTTTGTTCCATGGTCACTTCTGATCTTGACCACGGAGCAGTTAAATTCGTTCTGAATCTGCTTGACAAAATTAGTGAAGATGTCAAACGTATCTTACTTTCGTTTCAAGAAGAACACCAACGTAAACCGAGAGTGATCATCAACAATCACTAGCGTATACGATTTGCCTCCTAAGCTATAAACTTTCACTGGACCGAACAAGTCCATATGCAGAAGATAAAGACATCTAGAGGAGTCTTTGTCTACAATTGTAACGCCCCATTTTTTCAGCGATTATTTTTATTCTCGTTTGGCATTACGATGACGCGTTTCCGTGGCTTGTGCCATTTGTGGAGTGTGGTTTAGCTCCTTAGAACTGAGTGCCCTATTCTGTAGCCTGTTGGCAAGATCTCCCTAGCAAGCCGAGTCGTTTTGGGTGACCCGGTGTGGCCTCTCGGGGGAATGTTGGTGTTTGGCTTTATTTGGGTATAACTCGAGTTCTGTTCGTCGAAAGTTAATTTCGACTTCGCCGTTGTGTTCGTAGCGTGGGTATTTAGCTACGGTGCGAATTTCGTCGAATTCCGAGGTAGATCGGTTTTCGCGTCGATTTGGTGCTTTATGTAATTTTGTAATTAATTATATTATTATATAATTATATATATATATAGTTTATGAAAAGGCACGCATCATCTTCTTCCCCGCTTGAAACCGCCGGCCCTGTACGAGAGAACGGAGAAACCGCCTACCCTTCCCTTCAGACGCCGATTCCCGGAGCGTTTGTGGACGGAATTCGATTCCGAGAGTGGATTTGGATTGCTCTCGTCAAGACCTTCATTCCTACGGTAAGAAATTCGATTTTCGTGGAGTTTTGCGAGGATTGGAATTTTCGGTTTTGGAGCTTTCCGCCATTAATGGCCGAGTTTTTGTTCTAGGTGTTGCGGCCGTTTTTATTCGTGCGAAGAGGAGGAAAGCAGTCCAAAGCTTCGCTGTGAATTGAGGCAAGTGGTATTCTTGCCCTTGCCAAGTTCTTTTTTTTCGATTTTACTTGCTGAAATTGAAATCCCGGTTAGCCCAGGTTAGAGGCCTTGTTGTTCTCATTTTCTTGCTAACTATAGGGCTTAGTTCTTCCTACTGAAACCCCCCCTATTTTGTGATGATTGGTATCCAAATTGTCGGCGTGGAGCCGTTGTTTTCCTTTACTCTGATTGTTGCTCTGGTTCGGGTGTAGCCGAGAGGGAGAGTTAGGAGGGGGGGGGGGTGTGGTTGCCGATTTTCGTTAAGGTATTACTCGAATGATTAGGCATAGTTTGTATAGTAGTGGTGCGCGACGTTGGTAGTTTCCTGCTGCTACTACAGTTGCGTGAGTCGTGTGCACGTTCCGGTGTCGTTCGGGAAATTCCAAACGGTACAGGTTAGCCACGCACGGTCGTTAACCGTTAGGGCGCACGACCACTAGTCGTGTGCCTCTGGTCGTGCGCGTATAACTTTCAGTTTCCAAAGTTCTGTCTCGTAGATCGCACGAGCGCTGGCAAGCAGTGCGCACGACCACTGATCGTGCGTCACTGATCGTGCGCTGACGCTAAGTTTTTCTCAGGTTTTCCAGGTTCGTTTCACACGATCATCAGCCGATGAGTGCGCACGACCACTGATCGTGCGTCACTGATCGTGCGCTCTGTATATCTTCTTTTGATAGGCGAATTTAGCTTGTTTCGAGTGCGGGAGTTTAGATACTCAAGTGGCAGGCAACTACTCGAGTTCTGGATCTTCTGCCTTGGTCGTTCGACTATCGTCGAGCTCCGTATTCTTTAGCGGGTTTGTGGGTAGTGGCATTATTTTGGCGGCGAGTGAGGCTAGCTCACTCAACGCCAAAGTTTAGGTAGGCACTGAGTGGGTTTCACTCAACGCCTAGTCGTGTTGGTTTATTTCAACACTCTTCCTTTACCTTGTCTTTCGTTTCCGAGTGGATTTCCAGTTGTATTTCTGGGTTTTCCTTGTCGGCCGTTTTCTTTATTTTCCTAAAGGCCGAATCGTGGGTCGTGGTTAGTAGTGGTGGTTGTAGCTCTTTATGGGGGTGGAGTTGTGTGATATAGCCAAGGCCACCCATGTTTTTCTTGCTCCAGGTACGGGCTGGGCATCTCGGGTGGAAGGTCCCTTGTGTTTTCACGTGTTGACCCTCGAGCTTTTGACTTGGACATGGTGGATTGGGGGACTGCGTTTGCCTTCGATCCGGTTCCTCGTTGTTGTTTTTGCTACTATCACTTCCCACAGTTTAGGGTGTTAGAAGTTTCTTCCTTGGTAGTTTGCAGCACTTTTGGCTCTTGGTAGCCTAGTAGGCCCTGCAGGATGTTGTTCCTGGTCTGGGTTGTTGCTGTTTTTCTCGCACGTTGTGCATTTATTGTGGTCCTGTTTTGGACAGTTGTGACTCTTTCTACTGCATGTTTTCTGGTACTTTTCCCCTTTTGGTTGACTCTTTCATACAGTTTTACTTTGTTTAGCTTGCTGAGGTATTCTGTTTTCTTTTGGAATACCCCAGGTTCTGAGCCGTAGCCAGTCTGGTGGCTAGTTGGAGGTGGTGTTGTTGGTGGACTCCCAGACTTTGGAGTTCTGTTTACCTTGTTAGTGAGGTTGTTTTCAGTACTTTCTTACAGACATATATTTGTGCTAGTGGGTTCGTGTCAGGTTGTTGGTGCCCACTGGTAGTTTTTACCTTGAACTAGATATATACTATTGCTGCTACCGTTTTCTGGAGATAGTCTACTTGCTCTGAGAAGGTTTTATGCTAGGTTGCTAGTTATTTTTAAACTATAGTTATTATTATAAATAAAGCTCATGATCAGCATGTTTTATAAGACGTATTCACTATTTTCCAAATCACGTATAAAGACCGTTTTCTTATATATTATATAAATTAAATGTAGGGTCTTGCATAGCATGGGTGGTTCTCTTGGAACCCTTATGCGCTCCTTAGGATGTTAAACCTAAATAAAGTATTTTTCCGCAGCGTATAAATATAGTTTTTCTTTTGTGGACTAGGTGATCCACTGAGCCGAGGGATACGGTCTCTAAAATATAACTGATTTTCTAATCATTAATCACATGATTTTCTTTCATTAAGTTGGTAGTTGGTTTTGCCTAAGCGTCAGCAGTTATCCCCTGCTTGATGTGGCATCACGACGCGTGTTTTCTCTTACTCTGATAATTCTTAATTCGGAGAAAATGCGGGTTGTGACAGTTGGTATCAGAGGGAGGTTGCTTGACAAGTTAGTTGAGCAACCTTCCTTGGATGCTTTTAGTGGTTCAGCATCATGTCATTCACACACCGATATGTCATCAGCACGTCTTGGCAAAAGCACGAACACTACACTCATAGCATAACATGAAGTATACGGGGCATTTTATGTAGTATGGGATGCATAATATGTGTTCGTATATGGATCCACCATAGGGGCTACATGTGAGGGTTATGTAGTATGGGATGCATAACCTCACCACATGACTGCGACTAGCACGTTTCTTTTTCATTGCATGGAAATGTTATGTAGTATGGGATGCATAACATTTTCATGTGTACGCCGCTCATAACATGCATTAGGGCCTTTTTTTAGAATGCATAACACAAACATGCATATCATAATATTGCATAAGCACAACGTGCCGAGCTAAAGATTTGCAGGATGACATATGTACACACATGAGTTTTCAAATTAACATAAATTCATGCATCCGATCTAGGCACAAGAGTTAGTAAGGTGGTGGTTAACCATCCTAGGTTAGGGCATATCATCTAATTTTTGTGAAGAAGATAAACTCTCAGAGCAAGTTTAGCAGCTTTAAGTCTATATCTACATATGTATTGTCTGTACTGGTAATCGGTTCTAGTCGTTGGATTTGGATCTGATTTGCGTTGTAATGATTTTTAGGATGGCTAGGCGTCCTGCGACTCGATCGACTCCCTTGTCTGAGGATGAATCTTCTGGAGCTCAGAACGATGCGGTGATCGAGAGTCTGCGTTAGAGTAGCAAAGCTATGGGCAGGCAGTTGGAGGAGGTGCAAGCCCAGATTCAGTCTTTGGTGGCTGTTGTGGCAGGTCAGACTCAGGGTGTGCAAGTTCCTGCTGGGGGGTTAGCTGTTCCTCCTCCTCCTGCACCCTTGAGACCTTCAGTGGTGGTGCCAGCAGAGATGGCCTTCATCTCGCAGTTTTAGAGGCTGAGCCCTCCCACTTATGATGGGAAGGCAGATTTCATGGTGATAGACGACTGGCTGATCTCCATGGAGGAGATGTTCTCGTACTCAGGGATTGCAGATGACCAGAGGGTGATGTTAGCCACCTATCAGCTCAAAGGGTTGGCTAAGAGTTGGTGGCTGAGAGAGAAGGAGAGCTTAGTGGCTGGATGCTCTTGGGAAGTCTTCGAGGAGATGCTGTTGAGGAAGTTCTTACCCTCGGTCGAGCATGACCGCCTCATGAATGATTTCCTCTATCTGAAGCAAAGGCAGCTCACGGTGGGTGAGTATGAGATAGATTTTAGTAAGTTGAGCCGTTTTGCCCCTGGATTGGTCAGCGTTGAGGCTGATCGAGTTAAGCGATTTCTCGGTGGTTTGAGGAGTGAGGTGCAGCAGTTGGCCAGTGCTTATGGGACAGTGACTTATGCTGGAGTTGTAGAGGCTGCTCTTAAGGTTGAGTCCATTGAGACGGCGAAGAGCAGAGGCCAGCAGTTGAAGAAGGATAAGAGGAAGTTGGTAGAGGAGAAGAAACCCCTGGTACTCGATGCTGTTCCGGGAAAGAGGAGCAGGGTGGTGTGCAGTTTTTGTGGTCGGTCAGGCCATCCTTTCGAGAGGTGTTTCAAGAAGGTGGCAGCTCAGAAGAAGGAGCAGGTTCATGCGATTCAGGGTGCTCCTAGGAGAGATGCCTCCTATTCTGTTTGTAAGCGATCCGGCCATGATGCGGCCCAGTGTTGGACCAAGGATAAAGTCTGCTTTCAGTGTGGGCAGAAGGGACACATCAAGTCGAGGTGTCCTCTGTTTCAGCCAGCTCTTCCTGCAGTTCCGTTACAGGCTTTACCTCCACCTCAGCGTGTGGACAAGGGAAAAGGGAAGCTGAACGTGATTTCTTCCGAGGAGGCTCAGACTTCGACCCAGGTGATCTCAGGTTAGTTGTTTGTTGTTTTTCTTTCTAGCCTTGTAGTTTAGTTGCTAGATTATTTGCGGTACTGTTGTGCTAGTTCCTTATCTTTGTGTGTTCCTATAGGGAAATTTAAGGTGAAGAACCGCTGGGCGCGTGTTCTGTTTGACTCCGGCGCTACCCACTCATTCGTGGCTAGAGCCTTTGTGGAGCATCATCGGTTGTCTCTAGATCGTGTTCGGGATTCCTTCCGTGTCAAGTTTCCCTCTGGTGAATCTGTGTTATCAGATTTGGGTATTTTGGATTGCCCGGTTTTGTTGGGGGATTTTCTTGCAAAGGCGGACCTAAAGATGATTGATCTAGAGGACTTCGATGTCATTTTGGGCATGGACTGGCTCTCTCGGTATGATGCGGTCATTCAGTGCAAAGGAAAGCGCTTGGACTTCATCAGGGACGACGGTCAGCCCGGCAGCGTGTATGCTGATCCGTGTCAGGATTCTCCTATTCTCTCTGCGGTATGTGTTCAGAGATTGTTTCTTTCTGATTGTTATGTTTGTTTAGTCTCGGCGGTTGGAACCGTTGTTAGCGTGCCACGCTTGGAGGAGATTCCTATTGTTCGTGGTTTCGCCGATGTTTTTCCTGATGATCTTCCTGGTATCCCTCCTGAGCGGGATGTGGAGTTTGTTATTGATTTGGAGCCGGGTACGCGTCCTATTGCTAAGGCACCGTACCGGATGGCCCCTCGTGAGTTAGAGGAGTTACGAATTCAGTTAGATGAGTTGTTGGCTAAAGGTTTTATCAGACAGAGTTCGACGCCTTGGGGTGCTCCTGTTTTGTTCGTAAAGAAGAAAGATGGGTCGATGCGGCTTTGCATCGACTATAGAGAGTTGAACAAGGTCACTATCAAGAACAGGTACCCTCTGCCGAGGATCGATGATTTATTTGACCAGTTGCGTGGTAGCGCGGTGTTCTCCAAGATCGATCTTCGTTCGGGCTATCATCAGCTCAGGATCCGTGAGGCAGATATTCCACGGACTGTGTTTAGGTCGAGGCATGGACACTTTGAGTTTTTGGTGATGTCATTCGGTTTGACCAAAGCACCATCAGCTTTCATGGACATGATGAATCGGGTATTCAAGGATTTCCTAGACAAGTTCGTGGTGGTCTTCATTGATGATGTGTTGGTTTATTCTCGCAGTGCTGAGGAGCATGAGCAGCATTTGTGTTTGGTCCTATCAGAGTTGAGGAACCACAAGTTATTCGCCAAGTTGAGCAAGTGCGAATTTTGGTTGCCTCAGGTTTCTTTTCTAGGCCACGTGGTGAACAAGGATGGGATCTCGGTTGACCCAGAAAAGATTGCAGCAGTGATGGATTGGAGTAGGCCGAATACTCCTAAGGAGATCAGAAGTTTCTTAGGGTTGGCTGGCTATTACAGGAGATTCGTGGAGGGTTTCTCTTCTCTAGCCGCACCTTTGACCAAGCTGACTTAGAAGAATGTGGCTTTTGTTTGGAGCGAGAAGTGCGAAGAAGCTTTTCTGGAGCTAAAGAAGAGATTGTGCACTGCTCCCGTTCTGACCCTTCCTGCTGAGGGCGTGGATTATGATGTGTATGTGGATGCTTCGCATATAGGACTGGGATGCGTATTAATGCAGGATGGAAAAGTAATTGCTTATGGGTCAAGGCAGTTGAAGACTCATGAGAAGAATTATCCTACGCATGACCTTGAGTTTGCAGCAGTTATCTATGCGTTGAAGTTGTGGAGGCACTTACTTTATGGGGCTCAGTGCAAGATTTTTACTGACCATAAGAGCCTGAAGTACGTGTTCACGCAGAAGGAGTTGAATCTGCATCAGCGACGGTGGCTTGAGTATGTGGCGGATTATGACGTAGAAATCCAGTATCATCCAGGCAAGGCCAATGTGGTGGCCGATGCCCTGAGCCGAAAGACGGGAAAGATCTTTAACCTCTCCGCCGATCGGTTAGTTGAGGAGTTCCTCCTTATGGATATTTCAGTGGGATGCTGTGGTTTGCAGAGTAGTTTGTCAGTGGCATAGCCGTCCTGGATTTCTTTGACTAGACTGCATCAGAAGGACGATCCGGATCTGTTGCACCTTTTTACCAGGACAGAGAAGGGAGAGTTGCCAGATTTTGCTATTGATGATGCGGGTACTTTGAAGTACCGCGGCAGGTTTTGCGTTCCCGCTGTTAGGGACATTAGGAGTATGATTTGCAGTGAGGCTCATGGTTCCAGCGTTGCCTACCATCCAGGATCTACGAAGATGTACCGTGACTTAAGGCAAATTGCCTGGTGGTATGGTATGAAAGGAGATATAGCCCGATTTGTTGCTGAGTGTCACACTTGCAAGCGTGTGAAGGCCGATCATGGAAGGCCTGGTGGTAAGTTGACTCCGTTAGAGATCCCGACTTGGAAGTGGGAGAGTATATCTATGGACTTCATTACGGGTTTGCCAAAATCCCCGAGGGGATTTGATTCTGTTTGGGTTATAGTGGATAGATTGACGAAGTGTGCTCACTTCGTGCCTTATAAGATTGATTACCCGATGAAGAAGATAGCGGAGTTGTACTTCAATGAAGTCATCCGACTCCACGGTGTGCCGGTTAGCAACATTTCTGATCGAGACTCCCGGTTTACTTCTCGTTTTTGGCAGAGTCTGCAGGAGGGTTTGGGTACGGATCTGAGGTATTTTACTACGTACCACCCTCAGACCAATGGGCAGACGGAGCGGGTCAATCAGATTGTTGAGGATATGATCCGGTGCTATATTTTAGACCACGGTGGAGCGTGGGATGAGCGTCTGCGACTCATGGAATTTGCTTACAATAACAGTTATGAGGAAAGCTTGCAGATGGCTCCGTTCGAAGCTTTGTATGGGAGGCGCTGTAGGACTCCGTTGTTTTGGGCCGAGGCTGGTGAGAGGCCGTTGTTGGGTCCTGATGCGCTGGAGGATATGGAAGTCGCCGTGAAGCTTATTCGGGAGAAGCTTCGTATAGCTCAGGAGAGGTATGAAAAGAACGCCAATCGGCGTAGGTCTGCTTTGGAGTTTTTAGTAGGGGATCATGTATACCTCAAGGTTTCTCCAATGGTTGGTGTGAAGAGATTTGGTAAAAATCGGAAATTGGACCCAAGGTATGTGGGCCCGTTCGAGATTTTGGAGCGGATTGGTGTGTCTGCATATAGATTGGATTTGCCAGCGAACTTCCCTGGTGTTCATAATGTTTTTCATGTTAGCCAATTGCGGAAGTGTGTGCGCAGCAGTGGGCAACTCTTGGATGTTGTGCCCCATTTGGAGCCCAACCTCTCTTTTGTTGAGGTGCCAGTTCGTATCTTGGATACTCAGGAGCGTGTGCTGCGAAAGAAGTCCATACCGATGGTGAAAGTTCAATGGAAAAATCAGGATTTGGAGAGCGCGACTTGGAAGCTAGAGTCGGCCATGAGGAGGGTGTACCCTCACCTATTTCACTGATTTGATCGGTATGTTTCCCTTTATAACTTCTGTTTGTTACTTTTCCTTCTTTGGTAGGAGGGTTGTGCATAAAGTTTCGGGACGAAACTTTCTTTTAGGGGGAGTGACTGTAACGCCCCGTTTTTTCAGCGATTATTTTTATTCTCGTTTGGCGTTACGATGACGCGTTTCCGTGGCTTGTGCCATTTGTGGAGTGTGGTTTAGCTCCTTAGAACTGAGTGCCCTATTCTGTAGCCTGTTGGCAAGATCTCCCTAGCAAGCCGAGTCGTTTTGGGTGACCCGGTGTGGCCTCTCGGGGGAATGTTGGTGTTTGGCTTTATTTGGGTATAACTCGAGTTCTGTTTGTCGAAAGTTAATTTCGACTTCGCCGTTGTGTTCGTAGCGTGGGTATTTAGCTACGGTGCGAATTTCGTCGAATTCCGAGGTAGATCGGTTTTCGCGTCGATTTGGTGCTTTATGTAATTTTGTAATTAATTATATTATTATATAATTATATATATATATAGTTTATGAAAAGGCACGCATCATCTTCTTCCCCGCTTGAAACCGCCGGCCCTGTACGAGAGAACGGAGAAACCGCCTACCCTTCCCTTCAGACGCCGATTCCCGGAGCGTTTGTGGACGGAATTCGATTCCGAGAGTGGATTTGGATTGCTCTCGTCAAGACCTTCATTCCTACGGTAAGAAATTCGATTTTCGTAGAGTTTTGCGAGGATTGGAATTTTCGGTTTTGGAGCTTTCCGCCATTAATGGCCGAGTTTTTGTTCTAGGTGTTGCGACCGTTTTGATTCGTGCGAAGAGGAGGAAAGCAGTCCAAAGCTTCGCTGTGAATTGAGGCAAGTGGTATTCTTGCCCTTGCCAAGTTCTTTTTTTTCGATTTTACTTGCTGAAATTGAAATCCCGGTTAACCCAGGTTAGAGGCCTTGTTGTTCTCATTTTCTTGCTAACTATAGGGCTTAGTTCTTCCTACTGAAACCCCCCCTATTTTATGATGATTGGTATCCAAATTGTCGGCGTGGAGCCGTTGTTTTCCTTTACTCTGATTGTTGCTCTGGTTCGGGTGTAGCCGAGAGGGAGAGTTAGGAGGGGGGGTGTGGTTGCCGATTTTTGTTAAGGTATTACTCGAATGATTAGGCATAGTTTGTATAGTAGTGGTGCGCGACGTTGGTAGTTTCCTGCTGCTACTGCAGTTGCGTGAGTCGTGTGCGCGTTCCGGTGTCGTTCGGGAAATTCCAAACGGTACAGGTTAGCCGCGCACGGTCGTTAACCGTTAGGGCGCACGACCACTGGTCGTGTGCCTCTGGTCGTGCGCGTATAACTTTCAGTTTCCAAAGTTCTGTCTCGTAGATCGCACGAGCGCTGGCAAGCAGTGCGCACGACCACTGATCGTGCGTCACTGATCGTGCGCTGACGCTAAGTTTTTCTCAGGTTTTCCAGGTTTGTTTCGCACGATCATCAGCCGATGAGTGCGCACGACCACTAATCATGCGTCACTGATCGTGCGCTCTGTATATCTTCTTTTGCTAGGCGAATTTAGCTTGTTTCGAGTGCGGGAGTTTAGATACTCAAGTGGCAGGCAACTACTCGAGTTCTGGATCTTCTGCCTTGGTCGTTCGACTATCGTCGAGCTCCGTATTCTTTAGCGGGTTTGTGGGTAGTGGCATTATTTTGGCGGCGAGTGAGGCTAGCTCACTCAACGCCAAAGTTTAGGTAGGCACTGAGTGGGTTTCACTCAACACCTAGTCGTGTTGGTTTATTTCAACACTCTTCCTTTACCTTGTCTTTCGTTTCCGAGTGGATTTCCAGTTGTATTTCTGGGTTTTCCTTGTCGGCCGTTTTCTTTATTTTCCTAAAGGCCGAATCGTGGGTCGTGGTTAGTAGTGGTGGTTGTAGCTCTTTATGGGGGTGGAGTTGTGTGATATAGCCAAGGCCACCCATGTTTTTCTTGCTCCAGGTACGGGCTGGGCATGTCGGGTGGAAGGTCCCTTGTGTTTTCACATGTTGACCCTCGAGCTTTTGACTTGGACATGGTGGATTGGGGGACTGCGTTTGCCTTCGATCCGGTTCCTCGTTGTTGTTTTTGCTACTATCACTTCCCACAGTTTAGGGTGTTAGAAGTTTCTTCCTTGGTAGTTTGCAGCACTTTTGGCTCTTGGTAGCCTAGTAGGCCCTGCAGGATGTTGTTCCTGGTCTGGGTTGTTGCTGTTTTTCTCGCACGTTGTGCATTTATTGTGGTCCTATTTTGGACAGTTGTGACTCTTTCTACTGCATGTTTTCTGGTACTTTTCCCCTTTTGGTTGACTCTTTCATACAGTTTTACTTTGTTTAGCTTGCTGAGGTATTCTGTTTTCTTTTGGAATACCCCAGGTTCTGAGCCGTAGCCAGTCTGGTGGCTAGTTGGAGGTGGTGTTATTGGTGGACTCCCGGACTTTGGAGTTCTGTTTACCTTGTTAGTGAGGTTGTTTTCAGTACTTTCTTACAGACATATATTTGTGTTAGTGGGTTCGTGTCAGGTTGTTGGCGCCCACTGGTAGTTTTTACCTTGAACTAGATATATACTATTGCTGCTACCGTTTTCTGGAGATAGTCTACTTGCTCTGAGAAGGTTTTATGCTAGGTTGCTAGTTATTTTTAAACTATAATTATTATTATAAATAAAGCTCATGATCAGCATGTTTTATAAGACGTATTCACTATTTTTCTAATCACGTATAAAGACCGTTTTCTTATATATTATATAAATTAAATGTAGGGTCTTGCATAGCATGGGTGGTTCTCTTGGAACCCTTATGCGCTCCTTAGGATGTTAAACCTAAATAAAGTATTTTTCCGCAGCGTATAAATATAGTTTTTTTTTGTGGACTAGGTGATCCACTGAGCCGAGGGATACGGTCTCTAAAATATAACTGATTTTCTAATCATTAATCACATTATTTTCTTTCATTAAGTTGGTAGTTGGTTTTGCCTGAGCGTCAGCAGTTATCCCCTGCTTGACGTGGCATCACGACGCGTGTTTTCTCTTACTCTGATAATTCTTAATTCGGAGAAAATGCGGGTTGTGACAACAATGCCCTTAAAGGTAGCCCGAGTCTGTTTTCCATTCTGGCATGCAGGATAGGGGCTATCTTTGATGCACTAAATAGTAGGGGCATCCCTTACTAAATTCTTAGAGAACAACATATTAATAGTCTTGAAATTAATATGTGCTAATCTCTTGTGTCATTGCTAACAAAGAGATGCACTGTCTTTTGCTACTAGGCACATGGGGGTAGAAGAGTCTAAGCTAAGAAAATCTAAGCAAAAGATATTTCTGCTCCTGATGCCAGTTAATACCGTCTCTGAAGAGGCACACGATATTATCAAGCACTTATCCTTGCAGAACTTAACGTTGTATCCTTTATCACACAACTGGCTTACACTGATCAGGTTATGGTTTAACCCTTCAACATAAGCCACGTCAGTGATAGAGAATACACCGTTGGAAATCATACCATAACCTTTGGTGACTCCTCGATCAGATCCTCCAAAGATGACTTTGGGTCCATTTTCGACTGGGGAGTAATCACGCAACAGGCTTCTTGTCCCGGTCATATGTCGGGAACATCCACTGTCCAAGTACCAGATAGGCGTTTTGGTGGCCTTTGGACATACCTGCAAAACAGAATTAGTTTCCCTTAGGAACCCAATCAAACTTGGGTCATAGATTCCTTGTTAGCACACTCCCCCTCGGGTGGTTAACCCGACGAGTGGTCGGCCTCGCATTGCTAACATGAGGAGTCTCGTTGAATCTTGGATTAAACCAGCAATCCACGGTAAAGTGACCAACTTTGCCACAGCACCAACAATCAAACCTGTTGTACCGCATCCTAGGCTCCAGCTTTACCCTTGGTACGGTGGGTCCAGCCGGGGCCTTGGATCTGGAGGTGGAGGCATCATGATGACAACAGTCACATGATTTTTTCACTTCCTGTTCCTTTAGTATAACAGGTTTGGCCTTTGGTGCCTGCTTCCTATTATGGCCGCTAGAGAAGTGGTCATAATTCTCCACTTGGATTCCTCATAAGGTGCCTTGAAGACACTCTCATCGTAGTTTCGGGGGAAGGTCCAACCATCATACCGACTCTTGGGCATTTCAACCGGGGGCCGGAAGAAGTGGCCATAGGTTGACTCAAAGCCTTGCTCATTGCAAGGAAAGCCAGGCTTTCTGAATGAAACAGGATCGAGTGGGGCCTTTCCCTTTTCTGCAGCAGAGGCCTTCTTAGCAGCCTTATTTTTCCTCTGTTTTCTGTTTCTCCTGGATGATTTACCAGGAACACCCACATGCCCTAAGCCAGCCCCTTTAGCCTGAGCAGAGAATTCATCAACCATAGGAAGAATGGTCTTGGGCATGGAGAAGCTTTTGACAATCTTCCTTTCTGCCGCAAGCTATTCTTTCAACTTGTTGATTTCTTCCTGTTTTTGGTCAAGGAGCCTTAGAGACTCTGAGTGCTCAGAAGTCAGGTCCAGGTGTTCCTGTCGGAGGGAAATTAAGCTAGTGATCTCTTCTCTTAGGGACACACCCTCAGGCTTAAGGAATTTGACTTCCTTTTTCTGAGCCCTCAACCCACTACAACATTTTTGGTCTTTAGCAACACCTGACTTGACAACAGTTATAAAAATGTTGCCTAAACTTTGTTAGAGAACAGTTTATAAGTGTTGCAATAGGTTTACATCTTTAAGCAACACTTTCTGTGCAACATTCAAAAACTGTTCTCTAATCTCTTATAGGGAACATTTTTGAAATATTGTCGTAGAGGATTCACTTTACGCAACAATTATGATATGTTGTCTTCTTAAAAATTTAATTATTTGCAATATTTTAAAAGTGTCGTTGTTAGTTTTCAATATAGCAACAAATTTCTATATTTCGACCGTGTTAGATTTTTAAAGTTTTTTCAAAATCATTACTCCACATTTATTGCGACGTTTTAAAAGGGTCGTTGTTAGTTTTCAATATACCTACCTGGAATTTTAATTAACTTATATCGGACAAGATTTTAATTTGTTGGAGTTGTGCAACACTTCAGTTCTGATCCTCTTATTTCTCACACAGAGTTTGCCCACGTGAGATTAGAGGAATCAAAGTGTGAATCCCTTCGACATATTCGGCGCCAACGACAGCAGGGGTCCGGGGCGGCAGGGGTCCAGGGGACAGCGCCCCCGAAACAAAATTAGTTTTGGGTTTTCCGGGTGTGCGGATATCTGCTTGTTTTTCCATTCGAATAGATGTTTAATTACCTTAATTAATTCCACTCCTCAATTAATTATATTACTTAATTATATATTTATACCCTACCCTAAACTAAGACACTTCAGCCATCGCCTAATTTCTTCCCGAAACCTAGCGCCAACCCTCTTCCCCGACGCGACGACGAGCTTCTTCCCCAGGCGCGGCTACTACACCGCCTGCATCCTCTTCCGCGTCGACGTCGGCATGCAAAATCTTCTTCCCCTCCAACGACTACAGTCCTATTGCACCGACCTAGCACTCGGGCATCGCCAACCAATCGTTGTCTAGGGCATTCACGTGATCGGCACAACTCCTCCGATCGTCCTCCTCAGGCGAGGTAAAAATAAGCCCTTCGCTCAACCTACCTTTGCGTGTAAATGGTTTCCATTGACGATTACCTTCTTCGACAAAGGTAGACGGATTATCACACACCGCCATGCCTAAATGAAATTGCTGAAGGGTTTCTTTTGTACGCATCGGTGCTGTGCAGGGAAAAATGGCTTAGCACAGACAGCCTCCACCTACCATTTGAGGTTCGGCCCTCTTCCAGTGTTCCTCTCTCCTTCCCTCCCTCTCTCTGTCTTTCCCTCTTTGTCTTTCCACCTCGATCTCTATAACTTTCCCTCTCTATCTTTCCCACTCCAGCTTTCTATCTTCCTCTCCCACTTGATTTTTTCCTAACACTATACTTCATCATGTTTCTTTCTTGAGCCGTATGGTGTAAAGTGATGACTACTTTAAGATTTGCATGTGGTATCAAATTAGTGATTTTTATCTTTAGATTTGCATCAGGTATCAAATTAGTGATCTTCAGACTTAGATATGATTTGCTTATTTACAACATGTGTTAGATAATCTGAAGTAAACTTGATAATTAGTGATTTACTCAAGTGCACGATGAGGAAATAAAAATGCAAGTGGTTACTTTACGTGCAAATGTTGGTTTCAGATTTTTATTATTGAATTCAGTTTTTTAGAGAAACATTAGTGAATGCAGTTTTTTATTAGTGAATGCAAATTTTCTATGCTGCAAGCTGAGGGCACTAAACATACTGCGAGCTGTTCAGTGCAATTTTGCACTAAGCAGCTAACATCAATTGCAATTTTAGTGGTTGCAATTTTACTGTTATCACCATAAGCTTTTATGATACATTAGTGAATGCAATTTTACACTAAGAAGAAATTTCATGCATTTATGATACACAAACTTTACATTTGACTCATGTGTCCTCAATTTAGAGTTTTAGTGAACGAGACTTGGCCTCGATTGGGTTCTTGCACCTTTGGATCATCCTCATAGCTTGCCACGAACCGATAAGAATGGAAGAATAGACATTTAACATTTCATTGAATCAATATACACATTTCACATTTAGTTGAATCAAAATACACATTTAAAATTTAGGCTTCGTTTGGCATGGTGGTGGCGGTCGTAAACGCATGGGTTAAACCTTATGCACTAAACATGTTGCACTAAACATGTTGCGAGTTGTTTAGTGCAATTTTGCACTAAGCAGGTCACATCAATTGCAATTTTAGTGAATGCAATTTTACTGTTATCACCATAAGCACTAAATTTTGTGATTACTTTTAAGGAATGCATTCAAAAAATATGCTGCTAGCTGAGGGCACTAAACATATTATATGTTGGGAACCCAAATATGTGAGATTATATGCTGAATTGGATTATAATATGAAGTGAGATGATCTATACAGCAGTTCAATACTCAAGGGAGGAGGAGCTATAAAATTAAAATTCACTAAAAAACTGCATTCACTAATGAATTATTTCCACCTCTATTGTGAATGTAGTTTTTTAGATGTTTCTCTGTTTAAGATTACAGCTTTCAGTTTTATAGCTTAACATATTATATGCAGTTTTTATTGCAAATGTTTAAGATTTGCATATAGCTGTGTTAAAGTTATTGGGAGTATTGCTCATGAAGATTGAAAACTTCATGCCAATTACACCTGAGCAGCACTATAAGGAGCATAGATTGATGCTGCAGCTCAGTTGGTGATGAGAGCTGTTAGGAAAGCTCTTTATCAAGGGGGCTGGGTTCGAGACCTCGCCTCAACATCCCGCCGCGCTGAGAATAGGTGCGGTCATGGGTGGGGTGCTTGGGCTGCAGCCCGGAAGTGGTCGCCAGCACGTGGTCCGCTGGCTAGGCCGAGTAAGGCCGACCGAGAGGGGCGGCTTGGGGCTGCTGCATCACAGATGTTATGAAATGTTTACACCATACGGGTTGTGATGAACTCTAACATACTATAAGGAGCACAAGTGATGCTCCCCCGCTTGATTTTTTTCCTAACACTACTGCATTTGATTCTTCAAATTTCTGATTACGCCAGATCCTGGACCTCCTCAGCCAAATCAACTAATAGAAGCAGTTATAGCGACCTGTATTCCAGTAGCCGCAAGCCTCACTTAGTAAGAAGGACAAAATCCTTCAGTTTTATTCATTCCACAACAAATTCAATCTTCGTTATTTTTCTTCAGAACTGGAATGTTTTCTTAAACATTAGAAGATAGATAAGTGATGTTAATTTGACTTGGGTAATGATGGTTGGGGCAGTTAAACTATATAATTTGAGTTTGGTGTTAAGATAAATGTGTCACTAAATTAATAGAAATTGTTTTTCAACCTATCCATAGTGTGTTGAATGTTTTTATTCATTCTCTACCAAATTATTTCTATTCTTATATACTATGTTTGATGTTGAGGTCCTATGACTTCATTTCTTTGAAATGTGTAGTTCTATTTTTGAGGTCTGAATATGGATGCGATTGAAGCTGATGCCATCCAACTGAAGTTGATTGAGCGCCGACATTTTCGTGCAAACCAAAGGTACATGAGATTGGTCGAATTGTGCAAGCCAAAAATGTTATAATTAGCTTATAAAGGTTGCATATCTTACAGATACACAGTGAATGAGAATTGGAGTAGGGTTGTATAGCTTACAAATACTGCCCCAGATCTTCGTGGTGAGCCTGCAGCAAGCTGAATTTCAGCGTGCTGCACGCGCTGCAGGTGCAGCCCGCTGAATTTCAGCGCGCTGCAGGTGCAGCCCGCTGAATTTCAGCGCGCTGCTGGTGCACCACGCTGAATTTCAGCATGCTGCATTTCTCCAACGCTGAATTTCAGCGAGCTGCATTTCAGCACGCTGAATTTCAGCGCGCTGTACCTATAGCGCTTTGCAGCGCTGCACCTGTAGCGATAAGCTCGTCGTTCTACTCCGCTACACCTTTCCTACCCTAAACTAGACAAATGCTGACATCAAGTACCTCGTTAGCTATCTAATTATCCCCGACAACAACATCCTCACAATCACACAAACCTTCAGCAATGAGAAGCACGCTGAAATTTATGCGAATATTGATCTTCAAATCCAATTTCATTGTTCATCCGAAGAATTTTTAGATATAGATTTCAACTGAGCTGTCAATTTATGCGAATATTGATTTTCTGATGAAAGTTAATTTCATCAATCTGCTGGCAGAATGGTATTTAGTTTTTTTGTTGGGATGAAAATTGAATGAGAATTGTAGTATTGTAAGAGAAAACAAAAATGAGAAGCTTGCATATAATTCAGCGTGAGCGAGCTTGTACAAGCTGCAGGTGTAGCATGCTGAAATTCAGCGAGCTGCACCTGCAGCACGCTGAAATTCAGCGTGCTGCAATTTTAGCGTGATGCAGGTGCAGCACGCGCAGAAATTCAGCGTGTAGCAAGCCCTACAGGTGCAGCACACGCTAAATTGCGCAGTAATTCAGCGTGAGCGAGCTTGTACAAGCTGCAAGTGTAGCACGCAGACATTAAGCGAGCTGCGCCCGCAGCACGCTGACATTCAGCGTGCTGTGCCCGCAGCTCGCTGAATTTGAGCGTGCTGCGCCCGCAACTCGCTGAATTTTGGCGTGCTGCGCCCGCAGCTCGCTGAATTTGAGCGTGATGCGGGCACAGCACGCTGAATTTCAGCGCAGCAGCACGCTGAATTTCAGCATGCTGCATTCAGCGTGCTGCGCCCGCAGCACGCTGAATTTCAGCGTACTGCATTCAGCGTGTTGCGCCCCAGCAGCACGCTGAATTTCAGCGTGCTGAATTCTGCGGGCTGTGCCCGCAGCACGCTGAATTTCAGCGTGCTGAATTCTGCGGGCTGCGCCCGCAGCACGCTGAATTTCAGCATGCTGCACCCGCTGCACGCTGAATTTCAGCGTGCCGAATTCAGCGTGCGCGTGCTGAATTCTGCGTGTTGCGCCCGCAGCACGCTGAATTTCAGCGTGCTTCGAACTGATTGTACGAGTTTTGAATTTCTTTTTTTGTTCGCATGAGTTCTAATAAAAAGTGTTCTTCTGAAATCCAACCTCAAGGTCCTCTCTATCATTCTTCATTTGATTACGTACAGTTCGTTAATTATGTGCAGTTCACTGATTTTGTTTAATTTTCAATAATGTTTTTTATGCATCTGTAGCGTTCGAAAGCGAAGAAAGACTCCACTCAAGCTGAAGTTTTTATTGAAACTCGAAGTAGCACTAGTGGAAAGGAGCTGGATTTAGAAACCAGCAATGCAATTATGAGTTATTTTTTTATTAAGATCACATATAATTTGCTTATTTTTTTTAAATCAACTATTCAATTTGTTATCAGCCACAACTTCAAGATAATATGAATAATGAGAAAGGTAATGTAGAAGCATTTAAAATTATGTTTGGGAAAGAAAATCCTGGATTAATGCATTGCTTTGGGAAAGGTATTACACAAACTGTTTTGAAGCGAAAAGAAGACATTGCGGCTTTGAAGAAAGTACATAATGAAGAGGTGACTTTATTGAATGAAAAAGTACAAAATGTGGAAGATACACTTAATACTCTAAAAAGTGTACTTAAGATTATGCTGCAGCAAAACAAATCCATTGGAGTTGATGTAGAATCATTGGAGAATCTATTAGGTTCATCTCCAGGGGATGCAAATTGTAGACAGAAGAGAGATGGGCTACCACATGCACATTCTTCTACATCAACACACGTTCCAAACTATGTTGAGGTATAATGTTATAGATTTTCACACAATATATTAAAATACATTTATATGTTTACAACTTTTTAATTATATATTGATCTTGATGTCACTATATTTATATATATATTATTTTACTTTATGCAGAAAGTTATTGATGTCGGGAAGACAAATGAGGAGTTGCAATATGATCGATGACCTCATATCATGAAGAACATTTGATGTTTAAGCTGATTTAGATAATTTTGTTTGTGTACTGTAATATTTAAATGTTTTGATGTACTTTGATACATTGTGATGCTAATGATGTGTTATTAATTTGATGTTAAAACATGTGAAACTTTAATATTCTAAATGAAAGTATTTGTCTTGTTAAATTGTTAAATATTTATGCGTTATAAAAAATGTCTCATGATATAACACTGAATTGTTTTTGAAGTTTTAAATTTTTTTCATTTTTTTTTAAAATTTATATTTTTTTTATTAATTAAATATTTTTGACAACATTTATTAAATGTACCTCTAAACATTTTAAAAATATTGCAATAGGTCTATGTAAAAACTGTTGTCTTTACTATAGAAATAGGCAACAGTTTCAAGTAATGTTGTCTAAACATGTGAAAATTGTTGCCTTAGGTCTTTGGTAACGCGGGCATAGGCATACACCCCTATGGCAACAGTTTTCAATGTTTTGGCAACGTTTTACGGTTTTAGGCAACAGTTTTCAAATGTTACTAAAGACCAAAAATGTTGTAGTGACCTCTTGTGGCATTCCTAAAAGGTATTGAGCAGAAGCTCATACTTTTCGAGGAGCTCAGCTTCACGGGCAGATGGGCTGTCCTCGTGATCATTTTCAGAAGACTCAGAGTCAAAGTTAGAGAGGGGGGTACGATCTTTTACCTTCCCAGTAAATGGGGGGCAGTCTCCTTCTGAGTCAGAGTGACCCATTAGCCCGAAGTAGGCTTCCTCATCATCACTGGAGTCTGACGAATCTGACTCACTCAGTGTCTTTGTCTTTTTGGCAATGTAGCTCCTCTCCTTCTTCTAATCTCTAGAGGACCTGTGCTCCTCTCCCTTCCCCTTGTCTTTCTTGCTTTGGTGGCAGTCAGCAACGACGTGGCCTGGCTTATTGCATCCAAAGCAAATGATGTCAGCAGAGCGATGTTTGTTCTGTTTAGGTTCATACTTGTCAGAAGAGTAATTCTTCTTCTGATGTCTGGAGGAGGAGCCGTCTCTCTTTCTTTGATTCCTCATCTTGAGGAACTTCTTGAATTCTCGAGTGATGAGGGAGAATTCTTCTTCAGATAGCTCTAAGCCGGAAGAGCATGGCTCAGAGTCTTCTTCCTCATCCCTTTTCCAAGAGCGGGAAGAGGCTGCACCCTTGCCTTTCCTTGAGTGATTGGCTTTCAGGGCTACAGTCTTTTCTTTGGCAGCGGCTTTGTAGGCTTCTTCTTTAGCTTTTCTGGTGTTCAGCTGAAGCTTATAGTACATAAGCTTCCCAAACAGAATCTGGGGATCAGTTTCTTCCAGCTTGCAAAATTCTCTGATGCCGCAGATCTTGGTGTCCCATTACTTAGTAAGGGATCTAAGGAATTTGTCATTTAATTCACCATCGGTGAACACTCTATCATAACCCTTCAGGGCATTGACGATCTTCAGGAAGTTCTCGAAAGTCACTCCGATCTCTTCCTTGGGACCTTGCCTGAAAGCCTCATACTTTTGGTTCAGAAGGGATCTTTGATCATCCCTTACTTCATCTCTGCCTTCCATCAGGATGATCGGGCAGTGCCAGATGTCCTTAGCAGTCCTGCAGTTGCTGAAGTTCTGCATCATGGAGTCATCGACGGTGCTGACAAGAATGTTCTGAGCCTTCTTGTCAAGACCGACTAGCACCATCTCATCCTTGTTCATTTCGGAGAGCTTCTTCGGCACCATCTTGGTCGGATAAATGGTGGAGGCCTTAGTGGGGATATAAGGTCCCTCCTCCACTACCATGAAGAGTCGAGGGTCGACTACTTCCATGTAGAACCTAATCCTTTCCTTCCAGATGGGAAAGTTCAGCTTGGTGCACACTGGGATCTTTCCCTGCATACTTGAGTCCGTCCATTTATGATATCATCTTGACACTAGACACGAGATCTTACTCAAGGTGTTAACCTTATTGCTGAGCAACCTCCCTCTAATACCACTTGAAAGTATCTAATGTCGACTTAGTCCACCTATGGGGGGGAATAGGTGTAGTGCAGTCTTTTGCGGAATTTTAATTACCTGCACAAATGAACAAACACAGCACAGAAAAGCACACAAGCAATTATAGTGGTTCCCTGATTTGGGTACGTCCACTCTCCCCCTTCGACCTATCTCCCACCAAGGGACGACTCGGTCACTTCACTAACCGGATTGAAATCCAATCCTCACACTACGGAAGGAAACCTTCCAACCAAAGAAGACACTACTCCTCCACCACGGGTTGCACCCAACCCTTACAACTAGGAACAAAATTCCTTTACAACAAAACAAAAATTGAATGTACAAGAAATACAAACAAACTTGTGAATCCGATGTCGCTCTTTGTTCGTTGATGCTTTCTTGAAAGAGACGAAGAGTCCACGACCGGAGTACTCTCTTGGATAGTACCTTGACAAGATCGGCGGCGGCAAGTGGTTGCGGCGGCGATGCTTTGTAAATCCAATCTTCTTGACGAGGCAAGCAAGGTCTACGAACGATCTCAGTTGGATCAGTCGTCTCGATCGATTCGGAATGAAGAACTAACTTCGTTCAACGATTCGAGATACAAGAGATCTCAAGATAGATGCGTGAGACACACTGCTAGTCTCGGTCCTATCGTCGGAAGATCAAAGAGGCTTTAAGATCAACGACGGAGACTAGCTTGCGAGCGGCGACAGCGATCGGCGGAGTTACGCGATCGGCTAGGTCACGACGTCGGCTGTTTTATTTTGTGTGAATAGTTGCTGTTGAAGTTCGAAATACGCATGTATATATACCCTGAGGCCAACCCTAAAGTCCTTTGTGGGACCCACAAGGAGAAACCCGAGCCCCGGCTGAAACAGCGTAACCCGTCTTGGTTCGGTTCAGCGAGAGACGAAATTTGCCTAAGGCAAAATCGGCGAGAATAGTTGGTGATTCCCGTCGAAGTCGGCAGGAATCATTCACGATTCCCGTCGATTTTGCCTTAGCCGAATTCCAGTAGGGAACCTTGTCAGCCGGAGAGAACCGGCGGGAATGCAAGGTGATTCTCGACAAATCGGCGAGAATCACTTGGTGATTCCCGCTGATTCTGCCTTAACAGAATTCTTGTATGAAAACAGTCATCCGGAAGAGGTCAGCGGGAATCACTGACTGATTCTCGAAGATTCAGCGAGATTCACTAATGATTCCCGTCGAATCGGCTAGAATCACTTAGTGATTCCTGTCGATTTTGACTTAGACGATTATTCTCTTCCTTCCTATGAACTTGGTATCTGACCCATCTTTGCTCCTTCTTCTGCTCTTGATCTGCCTCGACCCTGTACTTGAAAATAAGTACACTCCAATAGAGAGAGCACACGTGATTCAACACACTAATCTTCTCAACGAGGGATTACGTTGCACAGACCCGTGTATATTGACCCACTGTACCCTAACATTGGTGTGTACTTAGCATGGAATAGATGCAAGCACAACTTGATAGAAGATCATCAAATACATAGTCAATTCAACTTAGCTTGTTCAGGGGCTTCTTCAAATCAGGTACATTGTGGATACAATACCCAACATGAATGATTGCAGTTTGTCCTAATGAGTTATGATGGGACAGGTAGCCTAAGTGGCTAAGTCAGGTAAGTTCTTACCTAAGTGGTGAAAAGACAGATAACTGTCTAAGTTCGTAGGCGTTGAGTGAAGATTAGTCACTCAATGCCAGGTGGCTTATAGCATTGAGTGAAGCCTATATAGTCAAAGCCAAGGCAGTGGCAAGCTGAGAAAATGTCCAAGTACACAGGCATTAAGTGAAGTCAACTCACTCAATGCCATACAACAAAAGGCTGTGATATAGGCTAAAGTAGTAAAAGCCTTAAGTTGTAATGAGCTGAAATATGGCCAAGTCCACAGGCATTGAGTGAAGTCAACTCACTCAATGTCATGCTACTAAAAAGAAAATTGTCTAAGGCAAAAAGCGTTGAGTGAGGCGTATTCACTCAACACTTTCAATGCTTAATTTGCTGAAGGAGCAGAAATTTGGTTAAGGCAAAAAGCGTTGAGTGGAGGTTAATAACTAAACGTTGTCAATGCTTGGTGAAGACAGAATTTTGTCTAAGGTTCAACACCAAGCAGCAAAAAGCTGATAAAGCAAGTTTGGCATTGAGTGAAGTTGAATCACTCAACACCTAGTAACAGATTGATATTCTAAGTAGTTTGGCATTGAGTGAAAGTTACTCACTCAACGCTAAGAGACAGTAAATCTGCCTAAGTGTTTTGGCATTGAGTGAAGCTTACTCACTCAATGCTTATGCTAATGTTACTTGATTTTTGGCTAAGTCCACAGCTGGTGATGTCAGCAAGTCAACAAGTCAACATATTTCAAATAAGTGGCAGGATGACTACAGTACGCGACAAAGGTTGCCGCAGACATTCAGTATGATAGTTGGCGTTAAAGCAAATTTGCAGCCAGCATTAAAAGTGTGGGACCCATTGTTAAAAGAGTCGTTGGGTCTCAATAAATAAAAGAAGTAACAGTTGTTCTTCTTTTCTGCCATTGTTGTGGAGATATAAAACAGGAAGCTTAAGCTGAGAAAGAAAGAGAGCTAGTAAGCTGTTGAGATCAACATCTTCAACGACAAGTTTGTTGGTGCCATCTTCATCTACACCGGCAAGGAAGGTCAGGGTGATTCCCTGAGAAAGAGATAGCTGCAAGAGCCAACCCTTGCTGCAGGAGCTTCACAGATCCATCCAATACTTTTTAGAAGGAACATACACTTGAGGAGCTGTGAAGAAGAAGTTGAAGCTGAGCAGACTGCTCAGTTCAGAAAGGAGCAAAAAATAGATCTGTTAGTTGCTTCTAGCATAAGCCAAAGCTTTTACATCATTGTTGTTGTGAAAAAGAGAGGGTTGAGCTTCTTTCTTAGTTATGGAAGAGGCAGAACATTGCTCTGCAAGTAACTTATAGCAAAAGTAATTACTTGTTGATGTGGAAGTAGTTAGGACTAAGTATATCTTAGTTCAATAAAAATAGACTCAGGAAATAAACTCATGTAGTCATTGTTGGGCTGAGTCTATCTCAGTCAAGAAGCTTGATATAGATAAATATCTGTTGTGTCAAGAATATCCATCAACCCAGTTTCATCCTATAGGATTCAGTTTACCTGGATCTGAGCTGTAGGTACCTGAAAAGGTATTGAGTTGTAGGAGTATTGTAGCACTCTGAGAGTAGGGTTGTATGCCTGAAGTTGTAGGACTGAAGAGCCTGAGTTTTAGACCTTAGAAATAAGGCTGAGGTAGGTGATCAGTGGATCACTGAGCTGTAGGAGTTCTGCAGGGCTCTGAGGTAGGAACCCTTGTGGTTCTGAGCTTGGATTCTGTGAAGAATCTGTGTGTAAGGCTGAGGGCTTGAGGTGTAAGCTCCTTGGAGTATTTTGGAGAAGTTCCTAGTCTAATAAGACAGTTAGATAGGTGGGAGGGAAAGTGGATGTACCCAGTTGGGGAACCACTATAAATATCTGTGTGCTTTGTTGTGTTGTTTTTTTCTTTGTGCATGGTAAATCATCTTGAAAGCAGAAATTATTTAACCACTCAAGCAACAAATTAAAAGAAAAGAATAGAATTAATAAAGAGACCAATAACCTATTAACCCCCCTCTAGGTGATTTAGCTATCCTTGAAATTAAAAAATTTCAAGTTGACTACAGCTTACTCACCTCAGTAGAACGGAGTTGCTGAGAGAAAGAACTTGATAATTCAGAATAAGGCAAGGAGTATGATAAAGGGCAAGAAGTTGTCGAAGATGTTCTGGGCTAAAGCAGCACAATGTGTTGTGTACTTGCTGAACAGATGTCCGACGAAGAGTGTGAAGTTCAAGACTCCATATGAGACATGGAGTGGATGGAAGCCAAGTGTACAACACTTGAGAGTGTTTGGGTGTGTAGCTTATGCTCACATCCCTAATCAGAAGAGGAAGAAGCTTGATGAAAAGAGCGAGAAGTGTATATTTGTGGACTACGCTCCGATGAGTAAAGCTTACAAGTTATACAACCCAGTAATGAAGAAGGCAATCATCTCTAGAGATGTGTTGTTTGAAGAAGATATTTGTTGGAGCTGGGATGAGAAGGACAGAAGCGTCAAAGGAATGTTCTATGACGATGAAGAAGAAGAAGGTGGTTATGAAGCTAATGTTGAGGATGGTGGAGCTGAACCACCGTCACCACCGAGCAGAGATTCAGGTGGAGCTTCGACTCCATACTCTACTGGGGTAAGCACCAACAAGAGCAGTTCTGATGGAGCAAGCACTAGTAGGAGCAACTCTAAATGTCGTCAACCAAGGACGAGAAGGTTGAATGAGATCTACGAGGAGATGGAGCTGATTCATGCTAACTTTTCTTTATATTGTCTTTTAGCAAATTGCGAACCATACTCGTATAAAGAAGCTGCTCAGGAGAAGACTTGGAGGAAGGTGATGGATGAAGAAATGACATCTATCAAGAAAAATGATACTTGGGAATTAGTCACTCTGCCGTCAGGTCACGAGCCTATTGGTGTGAAATGGGTGTACATTGTGAAGAAGAATATGGATGGAGAAGTGGAGAAGCACAAGGCAAGACTTGTTGCGAAAGGCTACCGACAAGTACAAGGTGTGGACTATGATGAGGTCTTTTCTCCAGTGGCACGGATTGATACTATCAGACTGATCATTGCACTAGCTGCTCAGTATAAGTGGAAGATCTGTCAGATGGACGTTAAGTCCACATTTCTGAATGGTTATATGGAAGAAGATGTATATGTCCAATAGCCGCCTGGATATGAAGTGAAAGGCCAAGAGAAGAAAGTATACAAGCTGAAGAAGGCACTGTATGGGTTGAAACAAGCGCCTCGTGTGTGGAATGAAAGGATAGATGGATACTTTCAGAAGAACGGGTACATGAAGAGCCCGTATGAGTATGCACTCTACACGAAGGATGATAAGAACAGTGATTTCATGGTCGTATGCTTATATGTTGACGACATGATATTCATTAGAAACAACCCTCTCATGTTCGAGGAGTTCAAGAAGCCAATGAAGAAGGAGTTTGAGATGACTGATCTGGGTGAACTCACTTACTTCTTGGGAATTAAAGTACAATAGAGTGAAGATGAGATCTTCATTTCTCAGAAGAAGTATGTGGAGGAGATTTTGAAGAAGTTCTGGATGGAGAATAGCAAGGCTATCTCTACTCCTGCAGATCCGGGAGTGAAGCTGAGGAAGGATTTAAAGGAAGAAGTAGTTGACTCAACGTTGTTCAAGAGTCTAGTTGGAAGTCTACGCTACCTGACTTTCACTAGGCTTGATATTTTTTATGCGGTTGGAGTGGTCAGTAGATATATGGAGGAGCCGAAGAAAGATCACTTCACAACAGCGAAAAAGATCTTAAGGTATGTCAACAGCACGAGAGATCATGGTCTGATGTATTCTATTACAGAAGAATATTTGAAGTTGGGCGGGTACTCTGATAGTGATTACGGAGGAGATGTGAATGACCGGAAGAGCACTTCCGGATATGCTTTTCATGTGGGAACAACTGTGTTCTCATGGAGTTCGAAGAAGCAGGCAACAATTGCTCTGTCAGCTTGTGAAGCTGAGTTCATCGCAGCAGCAGCTTGTACTTGTCAAGCAATTTGGTTGAAAAATCTCTTGCAGGAGTTGCACCATCCACAAGATGTTCCTGTGACGGTGTATGTTGACAACATGTCTGCGATACAACTAGCAAAGAACCTTGTGCTTCATGGGCGTAACAAACATATTGAGACAAAGTATCACTTTCTTCGTGAGCAAGTGCATAAGAAGGTAGTGGAGTTGGTATACTGCACTACAGGAGAGCAGATTGCAGACATCTTCACGAAGGCTTTGAAGACTGAGTTTTTTTTGAAGTGCAAGAGCAAACTCGGCATGTGCTGCCGTGTTTGAGGGGGAGATTGTTGGTGTCACGTTTATATATTTATACATATATATATATATATATAAATGATATTATATATAAAAAAATATATGCTATTATATTAAATGTGCATGGCGTTAAAGATGGCTGCCAAGTGAATAGTAGCGTGAAATTGGGAAAATTAAACGCAGCGTGGGATTGCTCTCTCTCTCCTGATGACACTTGGCATTCTCCTATTTGGTAACATTGTTTATAAATAAGTTTTATTGGCTGAAGGAATTGTGATAGCGGAAGCTTGCCAAGGTAGCGGAATAGTAATTTGCGGATACCATTTTGCAGACTGCAGCAGCACGTGAAAAGGATAACAGGCGAGAATCTCTCCTTGGGAACTCTGTGCGGACACCAAAGCTGGGAACAGTACAAAGTTGCAGACATATTTTTGCAAGGCCGCGAACAGTAAACTAAATACAAATGTGGCGGACTTGTTTTGCCAATAGGAGTTTTGGCGGGCAGGCAAACTCCAGAAGAGAGCAGCAAACAGCCTAGTTATTTGTGTTTTCATAAAGTGGACATGGCGATTTCCTCTTTTCAATGTGTGACCAGCTTGTGTATTTGTGCATACGAGCTCTAGTTGTGCAAGTGTTTGTGGTGTCATTGTAGACGTGTATTCTTGTAACTTGTGAATCAAGTTTAGTAACTATTTTATAACATTTATTATTATTATATAAAAGTTATTTGCTTCTCTTGAGTTGTTGCGCCCACTTTAGTCGCTTCCAACAGAAACAACTAATATCAGTCATCATCCTTGTAGATGACATCCTTTCAACTCATAAGGAGTTGAAGGATTAGAGGAAGAAAGGCATGTGGGCTCGAAAAGCTATGCTGAAGTTTATGGGCATAGATTGACTGAGGCACCCTGTCTGCGATAACCACCTTGTTCTTTATGGGACTAGACAAGAAGTAGAGACCTTATGTTTTGACTATATCCTTCGCAAAGTACTTCCCATTCCTAAGTTACTTTGCCAATTATATGAAACATTATTCTAACCGCCCATACCTCTACTTACCGCAGATGTTAGGGCATTTCCAATCGGTCGCCAAATCTCCCCTTTCTCCATTTTTGCTAGCTGATTTTCCTCCAACCGATCGTCATTCCCCCATCTAAAAATGGCGAGGCTCTCTGTCCCCCTCTAAATTTAGAGGAGTGGAGAGAAAATAGAGGCCAGTATTCAGTATTTTTTTATATTTTTTCTTTTTAAAATTATTTAACTTAAATATTTACAAAACTATTCTAGAATATTATATCTTTCGTACAAGTCAATAGACTTTGTTAATTATGACATATAATATGTCAATAAATTTATTTTTTTCGAGACCTACAAAATGAGCTTTATATTGAATATTTTCTAATTATTATTAACTAGTCAAAGAGAAAGAGAATACATTTTACTAATTAAACGCGCCATACAACAAAATACATTTAAATTAATATCTATAAAATTTTTAAAATTACATTGCTTCATTGCCATGTCGTTTTCACAAATGTTCAATCAGTGCATCTAGAAGTGCAAAATGTGCATCTCTGTCTTTGATCTTTCTATGCCGATTTAGGAGCTGACGAAATCTCTCGCCTTTACTTGTGTCCATCTCTTCAACATTCTGAGTGGACGGCGGCGTAGAAATATCAACATATTCATTCTCATCTCGCTCGTCTTCGACAGACATATTGTGCATTATAATACAAACTGTCATGATATCATGTAACACATGTTTATCTCTAAAACGATACGACCCCTTAATAATTGCTTATTTTATTCAATAATGCTTATTTTATTTTAGTTATGTAATCCTACCATTTTAATTATGTAATTGTTATTTTTATTTTGAATTATTTTAAAGAATTTAATTTAATAGTACTAAAATAATAATTATTATAATAATAATTTATAAATATATATATATATATATATTATCATATATATACAAAATATATTAAAAAACATTACATATATTATATATACATAAATTATATATATACATATATTATATATATGTATATACATAAAATAATACCATGTTCTCCAAATATTGAGAATATGGTTGGAGTTGCTCTAACCATGTTCTCCAAATTTGAAGAACATAGTACAATAGAGATCTTTATATTTAGAGATCTCCATTGGAGATGCTCTTAGTGGGTTGGAGCCTCCACTCCCAAAACTGTTGTGTCCGTGACTTTGCAGCTGAGTGCTGTAATGAATAACGTAGCTCATGATGTATTGACTGTGCTGCCAGTTCAAGCTCAAGCCCTGTGGGAGATGCTAGAGAAAGTAAAAGGAGAAGCACTAGTGAGGGAGAAGGCACTTCTGGCCGCCCTAGATAAAAAAAATTGAGAAGCACTGGAGAGGGAGAAGGCTTTTCTGACTGCCCTAGAGAAAGAAAGATGAGGAGAAGCTGGGAGAGAAAGAGCTATGAAAAATTAGATACATGTCCCAGCCTCCTCTTTTGAAAAGGAGTGGCAAGCCCAAATTTACCGTGCGAGGGGTTTGCAGAAGGACATGAAATGTTATAGGACTAAGTACTAGAATCTGACTGCTGATATTAAAAGATATTGGCAGGCAGATCTCGTGGTTAGGGAAGGGAATTCTACCAATCTCCTAGCGGAGCAGCAAGGCGAATAGGGGGTTGCGGTGGCCACTTGATTTCAATGAATAAAATGGACTACGACACCTCACAAGTTCACTGGACGTTTAATGTGTCTCCCTATCATCTGTCGTAGATATATTTTTCCCTTAATAAGATAGGGGACAATACTGCCCATATAGGTAGAGATAACATTGACCCCCCTCCCTTCCGATTTGAAATATTGTAACAAAATTTGATCCTATTGTCGATAGACCAGGGTAATTTTAATTATGTAATGTATATTTTTACCGGAGATGGCTATGTTTTCTCATGGCTTGCACGGTTAGCTTTTTTTTTACTTGTAGAATTTCTGGGATGCTGTGCCGGCTAACATTTGCAGTGTACAGGAACATGCTTCTGAACTGTTATTATTTTTGCTTACTGTGTTGAATATGGAATTTTAGTCTTGTAGTTTGAGCGGTCATCCATCGTTATCACATGGCATTGTTGTTCACTTAACCATTTTTTTATAGGTTTGTGCTGAGGCAACTTGGTCTGACCATTGAGTCAATCTGACGGCATGGTTGCAGAAGGTGTATGACCCCTAAAATCCAGCTTTCATGGATGAAGTCTTCAACCACCCGAGCGATAGCAACGAAGGTGCCCTAAACTGCTTTAGAGCTCACAGATCTCTCAAGGGGGCTTCAAAAACATCACCTTCCTGGAACTATATCCTGTTTGCAAGAATGTGGTGACCGTGAGGGATAGGGCGGAGGAAAAGGGGGTCAAAGGAGAAGATGAAAATGAGAAAGAAGAAGAAATTATCGTGTTCAAGGAAGATGAAGAAGAGATGGATGAAGAGACAGAAGACAAAGAGGTAGAACAAGAGGATAGCGGTCAATAGCTAGAGACCACATAGACTGTGCCACAGGGAGAGAAGATGGACGAAGGAGAAGGTGTAAGCGAAGACAACAACGAAAGTAGTGACGAGGAAGAAAAGTATGTTGAAGGTGTGGAGGAAGATAAACAAGATTCCTCCTCTAGTTCCTCCGGGTCAATAAGCTTGGGCTACTCGTGGGAAACCAGAGAATGTTTTACGTTTTCTAAGGCCATCCTTGTGGATTAAAAACCTAGGACTAGCGATCAGGAGTAGGAGTAGAATGATATGTAATTATTTTTTGTATCAGGATCCTCTCCATTTCAAGTGAAATGGAGGGGATCCATTTCACGGTCAAGATTGAAATGCTTTCGATCCGACGGGTTCATCATTTTCCATGTTTTTTTAGATTTTTTTAATCAAAAAAATCTCTTCCACAAGATTTCTTTCCAACTTGTCTTGTCCATTAGATATTGAAATGGATCCCCTCCATTTCAAGTGAAATGGAGAGGATCCCGATCCTTATTTTTTGTGTGCTGACTGTTGGCGGAAGTATTTTGTTTGACCGAAGTCAATGAGGAGTTATATTAATATATATATTTATATATTAATATATATTGTAAATAATGTGAAACGGTAAGAGACAAAGGTGGCGTGAATAGTGGACCGGCGTGCATGCAGTAATTGGAGACAGGATTGTGTCTCTCTCTAGACAAGTGGCTCTTTCTTAGTGGCTGGCTTTGCCTATATATAGGATTGATTGCATACTAAAAAACAATGCTTTGAAAAGCATTGTAAGCAGAAGCCTTGCAAAGAATAGCAGGCGGACAACAAAAGGCTGCGGACAGCTTTTGGTCAAATTTGCGGACTCCAATATCTGCCAATTCCTATTGGCCAGCAAACGTTGGCGGACTGCATTTCTAAAAGCTGCGGACAGCTTCCTGCGAACAGGAGTTGACGAAATTGATTCTTGCGGACTGCATAATGGCGGACAGCATCTTTGCCAAGCTAAATAAGTAGGCGGGTAGATGTTGCGGACAGCCACCTCGTGAATAGTAGAAGTTGCGGACAGCAGTTTTTTGCGACTTTTGCGGTCAGAAGTGCTAGTGTGTGTTGGAAACGATAGCGCGCCTACTCCTCTAAACAACACTTCGACGAGAACCCTGTTGATGGCGAGAGCTTCTTGCGAGAGCTTCCGGCGAGCTTCACTCCACCACGGCGAGACCACCACTACTCCGGCAAGATGATGGCGCGAGCTCCAGCACGAGCTCCTCCTGCGAGAACTTCAGGCGAGATGGTCTGCTCCGGCGAGAGCAACAGTGCGATAAAAAATTCATGCGGGATTTAATGTTTGCGAGAACTGTTCCGGCAAGAGAAAGTGCAAAGTAAAAGGTTTTTTGCGGGAAGTGACATAGGGAATAACACCTTCATAAACTTTATCTCTCTCTCTCTTCACTCGCAGTATCCTGTTCACAGGAAATGACAAAGCAGTGATAGGTTTTTTTTTCACGCCAACTATCTCCCTCTCACTCCTTCCCGCCAATCTCTCTCTATCTCTCGCCTCACTCTCCCTATCTCTCTTTCTCTCTCTCTCCTGCGGGAGATAATAAAATGGGGATGAAAATTTTGCAACTTTTCTTACTCATTCAGCTTTCTTATCATAAAAATAATATACAAGCCCATATATATAGGCAATTACACCCAATCAAATTTCGCCACGTGTTTACTCACATTAAAAGTCATAAAAGCAAAACAAAATACTCTCTCTCTCCTCCGCATAAAAAACACATATATATTGAAATACTAGTTGACTTTTGTCAAACCGGGACCACTCCAACAAACTCCCCCTCAAACTTGACATAGCATGCCAAGTTTGCCTTTGAGCTTCAGGAACGTGTCCACCTTCAACGCCTTGGTAAAGATGTTCGCCACTTGCTCTCCGGTCGGGCAATACTTGACCTCCACGGTCTTCAGCTCCACCTGCTCTCTCAGGAAATGATATCTTGTATCTATGTGTTTGCTCCTCCCGTGTAGTATCGGGTTCTTCGCGAGCTGGATGGCCGACATGTTGTCCACCAACATGGTCGTTGGCCCATCCACTACATGTTGCAAGCTCTCCAACAGGTTCCTTAGCCAGATGGCTTGGCAGGTGCCAGCTGCCGCCGCAATATACTCCGCTTCGCAGGACGATAGAGCTATCGTGGCCTGCTTTTTTGAACTCCAAGAGAACACTCATGTTCCCATGTTGAAAGCATATCCGGAAGTGCTATTCCGGTCATTCACATCCCCGCCGTAGTCACTGTCCGAGTAACCTACCAGCGTCAGCTCCTCTCTAGTAGCGTACTTCAGCCCATGGTCTCTCGTCCCGTTGATGTACCTCAGGATCCTCTTCGCTGCTGTGAAGTGGTCTTCCTTTGGCTCCTCCATGTACCTACTCACCACCCCGACCGCATACATGATGTCCGGTCGGGTGAAGGTCAGGTAGCGCAGACTACCCACCAAGCTCTTGAATAAGGTGGAGTCCACCGCTCCTTCCTTCGACTCCTTGCTCAGCTTCATTCCCGGGTCGGCAGGAGTGGAGATAGGCTTGCTATCCTCCATCCTGAATTTCTTCAAAATCTCCTCTGCATACTTCTTCTGGGATATGAAGATCCCATCTTCTCCCTGCTTCACTTCCACCCCAAGGAAGTAGCTCAGCCCTCCTAAGTCTATCATCTCAAACTCCTTCTTCATCATCTCTCGGAACTCTTCATACATAGCTGTGTTGTTCCCCGTGTAGATCATGTCATCCACGTACAAACACACTATCATCATGCCTCCGTCCTTGTCCACCTTAGTATAGAGAGCGTACTCATGCGGGCTCTTCTGATAGCCATGCTTCTGTAGGAAAGCATCTATCCTTCCATTCCAAGCTCTAGCTCCTTGCTTGAGCCCGTAGAGTGCTTTGTCAAGCTTGCATACCTTCCTCTCCTGCCCTTTCTCCACGTACCCTGGAGGTTGCTCGATGTACACATCCTCCTCCAGGTAGCCATTCAAATAAGCAAAGACCACGTCCATCTGCATTATCTTCCACCCGTGATGTGCGGCTAGCGCGATCATCAGTCGGATGGTATCTATCCGCGCTACCGGTGCGAAGACTTCATCATAGTTCACTCCCTGAACTTGGCGGTAGCCCTTCACGACTAGCCTCGCCTTGTGCTTCTCCACGCCCCCATCTTTATTTTTCTTCACCTTATACACCCACTTAACCCCGAGGGGTTTGTGGCCTACAGGTGCATCTACCAGCTTCCAGGTATCGTTCTTCTTGATGGAGGCGATCTCCACATCCATCGACTTCCTCCAAGTTCTCTCTTTGGCGGCCTCTTCATATGAGCACGGCTCAACATCTACAAACAAACAGTATAAAGAAAAATTATTATGAGTTGCCGCCGTCTCTTCATAGATCTCCTCCAACCTCCTTGTCCGAGGTTGAGGACGATCATCCTTAGTTCCACTGGTGCTAGCTCCACTAGATCCACCTCTTCTTGAACTCGTTCCACTTGAGTAAGGGGTGAGAGCTCCCCCTGAACCTCCGCTAGGTGGTGATGGTGGCTCAGCTCCACCCATCTCCGCCTCACCTTCTTGGCCGCCTTCTTCTTCTTCATCTTCAAAGAACAACCCCTTGGTATTCTTCACCTCGTCATTCCAGCTCCAGCAACTTCCTTCTTCAAATACCACATCTCTAGAGATGATCGTCTTCTCTGTCTCCGGGTTGTACAACTTGTAAGCCTTGCTCGCAGGAGTGTAGCCTACAAAAATGCACTTCTCACTTCTATCGTCCAGCTTCGTCCTCCTCTGGTCCGGGATGTGAGCATAAGCTACACACCCAAAGACCCTCAGATGCTTCACACTGGGCTTCCTCCCACACCAAGCTTCGAACGGCGTCTTGAACTTCACACTCTTGGTTGGGCAACGGTTCTGCAAGTACACCGCTACCTGTACTGCTTCCGCCCAGTACTTCTTTGGCAACCCCTTGCCCTTCACCATGCTCCTTGCCATGTTCATAATGGTTAGGTTCTTCCTTTCCGCCAATCCGTTTTGCTGAGGCGAGTATGCCGCCGTCAGCTGGTGTGAGATCCCCCATTCTCTGCAGTAGCCATCAAACAGCCTAGAGGTGTACTCCCCACCTCTATCTATCCGGAGCACCTTCAGTGGCTGCCCAACTTCCTTCTCAGCCATTGCCTTGAACTCTCGGAACTTGTCCAGAGCCTCTGCTTTCTCCTTCAGAAAGTACACCCAACACTTCCTACTGAAGTCGTCGGTGAACGTGATATAGTACCTGCTACCTCCAAATGAGGTCGTCTCAAACGGACCAGCAATGTCCGAATGAACTAGCTCCAGTTGCCTTGTAGCTCTCCGAGACTTTTCTCCCTCGAAAGTCTCCCTTCTTTGCTTCCCATTCGTGCATGCCTCACAGACCCTTTGAGGAGGTATGATCATAGGCAGCCCTTCCACCATCTTGAATCCAGACAACAGCTTCAGGCCTGTGAACCCCAGATGCCCCATCCGGTGGTGCCACAGCCAAGCTTCCTCCTCTTCTCCTGTCTTTGCAAGACATGTCGTCTCCTTGGCATCCATACTTAGAGGGAAGAGGCGGTTCGTTGCCATCTTCACTCTTACCATCTCTTTTCCTTGGCTATCCTTCATCGCTAAGGTGATATCCCTCAACAGGACACGATAGCCCTTCTCCACCAGCTATCCAAGACTTAGGATGTTACTCCTCAAGCCCGGTATATAGAAGACGTCGTTGATGAGCACCTCCTTCCCATTCATCGTCACCGCGATCACTCCTCTTCCTTCCACAGAGATCTTTGAGGCGTCGCCAAAACTGACATCTACTCCATTCGGCTCAAGGCTGGTGAATAGCTCCTTCTCACCACACATGTGGTTACTAGCTCCAGTATCTAGGTACCACACTCCATTCCTCCCTCCTGCAGCGCCTTGGATGGTAAGGAACATCATCGGGTCTCCACCCGTGTTGCTAGCCTCCACATAGTGGTTGGCTTCACCACCTTTTCTGGGAGCCCAATAGTCGTAACTCATATGTCCAAACTTGTTACAGTTGTAACATTGAGTTTGGGACATATCTCTTCCTCCTCTTTGACCTCTTCCCTGGTCTCTTCCCTATCCTCTGCCTTGACCTCTACCTTGGCCTCTTCCTCTACCTTCTGCATCTTGCCTCCAACCATGATGTTGCTCTACCGCTCCTTGGTTGAACTGATTTTTCCCGAAGTCTCTTCCAGCTCTTCCTCCTCTACCTCTTCCTTGGTAGCCACGGCCACGTTGGCCACCTCCTCTTCCTGAACTTTCTCCAAAATTGAGTTGAGTCTGAAGTGCTTTCCCCAAGCCACTCGACTCCTCCTCATCTTGCACCATCCGATACTCGTGTGCTTGTAGCAAGCCTATTAGTTCATCCTCCGTCATCACTATGAGGTCCTTCGATTCTTCGACGGCCACCACCATGTGTCGGAACTTCTTAGACATAGAACGCAGGAGCATCTCCATGAAGCTGACGTCGTCTATCGTCTCCCCGTTTCTCTTCATCTCATTTGTGAGCGTCCGCAGACGGGTCACATAGTCGTCAACCTTCTCCGAGCTCTGCATCCGCACCATCTCATATTGTGCTCGAAGGGATTGCAACTTCACCTTCTTGGCCTTGTCTACTCCTTGCATGGAGCGCTGCAAAATTTCCCAAGCTTCCTTCGAAGTCTCGGCGTCCGAGATCTTCTCAAACGTAGCTTCATCCACCCCTTGGTACAAGATGAACAACGCCTTCTTGTCCTTCTTCTTGGTTTCTCTCACCGCCATCCTTTGAGCGTTAGTCAACGCGGCTTCTGCTTCGGCAGTAAGCACCTCGACACCTTCTTCCACAACATCCCATAGCTCTTTAGAGGCGAGTAACACTCGCATCTGAATACTCCAGTTTCCATAGTTTGTTTTGCTCAACTTGGGGACCTTCCCCGGCATCCCGCTTCCCATCTCCATCTCTTCTCTACTTCAAACCTTCCGAGTCACCGTAAAGGTTTGCAACCTCCCTCTGATACCAGTTGTTGGAAATGATAGAGCGCCTACTCCTCTAAACAACACTTCGACGAAAACCCTGTTGATGGCGAGAGCTTCTTGCGAGAGCTTCCGGCGAGCTTCACTCCACCACGGCGAGACCACCACTACTCCGGCGAGATGATGGCGCGAGCTCAAGCACGAGCTCCTCCTGCGAGAACTTCGGGCGAGATGGTCTGCTCCGGCGAGAGCAATAGTGCGATAAAAAATTCGTGCGGGATTTAATGTTTGCGAGAACTGTTCCGGCAAGAGAAAGTGCAAAGTAAAAGGTTTCCTGCGGGAAGTGACATAGGGAATAACACCTTCATAAACTTTATCTCTCTCTCTCTTCACTCGCAGTATCCTGTTCACAGGAAATGACAAAGCAGTGATAGGTTTTTTTTTCACGCCAACTATCTCCCTCTCACTCCTTCCCGCCAATCTCTCTCTATCTCTCGCCTCACTCTCTCTATCTCTCTTTTTCTCTCTCTCCTGCGGGAGATAATAAAAGGGGGATTAAAATTTTGCAACTTTTCTTACTCATTCAGCTTTCTTATCATAAAAATAATATACAAGCCCATATATATAGGCAATTACACCCAATCAAATTTCGCCACGTGTCCACTCACATTAAAAGTCATAAAAGCAAAACAAAATACTCTCTCTCTCTCTTCCGCATAAAAAACACATATATATTGAAATACTAGTTGACTTTGGTCAAACCGGGACCACTCCAACAGTGTGAAGTTGTAATACCCAAGTGTGTGTAGTGTTGTTGTGTGGAGTTGTAATTGTGAAGACACATCGTTGTCGTTTGTGTTTTATAATCTCTAGTTTATAATAGAAGTTGTTTGCTCTTATTTTATTGCGTGCCCGCATCGAACGCTTCCAATAAGTGGTATCAGAGAGAGGTTCAGACCCCTGAAAGTTGTACTTGGAAGTTTGTGAAGTGAAGTGATGGAGACAGGTAGTGGGATGCCGGGGCAGGTCCCCAAGTTGAGCAAGATGAACTACGGGAACTGGAGCATTCAGATGAGAGTACTACTAGCATCCAAGGAGTTGTGGAAGGTAGTAGAGGATGGTGTTGAGGACTTTACTGCTGAAGCAGAGGCTGCATTGACGAACGCCCAGAGGGTAGCACTGAGAGAAGCCAAGAAGAGGGACAAGAAGGCACTGTTCATCTTGTACCAAGGAGTGGATGAAGCAACATTTGAGAAGATCTCGGATGCCGAGACTTAAAAAGAAGCTTGGGAGATACTGCAGCGCTCCATGAAAGGAGTGGACAAGGCAAAGAAAGTGAAGTTGCAATCCCTCCGAGCCCAATATGAGGTGATGAGGATGCAAGGCTCGGAGAAGGTTGGCGACTACGTGACACGTCTGCGGACGCTCACGAATGAGATGAAGAGAAACAGGGAGACGATAAACGAGGTCAGCTTTATGGAGAAGCTCCTACGATCTATGTCCAAGAAGTTCCAACATGTGGTGGTGGCTATTGAGGAGTCGAAGGATCTCACCGTAATGACGGCTGATGAACTTATAGGCTCGTTGCAAGCCCATGAGTACCGCATGGTGCAGGTTAATGAGGAAGCGAGTGGCTTGGGAAAAGAACTCCAGACTCAGCTCAATTTTGGAGAGAGCTCAGGAAGAGGAGGATGCCAGCATGGTCGTGGCTACCAAGGAAGAGGTAGAGGAGGAAAAGGCAGAGACCAAGGAAGATACCAACCACACCAGAAGGAGGTGGAGCAAAATCAAGGCTGGAACACAGGAGGAAGAGGCCAAGGGAGAGGTCAAGACAGAGGACAGGGAAGAGACCAGGGAAGAGGTCAAGGAAGAGGAGGAAGAGGAGACATGTCCCAAATCCAATGCTACAACTATAGCAAGTTTGGGCACATGAGTTACGACTGTTGTGCTCCAAGAAAGGGAGGAGATGCCAACCATTATGCAGAAGCTTGTAACATGGGAGGCGACCTGATGATGTTCTTAACCGTCCAAGGAACTGGAGGTGGAAGGAATGACGTGTGGTACATAGTCACTAGAGCTAGTAACCATATGCACGGAGAGAAGGAGCTGTTTACAAGCCTTGAACCAAATGGTGGTGAAGTCAGTTTTGGCGACGCTTCGAAGATTTCTGTTGAAGGAAGGGGAGTAGTAGCTGTCATGTTGAATGGGAAGGAGGTGCACATCAACGATGTCTTCTACGTGCCAGGCTTGAGGAGTAACATCCTAAGTCTTGGGCAGCTGGTGGAAAAGGTCTACCGTGTCTTATTGAGGGATGACACCCTAGCTATGAAAGATCATCAAGGCAAATAAGTTGTTAGGGTGAAGATGACGACGAATCGTCTCTTTACATTAAGCATGTATGTCAAGGAGACGGCGTGTCTCGCGAGGACAGAAGAGGAGGAGGAGGCTTGGCTGTGGCACCACCGGATGGGACATCTGGGGTTCACAGGCCTAAAGCTGCTGTCAGGTTCCAAGATGGTGGATGGGCTGCCTATGATCACACCTCCTAAAAGTGTCTGTGAGGCATGCACGAAGGGGAAGCAGAGGAGAGAAACTTTTGAGGGTGGCAAGTCCCAGAGAGCAACAAGGCCGTTGGAGTTAGTTCACTCGGACATCGCTGGTCCGTTTGAGACTACTTCAATAGGTGGAAGCAAGTACTATATTACCTTCACTGACGACTTCAGCAGGAAGTGTTGGGCTTATTTCCTAAGGGTGAAGGCTGAGGCACTTGACAAGTTCAAGGAGTTCCGGGCGATGGCTGAGAAGGAGAGTAGTCAACCGCTGAAGGTGCTCAGAATGGATAGGGGTGGGGAGTACACTTCTAGGCTATTTGACGAATACTGTAAGCAATGGGGGATCTCTCATCAGCTGACGACGGCATACTCGCCTCAGAAAAATGGCGTGGCAGAGAGGAAGAACCTTACAATCATGAACATGGTGAGGAGTATGGTGAAGGGCAAGGGGTTGCCGAAGAAGTTCTGGGCGGAAGCGGTGTAGGTGGAAGTGTACGTGCTGAACCGTTGTCCAACAAAGAGTGTGAAGTTCAAGACTCCATTTGAAGCTTGGAGTGGGTGGAAGCCCGGTGTGAAGCACCTAAGGGTCTTCGGGTGTGTAACATCCCATGTTATATCTAGGCCCCTTAACTTAGATTGGGTTAGGCATGAGGTGGGTGTTAGGGTAATTAGCTAGGTTTGACCCTAGGTAGTGGGTTGTAGCCATGTGGGGCTCACTATATGACCAACTCAAACTAGGTCAAACTAGCCTAAATGGGAACCCTAGCCACACCATGACCCCACCACATTGCCCTAACCCTAAAAACAATCTAAGTAGACCCTAGGGTAGGTCGTTGGGTCACCTAATTGACCCATGTTGACCCAAGTCAACCCTAATTTCTAATTGGTCAAACCCACACCTAAAGACCCAATTAGTCCAAGTGGGGCATCACCATGGCCTAACCCATGTTGGGTGATGCCATAGGGTTCATGACAATCAAGTGGGGCCAGCCCACTCATCAAGTTGATTAAGTCAACCTAAAAAGTCAACAAGTCAACAAATGGCCTAAAGGAAGAAAAGTGAAGGCCAAGCCCATTCCCAATGGGCAAAGCCCATGAGCCAACGCCCATGACCAGCCCAAATGACCATTGGCAGCCACTACCCCTCTGAATTTGGAGAGAGATTACATGCATGAGGGTTGTTTTGGAATTTTGGTGAAAAGTAAGAGAGAGAAAGGAGGAAATGAAGGGATGGAGGCCATGTGGCCCTCCTCCTCTCTTCCCAAGCCCTCCTCTGAGCTCCAAGAGCATTTACCAGCCATTTCCAGTAAGCTTCATGCCACATGGCATCTAGGAGGAGCATCCAATGTAGAGGCCAAAATCCCCTTAATGGCAACTCACTATACAGCCAATATTCGCTCATTTTAACCCTCCCATTAGCTTCAGAAGGTCCAAAGGAGTGGAATTCGATTCCTAGATCGAAGCTTTTGGTGGAGAATCGGGTTCGGGAGCAAGCTCGCCGGAGAGGAGAAATTCCATGGCCACCCACTGCCACCGCCGCTGTCGTGCTCCGATCAAGGTCCGTTTCGCCTCACCTCTACCCGTACTAGCTTTCTAGATTGATTAGGCGAGATATCAGTCTCAATTGAGCCCGATCTAATGTCATATTTTCATGGATTTTCGAATTTTAATGGAGTTCAAGTTCGTCGGAAACTGCCACCTCCGGCGGCCAAGTCGCCGCCAAACGTTAGCCCTAACCTCAATGGAGGTGGTGGTGGTGGTGGCCGGCTAGGGAGGTGGCCGAGTGGCCGGGAAATGACCTTGGAAGGAGCTCCAGGTCGGGCAAATCTCGGTCTTTGGCTGTTTGGAGAAGATGAACAGATGCCCTTTATCCTGCTTTGAGATTAGTGTTGTTATGATGTATAGTTTTCTGTCCCTGTTTATACAGTCACTTGCATGTTAAATTTAGGGCACTTAGGGCCATTTTCAGGACTGATGATTAATATAAAACTTGTATCCCTCCCTCTTACCGTTAATATGCCACCCTAAACTTGTATTGTGGCCCAGTAGATTATCCTATAGAGGTTTTTTGCTAGGACTGGTCCTAGGCTAGGACAGAAAGTAAAATGGATGCCCATGCCAAACCAGAAGTCCACATGGGCTGAAATTTTGGGCATGTGACTTACTTGGTCATGTATAGCCCCTCCCCAAAAATGAGAATTTTTGGGGAATATTTTCCTATAGTTTTAGTCAAAATATGATAAATGAAATAAATGTGATTGTTTGAGTATTTCAACTCTAATGAGCCCCAAATTTTTGTGGCATGTCCTTAGGGACATTATAAGTGTATGTTTAACATTTCAGCTAATTTGGACCACTGCATGTTGGGTAAACCCACTTGCATGTGTTGGCTTGTTATAGGCTTGGTGTGCATTTAGCCTAAAATGAAATAAGGTGTATTTAGCCAACTTGGAACATTCAAAAATCATGATTTTAATTATAAAGACACATGAGGGTGTAATACACCTATCATAGTAATAGTGGGATTTTTGGGAACAAAAATCCCATTATTTTGAATTTTTGAAAATTTGGTCCTTTGAGGAAATAAATTTAAAAAATAGGTTTACCCTTATCATAAAATGTCCAATTTCTGTTGAGAACTAAGGAATGATATAATAAACCTTAGAAATAAATTATATCTCTGTTGGATGAAGTTTAAGAAGTTTACGGAGAAAAATGACCATTCTACCCTTTTTGGAATTTGTGAAGAAATGATTTGTTTATTCCTTTGAAAAATCTGAGAAAATTCTTATTGCTGTAATTATATATTTTATATCTTGTACAATTTATTTCAGAATTTTGGGGTGCCAAATAATGTACTTAGGCCCCATAATTGCATTTTGGTAAATTACTTGAAAATGGAATTGGTAGGTCACTGTACATTAGAAGTTTAGGAAACTCTGTATTTAGCCTTATCTCATTAATATATGTACTCTGTAATTTTCCTAGAATTTTGGTTAATGAATTTCTTATACTTCATTTGGAAAATGATAATTATGTGAATTTTGAATTAATTAAGGAATAATTAGAAATTTTAAAGGAAAATTATGATTCTTGGAAAACAGTAAAATTTCACCATATTAAAGGTCAGGAAAATTTCTTATATCAGTAGGATTATAATTGTTATACTTTATGTGTAAAATGACCTAATGAATTACTTGAAGGAATTAGTTTAATGATATAATTAACTTGGAAAATTTTGGAAATCATCATGGTCACCATATAGGTCCATACCACCCTAGGATAAATAATTTTGAGGCATATGGCGAAAGGAATTTGAAGGTCACATTTGTGGGTGGTATTGGGACATGGGTAAGGGTATAGTACTGGTATTCGTACTAGTAGGGCCGCCAGGGGAGGATATGATAAACTAGCAAAGTGAGGATTTTAGTAGAGGAAATAACCCTGGTTGGTCTCCTAGAGGATTCCTTAACCATGTGTGGAAGGGTGCAAGTCCCGTGACAGCAATAATAATGAGGACCGGCGGGAGGCCGTCGCGCTCCTAATAACACCTTAAGCCTTTAGGGTCGTTCTAAAGTAATACGAGAGTTGGGGTACAAATCCTGGGTAGACACCAATAAAAGTAATTATCCTTGAGAAATGGAACTTTGAGCTTGTCATCCCATCTTGGTTCCTAGTGCCTTCGAGACCACTTCATTGGGCATACCTTGGGCAGTCCTGGGATTAACCCTAGCTACAAAGAATAATAATTGGTAGACAAGAGTAGTCTAATAGGCTAAGACAGTGATAATATTCTCACCCGCTTAGGGTTGGAGGGAGTTATGGTATATTCTCACCCGTGATGGGTTGGAGGGAGTTATGGTATATTCTCACCCGTGATGGGTTGGAGAGAGTTATGGTATTTTCTCACCTGTGATGGGTTGGAGGGAACTGAACTTGATATGTGTTCTCACCCATGATGGGTTGGAGGGAACTGAACTTGATATTACATTCTCACCCGTGATGGGTTAGAGGGAATCAGGACAGGTTGGTCCTGCGAGCTGGAGACTCGAGAGATTTATATTCGGACAGGATGGTCCTGCGAGCTGGAGGCTCGAGTTGAAATAATTGCATGTGCATAAAGAAAATGGTGGTGGATCATGCGGTACTGGGCCAATCATCACACCGATGGCAGTACGGTGACTTGGGTTAGGTGTACGGGTGGAAGGGCCAGTATGTTATTTAATACTACGGTCAGGCAGACAATCCCCGAAGACGTGCACCCGACCTAAAAGTCTAGCAGGCAGCTAGCATTTAGTACGCAGAGACTCTAGAGTGCACTTGTTACGTGTATAGAGGCGTACAAGAGAGGTCTAGGCCTGGTAGTGTGTATACCCGCCTAGAAAGCGGAAAAGCCCGATCCGCTGCTGCCGTAGCCACAACGGTGGTACCTGAGAGTGATGTAAGCTCTCGAAATGTGGGAACTAAAGGTCTGGGATCTCAGAGTCGTGTGCGTGTGTTGCACTTGCATGCTTTATAATTCATAACATATCATCCATTTGCATTAGGACATACGCTTCATAGATCCTTATCATATAAATTAGTATGAGCTCTTTTATATGATAAGTTATTTTGGAAATCCTAACTTATATATTTGTATGGGCATTTATATAAGTTAGGGTACTCTGTGAACGTAGATAGTTTTACCTTTCAGCTTTACTTTACTTTTCAGCTCTTACGTTCAGTTCTTTCCTTTACTAGTACTGCACTTTACTTACTTTACTATATACTTAGAACTACTAGGGTAGATTAATAATATCTATTACAACTGCTAGTTAGCTGTTGTCACCTGCTTCCACTTTTGCTACCCCTTATTGTCCTCCGCTTCGTCCTCCCGCTCGGTACCTAGGAGCTGCGGGGCGAGGTGCGGAGGAAACGGCTTAGTCTTTTTGACTAATGGTCGGTGACCATACTATTTTAGGAGCTCGTGGAGATGGAGCACCAGCACGTCGAGGAGGCAGGACATGAGGAGCAGATACCGATACCTACTACTACTACTGGAGCACAACTTCTGGTGGGACGAGTTTTGATGTATTATATTAACTTCCGCTTTTATTTGAGTTAGAGATTTGATATAATGTACTGGGCATAATCCCTTATTACTCTTTTCATTTTGTACTCATTGTGAACTATGTTCTTTCATTTATATATATATGATTTATACCTGTGACTGTGGACTGGATGTTGTTATACTCTTTGTTATACTTCTGTTTCTCATATTTGCCGAACATGATAATGATCGTACTAGCCGGCAGGATCGACGTCTTACGGTGTCGACTAACCCGTAAGTTAGTGTCACCGTAAGGCGGCGGTTCTGGGCATAAGATTCGGGTTAACTCCTCGGAAAGGGGAGGGGTCTTACAAACTGGTATCACTTGAACAAACGATCATATGAGAAAGAAGTACACAACACTGGAACGCCCCGCTCGAGCATTAGTTTGCGGACAAATTATGCAGCGGAAGTAATGGTGTGCCCATGTGTAAAAAGTCACATAAAACAGTCCATTTTAAGTAATGAGTTAGGCCAATCCAACTAGTACACTACCCTAGTTTGAATTACCAAGAGGATTTTATGTCGTACCTTAGGCCAAAGATCGACTTCAGATGTAGATTAGTTAAGGTACGAGGATAACCAAATCGATTAAAGAAAGATCTTAACGCTAGAGTCCCTACTTAAGGCTTAAACGTCGATGTCCCTACTCCGCATATCGAGTGATATTACCAATTCTTACTCAAATTGATAGGACCGCCTCGAGGAGAAGTTGGTGCATAAGTTTATTAGTGGAACAGTAGGGTACTCGTAAGCTTAATCCTAGTACCGATGACTGGATTACGTCAAGACAATCACGATGATAAATACCAAAGATCGAATAAGAATTCAAATTCTAGAAGAGACACTTCCTTATTTGGTCACATGTTGACCTTGAACAGATTGTCGTATGGTAACCTTGAAGGCCTAAGGTAGATAACATATCAATTGAAGTGGAAATCCATGCCAAAGATTGTTAGCCCTAAGGACTAAGGCATGTACAAGATGACTACATTGTGAATGTTAAAGGAAATTAACCAAAATATATGGGGGCTTAACCTTTTGTTTATAGGGCTAAATTGATAGCGACTCGAATTTCTCTAAGCCTTTCTCATAAAGCGTGTGTCACAAGCATAGTGATCTAAAAACTTGGCTTATTCAAAGATCGCTCAAGTAAAGATGAGGGTTTGTATATACATGACCGGTATGATGATCAATCCTTCCTAGAAGGTTAGGACTCTCGAAGAATTTCATACTATTTATTTATCTTAAGCAGCATAGACTACTAACGAAAAGTTGTGAACACAATAAATTCACGAGTGAAATAGGAAAGTAGAATGTTTCGAGAATGGCTTTTCACTCTCATAATTACTCCAAGACCATATGAGTAAGTGAACAAGGGGAACAGTAAGTTTAATTTCTTGAAAAGAGTGGCTTAGTGATGTGTATATATGACCTGAAAACTAGGGAAGACCGTTAAGACTTCAAGAAGTTTCCCAATTTTGAGTTTTAAGGAAGTAAGTAACTACTTAGTCCACAGTCTAATGAGCACTCGTGATTTCCTTAATACCAACACGGTATAAGTCATTTACATATACACGTGAAACCAAAGAAATTGTGTTCAAATGTTCAAATTTGGATCAGTATAAGTTGTAGATGGATTTACACATAATTAAGGGTTGTTTGATTATCGCCCCACAAGCATGTTCCAAGATGCTCTAACACCTCGAACCGATCAATGTAACATATAATAAGGAACTCAGATGTATCACGAGGGAGAATCAATGCGAATGGAGGATTTGTTTCAAGTCAGAAGATTAACTGAAAGGGGTTTATCATAGTTAGGGCCTTTAGGAAAGTGATTTTGACAGTCACATGTTGGAAGAAGTAAACACAATAGTCAATCGCTGCTACTCGTGCTTACTTGACATACCCAAGTCATTAGGTTGGGAACATACGTATTAGGACAGAGTAACTTCATGTTAATATGAAGGAGTGATCGCAAGTCTTAACTATTATAGAATGAGAGTCCATGAAGTGAAAATGCTAGAATATCTAAACGATTACGTCTATAACAATGATAGTATAGTAGCCCCAGCAAACATAGAATCAAGTGAAGAATCATACTAAATTGTAAGATGTATACTCTAAGAATGACCTTGTGGATGCGACTCAGATGATCTCAGGAACCAAAATGAAAGTTTTTGATGAAATAATAATCGCCCTCGAAAGGTTCGGGGCTTCGATATCAACTCATGATTACGAATAGGTTATTTATACATATTCCACACATAATTGAGCTAACCTTATAAGTATGATAACGCTAGATTGGTATTCACCCATGCCAGTCTATTAATATAGCCAGATGAACATGTATAGGAGAGTTACTATGAGCATACCGTATAGAAACTTCAAGCACATAAAGGGTTAAACTGTCAAGGCATGACATCTAAAAATGTAACGACTCAGCAAATTAAAGCGTGATAATGATTAGCTGAAGCATACACATAGGTATGATCTCTTGGTTGTGACTACATCAAGAACAATGACACGAATGTTGATAACATCATGATCACCGTAGGAAAATTCAGGACGGTGAAGAGATCAATTTCTGATTGCTATCGCGGGTACGGTGAAATTTACTTGAGAATAAATTAATATTTATTAAGTTTCGATAGATGAAGAAATAAAGGTGCTTCAATTTTGAAAATATGTGCTTATAATCTATGGATTAGACTGCACTCGAAAAATGACTGAGAGTCAAAGCTCCTCATCAACGTTCACCTTGATAATAAATGTTTCGGGTATAGAACGAGTATGGTTGATTAAGGTAAAGGCAGGCTGAGTCTTGAATTTGTGGAAAAGCAAAATGATAAATTTTTCATCACACCATGATCTCGAAAGATTGGTTAGCTACTATACATAATAGTGTTGGTCTAGTGTGCCTGAATTTCCTTTTGGCAATAATAAGTTCACGTTGATGGATAAGTAATAATTTAGGGGGTCGTGAATAGAATAGACTTCTACTTACGAGATCGTTGAATTTTACATATTTTGAATGATCGTTGGTCGTAAGGGACTACAATCTAATGTGTGATTGAGAAATATTTTGATTGTAAAATGTTGGAGGACTTGGAAATGAGTCCTCACAATTTGAAATAAAAGTAGTCCAAAATATAATGAAAGTACATTTGGAAGAGGATTGTTACCTCTAATAGGTTTCTCATAATAATAGTCATGAGGCTTATCATAGGAGAAAGTGTCGAACACCTCTTTCTTGGGTTCAGGATGTGGACCCCCCGGGGCACTTGGATCAGAGTACATAGAGGATACAGAGGCTCAGATTTGACTGATCAGGGACCAGATGCTGGAGGCTCAGAGTAGACAGGCCAAGTATTACGATGTGCGGCATCGGAAGGTGGAGTTCCAGGTAGGGAACAAAGTATTTTTGTAGATACGTCCGGTGCATGGTGTTTCTCGGGTACGGAGACATAAGAAGCTCAGTCCAGGATATATGGGGCTAGACTTGATCCTGGAGCGGATCGTTCCCTTGGCTTATAGACTGTAGCTACCACCTGAGTTGGGGACCTTGCACGACGTCTTTCATGTCTCTTCATTGCGGAGAGCTCTCCTTCGGCCAGAGCATCACATTACCGCTATAGCAGGCCTAGTAGCACCTGACCGGTCAGTTCGATTGGAGCCGATCTGGATTGACGATACAGAGGATCGAGTGTTGCGGAAGAAGAAAGTTCCCCTTGTAAAGGTGTTGTGGTCCCACCATGGACGGGAGGAGCACACTTGGGAGCCGAGGGATCTGATGTTGGAACAACACCCAGAGTTATTTAATTAAGGTATACTTTAGTTTATGTTTTAAGTTTCTTATAATTCTTACAAATGGAACCCCGTAGACCCGAACTCAAATTTCGGGGACGAAATTATATTTTTTTGTTTATAGGATTTGTAACATCCCATGTTACATCTAGGCCCCTTAACTTAGATTTGGTTAGGCATGAGGTGGGTGTTAGGGTAATTAGCTAGGTTTGACCCTAGGTAGTGGGTTGTAGCCATGTGGGGCCCACTATAGGACCAAGTCAAACTAGGTCAAACTAGCTTAAATGAGAACCCTAGCCACACCATGACCCCACCACATTGCCCTAACCCTAAAAACAATCAAAGTAGACCCTAGGGTAGGTCGTTGGGTCACCTAATTGATCTAAGTTGACCCAAGTCAACCCTAATCCCTAATTGGTCAAACACACACCTAAAGACCCAATTGGTCCAAGTGGGGCATCACCATGGCCTAACCCATGTTAGGTGATGCCATAGGGTTCATGACCATCAAGTGGGGCCAGCCCACTCATCAAGTTTACCAAGTCAACCTAAAAAGTCAACAAGTCAAAGAATGGCCTAAAGGAAGAAAAGTGAACGCCAAGCCCATTCCCAATAGGCAAATCCCATGAGCCAAGGCCCATGACCAGCCCAAATGACCATTAGCAGCCACTACCCCTTTGAATTTGGAGAGAGATTACATGCATGGGGCTAGTTTTGGAATTTTGGTGAAAAGGAAGAGAGAGAAAGGAGGAAATGAAGGGATGGAGGCCATGTGGCCCTCCTCCTCTCTTCCCAAGCCCTCCTCTGAGCTCCAGTAGCATTTACCAGCCATTTCCAGCAAGCTTCATGCCACATGGCATCTAGGAGGAGCATCCAATGTAGAGGCCGAAATCCCCTTAATGGCAACTAACTATACAGCCAATATCAGCTCATTTTAACCCTCCCATTAGCTTCAGAAGGTCCAAAGGAGTGGAATTCGATACCTAGATCGAAGCTTTTGGTGGAGAATCGGGTTCGGGAGCAAGCTCGTCGGAGAGGAGAAATTCCATGGCCACCCACCGCCACCGCCGCCATCGGGCTTCGATAAAGATCCATTTCGCCTCACCTCTACTCGTACTAGCTTTCTAGATCGATTAGGCGAGATATCGGGCTCAATTGAGCCCGATCTAATGTGAGATTTTCATGGATTTTCGGATTTTAATGGAGTTCAAGTTCGCCGGAAATTGCCACCTCCGGCGGCCAAGTCGCCGCCAAACGTTAGCCCTCACCTCAACGGAGGTGGTGGTGGTGGTGGACGGCCAGGGAGTTGGCCGAGTGGCCGGGAAATAACCTTGTAAGGAGCTCCAGGTCGGGCAAATCTCGGCCTTTGGCTGTTTGGAGAAGATGAACAGATGCCCTTTATCCTGCTTTGAGATTAGTGTTGTTATGATGTATAGTTTTCTGTCCCTTTTTATACAGTCACTTGCATGTTAAATTTAGGGCACTTAGGGCCATTTTTAGGACAGATGATTAATATGAAACTTGTATCCCTCCCTCTTACCGTTAATATGCCACCCTAATCTTGTATTGTGGCCTAGTAGATTGTCCTATAGGGCTGTTTTGCTTGGACTAGTCCTTGGCTAGGGCAAAAAGTAAAATGGATGCCCATGCCAAACCAGAAGTCCACATGGGTTGAAATTTTGGGCATGTGACGTATTTGGGAAGGTCTAGTTCCTCCCCAAAAATGAGAATTTTTGGGGAATATTTTCCTATAGTTTTAGTCAAAATATGATAAATGAAATAAATGTGATTGTTTGAGTATTTCAACTCTAATGAGCCCCAAATTTTGGTGGCATGTCTTTAGGGACATTATAAGTGTATGTTTAAAATTTCAGCCAATTTGGACCACTGCATGTTGGGTAAACCCACTTTCATGTGTTGGCTTGTTATAGGCTTTGTGTGCATTTAGCCTTAAATGAAATAAGGTGTATTCAGTCAACTTGGAACATTCAAAAATCATGATTTTCATTATAAAGACACATGAGGGTGTAATACACCTCTCATAGTAATAGTGGGATTTTTGGGAACAAAAATCCTATTATTTTGAATTTTTTAAAATTTGGTTCTTTGAGGAAATAAATTTAAAAATAGGTTTACCCTTATCATAAAATGTCCAATTTCTGTTGAGAACTAAGGAATGATATAATAAACCTTATAAATAAATTATATCTCTGTTGGATGAAGTTTAAGAAGTTTAAGGAGCAAAATGACCATTCTACTCTTTTTGGAATTTTTGTAGAAATGATGGTTTTATTCCTTTGAAAAATCTGAGAAAATTCATATTACTGTAATTATATGTTTTATATCTTGTAAAATTTTTTTCAGAATTTTGGGATGCCAAATAATGTACTTAGGCCCCATAATGGCATTTTGGTAAATTACTTGAAAATGGAATTGGTAGGTCAATGTACATTTGAAGTTTATGAAACTCTGTATTTAGAATTAGCTTATCAATATATGTACTCTGTAATTTTCCTAGAATTTTGGTTAATGAATTTCTTATACTTCATTTGGAAAATGATAATTATGTGAATTTTGATTTAATTAAGGAATAATTAGAAATATTTAAAGGAAAATTATGATTCTTGGAAAACAGTGATATTTCACAATATTAAAGGTCAGAAAAATTTCTTACATCAGTAGGATTATAATTGTTATACTTCATGTGTAAAATGACCTAAGGAATTACTTGAAGGAATTAGTTTAATGATATAATTAACTTGGAAAATTATGGAAATCATCATGGTAACCATATAGGTCCATACCACCCTAGGATAAATAATTTTGAGGCATATGTCCAAAGGAATTTGAAGGTCACATTTGTGGGTGGTATTGGGACATGGGTAAGGGTATAGTACCGGTATTCGTATTAGTAGGGCCGCCAGGGGAGGATATGATAAACTAGCAAAATGAGGATTTTAGTAGAGGAAATAACCCTGGTTGGTCTCATAGAGGATTCCTTAACCATGTGTGGAAGGGTGCAAGACCCGTGACAGCAACAATAACGGGGACCGGCGGGAGGCCGCCATGCTCCTAATAACACCTTAAGCCTTTAGGCTCGTTCTAAAGTAATACGAGAGTTGGGGTATAAATCCTGGGTAGACACCAATAAAAGTAATTATCCTTGAGAAAGGGAACTTTGGGCTTGTCATCCCATCTTGGTTCCTAGTGCCTTCGAGACCCCTTCATTGGGCATACCTTGGGCAGTCCTGGGATTAACCCTAAGCTACTAAGAATAATAATTGGTAGATAAGAGTAGTCTAATAGGCTAAGACAGTGATAATATTCTCACCCGCTTAGGGTTGGAGGGAGTTATGGTATATTCTCACCCGTGATGGGTTGGAGGGAGTTATGGTATATTCTCACCCGTGATGGGTTGGAGGGAGTTATGGTATATTCTCACCCGTGATGGGTTGGAGGGAACTGAACTTGATATGTGTTCTCACCCGTGATGGGTTGGAGGGAACTGAACTTGATATTACATTCTCACCTGTGATGGGTTGTTGGGAATTAAGACAGGTTGGTCCTGCGAGATGGAGACTCGAGAGATTTATATTCGGATAGGCTGGTCCTGCGAGATGGAGGCTCGAGTTGAAATAATTGCATGTGCATAAAGAAAACAGTGGTGGGTCATGCGGTACTGGGCCAATCGTCACACCGATGGTAGTACGGTGACTCGGGTGAGGTGTACGGGTGGAAGGGCCAGTATGTTATTGAATACTGCGGTCAAGCAGACAATCTCCGAAGACGTGCACCCGACCTAAAAGTCTAGCAGGCAGCTAGAATTTAGTACGTAGAGACTCTAGAGTGCACTTGTTACGTGTACAGAGGCGTACAAGAGAGGTTTAGGCCTGGTAGTGTTTATACCCGCCTAGAAAGCGGAGAAGCCCGATCCGCTGCTGCCGAAGCCACAACGGTGGTACCTGAGAGTGATGCAAGCTCTCGAAATGTGGGAACTAAAGGTCTTGGATCTCAGAGTCGTGTGCGTGTGTTGCACTTGCATGCTTTATAATTCATAACATATCATCCATTTGCATTAGGGCATACGCTTCATAGATCCTTATCATATAAATTAGTATGGGCTCTTTTATATGATAAGTTATTTTGAAAATCCTAACTTATATATTTGTATGGGCATTTATATAAGTTAGGGTACTCTGTGAACGTAGATAGCTTTACCTTTCAGCTTTACTTTACTTTTCTGCTTTTACCTTCAGGTCTTTCCTTTACTAGTACTGCATTTTACTTACTTGTACTATATACTTAGAACTGCTAGGGTAGATTAATAATATCTATTACAACTGCTAGTTAGCTCTTGTCACCTGCTTCCACTTTTGCTACCCCTTGTTGTCCTCCGCTTCGTCCTCCCGCTCGATACCTAGGACCTGCGGGGCAAGGTGCGGAGGAAACGACTTAGTCTTTTTCACTAATGGTCGGTGACCATACTATTTTAGGAGCTCGTGGAGATGGAGCACCAGCACGTCGAGGAGGAAGGACTTGAGGAGCAGATACCGATACCTACTACTACTGCTGGAGCACAACTTCAGGTGGGATGAGTTTTAATGTATTAGATTAGCTTCCGCTTTGATTTGAGTGAGAGATTTAATATGATGTACTGGGCATAAGCCCTTATTACTCTTTTCATTTTGTACTCTTTGTGGACTATGTTCTTTTATTTATATATATATGATTTGTACCTGTGACTGTGGACTGGATATTGTTATACTCTTTTTTATACTTCTGTTTCTCATATTGGCCGAACATGGTTATGATCGTACTAGCCGGCAGGATCAGCGTCTTGCAATATCGACTAACCCGTGAGTTAGTGTCACCGTAAGGCGGCGGTTCTGGGCATAAGATCCGGGTTAACTCCTCGAAAAGGGGAGGGGTCTTACAGGGTGTGTGGCTTATGCCCACATCCCGGATCAAAGGAGGAAGAAGCTGGACGACAGAAGCGAGAGGTGTATCTTCGTAGGCTACGCTCCGATGAGCAAGGCTTACAAGTTATACAATCCGGTGACGGAGAAGGCCATCATCTCACGAGATGTGGTGTTTGAAGAAGGAAGCAGCCTGAGCTCGGATGAGGAGGTGAGGAACACCAAGGGGATGTTCTACGAGGATGATGAGGAAGAAGGTGGAGAAGAGGCTGAAGCCGAGATGGGTGGAGCGGAGCCACCATCACCACCTAGCAGAGTTTCAGGGGGAGCTGTCACCCCTTACTCAAGTGGAGCAAGTACAAGTGGTGGCAGCTCTTGTTGAGCTAGCACCAGTAGAAGTAAAGACAATCGTCCTCAACCTCGGATGAGGAGGTTGGATGAGATCTATGAGGAGACTGCACCAGCCCTTAACAATTTTTCACTGTATTGTCTTTTGGCAGATGTCGAGCCATGCTCCTATGATGAAGCTACAAAGGAGAAAAGTTGGAAGAAGGCGATGGATGTGGAGATCGCCTCCATCAAGAAGAATGAGACCTGGAAGCTGGTCGACCCTCCTGCTGGCCACAAACCCTTTGGGGTGAAGTGGGTCTACAAGGTTAAGAAGAATAAGGACGGAGGCGTGGAGAAACACAAAGCAAGGCTTGTTATGAAGGGATACCGCCAAGTCCAAGGAGTTAACTATGATGAGGTGTTCGCCCCCGTAGCGCGGATAGACACCATCAGATTTATCATCGCGCTAGCGGCTCATCATGGCTAGAAGATAATGCAGATGGACGTGGTCTCTGCTTACTTGAATGGCTACCTAGAGGAGGATGTGTACATCGAGCAGCCTCAAGGGTACGTGGTGAAAGGGCAGGAGAGTTAGGTCTGCAAGCTGGACAAGGCACAATATTGGCTGAAACAAGGAGTGAGAGCTTGGAACGGAAGGATAGATGCTTACCATCAGAAGCATGGCTATCAGAAGAGTCCGCATGAATATGCACTCTACACCAAGGTGGATAAGGATGGCGGCATGATGATAGTGTGCCTATACGTGGATGATATGATCTTCACAGGGAACAACACTTCGATGTATGAGGAGTTCATAGGAATGATGAAGAGAGAGTTCGAGATGACAGACTTGGGAGAGTTGAGCTACTTTTTGGGAATGGAGGTTGTAACATCCCATTTCCGGCTAGACCCCTGGGAGTCGGTTGGTCGTGACAGAACCCTAGGAAGCCCCAAAAAAATTGAAATACATCGACCTAGATTTCGGGTCACGGGTTGGTCACGCCCGTGACCGACCCGTCACGCCCGTGACCTAGGGCGTGACTCTATCGACGATCGTCGATCTCAGGGAGACGATCGTCGGGTGCAGAATTTTTCAACCCGAGCCTGTCACTCCCGTGACTTACGTGTCACGCCCGTGACCTAGGGCATGACACCTTCGACGATCGTCGATCTCAGCGGGACGATCGTCGAAGCGCAGAGTTTGCGTCATGGCCATGTCACGCCCGTGACCCAGGTGACACGCCCGTGACCAAGGGCGTGACCCCTTCGGCGATCGTCGATCTCAGCGCGACGATCGCCGAGCGCAGATTTTGCCTCATGACCATGTCACGCCCGTGACCCATATGTCACGGCCGTGACCTAGGACGTGATCACCCTTCGACGATCGTCGATCTCAGTTCGACGGTCGTCGAACCCAGAATTGGTCACCCGGGCTTGTCACGCCCGTGACCCACATGTCACGCCCGTGACCAAGGGCGTGACCACCCTTCGACGATCGTCGATCTCAGTTCGACGATCGTCGATCCCAGAATTGGCCACCCGGGCCTGTCACGCCTGTGACCTATGTGTCACGCCCGTGACCAAGGCCGAAACGTCAGCCAGACTGGAAATTTCGGTAACCGACGTTGTAATCAATTCTGATTATGGGAAGTTACACCAGGAGTATTTATGGGCCGTTTCCTACTCTGATTATTTAATAAATTAAGGAAATGTTGGTCCAATAGAAAATCGCCACCTGGCAAACACCTCTTCATTTCTAGCATTTCAACTGCCTTTGCCATAACCGAAACGTCATTAAGAGGAATATTAAGGGCCACGAATGTTTCATCCTTTCCCCTTCCCATTTGCTGATCTATAAAAGACTCCTAAGAGCAAGAGGAAAAGGTTACACGCTCCATCAAACTGTTTCAGATTTCCCCCTTGCTGTTGAAGAATTTCCGGTGACGCCACCATCACGCCAATGGCTTCCCGACGCTCTGCACGCCTCCAGCCCGCGAACAAGGTCCTCCCCTCCCTCTTCTTCTGCGGATATATCTTAGAAATCGTTAGGAGAGATATCGGGCTCAAAAGAGCCAGATCGGGTGAACGTTTCCATGGTTTTCCAAAATTTTCATGGTGGCGGGTTCGCCGGAAACCGCCTCTCTGGCGGCCGTGCCGCCGCACGACGATAGCCCTCACCTCAACAAAGGTGGTGGTGGTGGTGGCCGGCCAGGGAGATGGCTGGATGGCCGGGAAATAGCTTTGGAAAAGCTACAAGAAAATAAGTTTTCAGTGCTCTGGTTTCGGGCTGTAGAAGAAGATGAACAGTGCCATTAAATTAGATTCTATTTTTAAAACAATTTCTGAATGAAAATATCTGTCACTTTAAATAATTTGGGAAAAATACCTAGAGGCTCCTGCAGGAAAAATGGTCAACACCAATATTGTACCTCTTGGAGTCTAGGGAATTTTAAAATTTGTTTCAAGCATTTTGGACCACTGGATAGACCTCAGCACTCAATTTGGTGAGGTCTACCCATAGGGTTGTCTTGACCTTAGAAAAATTCCCCACTCCAATCCAGTCATCACAATGACTTGAATTTGGGGTGTGGCCTAACCTTACCTATATCTAGGTACTATCCAAAAATTAGGATTTTTGGGAATTATTTTTCTATAGTTTTTAGGAAAATTCAATAATCCTAGCTTAATTTAATTAGATGGCTAAATAATTTCCAAACCCTCCCAAATTTTGTTGAGTGGTCCCTGGGTTCACCATAAGGTTCTGTATAATTTTTCATATCATTTGGAGATGGTTTGGATTAGAAATGATCAACCCTAAGTTTTGCCCTAATAAGGGGTCTTAGGTTAAAGGTGCACTTTTGCGATTTGAGTGGTCAGATCACCTCAACAGAGGCTGAGATTTTTACCACTGGCTAGTAATATTCTCTAGCACCCTCTCATAGAGTTTGAGATGGATCGGGGTAAGTTTTCCCTAAGAACCAAGGCCAAACCCTAAGGATGGATCTTGGTGGTTTGTGAAGGTCATGGGGTCAAATGACCTTGGATTGACTCGAAATTTGGTGAAGAGGACTATAGGGTCATTATAGTTCTCTGGATAAAATCTTAGTAGATTTGGAGACTGTTGGGATACCTAAAAACCTAACCCTAGTTTAGGGTGCAAAACTTGTAGAGATAGGAAATGACACTAAATCACATTGAAAAGTGATGAGATTTGGGTAGAGTGAATTATAGGGATGGTACAAGCTCTGGATATTTTATTATGAATTTTAAGATCATTATTTTGGATACTTCATTAACGATTTTGTAGCTTGTATGATTTGCTTAGAAAATTTATTATGGATTACATACTTCCTGGAAATTGATGAAATTTAAGCAGATAACGTTTATTATGATTTTAAATCTCTGTGAATTTTTATGGGATTTTTGGAAGCTTAATTCTAAGGCTTGCTTCATTAAGTATGTTTTACCTTGAATATTTTATTAAATCTATAGTGGTGTTTAGCAAGCTGGTAAAAATTATGATTCTTTGCACAAAGATCTTTTCTATATCATACTACTGATTACTAATTTTTCTATAATTTTCCGATGAGTAATTTTAGTACTTCCTTCTGTACGTAGGATTAACGTGATTATACTGGATAAATTAATTAGAGGCTAAATACTTTCTGTAAAATTCTAAAAATTTGTATTTGAGGTTATCTTGCTGTTATTTAATGATCATGATTTTTGGGTAGCCATTACTTAGGAGGATCATGTAGTTCATGTTTAAAATGATCCGTGGCCCATCCTTTGGGAAAATTAAATAATTATCAGATTAATTAGGAAAGTTATAAGTTTCTGGATTTAGACAAATTATGATATGGTAGACCTCCAGTAAATATGATAGGAGATTTGGAAGATAATTTGGAGTACCTCCCCTTGTGTACCTCATATAGCTTAGGGCGGTCTACATATAGTAAAACCACGAAAACTGAACTAGAGTAATAATGAACTTGGGAAATGGAATTTTGGTAGTTACTGGTTGGTTAGTGCAAGCTATGATTAAGTTCATTATTGGAAGTCAGGATAAGTAGGGTGTGAGACTGGTTAAGGTTAAGTGGCGTTCGGGAATGACGGAAGATCGTCCATCCCGGGAAGAAGAGGAAGAGTCTTAATACTCTAGGGTTAGATCTAAAGTAACTAAAAGAGGATCGGGTTAAGGGAGATCAACCAATAACAATAAGTGCCTTGCGAAAGGGAACTTCGGGCCGTAATGCCGCCGTCTTGGTTCCTAGTGCCCCTTGAGAGCCCTTCACGGGGTATGCCGGGGGCAGTCCTGGGCTAACGTAAACCATAGGAATAATAAATTAAAAGAGCAACTAGTATAACTAGGGTTGCACATACACACACCTCGGTAGCTGGGAAGGTAGAATAATTGGTTTGGTTGCCATTCAGACGGTAGCTCTGAAGGTAGATGCACGGACGGGACTGTCCGGGGGGGCCGAGGGCTCGAGGGTTGGAGTACAGAATAAAGGTGGTGGGTCTTCGATATCTGATAGTCGTTCACACCGACATCGGTACGTTGACTCGGCGGTGAAGGACACATAGCCAAAAAAAGTCTGGTGGGTACAGCCAGCAGTAGTACGCAGATACTCTAGGTTGTGTTCTTCTAGGGGCGTACGGAAGGGCTAGGCCTGGTAGTGTGGATACCCGCCTAGGAGTGGGGGGCCCGACCCACTGTCTCCGTTTGCCACTACGGAGGTTCCTGGGAGTGAAGCTAGCTGCCCGAACAGGGGGAACTAAAGGTCTGTGTGCATAGAGTCGTGTGTGTGAGTTGTACTTACATGAATCATGGCATAGCATATCACTACACTCATAATTGCATACAACCGACACCCCAATGTATAAATCGGTATGGGACTTTTTATACGATGGGAGCCTTGCAGAAGATCCCTTAACTTATAAGTTTGTATGAGCATTCATATAAGTTAAGGTTACTTACTTATTTACTTACTTGTTTACTTACCGTTCTCTAGCTGCCTTTTTATACATTTGATGCTTACTACTTCACTTCTTTACCATTTACTACCATAGGATTGCTAGTTGTACTTTATTCTAAATAATGGTTAGATTAGCTCCCTATCACCTGCTTGATTATTCTCCACTTTTGTAGCTTCCCTTTCCTCCTCTTCGCCCGGTGCTTAGGAGCCGTGGTGGGAGGGGTAGGGGATGATAGGGCTTAGTCTTTATGACTAATGGTTTTCGAACCACAACATTATAGGAGCTCCGGATGGGAGACAGGGACCAGCAGTCTAGGGACCAGCACCAGCGGAGTACGGTGCGCTTGGAGGTGGGACAGTCTAGCACCGGTGCACCTGCGACCAGCTCTGTGAGTGATTAGTAGTTTTATAGCTTCCGCGATGAGTGATTGGTAGTGAGGACTCTGATATACTAGGCTCGAGCCCATTTATCTATTTCCTATTATTATCTACTGATGGACTGGATGTGATTTCACTTTTATTTACATATTTCTGTGGATCTGTTTACATTTTATGTATAATTACTTCTCTCTCTTTGTGATCGAAAAGGGCCGGCAGAATTGGCGTTTTGTAGTGGTTGCCTTCCCGTGAGTCGGTGCCACCGCAAAGCGGCAATTCTGGGCTAAGACCCCAGTGGTTTAGAAAGAAAGAAAAAAAGGGGGTCTTACAAGTGGTATCAGAGCAGACCTCGATCAAAAGAGAAGTAGTCCACAAAAACCTTGGGCCACCCCCGTGCGAGCTTAGTTTGCAGACAAACTAGCAGCGGAAGCAGTGGTGTGCCCATAAGGGAAATCACATGTGAAAGTCCATCCTAACTCTTCTTAAATTCCATTCATTCGCTCTCTAACAAATGGAATTTTTACTTGTAGCCTACGACGAACCCTACACCGCAGCAGGGGACACCCCAGGCTCCAAATGTGGACCCGCCTCCGCCGGCTCCAGCTCCGTTCCAGCAGACGGAGATGGGGCAAACACTGACGGCCATTCTGGAGGCCTTCAGAGCTCAGCAAGCCCCGGCTCCACAGCCAAACCCCGGGGCCAATTGGATGACTGTCTTTCGGGGGCTGTCCCCTCCAGCTTACCAGGGGACGGAGTCTGCAGTACGTACGGAGGAATGGTTGGACACCATTTACGAGATGCTGGAAGGGATTCGATGCCCTACTGAGGAGGCAGTTGCTTTGGAAGTCTCCTGCTTAGAGTCACACGGAAAGAGGTGGTGGAAATCTCAGCTGGACACCACCTTTGCGGGGATGGACTACGCTGATATTACCTGGGAGGAGTTCAGAGCAGCCCTCTTGGGACATTTTGTACCTCAGTCGGCGAGGGATGACCTGGAGGATAGGTTCCTACGGTTGAGGCAGGGGAACAGGACTGTGGTGGAGTACTATCAGGAGTTCACTCACCTGGCCCGCTATGCGGACGCTTACCAGTTAGACGATGCTGGCTATGCCCGGAGATTTTTTAAGGGGCTGCAAGATGATATGAGACAGGCCCTCCTTTTCGTCTCGGAGGGGAGTCTGGCTAGGATTCTAGAGATGGCTAAGAAGAGAGAGGCGGATCAGCTTACAGTGAAGAGCCGGAAGAGACCGGCTGATGATACAGTGATTGGAGGACGTAGAGACCATCCTCGAGGCCAGGTTATTGGAGAGAGAAGGAACGGAGATCAGCCTCGTCAGGAGTTTGGGCAGGAGCGGAGGAGCCAGGGGGTGTTGGCTCCCCAGCCTATACAGATGCTGGAAATGCTAAGGACGGCAGAGCAGCCACCAGTATGCTATCAATGCAACCAGCCGGAGCATATCAAGAGGAACTGCCCTGTGAGGCGAGCACCCCCACCAGCGCATCAGGACGCTCCACCCCCCCGACAGTTTGGCGGACGAGGACAGGACCGAGGTCGAGGATTTCAGGATCGAGGCCGCAGGCCAGAGAGGGAGCAGGTGTATGCTCTAGACCTGACACAGCCCCGGAACCCGGAGCAGGTTATCACAGGTATGGCAGTACTTTTAAATTTTTATCATATAAACTAGTATTCTAGACATAACCTAGTTAGAAATTAAGTAAAGACAACTGCAACAAGAATACTACGACACTTAATTACCCCAGGCATAGTCTTCGTTAGCGGCAAGCCCGCTCACACCCTCTTCGACACTGGTGCGTCGCAATCGTTCGTGTCGGAGGATTTCGTGAAAGGACTGGCAGGTGTGGAGCCATTCACCGGGAAGATGATGAGGGTGCGCCTACCCGATGGATCAGAGATAATGACCTCTGCTCATTGCAATATGGAAGCGAGGATCGGCGGGAAGGCGTTTGAGGCACCAGCGACGGTTCTGAAGATGCAAGATTACGATCTGATCCTGGGAATGACTTGGCTATATTGGAACCATGCCCAGATCGATTACGCGGCGAAGAGGATCACCGTGAGGCACGACGACTCATTCATTGTCATCGAAGGTATTATACCAGCACCCCGTACCTTACTATCGTCTGTGCAGGACGCTAAGGCCCACCTGCAGGGGGAAGAAGTTTATCAGGTCCTTTTTGAGGCGGTCGTGGCCAAGGACTCCATTGCAGATATTCCAGTAGTGCGGGACTTCGCCGACGTGTTTCCGGAGAAGCTACCAGGGCTACCCCCCCCACCGAGAGAAGGACTTCCAGATTCAGCTCGTACCGGGGGCTAAGCCGGTATCCAGAGCTCCCTATCAAATGGCCCCAAAGGAGTTGGTGGAATTTCAGAGCCAGCTTCAGGAGTTAGTGGAGGCCGGGTTCGTTTGGCCTAGCTCTTCACCATGTGGAGCTCCGGTGTTGTTTGTTAAGAAGAAGGACGAGACCCTTCGACTGTGCATCGATTACCGGGCTCTGAACAAGTTGACAGTCCGGAATACTTATCCCTTACCAAGAATAGACGAGCTATTTGACCAGCTGGAGGGAGCCCATTGGTTCTCAAAGCTGGATCTGAGGTCAGGGTACTACCAGCTTCGCATTCGGGAGGAGGACATCCCGAAGACGGCCTTCAGCAGCAGATACGGCTTGTACGAGTTTACAGTGATGCCGTTCGGGCTCACGAATGCCCCCTCCGCATTCATGACCCTGATGAATCGGGTGTTCGAAGAGTATCTGGATGTCTTCATTATCGTATTCATCGACGACATCCTTATTTATTCAAGGACGGAGGAGGAGCACGCGAGACATCTGGCCTTGACCTTGGAGAAGCTGCGTGAGCATGAGATGTATGCCAAGTACAGCAAGTGCCAGTTCTGGCTAAAGGAGGTGGCCTTTTTGGGCCATGTCATCAGTGGAGCAGGTCTGGCAGTGGATCCGGCGAAGGTCCAGGTAGTACGGGATTGGCCACCACTAAAGTCGGCCTCGGATGTTCGAAGTTTTTTGGGACTTGTCGGTTACTACCGGAAGTTCGTAAATGGGTTCTCTCAGATTGCCCTCCCTCTTACATCTCTGACGAAGAAGGAGTCCCCTTTTATCTGGACGCCTCGATGCGAATCTGCCTTCCAGGAGCTGAAGGATCGTCTCACCTCGGCCCCCATCCTTGCTCTTCCATCAGGGAAGGAGGGATTCCAGGTGTATAAAGATGCTTCCTATCAGTGGATGGGTACCGTTGTGATGCAGAATGGGCACATAATAGCCTATGCCTCCCGTCAGTTGAAGCAGTACGAGCAGAACTATCTCGTGCACGATTTGGAGATGGGGGCAGTCATTTTTGCTCTTAAGATCTGGCGACACTATCTCTACGGAGTACATTGCGATATCTTCTCCGACCACAAGAATCTGAAGTACGTCGACACCCAAAAGGAGTTAAACATCAGACAGAGACGCTGGGTGGAGTTTCTGTCGGACTACCAATATACCATGCAGTACCATCCGGGGAAGGCGAACGTGGTCGCGGATGCTTTGAGCCGGAGAGCGAGTACGACAGGAGTAGGCTCGCAGCTGATGGCCTTGGAGTTGGTTAGATCATTCGAGGAGATGTAGATTTCACTAGTGTCTGAGGATGACCCGGAGCTGTACATGGAGTACCTGGGGTCGATGGCTACTACTGATGACATTCGAGACCGCATCAGAGATGGGCAGATGCTGGATGAGAGAGCTGAGCTGATATTCCGAGCCTTGGAGGAAGGCACGACAGGAGATTACTCTTTGAGGGATGGGCTCCTGTGTTTCCGGGGCAGAGTCTACATACCAGCAGGAGGACGGATCCGGGAGGACATTTTGACGGAAGCTCACTGCAGCCGATATTCTGAACACCCGGGGATCACCAAGATGGTAAAGGATTTGAAGAGGACGATGTACTGGCCGGGTATGAAGAAAGATATTACGTATTTTGTGACGCATTGCGAGGCCTGCCAGCTCGTGAAGGCGGAGTGTAGGAACCCGGCAGGCTTGTTGCAGCCGCTTCCGGTGCCGGAGTGGAAGTTTGAGGATATAGCCATGGACTTCATACATGGGCTACCTCGATCCCGTGCGGGGAATGACTCGATCTGGGTGATAGTGGACAGACTAACAAAGGTGGCCAGATTCATTCCAGTGGCAAAGGACACACCGGTCAGAGTATTAGTACGGAGGTTCGTTGAGCAGTTTGTGCGTTATCATGGGGTACCCAAGACTATCGTTTCAAATCGGGACGGGCGGTTTACATCCAGGGAATGGAGGTCAGTCCCGGCCCATCTAGGTTCTCGGTTGACATTCAGTACAGCTTTTCACCCTCAGACCGACGGACAGGCAGAGCGCACCAACCATACACTGGAGGATCTGTTGCGACTGTGTATTTTGGACCGTGGCGAGCCTTGGGAGAGATTGCTGCCACTGGTCGAGTTTTCGTACAACAACGCTCATCAGTCCAGTATAGGCATGACTCCATACGAGGCGTTGTACGGAAGGAGGTGCAGGACCCCACTATCATGGGTTCAAGATGAGGATCCGCAGGCACTAGGCTCGGAGTTTGTGGGAGATATAGATGCTCAGATTAGATTGATCCGAGACAGGATGTTGGAAGCCCAGAGCAGAAAGGCGAAATACTACGATGCGAGGCATCGTCAAGTGGAGTTCAAGGTGGGATACCGAGTTTTCTTGAAGATACGGCCGATGCACGGTGTTTCGCGGGTGCGTGGGCGGAAGAAGCTCAGTCCGAGATATATGGGGCCTTATAGGATCCTGGAGCGGATCAGCCCCTTAGCCTATAGACTGGAGCTACCGCCGGAGTTAGCGGGATTGCATGATGTCTTCCACGTCTCCTCACTTCGGAGGGCTCTGCTACGCCCTGAGCAGATAATCTCCTCGGCAGATGGCCCGGTGGTCTCGGATCGGTCAGTCAACATGGAGCCTATCAGGATTGACGATACAGCAGTGCGGGTCTTGCGACGGAAGAAGGTTCCGTTAGTCAAGGTTCTGTGGAACAATCATGGGCAGGAGGAGCATACATGGGAGCCACGGGACTTGATGCAGCAAAAATACCCGGAACTTTTTTGTCAGGTATACCTCACAACCCCTCTGTACAATCAATTTGCCTTCCGGTTTTAAACCAATAGGACTGAAATTTCAAGAATAAGGGCTAATCTTTTGTTTATTGGGGGTGTATATACCTAGTTAATTGGGCAAATTAATCTTAGATTTGAAACCGCACAAAGCAAACATAACGTAGAGATGTAATTTCTTTAATTCTCATGGGATGTTACAAGCTTCTTTTCCCGATTAGAGTCCCGTAGGCTTAACCTTGATTTCGGGGACGAAATCTTTGTTTTGTTTATTGGGATTTGTAACATCCCATTTCCGGCTAGACCCCTGGGAGTCGGTTGGTCGTGACAGAAACCTAGGAAGCCCAAAAAAAATTGAAATACATCGACCGAGATTTCGGGTCACGGGTTGGTCACGCCCGTGACCGACCCGTCACGCCCGTGACCTAGGGCGTGACTCTATCGACGATCGTCGATCTCAGGGAGACGATCGTCGGGCGCAGAATTTTTCAACCCGGGCCTGTCACGCCCGTGACTTACGTGTCACGCCCGTGACCTAGGGCGTGACACCTTCGACGATCGTCGATCTCAGTGGGACGATCGTCGAAGCGCAGAGTTTGCGTCATGGCCATGTCACGCCCGTGACCCAGGTGTCACGCCCGTGACCAAGGGCGTGACCCCTTCGACGATCGTCGATCTCAGCGCGACGATCGCCGAGCGCGGATTTTGCCTCATGACCATGTCACGCCCATGACCCAGGTGTCACGCCCGTGACCTAGGGCGTGACCACCCTTCGACGATCGTCGATCTCAGTTCGACGGTCGTCGAACCCAGAATTGGTCACCCGGGCTTGTCACGCCCGTGACCCACATGTCACGCCCGTGACCAAGGGCGTGACCACCCTTCGACGATCGTCGATCTCAGTTCGACGATCGTCGATCCCAGAATTGGCCACCCGGGCCTGTCACGCCCGTGACCTATGTGTCACGCCCGTGACCAAGGCCGAAACGTCAGCCAGACTGGAAATTTTGGTAACCGACGTTGTAATCAATTCTGATTATGGGAAGTTACACCAGGAGTATTTATGGGCCGTTTCCTACTCTGATTATTTAATAAATTAAGGAAATGTTGGTCCAATAGGAAATCGCCACCTGGCAAACACCTCCATTTCCAACATTTCAACTGCCTTTGCCATAACCGAAACGTCATTAAGAGGAATATTAAGGGCCACGAACGTTTCATCCTTTCCCCTTCCCATTTGCTGATCTATAAAAGACTCCTAAGAGCAAGAGGAAAAGGTTACACGCTCCATCAAACTGTTTTAGATTTCCCCCTTGCTATTGAAGAATTTCCGGCGACGCCACCACCGCGCCAATGGCTTCCCGACGCTCTGCACGCCTCCAGCCCGCGAACAAGGTCCTCCCCTCCCTCTTCTTCTGCGGATAGATCTTAGAAATCGTTAGGAGAGATATCGGGCTCAAAAGAGCCAGATAGGGTGAACGTTTCTATGGTTTTCCAAAATTTTCATGGTGACGGGTTCGCCGGAAACCGCCTCTCCGGCGGCCGTGGCGCCGCCCGACGATAGCCCTCACCTCAACAGAGGTGGTGGTGGTGGTGGCCGGCCAGGGAGATGGCTGGATGGCCGGGAAATAGCTTTGAAAAAGCTACAGGAAAATAAGTTTTCAGGGCTCTGGTTTCGGGCTGTAGAAGAAGATGAACAGTGCCATTAAATTAGATTCTATTTTTAAAACAATTTCTGAATGAAAATATCTGTCACTTTAAATAATTTGGGAAAAATACCTAGAGGCTCCTGCAGGAAAAATGGTCAACACCAATATTGTACCTCTTGGAGTCTAGGGAATTTTAAAATTTGTTTCAAGCATTTTAGACCACTGGATAAACCTCAGCACTCAATTTGGTGAGGTCTACCCATAGGGTTGTCCTGACCTTAGAAAAATTCCCCACTCCAATCCAGTCATCACAATGACTTGAAATTTGGGGTGTGGCCTAACCTTACCAATATCTAGATACCATCCAAAAATTAGGATTTTTGGGAATTATTTTTCTATAGTTTTTAGGAAAATTCAATAATCCTAGCTTAATTTAATTAGATGGCTAAATAATTTCCAAACCCTCCCAAATTTTGGCGAGTGGTCCCTGGGTTCACCATAAGGTTATGTATAATTTTTCATCTCATTTGGAGATGGTTTGGATTAGAAATGATCAAACCTAAGTTTTGCCCTAATAAGGGGTCTTAGGTTAAAGGTGCCCTTTTGAGATTTGAGTGGTCAGATCACCTCAACAGAGGCTGAGATTTTTACCACTGGCTAGTAATATTCTCTAGCACCCCCTCATAGAGTTTGAGGTTGATCGGGGTAAGTTTTCCCTAAGAACCAAGGCCAAATCCTAAGGATGGATCTTGGTGGTTTGTGAAGGTCATGGGGTCAAATGACCTTGGATTGACTCGAAATTTGGTGAAGAGGACCATAGGGCCATTGTAGTTCTCTGGATGAAATCTTAGTAGATTTGGAGACTGTTGGGATACCTAAAAACCTAACCCTAGTTTAGGGTGCAAAACTTGTAGAGATAGGAAATGACACTAAATCACATTGAAAAGTGATGAGATTTGGGTAAAGTGAATTATAGGGATGGTACAAGCTCTGGATATTTTATTATGAATTTTAAGATCATTATTTTAGATACTTCATTAACGATTTAGTAGCTTGTATAATTTGCTTAGAAAATTTATTATGGATTACATACTTCCTGGAAATTGCTGAAATTTAAGCAGATACTGTTTATTATGATTTTAAATCTCTGCGAATTTTTATGGGATTTTTGGAAGCTTAATTCTAAGGCTTTCTTCATTAAGTATGTTTTACCTTGAATATTTGATTAAATCTATAGTGGTGTTTAGCAAGCTGGTAAAAATTATGATTCTTTGCACAAAGATCTTTTCTATATCATACTACTGATTACTAATTTTTCTATAATTTTCCGATGAGTAATTTTAGTACTTCCTTCTTTACGTAGGATTAACGTGATTATACTGGATAAATTAATTAGAGGCTAAATACTTTCTGTAAAATTCTGAAAATTTGTATTTGAAGTTATCTTGCTGTTATTTAATGATCATGATTTTTTGGTAGCCATTACTTTGGAGGATCATGTAGTTCATGTTTAAAATGACCCATGGCCCATCCTTTGGGAAAATTAAATAATTATCAGATTAATTAGAAAAGTTATAAGTTTCTGGATTTAGATAAATTATGATATGGTAGACCTCCAGTAAATATTATAGGAGATTTGGAAGACAATTTGGAGTACCTCCCCTTGTGTACCTCATATAGCTTAGGTTGGTCTGCATATAGTAAAACCACGGAAACTGAATTAGAGTAATAATGAACTTGGGAAATGGAATTTTGGTAGTTGCTGGTTGGTTAGTGCAAGATACGATTAAGTTCATTATTGGAAGTCAGGATAAGTAGGGTATGAGACTGGTTATGGTTAAGTGGCGTTCGGGAATGACGGAAGATCGTCCATCCCGGGAAGAAGAGAAAGAGTCTTAATACTCTAGGGTTAGATCTAAAGTAACTAAAAGAGTATCGGGTTAAGGGAGATCAACCAATAACAATAAGTGTCTTGCGAAAGGGAACTTCGGGCCGTAATGTCGCCGTCTTGGTTCCTAGTGCCTTTGAGAGCCCTTCACGGGGTATGCCGGGGGCAGTCCTGGGCTAACGTAAACCATAGGAATAATAAATTAAAAGAGCAAGTAGTATAACTAGGGTTGCACATACACACACCTCGGTAGCTAGGAAGGTAGAATAATTGGTTTGGTTGCCATTCAGACGGTAGCTCTGAAGGTAGATGCACGGACGGGACTGTCCGGGGGGCCGAGGGCTCGAGGGTTGGAGTACAGAATAAAGGTGGTGGGTCTTCAGTGTCTGATAGTCGTTCACACCGATATCGGTACGTTGACTCGGCGGTGTGGGACACTTAGCCAAAGAAAGTCTGGTGGGTACAGCCAGCAGTAGTACGCGGATACTCTAGGTTGTGTTCTTCTAGGGGCGTACTGAAGGGCTAGGCCTGGTAGTGTGGATACCCGCCTAGGAGTGGGGGGCCCGACCCACTGTCTCCGTTTGCCACTACAGAGGTTCCTGGGAGTGAAGCTAGCTGCCCGAATAGGGGGAACTAAAGGTCTGTGCGCATAGAGTCGTGTGCGTGAGTTGCACTTGCATGAATCATGGCATAGCATATCACTACACTCATAATTGCATACAACTGACACCCCAACGTATAAATCGGTATGGGACTTTTTATACGATGGGAGCCTTGCAGAAGATCCCTTAACTTATAAGTTTGTATGGGCATTCATATAAGTTAAGGTTACTTACTTATTTACTTGCTTGTTTACTTACCGTTCTCTAGCTGCCTTTTTATACATTTAATGCTTACTACTTCACTTCTTTACCATTTACTACCATAGGATTGCTAGTTGTACTTTATTCTAAATAATGGTTAGATTAACTCCCTGTCACCTGCTTGATTATTCTCCACTTTTGTAGCTTCCCTTTCCTCCTCTCCGCCCGGTGCTTAGGAGCCGTGGTGGGAGGGGTAGGGGATGATAGGGCTTAGTCTTTATGACTAATGGTTTTCGAACCACAACATTACAGGAGCTCCGGATGGGAGACAGGGACCAGCAGTCCAAGGACCAGCACCAGCGGAGTACGGTGCGCTTGGTGGTGGGACAGTGTAGCACCGATGCACCTGCGACCAGCTCCGTGAGTGATTAGTAGTTTTATAGCTTCCGCGATGAGTGATTTGTAGTGAGGACTCTGATGTACTGGGCTCGAGCCCATTTATCTATTTCCTATTATTATCTACTGATGGACTGGATGTGATTTCACTTTTATTTACATATTTCTGTGGACTTGTTTACATTTTATGTATAATTACTTCTCTCTCTTTGTGATCGAAAAGGGCCGGCAGAATTGGCGTTTTGAAGTGGTTGCCTTTCCGTGAGTCGGTGCCACCGCAAAGCGGCAATTCTGGGTTAAGAACCCGGTGGTTTAGAAAGAAAAAAAGGGAGTCTTACAGAGGTGAAATAGGGAGAAGATGGGATCTTCATCTCCCAGAAGAAGTACGCGGAGGAAATCTTGAAGAAATTCAGGATGGAGGATAACAAGCCTATCTCCACTCCTGCAGACCCAGGGCTGAAGCTGAGCAAAAATTCTAAGGAAGGAGCGGTGGACTCTACCTTGTTCAAGAGCTTGGTGGGTAGTCTACGCTACCTGACCTTCACCCGACCAGACATCATGTATGCGGTCGGGGTGGTGAGCAGACATATGGAGGAACCAAAGGAAGACCACTTCATAGCGGCGAAGAGGATCCTGAGGTACATCAACGGGACAAGAGGCCATGAGCTGAAGTACTCAACTGGAGAGGAGCTGACGCTGGTAGGTTACTCGGACAGTGACTACGGCGGGGATGTGAATGATCGGAAGAGCACTTCCGGATATGTTTTCAACATGGGAACGGGTGCGTTCTCTTGGAGCTCGATGAAGCAAGCCACGATAGCTCTACCGTCATATGAGGCAGAGTACATTGCAACGGCGGCTGACACCTGCCAAGATATCTGGCTAAGGAACCTTCTGGAGAGTCTGCGTCATGGAGTGGATGGGCCAACAACAATGTTGGTGGACAACATGTCGGCCATCCAGCTCGCGAAGAACCCTGTGCTACATGGACGTAGCAAACACATTGAGACGAGATATCATTTCCTCAGGGAGCAAGTGGAGCTGAAGACGGTGGAAGTCTTGTATTGCCCGACCGAAGAACAAGTCGCGGATATCTTCACGAAGGCGTTGAAGACAGAAACGTTCCTGAAGTGCAAAAGCAAACTCGGCATGTGCTACCGTGTTTGAGGGGGAGATTGTTGGCGGAAGTATTTTGTTTGACCGAAGTCAATGAGGAGTTATATTAATATATATATTTATATATTAATATATATAGTAAATAATGTGAAACGGTAAGAGGCAAAGGTGGTGTGAATAAGTGGACCGGCGTGCATGCATTAATTGGAGACAGGATTGTGTTTCTCTCTCTAGACAAGTGGCTCTTTCTTAGTGGCTGGCTTTGCCTATATATAGGATTGATTGCATGCATTAAAAGGATCCGGATCCTCTCCATTTCAAATGAAATGGAGGGGATTCATTTCATATCTAGTGGATAACATTAGTCCAAAAGAAATCTTGTGGCTCAGAATTTTTTGAATAAAAACAAATATAAAAGGATGAGAAAAACTTAACCCGTTAGATCAAAAAGTAAATTATCCTGGCCGTGAAATGGATCCCCTCCATTTCTTTTGAAATGAAGAGGATCCTCATATTAAAAAACAATGCTTTGAAAAGCATTGTAAGCAGAAGCCTTGCAAAGAATAGCAGGCGGACAACAAAAGGCTGCGGACACTTTTGGTCAAATTTGCGGACTCCAATATCTGCCAATTCCTATTGGCCAGCAAACGTTGGCGGACTGCATTTCTAAAAGCTGCGGACAGCTTCCTGCGAACAGGAGTTGAGGAAATTGATTCTTGCGGACTGCATAATGGCTGACAGCATCTTTGCCAAGCTAAAACAGTAGGCGGGTAGAAGTTGCGGACAGCCACCTTGTGAATAGTAGAAGTTGCGGACAACAGTTTTTTGCGACTTTTGCAGTCAGAAGTGCTAGTGTGAAGTTGTAATACCCAAGTGTGTGTAGTGTTGTTTTGTGGAGTTGTAATTGTGAAGACACGCCGTTGTTGTTTGTGTTTTGTAATCTCTAGTTTATAATAGAAGTTGTTTGCTCTTATTTTATTGCGTGCCCGCATCGAACGCTTCCAACACTGACAACTGTAATTTTTTCACTCGAGCTGACAAATATAATTTTTTGGATAGAAATGAAAGACACGTTTACCTCATCCTTCCATTTCTTATTGCTTACAAGAAATGATCTGAATGATTCTATGATAAATATTGGTTGTGCCTGTCTGTGCGAACTACCTATTTCTGTTCGCGTAGATTATAATTAATGCCTTGCTTTAGTAAGTTTTTGATAACAGATACAAGAAGCATACAATCACAGGAGTTGGGGGAACAAAACATTTCGGGAATGCCTTTGACTGTAATGAATCTATTTTGAGCACTAGTTTAACCGACTAGATCGCACAACTAACGTATAATAGGTAGTGAAGAATTCTAAGTAATAACGGTGACCACCATGATCGATTTTAAGATGAACCAAATAAGATAACGGTGACCAGGCGGTCTCAGCTGTGTTAACCGTAAGATAATTCAAAACAAGAATAAGCCAACATTAATTTAATAACCGCGGTCAGAATCTTCATAGGAACAGTGATAAATTTTAACAATATTCTCAGTTTACTTATTTCTTCATAAGAAAAACCAAAAAGATAGTGTTGCAAAACTTAGCGGGTAACCACAATTGAAAATAAAATTTCAGAAGATAAATCCAGATCGCGGTTGTGACTACATTAAGCACATCATAATGATATAAAATATTTCCAGATATTTTAACCGTATAGATCGTAATAAATGAAAACTAGTACCAGGATTCCAAATGATTGCCAATCATAATCAAAATAAGCCAACCGATGGGAAGGGCTACAAGCTAGGATGATAATTTAGGCAGGTGGGCACAAGACAACATTGCTTTTCTCGTCATCAAAGTTATAGAAGCCTTTAAAGAGTAATGCGACCTTGACGGTCAAAAAAACTATTCTCCTTTAAGCAAGAGGTTTGCAGTCCAACACGATGAAAGAATAATCAGGGTACTCTAAAACACCCGGGGGGGGGTGAATAGGTGCTAAGTTGAATTTGACCATTTTAATCTTTAAACTAATCTATCACAAAAAATAAAGCATCAAACATAGCACATACAAGCACACAAAAATTTATAGTGGTTCCCAGAGTATAGGAACATCCACTGACCCTCACCACCTATCTAGTAGTTTGTTATACTCTGCAAACTCCTCTAACTTCTCATATCAAAGATCTTACACCTCAGATTCCTGAATCCTACCTCAGGTCTTTAGCAAGTCCCTACCTCAGGCTTCAACAAAGCCTTACCTCGTGTTGTCCACAACCCTACCTCAGAGTGCAAGCACTCTTACAGCTCAAAGACCCAACTAGTCTCCTACATCAGATCCACTATTTGAATCCTACCTTAGCTCTTCGCATGATCCTACCTCAGGTTTAACACTAAGCCCTACCTCAGAGTACAAGCACTCTTACAGCTCAGAATCCCATCTAATCTCCTACCTCAGATCGTCATAAGATCCCACCTCAGGCTTAACACTAAGCCCTACACTCAGATCCAAAATTGATCTTATACAACAATGGTTTATAAGAATGATTACAAAGATAGACTCAATGAAATATGTTACTTTGATGATTTGAGTCTTCTTATGCTTTCTAGAAAGAATGCTTTCTTTTGAGTCAGCTCCTGAACAGAGTTGACTTTAACTTGATAACAGATTTGGTGTTGTTCTGCTTGTTTGAATAAATGGCATGATTTCTTCTTCTACAGCTGGAAGATTAACTTCCTATTATATTACCGTGTGAGCTAACCTACAACACTTGCAAAGTTCATAGAGTTCTTCTATGTTTGCTTGTCGACCGCTTGTTCCTTCTAATGACTTTTTAGTTGCTGTAACATTAGGGTTTTTAGAACCCCTCTCTTTTCTCTTAAAACTTTTGAATATTCTAACGGCCAAAACATTAGAAATATCAAGTCAAATCAACCTTCAGAGAGGACTGATGCGACACCTGCTTTCGGTGCCTCCGTCATTTGAAATCCCTCTTTTCAAAAGAACAAAACAATAATCTTCCATCAAGACTATATTTTTTTGTGAAGACATCTCACAGAATGATTTTATACTTAGTGTAAGAATCTGCTCCTTTTGTTGCTGACACAACTATAGTATTGTGTGAAGCCTTCTATCATACTGATATTGTTGTGTGATCCTTGCAAATCAAGGCGGTTTAAACACTGACTTCAACTATTCTGAACTTAGATCATTTCTGAGTTTAAGCAAGTTCACTTATGATTTAAAATGGTCTCCTGCCCTACTGAGATTGACTAAAAATATGAAATATTGAACCAACATATATCTCAACAGATTGACATCAAATAAAAAATGTACTTATCATTGCAAAAAGTATTTATTCAAATATTGGAATATTGAGGGCAATTTTTTCAACTATCTCCCCCTATTTGAAGAAGTCAGAACCTTGATCAAGGATAAGAAACCTATATAGAATTAAAAGCAAATCAACAGAGAGATCAACAATTATATAAACTTGGAGAGGCTAAAAGCATTTAAAATGAAAATAAGATATATGAATACATATACATTCAAGCAAAAGGGTTTACGTTACAACAACATAAACAACAATTTTCACAATAAGCCCAAATATATGTCCATTCATCCAACAAACAACTTTCCAACTATCCTCTCTTTCAACCTCTGCCTGTCAAAGTATTTGTATGGATTTGGAATATATTTTGATGGTGCTCTGATGGGGTTCTGTCTGTCTATATTTTCTTTGATGGTCTTTTCTCTGAGAGTCTTTCTCTCTAGATGTCTGATCCATTCTTCTTTTGGATAAATCTCATATATAACTCTTGAAATCTGTCCATGATTTACCCATGCATTTATGATGGTATTTTTGGAATCATTAATCCAATAATCATTATCTGGATCTTGTGCATCTTTCTTCTTTCATGGCCATATACTCTACAGGGAGCATTGTGCCTTCCCTCTTTCTCCTCTTATCTTGTTGTACATCCTGAGCTTACTTTTACTTTACAAAAAAAAATCAAAATCAGTAGGATCATTGACATCCAATAAGGGAAGGTTGAGAGCAAGCCTTGTGCCTTGAAGGATCCATATGGCTTGATCAGCATTGATACTCTCCCTCTTTTTAGCTTCTTCAAATATTTTATGCCCAAGTTTAATTGTGGAAGCCACAACTCTGTCAGATAGAGTCTGAAATGTATTCTCATTATCCTCAAGAAGTCCTTCTTTGACCTCTTCAACCTATTTCATTACTTAAATCTGAGTAGAATACATATAGTTTTTAATGTGATTCACACCTCTTTCATTAGTCTCATCAGTTTTGCTAACATAATATTTGATACCGGTGATGTCCTGAGTACATTGCAGTAGATTGCCATCCATTATTTTCATTATTTTTGCATTATGGTGTACTACACTTGCAGCTTTGTCAAACCATTTGCAATTTCTACATTGACATGGGCAATGCCATCCTTGATGATCTTTATCTCTTGCATAACTTAATCTATTGCTCCTTTCATAGATTCATTGATGTAAGCCATCATAGATGAGGTCTGCTCATCCAACATAACCTTTAGAGTAGATAGGATGGAGCTTGTTGAATTATTGGGGCTAGTAGATGTGGATGGCCCTGAGGTGTGAGGGGCTTCTTCAGTAGATGGCTGGGTCTTGTTCGAGACCTTACTTAGGTCCTCTTGGACTGCCAACTCATTGAGAGTTGCATCCTTAGCCTCTTTAGACACAATCATGTTGTCATCTTGAGCAAGGAGCTTAGTTTGAGTCTCCCCCTCAATATCGACACCACCTTCTAAAATTACTTTAGAATCATGATTTAAGAATTGGTCCAGAGTGTCTACAACCTCCTTATTACCTGGCTGCATAAGTTATATAGGAATTTATTCTTGAAGGTTCTCTTTGTTGGATCTAGTGGTCAATCTTAGTGGGGGGGGGGGGTGAATAAGGTTTTGCACATTAGTTACAAATTCGAATTATTTTGATCCAGAAAAACTAGTTCTAGAAGCTACCGCGGGGCGCTAGCTCGCTAGCGCGCGGCGGTAGATCACAGACCTTGTTTTCCTAGGCAAATTTATCCTTGGAGCAATACGCACCCTATAGAGATCCATCGACTAACCCCCATGACATTACAAGAAGAATTAATAACAAGAAATAATTTTATTTAGAAAGAATCAAAAGAGTTTTACAATTACAAGTGCTTGATCTCCATAACGCCGGAGATCTGAGCCGGTGAAATTCGAATCTCTTTAGGTTTTCTATACCGACCCACTACCTGGACCGGCTGGCTCTCTCACTTTCCCTCCAAGAAAGGTCCTCGAGCCGGCTCTTTGCGTTTACACAAGGAAGTGTCTTAGAGCCCCGCTAGATCCCCCAATCTAGACGTCCTTTCCCCGAGATGATTTCTCTCGGAATCCTCCAAGGATTCTGACGGCCTTCACCGGTCTATTTTCTGCCACCAATCACACAAAAAGAGAAAAGTACAACAAGATTAAAGAAGAATTAAGATTGAATCTCACTCAAGTCGATTCCTCTATTTTGCGATGCATGACCGGTGCTAACGATCTTTGTTTGGTTGCACTTGATCAACTCCTCGTAGTCATTTTAGTCCTTTGGTAGCCGGAGATTTTCGCGCGCGAATGGGGGGAGGCGACTTTCTCTTCCTTTGATGTAGATAGAAGAACAGTGCTCAGAGGCAGCTTCCAAACCCTAGAAATAATTCATGTCTTTCTCAATTCATAGAATGAATGAGTAAACAAAAGCCTTTTATATGTCTTTAAAAAACAAGCTACTGTCGGTGGTAAGACTAGCGCCCGACGATAGGTCATTATGCGTCGACATGAAAGTTGTCCCGCGTATTTGGAAAATATTTCAAAAAGATTATTTTCCGCTTTTTCATGCTAGCGCGACGCAGTATCCACGTATCGCCTAGCGATAGCTCAAGCATCTCGATGAATCCAACTCGACGATCATTGAGAGAGCTAGCATTGTGCGGTAGGAAGCTAGCGCCGCACGGTAGGTTAGAGCGTCTGTTCAGGTTAAGTCTATAAGCTAGCATGGGCGGTAGTGCAAGCGCCACGCGATAGGATCCAGAGTACTTATTCGAGTTAAAACCAGGCTAGCGCTCGATGGTAGCGCTAACACGCGACAGTAGCCACAAATTGGACTTTTTCGCTTCTCTTGAACTTGTAAACCTACACATTATACGAAGCACAAGATGTGATCAAAAACAACATGGGAATTGATATTATCAAACTAAGGATATGTGAACCGTCCGCTCCAACACTCTTCAACCTTCCCCTTAGTTGAGGAATTCTTTTTCACATAATCAAGGCTTTCATTAACTTGAATACTGAAGCCTTGGTGTCCAACTTTTTCCTTATCTAAGGATGATAGATTTGGTTCATGGATTGGTTCACTATTCTCACTTTCTTCACCTTCCTCCTCACATGAGTTTGAGGAATTGGAGTGATTATTTGGAGCATTATCTTTAGTAGAGGAACCTTCCTCACTGCTGGCTTCTTCAACAATCGTCTTTCCCTTCTTTGGTCCCTGACTGTTCTTCTCTTTTGGAGCCTTTGACAAAACTTTGTCATATCTTTCAAGAATTCTAATGTCCATCCTTCTCACAAGTTGGATTCTAATGCCTTGCTTCTTGCTGAAGTTATGAGGGTAAGCTGTCAGCAAGAATAGTGATAGAATTCTTCCCAGAATTGGAGCCTATATGTTGTCCTGAATCCTTTGAAATACAAATTGGGCACAATTTGTCTTTTTGGATAGGATTATCCTGGCCATTAGGTCAAACATGAACATGGAAATCCTATCATGTGATCCAACTTTGCATAACAGTGCTTTTCCAACAATGTCAGCTAGGAGTTTTCCTTGTAGATTGAAATTCTTTCTCTCTAGGGACACAGATCTTCCGAGAGTGACCACACCATTGCAGAACATCTGTGAGATCTTGTTGAGTTATCTCTTCATTATCCTCATCATCAGTTAAAGAAGGCAGCTTCAGATTCCTTTCAAGCTTCATAGGGATAATCTTAACCTTAATTCCATTTACCCTACTTCTGATGGAATCCCCTAATGACTTGAGCTTGACATTAGAATAGAATTATAGTACCTCCTTTTTCAATATCATAGAAGGTTCAGACAAGATGAAGTTCAAGTCCACAACATCCATAAGCCTGATTACCTTCTAGATTTCTTCTGTAGCAATTAAAAATCCATTCCTGACCACTTCACTTCGTTCATACAGGTACTTTTCTGCCTTGGGAGCCATTACAATGAGAGCTTTATTGTTTGAAGTGGTCACGAGAGTCGGGGAGAATATGACAGGATTTAGTGCAAATGTGTTTATTTTTTTAAAGTTAAACCCTTTGGCACTTATATATATGAATAAATATATCTAGAAAATTTAGAAATTGAAGTGTTGCGTACCTGGATAAGTGACCAAACTTTGTTCTAATGACTGAGATTTAATTTTGAGAAAATTTGAACTTAACAGCCCGTTAGACAGATAATGTTTTGTCCTGTCAAGACAATCACAAAGATATAAATTGTAAAAAAATATAAATAAAGGGAATTTTTATTGCTCCAAAGGGTGAATATTACAAGGGTATGACCTCTATTTATAGTAAATGGGGAGAAGAGAGAAAAAATAATAGAGAGAATACATAATGCCTATCATATACGACTAGGCGGATAAATTAAAAAACATACCGTGCGGGTTGTACGGTTAGACAAGCTAACAACACGATTACACAGAGTTTGAGATGATATCAACAGGGTTGCTCTAGTCACTATCCGTCAGGATGCATCGGACAAATCTAAGGGTTGCGATTAGATTGAATCTAACCGCTAGACCGCAACTGTGACAGCACTTGGGAACTGCCAAATTTCAACAGCGTTTAAGAATTTACTAATCACCAAAAGGTGCCATTGTGGTAAACACACAGGGCCCCCTGAGGCAGTTAAGTAGGTACTAACCAACAAACGGCAATTGTGACTAACCTCAGTGAATCGTCATTCCCAACTTTAATGAACAACAAAGGTAAGTCCTTGATACTCACTAGACTGCACTGCAACACTCTGATCACCAAACCGCACTGCGGTTAACTCTTGTTGATCACTAGACCATAATACGGTATTTCGGTGTGGTTACAAAGGATACTATCAGACCTCCAAACTAGATCGCCAGACGGCCATAACTAGAACTTTAACATCCAAGAGGTAACATGGCTAGATCTACCAGACATACAGATTGCCAGACCAAACCGCCCGTCCGCCAGATCTATCCGCCACTCCTGTCCGCTAGACTGCCAGGACCACATGTTCTAACACTCGCCCTTAACCTGGAGCTTATAAGTCAATCATGCCCAGCTTGTTACAAATGTTCGAAAAGAGGATATTGGATTGGTAAAAACATCGACCAACTCTTTATCAGAGGTGACAAACAGAGTGCAGATTTTATTCTTCGATTCCTTTTCTCTGATAAAATATAAGTCAAGTTCAATATGCTTTGTCCTCTCATGAAATACAGGATTATTCGAAATATATATAGATGTATTATTATTATATAATGTTGGCAAGGGATGATCATAAATCTCTCCTAAGTTAAGAACAAGTGCTCGTAACCACTTCAGCTCACAAGTAGTCAAAGCTATACTTCTGTATTCAGCTTCAACACTTGACTTGGAAATAACAGACTGTTTCTTGCTCTTCCAACGAACCAGATTTCCCCCTATAAAGGTGCAAAAACATAGCGTTGACTTTCTATACTCATCATTAGCATAGCTGGCATCATAGTAGGCTTCAACCCTCAAATGGTTATTCTTTTAAAATAGAAGTCCCTTCCCTGGGGATCCTTTCACATATTCCAAGATTTTTAAAGTTGATTGAAGATGACACTTCTTGAGAGCTTGCATAAACTAACTCACCCTTCCTACCGCATAACATATTTTTTGTCTTGTGATTTTCAAATAAATGTGTTTTCCCACAAGTCATCTCTACCTAGTGGTACCTGAAAGAAGAGGTGAATACTCACTCTAACACTTGTCATCACCAATGACCATTGGACACCGAGCAGGTTTAGCCCCAAGAAGATCGGTCTCTTTTAAAAGATCCAATCCATACTTCCATTATGAGAGCACTACTGAGCTGGGCTTCTGGGAGATCTCTATCCCTAAGAAGTACTTAGGAGACCCCATATCATTTATAACTGTTGAAGCTTGAAGTGGTCGAGCAGTTTAATATCAAGTCACATCAGTCAGCTAGTCTCCCTGGTCTAGCGGTTTGGCTAAACGGTCTGCTAGTATCCTTGTTTCGGCGATTTGGCTCAGTGGTATGGAGGTTTACCTAGTAGCAGACTGCTGGTTAGCCGCAATAGCGGTCTGATGATTAGCAACCACAATTTATTGGTTAGCAGCAACAACGGTCTGTTGGTTATTCACAATAATAATCTGATGATTAGCCACAACAGCGGTCTGTTGGTTAGCCGCAGTAGCGGTCTGTTGGTTAGCCGCACCTGTGGTATGGAGGTTAGCCACATCAGTGTTTTGGAGGGTAGCCGTAACAGCGGTCAGGGTGTTAATTACTGCTGCGGTCAAGCCACTAGCATTGACCTTTTGTCAACTAGCAAGCGGTATGGTGGCTAGTAGTGGCAGTCTGGCAGCTTACCTCTATTGCCCCTAAGTGATCTCCTTCAGTTCTTTATATAGTGTTGCGGTTTGATATTGTCAAACCGCAAAGGCCGCATGGATTGTATTTAGTCCCATATCTCTTTTGTATTCTCTCATCTACTCCATTTTCTATAAATAAGGGGGCATACCTATGTATTATTTATCTTTTTGGAGCAATAAAATTTTCCTTTTTAAACTCTTTTTTACATGGTATCAGAGAGAACCGATTCTTTGCTCCAATTAGATTGCGGTTTGTTTGTCTATCCGCTTCCGACTTGCTTCTCATGGTCTTCTTCCGGACTTCTTCTGGTTTTCTTCCCGCCCTGCCCTCCCTTGCTTGTCGTTGTTCTTACGACTTCTTCCTTTGCAGCTTGTTTTATTCGCATGACCTTCCTTGCTAGCCGCTCTTCCTTGCTCTTTCTTGCTTGTGGATGCTTGTTTGTGCGGCCTTTGCGGGTTTCTTGCAGCGCACCCTTCTTTGCTAGTTGCTCTTCTTTGCGACTTGTTGTGTTTGCGTGGCTTCTCTACTGTTTGCGCTTCCTTCTTTCTTTTGTGCTCTTGTGGGTTGTTTCTTCCCGCGGCTGGTTTCTTCTCACGTGGGTTGTTTTCTCTACTCGTGCGGTCTTTTCCTCTCTTTTTTCTCTTCTCTTCTTGCGCGGGTTGTTTTCTCTACTCGCGCGGTCTCTCCTCTTTCTGCGACCTGTTCTCTTGGCTTCTTACTCAACTGTGCGGTTTGAGTCTCTCTACCGGCTTTCTTTTCTTGTTCACATTCTTTCTGCGACCTGTTTGCTGATCGATTAACTAATCTGCTCTTTTTACGACCTGCTCCTTTTTGTCTTGAGCCCTTCTTAGTCGCCTGTTCGTTGCCCTTTATTTGCGCGGGTTGTCCTGTTAAACTGTGCGGTGTGCTGTTGTTTTCTATGGCCACCCCATCTCCTTCTTCTTCTCTTGCCTCTTCTGCTGCTACTTAGTTTGCTACTTCAGGAAGGTGGCTCATTAATTCTAGGGCTACTAATCATATGACTGGGAATTCTCGTCTTTTCTTTTCTCTTGACAAGAGTAAATAGTTGCTTCTAGTTCTTATTGCAAATGGTTCTCCGTCTCCTGTTTGTGGGTCTGTCATGGTGCATGTTACTCATTCTCTTGAGCTTCATGACACTCTTTAAGTCTCGAGTTTTTCATTTAATCTTCTTTCTGTCACTGCTCTTTGCAAACAATTGAACTGTGAAGCTATTTTTTTACTACTTCTACTTGTGCTTTTTGGGTCCCTCACTCAAAGGAGTTGATTGCTACTAGGACTGCAAGCAGTGTCTTGTTCTTTTTCATCCTCTTCTTTACTTCAATTGCAACTTCTCCTTGGGCATCCTCCTCCCTGGATTCTTTATCAGCTTCTGCCTGATTTACCTCGAGAGGATTCTTCTCTTAATTGTGAGGCTTATCAATTTGGTAAACATCACCAGTCTACTTTTTCCGCTAAGCATGAATGCAGTTCTTCTCGTCCTTTTGATCTTGTTCATTCAGATGTTTTGGGTCCTACTCCTCTTACGACTGTTGGTAGGGGTAGCATGTATTTTATTACTATTATTGATGATTTCTCTCGGTGTACATGGTTGTATTTGTTACACGAACCCTTTGAAATATTTCCTATTTTCACTGCATTTTTTAATGAGATTCGTACATAATTTGATACTCCCATTACAATTCTTCAGACTGATAATGCTAAGGAGTATCTTAGTTATCAGTTCACGTCATTTTGTTTGAATCAAGTCATTATCCATCAAACTACTTGTCCTTACACTTCTAAACAGAATGACATTTATGAACGTAAGAATCATCATCTTCTAGATGTGGCTCGTAACATTCTCACTCATATGCATCTTCCCCGGTCTTTTTGGGGTCATGCTATTCTTGTTGGGTATTGCATCCATAATTGACCTGATTTGAAAAAGCCCCTGAACAAGCTAAGGTGAATTGAAAATGTATTTGACAATTCTATCAAGTTGTGCTTGCAGCTATTACATGCTAAGTACACGCCAATGTCAGGGTGCAGTGGGTCAATATACACGGGTCTGCGCAACGTAATCCCTCGTTGAGTAGATCAGTGTGTTGACTCACGTGTTCTCTCTCTATTGGAGTGTACTTATTTTCAAGTACAGGGTCAAGGTAGATCAAAAGAAGAAGAAGGAGCAAAGATGGGTCAAAGACCAAGTCTTCAAAGGAAGGAAGAGAAAAATCTTCTAAGTCAAAATCGACGGGAATCACTAAGTCATTCCCGCCGAATTCGACGGGAATCGTTAGTGATTCCCGCCGAATCGTTGAGAATCAGTTAGCCTCTCCCGCCGACTTCTTCCAGGTGACAGTTTTCAAACAGGGATTTTGCCAAGGCAAAATCGACGGGAATCGCTTGTGATTCCCGCCGACTTCAACGGGAATCGTTGGTGATTCCCGCCGATTCGACGAGAATCAGTCAGCCCTTCCCGCCGACTGATTCCGGCTGACAGTTTTCTAATAGGAATTCAGTCAAGGCAGAATCGACGGGAATCGTGAGTGATTCCCGCCGACATCGACGGGAATCACCAACGATTTCCGCCGATTTTGCCTTAGGCAAATTTCCTCGTCCGCTGGACCGGACCAACTTGTCGTGCGCTGTTTCGGCCGGGGCTAGGGTTTCTCCTTGTGGGCCCCACAACGGTATTTAGGGTTGGATCAGGGTATATATATATGCGTATTTTGAACTTCTACAGACATTCATTCACGCGAAATCAAAAGTAGCCGACGCCGTGCCCTAGCCGATCGCGGAAACCGCCGATCGCTTGTCGCCGCTCGCAGTTCGTCGTCGCCGCTAATCTCCGATCTTATTGGATCTTCCGACGACAGTACCGAGGAGAGCCAAGCATCTCATGCATCTCTCTTGAGATCTCTTGTCTCTCGATTCGTTGAACGAGACTAGTTCTCCATTCCGAATCGGTGGAGACGATTGATCCGACTGAGATCGTTGGTAGAGCTTGCTTGCTTCGTCAAGAAGTTTTGATCTATAAAGTATCGCCGCCGCAATCACTTGCCGCCGCCGATCTTGACAAGATCCTCTCCAAGAGAGAAATCCGGTTGTGCACTCTTCGTAACTTTCAAGAAAGCTTCAACGAATGATGAAGGACATCGGAATCTCCAAAAGCTTTGTTTGTATTTTCTTTTACATTCAATTTTGGTTTGTTGTAAGGGAATTTTAATTCCTAGTTGTAAGGGTTGGGTGCAACCCGTGGTGGTGGAGTTGTGACTCCTTTGTTGGAAGGGTTCCTTCCGTAGTGTGAGGATTGGATTTCAATCCGTTTGGAGAAGTGACCGAGTCGCCACTTGGTGGGAGATAGGTCGAAGGGAGGAAAGTGGGCGTACCCAAATCGGGGAATCACTATAATTCTTTGTGTGTTTTCTGTGCTGTGTTTGTTAATTTGTGCAGGTAAATTTAATTCCGCAAAAGACTGCACGACACCTATTCCCCCCCCCATAGGTGGATTTAGTCGACACTAGAGACTTTCAAGTGGTATCAGAGGGAGGTTACTCATCAATAAGGTTAACACCTTGAGTAAGATCCTGTGTCTAGTGTCAAGAAGAAAGAAAATCTCTGGAATGGACGGACTCAAGTATTCAGGAAAGATTCCAGTATGCACCAAGCTGAATTTTCCCATCTGGAAGGAAAGGATCAGGTTCTACATGGAAGCAGTCGATCCCCGACTCTTCATGATAGTGGAGGAGGGCCCTTATATCCCCACAAAAGCCTCCACCATTTATCCGACCAAGATGGTGCCCAAGAAGCTCTCCGAAATGGATAAGGATGAGATGGTGCTTGTCGGACTAGACAAGAAAGATCAAAACATTTTAGTAAGCGCCGTCGATGATTCCATGATGCAGAATTTCAGCAACTACATGACTGTCAAGGACATATGGCACTGCCTGATCATTCTGATGGAAGGCACAGATGAAGTAAGGGATGATTGAAGATCCCTTTTGAACCAAAAGTATGAGGCCTTCAGGCAAGGTCCCAAGGAAGAAATCGGAGTGACATTCAAGAACTTCTTGAAGATTGTTAATGCCCTGAAGGGTTATGGCAGAGTGTTCACGGATGGTGAACTAAATGACAAATTCCTTAGATCCCTTATGTCACAACCCGCATTTTCTCCGAGGAAAACGGATTATCAGAGTAGGAGAAAACACACATCATGATGGTACGTCGAGCAGGGGATAACTGCCGACGCTCAGGCAAAACCACTATCAACTATACTTTAAGAAAATTCATAAGTTATATGATTAGAAAATCAGTTATATTTTTAAAGGCCATATCCCTCGGCTCGGTGGATCACCTAGTCCACAATTTAAAAACTATACTTATACGCTGCGGAAAATACTTTATTCAGGTTCGACATCCTAAAAGAGTGCATAAGTGTCCCCAGAGGACAACTTATACTATGCAGGACCCTACTTTTGATTTATAATATATATATATAGGAAAATGATTTTTTTACGTTATTTGGAAAATAGTGATGAGTTTTATAAAACTTGCTGATCATGAGGAATACTTATAATAGTGTTTTTAGGTTTAAAAGTAACTAGCAACTTAGCATAAATCATCCCAAGAGCAAGTAGACTAACTCCAGAAAGATAGCAGCAAAAAGTAACACATCTAGTATCAAGGTAAAACTACCAGTGGGCGCCAACAAACTGACACGAACCCACTGGCAAATATGTATGTCTGTAAGAAAAACAGTAAAACTACCTCACAAGACCAAGGAACTAATCTCTACAGAATGAGAGACCACCAGCAACAGCATAGCACAACTAGCTGCCTAATCGGCTACTAACCAGAACCTGAGGCATTCAAAGAAGAAAAGAATACCTCAGCAAGCTAAACAAGTAAGCTGTATGGAAATGTTAGGTTAGAAGGTAAGCAAGAAGAGTAAGCAAACCGAAAACAAGCACCACTGTCCAAGGGAAGATAAAAGGAAAGCACTAAGTGCAAGGAAACAACAACAACCTTGCCCAAAAATAAATCCTACAGAGTTTACCAGGCTACCATGAGCCCAAACATTGCAAATTTACAAAGGAAGAAACGTCTAACACCCTAAGATGTGAGAGATGGTAGTAGCAAAAACAACGCGGATCCGGGTTGGAGGAAAACTCGACCCCCCAACCACCATTTCCAAGAAACAAAGCTCAAGGGTCTACATATGAAAGCACTAGGGACCTCCCACCCCCTTGCCTAGCCCGTACCTGGAGCAAGATAAAAGAAAAAGGGTGGCCTTGGCAAAATTACACAACACCTTCCCCAATAAGAGCTTCAAACCACCACTACTAACCACGACCCACGATTCGGCCTTTTTGGAAAAAAAGAAAATAGCCGACAAGGAACCTCAAAATCAAGGAATTCACTCGGGGGAGAAAATCAAGGTAAGGGAAAAGCGTTGAGATGACTCAACACGGCATGGCATTGAGTGAGCCCCACTCACTCATCGCCTAAACAGACGGTGGCGTTGAGTGAGCTAGCCTCACTCAACGCCAAAACAGCAATGGCGTTGAGTGAGGTTCACTCACTCAACGCCTTCTACAACACTGGCTGTGGCGTTGAGTGAGCTAGCCTCACTCAACGCCAAAACACCTATGGAGTTGAGTGAGGTCCACTCCCTCAATGCCTTCAGCAACACAGGCTGTGGCGTTGAGTGAGCTAACCTCACTCAACGCCAAAATAGCTATGGCGTTGAGTGAGGTCCACTCCCTCAATGCCTTAGCACTTAACCGCAAAACCCAACTGTGGAGTTGAGTGAGTCCACCTCTCTCAATGCCAAAACAGCTTTAGCATTGAGTGAGGTCGACTCACTCAACGCCAAAGTACTTAGCCGCGAAAACAAACTGCGGCGTTGAGTGCGCCCACCATTCTCAACGATAGAACAGCTTTGGCGTTGAGTGAGGTCGACTCACTCAACGCCAAAGTACTTACCCGCAGGAAAGTGCTGCGACGTTGAGTGAGCCCGCCTCACTCAACGCCTAAACCGCCATGGCGTTGAGTGAGGCCCACTCACTCAACGCCATCTAGAAGAGGTCGATGGGAATGCAGATTGATTCTCGCCGAATCGGCGGGAATCACTTATGATTCTCGTCGAAGTCGGCGAGAATCACTTAGTGATTCCCGTCGATTTTGACTTAGAAGAATGTTCTCACTCAATGCCACACTACTTAGCCGCAAAAGAACAGATCAAGGGGCAATGGCGTTGAGTGTGTGCACCACACTCAACGCCAAGTCCCAGCAGACCCGACGTTGAGTGTGTGCACCACACTCAACGCCAAGCCCTGAATCCTCCATCGCTAAAATACAGTAACTTGAAAATTAACTCTCACACTCATCCTATCACATCAGACCACTACCATTAGCCCAGAATCTCTTTATTAGACAAGACTTAGGAGAGGAGAAAAATTTCCTGCTGCTGCTACCTCTACTCTCAGGCCGAATCTACTCATCCCGAGCCTAATCAAGCAAAACTCGGCTTATATATTCATAAACAACCTGGTAGTAGACTTAGCAGCCGCTGAAACTACGTAATCCTACAAGTTTAACAACAAACCCTAGTTTTAAGAGCAGGGATTAGAACAATCTCAAATTAAGATGTAAAAAGAACGAACTTCTGACAGGAAACATCTGGACAAGAGTATAATTAGCGTGCTTAAGCAACATTTGTCATGGCTAAATCGGGTTTTAGCAAGAACCTGGAAGAATTAATGGCGGAAAACAGAGATAATAGCAAGAAATTTCTACTTGGCAAGGGCTAGGAGCACTACTTGCCTCGATTTCCAGAAAGGTCTCGACCGACTTTTCTGCTTCCCCACGGATCTGGAAGCAAACACCTAATCGAGCTTGACTGGACATTTTTCGGAGAGGGAGAGGGGTCAAATGAAATTCTAGAACACCATAGAAGGGCACGAAATGGAGAAATCTTGCCGTCGAAATTGAGATCTAGGGGAGAGCAGTCTAGATCTACCCTCGGAACGAAAATCCGACTAATAGAACTCCGGGAATCGGCGGTGGAAGGCACAGCTGCCCGCCGGTTTTCTTCCGCTCACGAACAGGACAGCAGTTTCCTTCACAGAAGGAGGCGATGAATAGTCTCATTTAACTTCAGACTATATATACATAGACACGTCTATTCAGCCTTAACTGTCACCAAAAAAACCGCAGGATTCATTCAAGCTAGCCTATTACAAGCCGCCAGCCATGCATGCTGCCACCTTTTCACGCACAAAAGCAATAACTGCTTATCTACTGGCCGCAGGATTAAATCACCCAGCTTTTTAACCGCTGGATTTCATTTTATAGCTTTATTAATTACTTAATTGCATTTATTATTATCAACACACCAAAACGACGCGAAAACCAAACCACCTCGGAATCCGATGAAATTCGCACCATAGCTAATTACCTATGCTACGAACGCAACAACGAAGTCGAAATTAATTTTCGACGAACAGAACTCGAGTTATACCCACCCGAAGTCAAAACACCAGCATCCCCCGAGAGGCCACACCGAGTCACCCAAAACGACCCGGCTTGCTAGGGATATCTTACCAATAGACTACAAAATGGGCCACTCAGTTCTAAGGGGTTAAGACCACACTCCATAGATGACACAAGCCAAGAAAACGCATCGACGTAACACCAAGCAGGAATTAAATAATCGCAGAAAAATTGGGGGCGTTACAGTCACTCCCCCTAAAAGAAAGTTTTGTCCCGAAACTTTACGCACAACGCCTCACTATAGAAGGAAGGGTAACAAGCCAAACATTATAAGAAGAAAACAAACAATTCTAATTAGGGAAACAGTTGAGGGTGAGCCTCCCTCATAGCCGACTCTAACTCCTAAGTCGCGCTTTCCAAACCCTGATTCTTCCATAGAACTTTGACCATCGGGATGGACTTCCTTCGCATCACCCGATCTTGAGTATCCAAAATGCGGACCGACACTTCAATAAAAGAGAGATTAGGCTCCAACTGGGGCATAACATCCAAGACTTGCCCACTACTGCGCACACACTTCCGCAATTGGCTTACGTGAAATACATTATGAACACTTGGGAAGTTTGCTGGCAATTCCAACCTATAAGTTGACACGCCAATCCGTTCAACAATCTTAAACGGGCCCACATACCTCGGTTCCAATTTCCGGTTCTTACCGAACCTCTTAACACCAACCATCGGGGAAACCTTAAGAAACACAAGGTCCCCTACAAAAAACTCCAAGTCCGACCTACGCCGATTGGCGTTCTTTTCATTTCTCTCCTGAGCTATACGAAGCTTTTCTCGAATAAGCTTCACCGCGACTTCCATCTCCTCGAGCGCATCCGGACCCAACAAGGGTCTCTCACCTGCCTCAGCCCAAAATAGGGGGGTTCTGCAGCGCCTCCCATACAAAGCTTCAAACGGAGCCATTTGCAAACTTTCTTGATAACTGTTATTGTATGCAAACTCCATAAGTCGCAATCGCTCATCCCACGCTCCACCATGGTCTAGAATGTAACATCTGATCATATCCCCAACTATCTGGTTCACCCGCTTCATCTGCCCATTGGTCTGTGGGTGGTAAGCAGTAGAATACCTCAGATCTGTACCCAAACCCTCCTGCAGACTCTGCCAAAAACGAGAAGTAAACCGGGAGTCTTGATCAGAAATGATGCTAACAGGCACACCGTGCAATTTTATGACCTCATTCAAGTACAACTCTACTATCTTCTTCATCGGATAGTCAATCTTATACGGCACGAAGTGAGCACACTTCGTCAGTCTATCCACTATGACCCAAACAGAATCAAATCCCCTTGGAGATTTCGGTAAGCCCGTGATGAAGTCCATAGAAATACTTTCCCACTTCCAAGTTGGGATCTCTAGTGGAGTCAACTTGCCACCAGGCCTTCCGTGATCGGCCTTCACATGCTTGCAAGTGTGGCACTCAGCAACAAATCGGTCTATATCACTCTTCATCCCATACCACCAGGAAATTTACTTCAAATCACGATACATCTTTGTAGATCCCTGATGGTAGGCAACATTGGATCCATGAGCCTCTCTACATACCATACCCCTGATGTCTCAAACAGCAGGGATGCAAAATCTGCCGCGGTACTTCAAAGTACCCGCATCATCGATGGAAAAATCCGACAACTCCCCTCTCTCAGTCCTGAGGTATAAGTGCAGAAGGTCCGGATCATCCTTCTGGTGCAACCTAGTAAGGGAAATCCAAGACGGCTCTGCCACTACCAAAATACTCTGCATGCCACAGCATCCCACCGAGATATCCATAAGGAGGAACTCTTCCACTAAACGATCGGCAGAGAGATTAAAGATCTTCCCCGTCTTCCGGCTCAGGGCGTCAGCCACTACATTGGCCTTGCCTGGATGGTACTGGATCTCGACATCATAATCGGCCACATAATCTAGCCACCGCCGCTGGCGTAGATTCAACTCCTTTTGTGTGAACACGTACTTCAGGCTCTTGTGATCAGTGAAGATCTTGCACTGAGCCCCATAAAGTAGATGCCTCCACAGCTTCAACACATAAATTACCGCTACAAACTCAAGGTCATGCATAGGGTAATTTCTCTCGTGAGTCTTTAATTGACTTGACCCATACGCAATCACTTTTCCAACTTGCATCAACACGCAACCTAGACCAACATGCGAAGCATCAACGTAAACATCATACTCCACACCCTCAGTAGGTAGGGTCAGGACGGGAGCAGAGCACAATCTGTTCTTTAGCTCCAGGAAGGCTTCTTCTCACTTCTCGCTCCAAACAAAGGCCGCGTTCTTCTGAGTCAACCCGGTAAAAGGTGCAGCAAGGGTAGAGAAACCCTCCATGAACCTCCTATAGTAGCCGACCAACCCTAGGAAGCTTCTGATCTCCTTGGGCGTGTCCGACCTGCTCCAATCCATCACTGCTGCGATCTTTTCTGGGTCGAACGAGATCCCATCCTTGTTCACCACGTGGCCCAGAAACGAGACCTGAGGCAACCAAAATTCGCACTTGCTTAACTTGGCGAATAACTTGTGATTCCTCAACTCCGATAGAACCAAGCGCAGATGCTGCTCATGCTCCTCAGCGTTGTGGGAATAGACCAACACGTCATCGATGAAAACCACAACGAACTTGTCTAGGAAATCCTTGAACACCCAGTTCATCATATCTATGAAAGTTGATGGTGCATTGGACATACCAAACGACATCACCAAGAACTCAAAATGTCCATGCATCGATCTAAACGCAGTCCATGGAATATCTGCCTCACGGATCCTGAGCTGATGATAGCCAGAACGAAGATTGATCTTGGAGAACACTGTGCTACCGCGCAACTGATCAAACAAGTCATCGATCCTCGGAAGAGGGTACCTGTTCTTAATAGTGACTTTGTTCAACTCCCTGTAGTCGATGCAAAGCCGCATCGACCCATCCTTCTTCTTTACAAACAAAACAGGAGCACCCCAAGGCGACAAACTCTGCCTGATAAACCCTTTTGCCAACAACTCATCTAACTAGACTCGCAACTCCTCTAGATCACGAGGGGCCATCCGGTACGGCGCCTTAGCAATAGGATGCGTACCCGGTTCCAAATCAATCACAAATTCGACATCCCGATCTGGAGGAAGACCAAGAAGGTCATCAGGAAACACATCAGCGAAACCACGAACAACGGGAATCTCCTCTAAGCGCGGTATACTAACAGCGGTCCCAACCACCGAGACTAAACAAGCAAAACAACCAGAAAGAAACAACTTCTGAGCACATATCGCATAAATGATAGGAGAATTTTGGCACGGATCAGAATACATGATTCCCGGCTGACCATTGTCCTTGATGAAGTCCAAGCGCTTCCCTTTGCACTAAATGACCGCATCATACCTAGATAGCCAGTCCATGCCCAGAATAATATCGAAGTCCTCCAGATAAATCATCTTCAAGTCTGCCTTCGCAAGAAAATCCCCTAACAAAATAGGGCAATCTAGAATTCCCAAATCTGATAACACAGATTCACCAGAAGGGAACTTGACGCGGAAGGTATCACGAACTCGATCTAGAGTTAACCGATGTCGCTCCATAAAGGCTCTAGCCACAAATGAGTGGGTAGCGCCGGAGTCGAACAGAATGCGCGCCCAGCGGTTCTTCACCTTAAATTTTCCTATAGGAGTATATACAACTAAGGATCTACCAAAACCCAACTGTAACCATTCTAACAAATAAAACTTTCAAGCTGGAAAAAGAAACAACTAACCTGAGATGACCTGAGTCGAAGCTTGAGCCTCCTCAAAAGAGATTTCGTTCAGCTTTTCTTTACCCTTGTCCACACGCTGAGGTGGAGGTAGTGCCTGAAGTGGAACTGCATGAAGAGCAGGCTAGACCTAAGGACACCTAGACTTGATGTTACCCTTCTTGCCCGCACTGATAGCAGACTTTATCCTTGGACCAGCACTGGGCAGCATCATGCCCGGGTCGCTTGCAAATAGAACAAGAAACATCCCTCCTAGGAGCACCCTGAATAGCATGAAGTTGCTCCTTCTTCTTAGCTGCTGCCTTTTTGAAACACCTCTCAACAGGGTGGCCTGACCGACCATAGAAGCTACACACCACCTTGCTCTTCTTTCCCGAAGCAACACCGGGTACCTGGGGTTTCTTCTCCTCAACAGACTTCCGCTTGTCCTTCCTCATTTGCTGGCCTCTGCACTTTGCGGTCTCGATAGCCTCCACTTTCAGAGCAGCCTCCACTACCCATACATAAGTCTCTGATCCATAAGCACTGGTCAACTGCTGCACCTCGCTCCTCAAGCCACCAAGGAATCGCTTGACTCGATCAACCTCAACACTTACCAACTCAGGAGCAAACCGACTCAACTTGCTGAACTCTACCTCATACTCACCGACCGTGAGTTGCCTTTGCTTCAGGGGGAGGAAGTCATTCATAAGATTGTCACGCTCGACCGAAGGCAAGAACTTTCTCAACAGCATTTCCTTGAACACTTCCCAAGAGCAACCAGCTACCAAGCTCTCCTTTTATCTAATCCACTAACTCTTAGCCAAACCCTTGAGCTGATAGGAGGCTATCATCACTCTCTGATCATCTGAAATACCAGAGTACGAGAACATCTCGTCCATGGAGATCAACCAATCGTCTATGACCATGAAATCTGCCTTCCTATCATAAGTAGAGGGGCTAAGTCTCTGAAACTGTGAGATAAATGCCATCTCCGCTGGCACCAGCACTGGAGGTCTCAGGGGTGCAAGAGGAGAAGGAACAGCTAACCCTCCTGCAGGGCCTTGCACTCCCTGAGTCTGTCCTGCCACAATTGCCACCAAAGACTGGATCTGAGCTCGCACCTCCACCATCTGCCTGCTCAAGGAATCGCTACTCTGTCGCAGGCTCTCGATTACCGCATCATTCTGCACTCCCGATGACTCACCCTCAGATAGGGGGGTCGATCTAGTCGAAGGGCGTCTCACCATCCTAAAATCATAGCAAAATTAGTCAGATCCTAGTACGACAGCTGCAACTAACTACAAGTACAGACAATACATACATAAATATGAACTTAAAGCTGCTAAACTTGCTCTGGGAGTTTATTTTTACAAGAATTGATGTTATGCCTTAACCTAGGATGGTTAACCACCACCATACTAACTCTTGTGCCTAGATCGGGAATGCATGACTTATATTATTTTTGACTCGAAAACTTATGTGTGTACATATGTCATCCTGCCAGTCTTTAGCTTGGAACGCTGTGCTTATGCAATGTTATGCTATACATGTTTGTGCTATGCATTCTAAAAAGACCCTAATGCATGTTATGAGCGGCGTACACATGATAATGTTATGCATCCCATACTACATAACATCCTCATGCAACGAAAAAGAAAACGAGCTAGTCGCAGCCATGTGGTGAGGTTATGCAACCCAGACTACATAGCCCTCACATGTTGCCCCTATGGTGGATCCATATACGAACACATATTATGCATCCCATACTACATAATATGCCCCGTATACTTCATGTTATACTATGAGTGTAGTGTTCATGCTTTTGCCAAGACGTGCTGATGACATATCGGTGTGTGAATGACATGATGCTAAACTGCTAATGCAATCAAAAGGGACGGTTGCCCGACTAACTTGTCATGTAACCTCCTTCTGATACAAACTGTCACAACCCGCATTTTCTCCGAGGAAAACGGATTATCAGAGTAGGAGAAAACACGCGTCATGATGCCACGTCGAGCAGGGGATAACTGCCGACGCTCAGGCAAACCACTATCAACTATACTTTAAGAAAATTCATAAGTTATATGATTAGAAAATCAGTTATATTTTTAAAGGCCGTATCCCTCGGCTCGGTGGATCACCTAGTCCACAATTTAAAAACTATACTTATACGCTGCGAAAAATACTTTATTCAGATTCGACATCCTAAAAGAGTGCATAAGTGTCCCCAGAGAACAACTTATACTATGTAGGACCCTACTTTTGATTTATACTATATATATAGGAAAATGATCTTTTTACGTTATTTGGAAAATAGTGATGAGTTTTATAAAACATGTTGATCATGAGAAATACTTATAATAGTGTTTTTAGGTTTAAAAGTAACTAGCAACCTATCATAAATCATCCCAAGAGCAAGTACACTAACTCCAAAAAGGTAGCAGCAAAAAGTAACACATATAGTATCAAGGTAAAACTACCAGTGGGCGCCAACAAACTGACACGAACCCACTGGCAAATATGTATGTCTGTAAGAAAAACAGTAAAACTACCTCACAAGACCAAGGAACTAATCTCCACAAAACGATAGACCACCAGCAACTTCACAGCACCACTAGCCGCCTAATCGGCTACTAACCAGAACCTGAGGCATTCAAAGAATAAAAGAATACCTCAGCAAGCTAAACATGTAAAAGCTGTACGAAAATGTTAGGTTATAAGGTAAGCAAAAAGAGTAAGCAAACCGAAACAAGCACCACTGTCCAAAGCAAGACAAAAGAAAAGCACTAAGTGCAAGGAAACAGCAACAACCCTTCCCAAAAAAATAAATCCTGCCGAGTTTACCAGGCTACCATGAGCCCAAACATTGCAAATTTACAAAGGAAGAAACGTCTAACACCCTAAGCTGTGAGAGATGGTAGTAGTAAAAACAATGCGGATCTGGGTTGGAGGCAAACTCGGCCCCCAACCACCATTTCCAAGAAACAAAGCTAAGGGGTCTACATGTGAAAGCACTAGGGACCTTTCACCCCCTTGCCCAGCCCATACCTGGAGCAAGATAAAAGAAAAAGGGTGGCCTTGGCTAAATTACACAACACCTTCCCCAATAAGAGCTTCAAACTACCACTACTAACCACGACCCACGATTCGGCCTTTTTGGAAAAAAAGAAAATAGCCGACAAGGAACCTCAAAATCAAAGAATTCACTCGGCGGAGAAAATCAAGGTAAGGGAAAAGCGTTGAGATGACTCAACACGGCATGGAGTTAAGTGAGCCCCACTCACTCAACGCCTAAACAGACGGTGGCGTTGAGTGAGCTAGCCTAACTCAACGCCAAAACAGCAATGGCGTTGAGTGAGGTTCACTCACTCAACGCCTTCTGCAACACTAGCTATTGCGTTGAGTGAGCCAACCTCACTCAACGCCAAAATAGCTATGGCGTTAAGTGAGGTCCACTCCCTCAATGCCTTCAACAACACAGGCTATGGCGTTGAGTGAGCTAACCTCACTCAACGCCAAAACATCTATGGCGTTGAGTGAGGTCAACTCCCTCAACGCCTTAGCACTTAACCGCAAAACCCAACTGTGGCGTTGAGTGAGTCCACCTCTCTCAATGCCAAAATAGCTTTGGCATTGAGTGAGGTCGACTCACTCAATGCCAAAGTACTTAGCTGCGAAAACAAACTGTGGCATTGAGTGCGCCCACCATTTTCAATGATAGAACATCTTTGGCGTTGAGTGAGGTCGACTCACTCAACGCCAAAGTACTTACTGGCAGGAAAGGGCTGCGACGTTGAGTGAGCCCGCCTCACTCAGCGCTAAAACCGCCATGGCGTTGAGTGAGGCCCACTCACTCAACGCCATCCGGAAGAGGTCGGCGGTAATGCAGATTGATTCTCGCCGAATCGGCAGAAATAACTAATGATTCTCGTCGAAGTCGGCGAGAATCACTTAGTGATTCCCGTCGATTTTGACTTAGAAGAATTTTCTCACTCAATACCACACTACTTAGCCGCAAAAGAACAGATCAAGGGGCAATGGCGTTGAGTGTGTGCACCACACTCAACGCCAAATCACAGCAGACCCGGCATTGAGTGTGTGCACCACACTCAACGCCAAGCCCTGAATCCTCCATCGCTAAAATACAGTAACTTGAAAATTAACTCTCACACTCATCCTATCACATCAGACCACTACCATTAGCCCAGAATCTCTTTATTTGACAAGACTTAGGAGAGGAGAAAAATTTCTTGCTGCTGCTACCTCTACTCTCAGGCCGAATCTACTCATCCCGAGCCTAATCAAGCAAAACTCGGCTTATATATTCATCGGTAACCTGGTAGTAGACTTAGTAGCCACTGAAACTACGTAATCCTACAAGTTTAACAGCAAACCCTAGTTCTAAGAGCAAGGATTAGAACAATCTCAAATTAAGATGTAAAAAGAACGAATTTCATAAAGGAAACATCTGGACAAGAGTATAATTAGCGTGCTTAAGCAACATTTGTCATGACTAAATTGGGTTTTAACAAGAACCTGGAAGCATTAATGGCGGAAAACAGAGATAACAATAAGAAATTTCTACTTGGCAAGGGCTAGGAGAACTACTTGCCTCGATTTCCAGAAAGGTCTCGACCGACTTTTCTGCTTCCCCACGGATCTGGCAGCAAACACCTAACCGAGCTTGACTGGACATTTTTCGGAGAGGGAGAGGGGTCAAAAAAAATTCTACAACACCATAGAAGGGCACGAAATGGAGAAAGCTTACCGTCGAAATGGAGATCTAGGGGAGAGCAGTCCAGATCTACCCTCGGAACGAAAATCCGACCGCTAGAACTCCGGGAATCAGTGGTGGAAGGCACAGCTGCCCGCCGGTTTTCTTCCGCTCACTAACAGGACAGCAGTTTCCTTCGCGGAAGGAGGCGATGTATAGTCTCATTTAACTTAAGACTATATATACACAGACACGTCTATTAAGCCTTAACTGTCACCAAAAATACCGCAGGATTCATTCAAGCTAGCCTATTACAAGACGCCAGCCATGCATGCTGCCACCTTTTCACACACAAAAGCAATAACTGCTTATCTACTAGCCGCAGGATTAAATCACCCAGTTTTTTGACCGCTGGATTTCATTTTATAGCTTTATTAATTACTTAATTGCATTTATTATTATCAACACACAAAAACGACGCGAAAACCGAACCACCTCGGAATCCGACGAAATTCGCACCGTAGCTAATTACCTATGCAACAAACGCAACAGCGAAGTCGAAATTAATTTTCGATGAACAAAACTTGAGTTATACCCACCCAAAGTCAAAACACCAGCATCCCCCGAGAGGCCACACCGGGTCACCCAAAACGACCCGGCTTGCTAGGGAGATCTTGCCAATAGACTACAAAATGGGCCACTCAGTTCTAAGGGGTTAAGACCACACTCCACAGATGACACAAGCCAAGAAAATGCGTCGACGTAACGCCAAGCATGAATTAAATAATAACAGAAAAATCGGGGGCGTTACACCTTACTAAGGAATGGGACACCAAGATCTGCGCCATCAGAGAATTTGGCAAGCTGGAAGAAAATGATCCCTAGATTCTGTTTAGAAAGCTAATGTCCTACGAGCTTCAGCTGAACACCAGAAAAGCTGAAGAAGCGACCAATAAGGCCGCAACCAAAGAAAAGGCTGTGGCCCTGAAAGCTAATCACTCAAGGAAAGGCAAGGGTGCAGCCTCGTCCCTCTCTTGGAGAATGGTTGAGGAAGAAGACTCTGAGCCATGCTCATCCGGCTCAGAGCTATCTGAGGAAGAATTCTCCTTTATCACTCAAGAGTTCAAGAAGTTCCTAAAGTTGAGGAATCAGAGAAAAAAAGATGGCTCCTCCTCCTGTCATCAGAAGAAGAATTACTGTTCTGACAGGTATGAGTCTAAACAGAACAAACATCATTCTATTGACATTATCTGCTTTGGATGCAATAAGCCAGGTCACGTCATTGCTGACTTCCACCAAAGCAAGAGAGATAAGGGGAAAGGTGAGGAGCAGAAGTCCTCTAGAGATAAGAATAAGGAGAGGAGCAACATTGCTAAAAAGCCAAAGACACTGACTGAATCTGACTCTTCAAACTCCAATGATGATGAGGAAGCCTATTTTGGGCTAATGGGTCGCTCCGACTCAGATGGAGACTGTCCCCCATTTACTGGGTAGGTAAAAGATCGAACCCCCCTCTCTGACTCTGACTCTGACTCTGAGTCTCCTGAAGATGATCACGAGGACAGTCCATCTGCCCGTGAAGCTGAACTCCTCGAAAAGTATGAGCTTCTGCTCAATACTTTTGAATAGTGCCGAAAGAGGTTGAGCGCTCAGAAAAAGGAAGTCAAAGTCCTTAAGGCTGAGGGTGTGTCCCTAAGAGAAGAGATCACTAGCTTGATTTCTCTCCGATAGGAACACCTGGACATGACTTCTGAGTACTCAGATTCTCTAAGGCTCCTTGACCAAAAACAGGAAGAAATCAACAAGCTGAAAGAACAACTTGCGGCAGAGAGGAAGATTGTCAAAAGCTTCTCTATGCCCAAGACCATTCTTCCTCTGGTTGATTAATTATCTGCTCAGGCTAAGGGGGCTGGCTTAGGGCATGTGGCTGTTCCTGATAAATCATCCAGGAGAAACAGAAATCAACGGAAAAATAAGGCTACTAAGAAGGCCTCTATTGCAGAAAAGGGAAAGGACCCACTCGGTCCTATTTCATTCAGAAAGCCTGTCTTTCCTTGCAATGAGTAGGACTTTAAGTCAACTTATGGCCACTTCTTCCGGCCCTCGGTTGAAAAGCCCAAGAGCCGGTATGATGGTTGGACCTTCCCCCGCAACTACGGTGAGAGTGTCTTCAAGACATCTTATAAGGAAATCCAAGTGGAGAATTATGGCCACTTCTCTAGCGGCCATAATAGGAAGCAGGCACCAAAGGCCAAGCCTGTCATACTGAAGGAACAGGAAGTCAAGAAGTCGTGTGACTGCTGTCATCATGATGCCTCCACCTCCAGATCCAAGGCCCCGGCTGGACCCACCATTCTAATGGTGAAGCAGGAGCCTAGGAACCGGTACAATAGGTTTGACTGTTGGTGCTGTGGCAAAGTTGGTCACTTTGCCGTGGATTGCTGGTTTAATCCAAGATACAATGAGACTCCTTTTTTTAGCAATGCGAGGCCGACCACTCGTAGGGTTAACCAACCGAGGGGGAGTGTGCTAACAAGGAATCTAGGACCCAAGTTCGATTGGGTTCCTAAGGGAAACTAATTTTGTTTTGCAGGTATGTCCAAAGGCCAACAAAATGCCAATCTGGTACTTGGACAGTGGATGTTCCCGGCATATGACCGGGACAAGAAGCCTGTTGCGTGATTACTCCCCAGTCGAAAATGGACCCAAAGTCATCTTTAGAGGATCTGATTGAGGAGTCACCAGGGGTTATGGTATGATTTCCAACGGTGTATTCTCTATCACAGATGTGGCCTATGTTGAAGGGTTAAACCATAACCTGATCAGTGTAAGCCAGTTGTGTGATAAATGATACGACGTTAAGTTCTGCAAGGAAAAGTGCCTGATAATATCGTGTGCCTCTTCGGAGACGGTATTAACTGGCATTAGGAGCAAAAATATTTTTGGCTTAGATTTTCTTAGCTTAGACTCTTCTACCCCCATTTGCCTAGTAGCAAAAGGCAGTGCATCTCTCTGTGAACAATGGCACAAGAGATTGACACATATTAATTTCAAAACTATTAGTATGCTGTTTTCTAAGAATTTAGTAAGGGATGCCCCTACTATTAAGTGCATCAAAGATAGCCCTTGTCCTGTATGCTAGAAGGGCAAACAGACTCGGGCTACCTTTAAGGGCATTGCAGACAAAGACTCTTCCAGATGTCTTTATCTTCTGCATATGGACTTGTTCGGTCCAGTGCAAGTTCATAGCTTAGGAGGCAAATCGTATACGCTAGTGATTGTTGATGATCACTCTCGGTTTACGTGGGTGTTCTTCTTGAAACGAAAGTCAGATACGTTTGACATCTTCACTAATTTTATCAAGCAGATTCAGAACAAACTTAACTGCTCCGTGGTCAAAATCAGAAGTGACCATGGAACAGAATTTTAGTCTGGCGCTATAACAGAATTCTGTGAAGAACATGGTATCTTTCATGAGTTTTCCACCCCGCATACTCCTTAGCAAAACGGAGTTGCAGAGAGGAGAAATAGAACGCTTATTGAAGCATGTACGACAATGTTGAATGACGCTTTTCTCCCAGAGTACTTCTGGGCAAAGGTTGTCAATATGGCCTGTCATGTGCAGAACCGAGCATTGATCAACAAGAATCATCGTAAGACGCTTTATGAGCTATTGAAAGGCAGGAAATTGACCATGTCCTATTTCAGGATTTTTGGTTGCAGATGCTATGTACTCAATAATGGGAAGTACCCACGTACTAAATTCGGAGAAAAATGCTTCGAAGGCATCTTCATGGTCTATAGTAGCCATAGTCGGGCATATAGGGTTTTCAATAAGAAAACCCTAGTGGTAGAGGAGTCCATTAATGTTGTATTTGATGAAGTAAGCTTGCTTCACAGCAAATATTCCAGTGGCAATCTTGAAGATGCAGGTGCAAGGCTTGAACAGCTAAGTCTCAATGAGACTGCTAAAGATGAAACTCCCAAGTACATCAAGGTCTCCAGCTCAACACCATCTAGAGAAGATGACGGTCAGGATAGAGAAATTCTCCCAGAAGAGGGAGGAGCCCGAGAAGCTGTTGGAGCTCCAGATGCCAGACTCTTAGAGCTTAGACATGTGAGGGATCACCCAAGAGTTTGGATCATAGGAGATCCTCGGGAAGGTGTCAGAACTCGCAGAGGTACAATTAACGAGATTCTGCACCTTAGTTTTCTGTCACAGGTTGAGCCAAAGAAATTCAACGAAGCGAACAAAGATGTGTCATGGATACTGGCAATGCAAGATGAACTGCATTAATTCGAACGATGCAACGTCTGGATGCTAGTTCCCAGACCAAATAAACAGAATGTGATCGGCACTAAGTGGATCTTCAGAAACAAACTGGATTAACACGGGGTCATCATCAAAAACAAGGCCAGACTGGTGGCTTAAGGTTACAGATAAGAGGAGGGGATTGACTTCAACCAAACCTTTGCACCAGTTGCAAGGCTCGAAGCGATCAGATTGTTCCGGGCGTATGCCTCTCACAAAGGATTCACTGTCTATCAGATGGACGTGAAATCAAATTTTCTTAATGGAGATTTTAAGGAGGAAGTATATGTCGTGCAACCCCCAGATGCTGACTTTGCAGGAAGCAGGGATGATAGGAAAAGCACTTCCGGGACGTGCCAATTCCTAGGAAGAAGGCTCATATTGTGGAATAGTAAAAAGCAGAACTGTGTCACAACCTCTATGGCTGAATCTGAGTACATCTCATCAGGAAGCTGTTGCGCACAACTTCTATGGATCAGAAATCAACTCGAAGATTATGACTTGTAGTTCAGAGAAGTTCCTATGTGTTGTGATTCCTCGAGCGCAATTGCAATTGCGAACAATCACATATCGCACAGCCGATCAAAGCATACTGAAGTGCACTACCACTTCATTCGGGAGCATGTGGAAAACAAAGATATATCTCTCTGCTATATCCCCACGGATAAGCAGATTGCAGATATCTTCACAAAGCCCCTAGACGATGCCAAGTTCAGTCTCTTCAAAACTGAACTCGGCATGCTGAACTATGAAGATTGAAGACTGAAGGGCTCAAGGATCTTGGATCAAGGGGAAGCATCTGTTAGGGACTCAAGATCGAGCACAGATGCAAGAACTGAGGGGGAGCATTTTGCTCCAAGTGAAGTCCCAGATTTGCAGAAGCCGAAAAGGGGGATTTCCCTCTCAGCCAAGACTAAGGTGGCTGCCAATGCTAAGTAGGCCACAAAGGCTATGTTGCTCTAAGGAAAATGGTAATGAATTTAACTCTCAACTGAATTTTAAGTTTTTGATTTTCATTCCCATCTATTTTATTCACCTTAGCTTGTAGGGTTTAGGCTTCTTCAAATAGGGGGAGATTGTTGGGTATTGCATTCACAATTGACCTGATTTGAAGAAGCCCCTGAACAAGCTAAGGTGAATTGAAAATGTATTTGACAATTCTATCAAGTTGTGCTTGCAGCTATTCCATGATAAGTACACGCCAATGTCAGGGTGCAGTGGGTCAATATACACGGGTCTGCGCAACGTAATCCCTCGTTGAGTAGATCAGTGTGTTGACTCAGTTTTGCTCTCTCTATTGGAGTGTACTTATTTTCAAGTACAGGGTCAAGGTAGATCAAGAGCAAAAGAAGGAGCAAAGATGGGTCAAAAATTAAGTCTTCAAAGGAAGGAAGAGAAAAATCTTCTAAGTCAAAATCGACGAGAATCACTAAGTCATTCCCGCCGACTTCGACGAGAATCGTTAGTGATTCCCGCCGATTCATCGAGAATCAGTTAGCCTCTCCCGCCAACTTCTTCCGGGTGATAGTTTTCAAATAGGGATTTTGCAAAGGCAGAATCGACAGGAATCGCTTGTGATTCCCGCCGACTTCGACGGGAATCGTTGGTGATTCCCGCCGATTCGACGAGAATCAGTCAGCCCTTCCCGCCGACTGATTCCGGCTGACAGTTTTCCAACAAGAATTCAGTCAAGGCAGAATCGACGGGAATCGTGAGTGATTCCCGCCGACATCGACGGGAATCACCAACGATTCCCTCCGATTTTGCCTTAGGCAAATTTCCTCGTCCGCTTGACCGGACCAACTTGCCATGGGCTGTTTCGGTCGGGGCTAGGGTTTCTCCTTATAGGCCCCACAATGGTCTTTAGGGTTGGATCAGGGTATATATATACACGTATTTTGAACTTCTACAGACATTCATTCATGCGAAATCAAAAGTAGCCGACGATGTGCCCTAGCCGATCGCGGAAACCGCCGATCGCTTGTTGCCGCTCGCAGTTTGTCATCGTCGCTAATCTCAAATCTTCTTGGATCTTCCGACGATAGTACCGAGGTGAGCCGAGCATCTCACGCATCTCTCTTGAGATCTCGGTTCTCTCGATTCATTGAACGAGACTAGTTCTCCATTCCGAATCGGTGGAGACGATTGATCCGATTGAGATCATTGGTAGACCTTGCTTGCTTCGTCAAGAAGTTTGGATCTATAAAGTATCGCCGCCGCAATCACTTGCCACCGCCGATCTTGACAAGATCCTCTCTAAGAGAGAAATCTGGATGTGGACTCTTCGTAACTTTCAAGAAAGCTTCAACGAACGAAGAAGGACATCAGAATCTCCAAAAGCTTTGTTTGTATTTTCTTTTACATTCAATTTTGGTTTGTTGTAAAGGAATTTTAATTCCTAGTTGTAAGGGTTGGGTGCAACCCGTGGTGGTGGAGTTGTGACTCCTTTGTTGGAAGGGTTCCTTCCGTAGTGTGAGGATTGAATTTCAATCCGTTTGGAGAAGTGACCGAGTCGTCCCTTGGTGGGAGATAGGTCGAAGGGGGGAAAGTGGACGTACCTAAATCGGGGAACCACTATAATTCTTTGTGTGTTTTCTGTGCTGTGTTTGTTAATTTATGCAGGTAAATTTAATTCCGCAAAAGATTGCACGACACCTATTCCCTCCCATAGGTGGATTTAGTCGACACTAGAGACTTTCAATTATTCTCTCTTGTTTTCTTCTTAGAGTTCCATCTTCAGTTCTCAATGGCAAGACTCTATTTTCTATCTTGTATCCCGATGCAAATCCGTTTCCTTTACCTCCTCGTGTCTTTTGATGCACAACATTTGTTCACTCGCCTTCTTCTGGTCATGACAAACTCTCTTATTGTTCTATTAAGTGCATCTTTATAGGTTATTGCCCGATATAGAAAGAGTATATGTGTTTTGATCCTATTCTCTGAAAATAATATGTTCATGCAGATGTCACTTAATTTGAGGATGCTCCGTTCTTTTCTTCTCCCTCTATTCTCTCTTCTTCTAATGATTCTGTTTCTTTTCGACTTGTGTCAACATCTATTCCAGAGCCTACAGTTCTGTAACACCCCAGATTTCTAGATCTTTTGCCTCAGGAAGCTTTCACGCGACGATAGGTAGCTATCGCTAGGAGATAGCCTTGTTTCGCCGAAACCAAGAATTGAGAGCGTTGAGTACTAGCATGCGACATTAGTTAGCTACCGCTCATCGGCAACTTGGTGTTGAGTGCGTTGAGATGCAGGCGTTGAGTGGAGGCGTTAAGTGGTAGGCGTTGTGTGAGCTACCGCGCAACATTATTCCTATAGCCGACATTAGCATGACATTCTTTTTTTTGCCGAGTGCTCGGGAAGCTACCGCCCGGTGATAGATATTTACCGCCTAGTGATAGCGTACAGGAGCAGTTCCATCATTTGGCTTTTTAGCAGTCTGATTTCTCTTAGGATTTGATCATATGGCCCAAGAAACTCTGTCCAAAGGGCATAAGTAGGGCTGAAACGTTCTGAACCCTCACTTTGCTCTCATTTGAGAAAGAGCTAGGGTTTGAGAGAGAGATTGGGGGAGGAAGAAGAAAGCCTTTCTCTACCATTGACAAAGCTTCGGGACTCCGATCGTCGATCCGAGACCAGATCCGTGGAGAGAACTTGAAGGAACATATTTTCATCCATTCAAATCCAGTTTTCCATGGCAAGGTAGAGGAGTTGTAAGGTAACGACACTTCTCCTCTCGGTCTTTAGGATGCATGCATGACATCCACGTTTATTACCGCTTTATTTCAAGTATTTGGGCATCAGATCTCTTAAATGAGAGGGGTCTGGGTTGCCATGGATTGAGAGGAGACATCAGGTCGATTGTGTCCATCCCCGACATGATATTGCATTAGAATTCTGCTCTGTTAGTGGATTAGGTATTGTGGGTGAAGCCGAAGTCACGACCATTAGTCCGACTCGGTGATGTTGCATAACGAGCCTAAGGATTGTGCTAGAAATTCGTTTGCGGCAAGATGCCAATTGTGATGATTGTCCCCCCTTGTTTTCGCGTGGAACGAATGGTGAATTAGGGTAGGATAGGTTTTTGATTATGATGTGCTAAGGCATGGCTTTGTCTCTGTGGCAGAATTTCTAGCTCGTGATGTGCAATTCATGTGGGGAGAGTGTCCCGACGAGACAAGTCCCCTTCTGTGAAATTGATGAGATCGCCAAGCTTTAGACAAGCCCGGGTGACGAAGCCCACAAGCGGATGGGGTCTAGCAAGGGTTCTTAACATCAGTTTGTTTATGTGATGGAATCTTGACGTGAGAAGTCAGAGCTTGTAGGCAAGCCCGAGTTTTGAGACCCACGAGCGGGTAGGGCCTAAGCAATAGTTCTGTGTGGCAGCTTGTATGCAGTTTGGGGAAAATGGAAGTACCCATGTGTTTGCGGCTTGACCGCCGAAGGGGAAATTAGAAGTACCCGATTGATGGTGCGTGATGATGTGTTAGATTCATACGCTATTGGATGACTTGGGTGATGCCCAGGTTTGCATATATGCTGCATTGTAGGCACCTTTTTTTATATGCTCAATATAGACACAGGTTTGTTATTTGTGACATCCAAACCTGTTTTATTACTTTCTATGTTCATGTATATTTGCATATTAAGTGCTTACTTACAGGGTGATGGAGTGCCCCAGGGTCCACTAGGGATGGCCAAGAGGAGATGTGTTGGTTACATATTTGAGGTCAGCCTTTGCTGACCCACATTACTACAAACTTGTACAAGGCAAGGATCACAAGTAGGAGCAAGCTCGCCAGCCAAAAATGTCTAAGCCTCATGAAGTGATATCTTTGTTTAGTAGCTCTGTTTAGTTGAATGTTATGCTTAGTGCACTATGATTCCGGTTTGCATGCCGAGGTAGCCTAGGAGTGCTAATGCACGTTGTTATTGTTTCAATTTTTTGACTTATGAATGTTGTATGGCCTTAAGGCCGTTTTGATACTCTTGTGATGGTGGATAACTTCTAGTGTGGCTGTATGTTTCTGCTGTTTATAGTCTGAGTTTTGAGTTGGGTAATTTATATCATCTTATAATGCTTAAGCTGTGAAGTCTGTATATTGTGGGGCCCCAACCGGACCCATATTATACGGTCTTTACAGGGGAGGTATTATAATTCGGTATCAGAGGGAGGTTAATGTCCAAGGTAAAGTTAGTGGTCGATTTGACATAAACAGATCATGTAAAGAAGTTATCCACATAAGAGTATCGTGGGACCATAAGTGTCCTAGTGTCTAAGTTTTGCGATAGAACCGATTCTTTTTTACCTTGCTTTTGCTAAGGGTGCAAGCGACGAGGCGGGGACATCGAGATCGCAAGAGGAGCCTTCAACGAGCAGTGCTACTACTCCAGGTTCTATGGGCATGGGTGTAACCCCGACCGATTTCTATCGCATGCTTGCAGAAGCAATGACAGCGGCCCAAGAAACACTGATAGTGCAAGTTGTGATCCCTGTTGCGCAGGTAGCAACTCCTGTTACTCTAGATGCAGTACCAGTCGTACCGGGCAGAGGAGCAAGGCCAACAGAGCCGTTGGTTGAGAGAGTGGTCGTCAGGCAGGGAGACCGATAGATGAAGTCTTTTTTGAGTTTCCATCCTACAACATTCAAGGGAGTCAGCACACCAACCGATGCAGAGGACTGGTGTGCGAGGATTCTAGAACTGCTGAGGGTGTTAGAGATGCTAAAGGAGAAGCAGTCCGAGTTTGTGACCTTCATATTAGAAGGTGATGCTAAGTTGTGGTGGGTGAGTCATAGTGGACGCCAGTTTCCTGGACACACCCCGTCCATAGAAGAGTTCGGGAATGCCTTCTTGAAAAAGTATATCCCTTTGTCGACATGGTTAGCCCTTTAGAGACAGTTTTTGCACTTTGTGCAATGAGACAAGAATATGGATGAGTATTTTAAGGAGTTTACTCGAATGGGTAATTATGCTGGAACGACCATGGCTGACGATGAAGAGAGGGACAATCTCTTCTACCATGGGTTGAGAGAGAACTTGAGGCAACCCCTAATAGCTATGAAATATGCGGGCTTCAACGAGTTGATTGAGGCTGCCAGGATGTTGGAAAGTGATATAAAACGAACCTAACATAAAAAGGGACTTGTAGTAAAGAAGGTAGAAGGAAAGCCTTCTAAATCGCAAGGGAAGTCTGAAGGGAGTAAGTGGAAGAAGAAGGCCCATCCCTTCAAGTCATGGGAGAAGAGCAGTATGATGTTTAGGGGTTCTCACTTCAAGGGACCACCATCGTGCTACAAGTGTGGCAAGACATGACTCATAGCTCGTTATTGTACTAAGGGTGGCGTTGAGCAGGAGCCAAGGCAGGAGAAGTCTGTGTGTTCCGATCCCAACGTTGCGGAGAAGGAAAAATGGCGGAGTCGAGCGGTTCACGTTTCCAACACGTGCAGCCAAGGGCGTACAACCTTGGGCAGCAGGAAGCGATTCGACAACCCAATGTGGTGACAGGTATGGGAAAGTTTAAGTTTGTTTATTGGCTTTAGACTTTCGAGACTTTTATGTGTATTGCCTATGTTTTAGTCTTCGTGCTAGTTTCCGGTTATCACACTAGGGTATTGTTCGACATGGGAGCGTCACACTCCTTTCTTGCGAAAAGCTTTATCTGGATAATTGGAGTCGAGCCCTTTTTGGCGGACGTAGACTTTAGGGTGTGCATTCCCAATGGGTCATTCATAACTACCGAGACTAGAGGGAGCATTGGTTGGAATCTAGACAGAGTTGACTTCTTGTTGGTAATAACGGTTCTACCGTTATCCGAATTTGATGTGATCTTCGGGATGGATTGACTTGCAGAGCAGCGTGCGAGTATTGACTGCCTATCCGAGTTGGTGACCTTGAGAAGTGATGAGTCCATTTTAAATACCTATTTTCGGACTCATCTGGGCTTATTTTCTTATGCTTGCACTTCACTTTTACTTCATTATCGTTTATATTTAATCTTATCCTTATTGTCATAGGAAGTGCACCTTTTGGCCCGTGGTTGTGTATTTTTGTTCTTTTATTGGTTGTTCTCCTTTTTATGCTTGTCTGGAATGTCTGCACACATCGGTGATGGGTTTAGGGGTCGTGTGCATGTTCCGGGGACATTTGGAAGCAGGAATACTGCGCACGATCATCGAATATAGTGCACATGACCACTAGGCGTGTGCCGATGATCGTGCATAATGTACCCTGATTTCCAGAATCTGCCTGGGGTAATCGCACGACCACTGGACATAGTGCGCACAATAACCGGTCGTGCGCCACTGATCGTGTGCATTGATTCCTCTTTTCCCAGGGTTCTGTCTGGGGTAATCGCATGACCATTGGATATAGTGCGCACGACCACCGGTCGTGCGCCATTGCTCGTGCGCAGTACCCCAGTTCTTCCCTTTATTCTGCCATGCCAATACGCACGATCACTGGACATAATGCGCATGACCACTGGTCGTGCGCCCGTGATCGTGCGCATTGTTCAATTCTGCTTTCTATAAATATCGTAGGTCTCGCCCTAATTCGAAGATCTTTCGGATCGCTTGCCATTTTCCGCCATTTCTAGCCTCCGACGAAGGGTTTAGCCATTCCCCTTCATTTTCCACCCTAGGGAGGGTCTTCGGCAAGCTTACAACGCCAAATCAACGTCGGAGCATCATCTCGGCCTACTCCTTCATCCACAAGCTTCAAGAAGATCTTTACCTAGCTTTCACCAAGCTTGGAGCAGCTTTAACCAAGCTTGGTCCATTGGGAGTGAGTGACAGCCTCCTCTACCCCGGAAGCAGTTGAGGACCGAGCTTGGATGCGGATTGACAACCCGGTGATTTCAACAGTGAATCCTCAATAAGACTTCGGAGCCGGTCGATTTCGCACACTCATCTCCTCTTGTATTGATAGAATAGTAGATTTCTTTGTATTGATGAAGAGTATTTTTACTGTTAGCATGTTTAGTTAATCATGTCTATGTGATTTAGTATTCCTGCTTATCTATTTAAGGTGTGCTTTTGTGGTGAGGATGTGTTTTGTGCCACACTAGCAATTGTTAGTGACGTGCTTCGTGAAGCAGTGCATAATGGCCTACATAGTAAGATTTCCACCGTTCTCCCCACCTCATTCACTAATCTACTCTTCCATCCGCCTAGCGATCCGGTGCATATCGACCCGTATAGTCTTCCATCCCGCTTGACGAAGCAATGCATAACGACATTTCATAGGAGTAGTTGTTAGTGTTTTACTTTCTTTTTACGCAAAACAAATTCAAGCCCTCCTTCGTAACTCCGACCTTGAGGACTTCAATCTCAAGTTCTCCTCGAAATTAACTCCACCTTACTATGTTCCTTGAGAGATCGATACTTGGGAAAACTTGCCCATTTTATATTACTTGTGCGACCGGTTCACTGCCGTGACCTTTAACATCAAGAAGTGAAGGACAGGAAGAGGTTAAATTTGAGTGCCTTAGTGGAGTGGCATGTTCCCTGATCTCAGCCATACAATTGATGCATGTAATTAACCAGGGAGGAGTAGCTTCCATAGCAGTGTTAGAAGCGCAACTTTCCAAGCTATCAATTAGAGAAGTGTCGGCAGTGGTAGAATTCGAGGATGTGTTTCCTGAGGAGCTTTATGGAGCGCCTCCTCGACGGGAGATCAATTTCTCGATTGAGTTAGTTCCAGAAGCTAGGCCGGTGTCACGTCCTCCTTTTAGGATGGCACCGAAGGAGTTGTTTGAGCTCAATGTATAGTTGCAGGAACTATTGGGGCAGGGGTACATTAGACCCAACACTTCGCCTTGGATCGCGCCAAAGCTGTTTGTGGAGAAGAAAAATGGTAATATGATGCTTTGCATAGAATACTAAGATTTGAATAAACTGCCCGTCAAGAATAAGTATCTGATTTCACGGATAGATGACCTGTTCGACCAGTTGGGAGGGTAAGTGGTGTACTCTAAGTTGGACTTTAAGTCAGGGTACTACCAGTTGGGGATTCGAGACGAGGACAAACCCAAAACAATATTTCAAAAGAGGTATGGACACTTTGAGTTCTCAGTGATGCCATTCGGGTTGACGAACGCTCCATTATTATTCATTGATTTGATGAACTGAGTGTTTCTGGAGTATTTATACTCATTTGTGATGGTTTTCATCAACGATATTTTGGTATACTTCAAATCGGAGGCGGAGCATGAGACTCATCTGAGAGTAGTCTTGCAGACTCTGAGAGAGAAGCAGCTGTATGATAAGTTCTCGAAGTGCGAGTTATAGTTGGAGAAGGTGGAATTTTTGGGCCATGTGATTAGTGGTGGTTGGGTGGTGGTGGATCCAGCGAAAGTTGAGGCCATCAAAGATTTTCCAGTTCTGAGCACCATGACGGAAGTTAGGAGTTTCCTTGGACTAGCTGGGTACTATAAAAGGTTTGTGGAAAACTTATTGCGGGTAGCTCTGCCCCTCATTTCTTTGACTCGTAAGGACCAGTAGTTTGTGTGGACTCAGGAGTGCAATCAAGTGTTTGACACCTTGAAGGAAAGGCTGATGACAACTCCAATCCTAAGTCTTCCTAAAGGGACTGAAGGATTTCATATTTTTAGTGACGCATCAGGTTACAGTTTGGGCTACGTGTTAGTGCAATATGGTAAGGTGATAGTGATAAGTTGTAAATATTCGTATTTTCAGTACTTTTTTAGGTCATTTTAGTTTATTTTCATTGTTTTAGTTACTTTTATTCAATAAAATGTTCCTATTATGTATATACTCTTCTAACTTTGCATTATTTTGTTTTCTGAAATTTTGTAGAAAAAGCCGAAAATTCAAAGTACATGCCCGTGATCTGATTTTCACGCCCATGCTATGACATGCACTCAACGCCAGCAAGGTAACCACTCAATGCTTCCAGTCAAGGACTCAACACCCCAAATAAGCCCATGACCTTTCTGACACGCCCGTGTCGGTCCTGTAGTTTTCAACCTAGTTCAAATAGTTTCTGCCGACATCAAATTCTGCAAGATGTCTAGTCACGCCCCCCCTACACGCCCGTGACTGTCAAACACGCCCGTGGCCGCAAGTGGAATTTCCAAAAGCTTCCAAAATTTTGCCAGTCACTAGGTTTTCGGCTTCACCAGCACACCCACCCGACATGCCCCCCTATCACGCCCGTGACCAGGGCATGTAATCCGAATTTTTTACCCATAAATAGAACTTTTCTGTATAAGCCAAGGGTTCAATTTTATTGAACCATTTTTCTTTAGTTGGCTGCTTGGGTACCTTTTGTGATATGTAAGAATATTTCCCCCCCTCTCTTTAATGTTTGTTTTAGCTTTTGTAATCGAATTTTTTCCTTAATAAAATATGTTACTCTTTCCATCCTTATGTTTTTATGGATTGCATCTGAGTGCCCCACTTTCAGTGAACTTTTTTCTCGTGTTTTTTTCTTATTATGTTGTGTGTGTGTGTGTGTGTGTGTATGAGAGTAAATTTATGCTTTCTAGTTTTTTGTTACTTAATTTTGTTTTAGGTTTTCTCTTATAATAAGTTGTTATGATAGCCTTTCTCATCTTTTTCCCTTAGCTTTGTGCTTTTTAACTGCTTTTTATTCATTCTTATGAATTTATAAAAGTGTTTTTAGAGTGTTTTTAATTTTTTTTAACTTAGTTTTTCTCTTTATTTTTGCAAACCTTTTTGTTCCTTTAACATTTATTTCCACTTTTTATGCACTTTTATGAAGTTATAAGAATGGATTTGTATTCATTTTAATTTTCGGATAACTTTGATTTTGCTTTTATTTTGAAAAACTTATGCTTCTTTAATTTTTATTTCTTCTTTTTATTTATTTTTAGCAAGTTCTAGGTGTATAAATGTAATCGTGTTAATTTTTCGATCACTTTGTTTTTTTCTTTAATTTGTGTGTGTGAGTGTATGAGGTTAATTTTTATAGCTTTCCTTTAATGCTTTCCTCATTTAATGTGGAGTGTGTGCGTATATGAGTTAGTTTTCGCTGCTTTCATTTCCCCCCTACTCGTTTGAGTAAGACTCGCATTTTACTGCTTTCTTTAATGCTTTCATTTCCCGCCTACTCGTTTGAGTAGGACTTGCAATTTTACAGCTTTCTTTACTGCTTTCATTTCTCGCCTACTCGTTCGAGTAGGACTTGCAATTTACCGCTTTCATTTCCCACCTACTCGTTCGAGTAGGACTTACAATTTACCGCTTTCATTTCCTGCCTACTCGTTTGAGTAGGACTTGCATTTACAATTATGCAATTTTTATTCATGAGTTATCCCCATTCCGATGAGTGGCAAATTTCTCTTAGCCCTTAGTATCAAATAGCATTGGGACAAATAATTTTTTTTAAATAATTAAAGGTTCTCTTTTTCACTCTAATTAAAGAACTTAAGTTTACCCCGGGTATACGACACGTAGAACCACAAATCGATGTGTGGGCTTTATTTTTGTTATTTATACGCTAGCTAGCTGAGAGGTCATCCGTATGGACCGATCACCCTTGGGTAAAGAGATTTGCAAATAAAACCTCGAGAGAGGAGGAGCGGAATTCTACCGGATAGGGTTCCCCCCAATAGCGGGGTTCTTAGCGTAATGCAGATATTAAGAGGAATCCTTTGTCAAACGAGAGCTTGGTCGAATAGTCTTAATGTTCAGGTGAGCGATAGACCTAGAGATATGTGAGCTTATACTTGTGGAACCTCCACGGCTAAGTTGCCTTTAATTAATTTGAAATTTTAGATCTCTAGTTATATAAAACTATTTTAGTCTTAATCGATTCGATACCGAGCGTTATTTCTTCTTCGTTTTTCTAGTCCTTTTTTACAGCTTTTATACAACTGCTTTAGTTAACTAAAAACCCCGACACCTTTATTTTCGGTAGAATAATAGTCCCTCCTAGAGGAGTAGAAATAATCAACCCGCCCCGAGAAATATATGACCTCGATATTACCCTCGAATATTCTGTACTACTCGCGATAGGTGCACTTGCCTCCTTTCGTTAAAACTCGATTTTAACCTATCAAGTTTTTGGTGTCATTGCCAGAGAATCTTTGTTGTTATTTTGAATATGGGAAACTATTACTTTTACCTTTTTTATTTATATAAAAAAAATGGATAACCAAAATAATAATAATAATAAACTACTTAAAAACTAAAAAAATCTTTCCCCTTTGTCTTAACTTTTTTTTAATTTTCCGAAAATCAAAAATTTATATAGTAAAAAATTATTTTCTCCCCTCGACATCGCCATGCGCTATTGTGAGCAATAGGAGAACACATTTCTGTAATGCCCAAATGGCTAAGACGCTAGTTAAATATGGAGTTACACACATACTTGCCCCTATCACCCGCAAACATGTGGCCGAGTTTATCTTTTTTGCTTTTCCATTATATTTTTTGCTATTTGTTCTTAATAATGCAGGTTTTCTAAATGGGCCTCCCCAAACTCGTTTCAGGAAAGTTTCTACTCTCCCTCTTTATTTTTGTAAATAATACATTTTATTTCTTTTTATTCCTCATACTTATCTTGCAACATTAGGGACAATGTTAGAATTAAGTATGAGGGTATTTTCGTGCTTTCTTTTCTACACTTCTATTTTATGCACTCCTAAAAATTTGAAAAATAAGAAAAAAATGAAAATAAAATGAAAACAATTATAAAATGAAAACTCAAAAAAAAAAAAATTATCATCAAAAATTTCAAAAAAATTATAAAACAAAAAAATCAAAAATTATTTTTACTTTGTAATTTTTTGTAAATATTCTATTCTCTATCCTCTCTTCTCTCTCTTTTTCCTCTCTTGTAAATAATTTTGTTGATATTCTCTTTCCCCTTTTCCTTTCTCTCTTATCTTTGTAAATAATTTCTCTTTCTTCTCTTGTAGATATTTGCTTAAAAATATTAAAAATACAAAAAAAAAAGAGTTCCAAAAAAATATATATATATATTTTTTTCGCATTTTTAGTATGTATATATTAAGAAATAAACTTCAAAAAAGATAATAACTCTAAAAATTCCAAAAAAAAGAGAGAAATAAGTTCAAAAAGTTCAAAAAAGATAATAAATCAAAAATACAAAAAAAGATGATAACCCTAAAAAAACAAAAACAATTTTATTATTATGGAACAAATAAATCGAATATACCATTCTTAGCCTTTTTTTTGCTCTCCAAAAATCTTGTTGCGAGTTAATTTATAAGCGAATTTTATTAATTCTTTATTTACTATTTGTTTATTAATTGGAGATTGATAGATTTAAATATCCAGGATTAAGTTTTAAAGAATTTCTTTTATCTTTTTTCTTATGATAAGAGACTTATTTTCAGCACTACTTCTAATTTATCTAAAATAGAGGAACGTGTATTATGTTAGAAAAAACAAACTTAGACTTCAATTATGTTTACTTCAAGCTTTTTGAAACACAGGAACGTTCAATTTATTAAAGTTGCACTAAAAAGTTTTTTTAATTAAAATCTAGTTTTCTTTTTGAAAAAAACCTCTCTCCCCATATTTATCATTTCTTACTTGGCATGATAAAATTTTTAATCCTTAAAAGATTATATGTCAATGAGAATAAGATTTCGTTCTGTAAACATAGACATCCAATATTTTTAAAAAAAGATTACATGTTACGGAGTGAGAGGATAAAATTCATTACTCCCATAATATACTTTGAGTTATATGAAGTTATTCCAAAAATTACATGTTATGTAAAATAAGATTTCATTTCTCTAAACATCTCCATTCATTCAAACAACAAAAAATCATTAGAAGTTTGATAAAAAATACCTCACCTCTAAAACCAAAGCCCTCTTCATAAATCAAAACAACCCCCTTAGCCATATTCAATGATTCTAGACTTAATTTAAAATCTTTTTCAGTGCATAATTCTTAAATTGCATTATTTCCTTTAAAATTCTCACATGCTAAAGTTTCTTTAATTCCAATCTATTTTTGTAAAACTTAACTAACGATTACAATTTTCTCTTTCTATTTGATTACATCAAGAAGTCTTTTTGGCCGAACCTCTTCCTCTATTTAAAATATTTTCATAATTTTGGATTGAACTCTTTATACCCCCAATATTTATTTTGATCTATTTTAATTAATTCAAGTCGTAGCTAATTTTAGGATTTCTTTTAATTCCTTATAAGTATATCTCCAACTTTTGCTCTAGAATAACAGAAGCTTTAATATGGGGGTATTTGGTAAGTTGTAAATATTTGTATTTTTCAGTACTTTATTTAGGTCATTTTAGTTTATTTTCATTGTTTTTAGTTACTTTTGTTCAATAAAATGTTCCTTTTATGTATATACTCTTCTACCTTAGCTTTATTTTGTTTTCTGAAATTTTGTAGAAAAAACCGAAAATTCAAAGTACACGCCTGTGACATGACTGTCACTCCCGTGTCATGACATACACTCACCGCCAGCATGGCAACCACTCAACGCTTCCAGTCAAGGACTCAACGCTCCAGACATGCCCGTGACCAGGGTGTGTAATCCGAATTTTTTGCCTATATGTAGAACTTTTTTGTATGAGCCAAGGGTTCAATTTTTTGGAACCATTTTGCTTTAGGTGGGCTGCTTGGGTGCCTTTGGTGCTATGCAAGGATATCCCCCTTCTCTTTAAAGTTTGTTTTAGCTTTTGTAATCCAACTTTTTCTTTAATAAAATATGTTAGTCTTTTCATCTTTATGTTGTTATGGATTGCATCTGAGTGCCCCACTTTCAGTGATGTTTTGTTTCTTATTTTTTTCTTATAATATTGTGTGTGTGTGTATGAGAGTAAAATTATGCTTTCTAGTTTTTTGTTACTTAGTTTTGTTTTAGGTTTTATCTTATAATTAGTTGTTATGATAGCCTTTCTCATATTTTTCCCTTAGCTTTTGTGCTTTTTATTCATTCTTATGAATTTATAAAAGTGTTTTTAAAGCGTTTTTATTTTTTTTTAACTTAGTTTTTCTCTTTATTTTGCAAACCTTTTTGTTCCTTTAACATTTATTTCCACTTTTTATGCACTTTTATGAAGTTATAAGAATGGTTTTGTAGTCATTTTAATTTTCGGATCACATCAATTTTGCTTTTATTTTGAAAAACTTTTACTTCTTTAATTTTTATTCATTCTTTTTATGTATTTTTAGCAAGTTCTAGGAGTAGAAATGTAATCATTTTAATTTTTCGATCACTTTATTTTTATATTTAATTTGTGTGTGTGAGTGTATGAGGTTTATTTTTACAGCTTTCCTTTAATTCTTTCCTCAAATTATGTCGAGTGTGTGCATATATGAGTTAATTTTTGCTGCTTTCATTTCCCACCTACTCGTTTGAGTAGGACTCGCATTTTACAGCTTTTTTACTGCTTTCATTTCCCGCCTATTCGTTTGAGTAGGACTTGCAATTTTACTATTTTCTTTACTGCTTTCATTTCCCGCCTACTCGTTCGAGTAGGACTTGCAATTTTCGGCTTTCATTTCCCGCCTATTCTTTTGAGTAGGACTTGCAATTTACCGCTTTCATTTCCCGCCTACTCATTTGAGAAGGACTGGCATTTACAATTATGCAATTTTTCTTCATAAGCCGTCCCCATTCCGATGAGTGGCTAATCGCTTTTAGCCCTCAGTATCGAAGAGCATTGGGACATATAAAATCTTTTTAAATAATTAAAGGTCCTCTTTTTCACTATAATTAAAGAACTTAAGGTTTATCCCGAGTATACGACGCGTAGAACCACAAATCGATGTGTGAGCACTATTTTTGTTATCTATACGCTAGCTAGCCGAGAGGTCGTGCATATGGACCGATAACCCTTGGGTAAAGAGAATTGGGCACTAAACCTCGAGAGAGGAGGAACAAAATTCTACCGGATTGGGTCCCACCCAATAGCGGGGTTCTTAGCGTAATGCGGGCATTAAGAGGAATCCTTCGTCGAACGAGAGCTCGGTCAAATAGTCTTAATGTTTAGGTGAGCGATTGCCCTAGAGATAGGTGAGCTCATGCTTGTGGAATCTCCATGGCCAATTTGCCTTTAATTTATTTGAAATTTTAGATCTCTAGTTATATAAAACTATTTTATTCTTAATCGATTCGATACGGAGCGTTATTTCTTCATCGTTTTTCTAGTCCTTTTTTACAGCTTTTATACAACTACTTTAGTTAAATAAAAACGCGATGCCTTTATTTTTGGTAGAATAATAGTCCCTCCTAGAGGGGTAGAAATAATCAACCCATCCCGAGAAATATACGACCTCGATATTCCCCCCGAATATCCTGTACTACTCGCGATAGGTGAACTTGCCTCCTTTCATTAAAACTTGGTATTAACCCATCAGATAGCCTTTGGGTCTAGGCAGTTGAAACCTCATGAGAAGAATTATCCCATCTATGACTTGGAGTCAGAGGCGGTAATTTTTTGTGTTGATGTGGTTGCGACACTATGTGTACGGTGCGAAGGTAAAGATCTTCAAGGACCACAAAATCCTGAAGTATCTTCTAGATCAAAAATATTTGAACTTGCGGCAGCGCAGGTGGATCGAGTTCCTTGGGGACTACGACGTGGAGATTCAGTATACTCCAGGCAAAGCCAACGTGGTGGCGGATGCCTTGTGCAGGAAGTATTCTTGACAAGGGAATTGGATTGAAGCTCATGATGAGCGGTTGGTGCGGGATTGTGAGTCCCTAGGCATTCAGTGTGTAGCTAGAGGCGAGACTAGCACGACTCAGCGAAAAATGAGAGAGAAATGGACAAGAGGTAAATAAACCGCAAATTATATTGCTCCAAAAAGGTAATCATTACATAACTATACTCCCTTATATATAGAAAATAGGGGAGGAGAGAGAGTATAAATGTACAATACATGATGTGGGACTAAACTTAAGCCGGGAAGCATGTGAGGTTTGATATATTCAAACCACACACTACAAAAAATATAATAATGCACCCTGTTGCCACTAGAGAAGACCGCCAAACAAGCTGTCAGGCCGTATTTGTGGGTTGCCACCAGACCACAGTGCGGCTACCCATCACTTCACTGCTGCGACTTCACAAGATCGTTGTGAATAAAACCTAAACCAAAGATGTAACCTCCTGCCAGGCCGATGCAGTTTAACCCCATATCACTGATGTGACTCCATAAAGGCTACTACAGCTTCACCAGACAGCTGCGGCTAATCAACCAGACTACTGATGCGGCTAACAATCAAGGTATAGTACAACCTCAAACTAGCCCACTGGACAACCATCCCAATAACTCATTGTGCCAAACCGCTAGAAGCCTGACTGGACAGGCCGCTACAGATAGAATGGCCAACCGCCAGCTACAACCCGATTAGACAGGCCGCTGCGAAAAATTGGGACAATTCTGACCTGGCCGACCGCAGTCGAACGGTGCAACGCCCCCAACCAAATCTCCGCAGAAGGCTCCAAATTTAATTCGGGAATATTTCGCGGTAGGTTGTTGAGACCTGGACTCGATCCCGGGACCTCCTTTATAAGAAGGGAATAACACAACCTCTCATACCCAAATGCAGTGCTCGATTAAACAAGATAGTGTTATAGAATGGCTTGTCCGATCGTAATCAGGAAGCGACCAGTGTGGCATAAGGGTTCCAGTCGTTTGTGGTGGAAGCTTAAAAAGGTGAGGGTAGTGTCTGGGAGATGATTGATGGGATTTTAAGGAAGGACAGAAGGATTGTGTACCGCAGTTCGGCAAGCTCCGTGAGGAGTTGATGTTTGAGGCTCCTTTCACAAAGTACTCCATTCACCTGGGCAGTAGAAAGATGTACTTGGATATGAAGAAATCCTTTTGGTGGCCTGGTTTGAAGCGAGATGTAGCATTGTACGTGAGTCGGTGCCAAACATGTTCCTTAGTTAAGGTTGAGTGTCAGAAGCCGTGCTTGTTCTTGAAGCCTCTTCCTATCCCCGAGTGGAAATTTGATGACATATCCATGGACTTTGTGTATGGCTTACCTCGGTCGCAGCAGGGAAATGATTCGATTTGGGTGATCGTGGATCGCTTCACCAGAGTGGCTCACTTCATTCTGAATCGGAAGGAGGACAGAGTGGAGAAGCTGGTAGAACTGTACATTTGCAATATTGTGTGGTTGAATGGAATTCCCAAGAGTATTGTTAGTGATCAGTGATGGACGGTTCATGTCCAAGGACTGGAGATTGGTATAAAAAAGTCTGGGCACAAAGCTCAAATTTAGTACAACGTTCCATCCTCAAACCGATGGTCAAACTGAAAAGACGAACTGTACTATAGAGGATATGCTGAGAATGTGTACCCTTGTTTTGGCAAGAGGTGGGAAGATCACCTTTTCATGGTGGAGTTTGCCTACAATAACAGTTTCCAGGCGAGTATCAAGATGGCGCCATACATGGCTTTGTATGGAAGGCAGTGCCGAACACAGATGTCATGTATAGAGGCAGGAGACACCAAACTTTTGGGAAAAGAGGTGGTGGTTGATGCTTGCGAGTTGGTGTGAACAAATCATGAGCACATGAAGGTTGCTCAGTATCGATAAGCAAAGTATTTCAATGCTCTCCACAGGAACGTGGAGTTTGCAGTAGGCGACTGGGTATACCTAAAGATTAAGCCGTTCAAAGGCGTTTCGCGGATTTGCCGACTCAAGAAGTTGAGTCCGAGGTTTTTGGGGTCGTTCGAGGTCGTGGAACGTATTGGAGAAGCAGCCTACCGATTGGCCTTGTCCACAGAGCTGAGTGGATTATACGATGTATTCTATGTCTCATTTTTGAGGAAATCCTTGATGGAGAAGAGCATTGTGTTCAGTCGGCAGTGGTGCCGGTAGAAGAGGATTTGAGGATGAAAGTCCGTCCTATCGGTATAGAGGATTCAGAAGTTCGGTAGTTGCGGAGCAAAGAAGTTAAGCTCGTGAAAGTGCACTGGGATAACTACGGGCAATAAGAATTCTCATGTGAGCGTGAGCAAGCAATGCGGGAGGACTTCCCAGAATGTTTTTCTTCAGGTATGCTTTTTGGTTTGAGTGCATGCTAAATTCCGAGGAAGAAATTCTTCTAAGGGGGAGGAGTCGTAACACCCCAGTTTTCCAGATCTTTAGCCTCAGGAAGATATCGCGCGGCGATAGCCTTATTTTTTCGAAACTAAGCATTGATTACTAGTGCACGATGTTAGTTAGCTACCGCTCGTTGGTAGCTTATCATTCAGTGCGTTGAGAGGCAGGCGTTGAGGGGAGGCATTGAGTGGTAGGCATTGAGTGAGCTACGATGCAACGTTATTCCTACCACCGACATTAGAGAGACATTAATTTTTTGTCCGAGGTCTCGGGAAGCAATCTCCCGGCGGTAGATAGTTATTGCCCGTTGATAGCGCACAGGAGCAGTTCCATCATTTGGCATTTTAGCTGTCCGATTTCTCTTAGGATTTGATTCTATGGCCCAGGACACTCCGTCCAAAGGGCATATTTAGGGTTGAAATGTTCTGAACCTTCACTTTGCTCTTATTTGTGAAAGAGTTAGGGTTTGACAGAGAGATTGGGGGAGGAAGAAGACCTTTCTCCGCCATTGACGAAGCTTCGGGACTCTGATTATCGATCCGAGGCTAGATCCGTGGAGAGAACTTGAAGGCGCACATTTTCATCCGTGTAAAACGATTTTTCCATTGAAAGGAAGAGGAGTCATAATGTAACGACACTTCTTCTTTCAGTCTTTAGGATGCATGCATGACATCCATGTTTATTACTGCTTTCTTTCAAGCATTTGGGCATTAGATCTCTCAAATTAGAAGGGTTTGGGTTGTCATGGCTCAAGAGGAGACACCGGGTTTATTGTGTCCATCCGTGACATGATATTGCATTAGAAATCTGCTCCATTAGTGGATTAGGCATTGTGGGTGAAGCCGAAGTCGTGATCGTTAGTCCGACTCAGTGATGTTGCATAACGAGCCTAAGGATTGTGCTAGAAATCTGTTTGCGGCAAGATGCCATTTCTGCTGATTGTCCCCCCATGTTTTCGTGTGAGAATGAATGGTGGATTAGGGTAGGAAAAGCTTTTGATTGTGATGTGCTAAGGCATGGATTTGTCTCTATGGTCGGCTGGCTAGCCCGTGACGTGCAAGTCACATGTGGAGAGTGTCCTAGCGAGACAAGCCCCCTTCTATGAAACTGACGAGAACACAAAACTTTGGACAAGCCCGACCAATGAAGCACACAAGCGGGTGGGTTCTAGTAAGGGTTATTAGCATCAGTTTTTTTGTTATAGAATCCTAACGTCAGAAGTCAAAGCTTGCAGGATGGCCCGAGTTTTGAGACCCACGAGCGGGTGGGGTCTAGACAAGAGTTCCGTGTGGCGGCTTGTATGCCGTTTGGGGAAAATTTAAGTACCCATGTGTTTGTGGCTTGGACACCGAAGGAGAAATTAGAAATACCCGATTGATGATGCGTGATGATGTGTTAGATTCATACGCTATAGGGTGGCTTGGGTGAAGCTCAGGTTTGCAAACATGCTGCATTGTAGGCCCTTTTTATTATATGCTCAATATAGAAACATGTTTGTTGTGTGAGACATCCAAAACTATTTTACTACTTTCTATGTTCATGTGTATTTGCATACGAAGTGCTGACCTGCAGGGTGATGGAGTGCCCCAGGGTCCGCTAGGGACGGCCGGGAGGAGATATGTTGGTTACACAGTTGAGGTCAGCCATTGCTGACCCACATTACTACAAAATTTTATAGGGCAAGGAACACAAACGGGAGCAAGCTCGCCAACCAAAAAGTCTTAAGCCTTATGAAGTGATCTCTTTGTTTAGTAGCTCTGTTTGGTTGAATGTTTTTATTAGTGCACTGTGATTCCGGCTTGCATGCCGAGGTAGCCTAGGAATGCTAATGCATGTTGTTATGTTAAAGTTATTGTTTCAATTTTTTGACTCATGAATATTGTAAGGCCTTAAGACCATTTTGATACTCTCGTGATGGTGATAACTTCAAGTGTTGTTGTATGTTTCCGCTATTTATAGTCTGAGTTTTGAGTTGGGTAATTTATATCATCTTATAATGCTTAAGCTGTGGAGTCTGTATGTTGTGGGCCCCGACCGGACCCATATTATACGTTATTTATAAGAGAGGTGTTACAACTTCTTCCTTCTCCTTCTACTTCTGATTCTCCTACTGTCTCTGATTCTTCTACTGAGCTACTGCCAACAGTTCCTGAGCCAGTAGTCTCTCCTTCAGGTGGAACTGATACTGTCGACAGGACGGACCTTGATCTTTCGATTGCTCTTCGGAAAGGTGTTCAGTCTTGCACTCAACATCCCTTGCGAGATGTGGTCTATAATGCGCAGCTATCTCCTTCGTCTAAGAGCTTTTTTTTGCTCTATTAACAAATGTTCTTCCCACCTTATATCAAGATGCTCTTGTCATTCCTCATTGGAAAGATTCTATGGATAATGGGATGAAAACTCTCACTGAATGGGGTACTTGGACTCTCGTTCCTACCCCTCCAGGAGATGATGTGGTTAGCTGTTGCTGGTTCATTGTCATCAAATTTCTCCCTGATGGTACTATTGATCGGTACAAGGCTCGGCTTATTGCCAAAGGATTTACGCAAAACTATGGTGTGGATTTCTTTGACACATTCTCTCCCATTGCTCAGATTACAACAATTCGTGTTCTTTTCTTTGTGGCAGTAAACATGGGTTGGGAGATGTCTCAGTTTGATATAAATAATGCTTTTCTTTATGGTGATTTGCATGAGACAGTCTAAATGGAGCAACCTCCTGGGTATGTTGCTCAGGGGGAGTCTCAAGTATGTAGATTACAGAAGGCTTTCTATGGTCTTAAGCAAAGCTCGAGGGCCTTGTTTGACAAATTCAATGAAGTTGTTTCTATTATTGGATTTATTTAGAGTGTTGTAGATCATTCATTATTCATTTGCAAAACCTCGGCTGGCCTTGTTGTTCTTGCAGTCTATGTGGATGACATTCTTCTTACAGGGGATGATACAAATGGTATTAACATGACAAAGAAGCATCCGCTTCAGCATTTTGTTACCAAGGATATGAGATCTCCTAAATACTTTCTAGGGATTGAGATATGTTAGAAACCTGGTTTTATTGTTCTTTCACAACAAAAGTATGCTTTAGATCTCTTGAAAGAGACATGTCTTCTTGGGGCTAAATCCGCTCGGACTCCTATGGCTGTTGGAGATGATAAATGTTGGAGTTAGAATTCTCCCATTCTTGAAGATATCACACGATACATACGTCTTATGGGTAAACTCATTTATCTGACAGTCACAAGACCAGATATTTGTTATGCAGTAGGGAAAGTGAGTCAGTTTATGCAAACCCCCCGAGAATGTCATCTGCAGTCACCTCTATAGATTTTAGAGTATGTAAAAGGTGCACCAGAAAAAGGGCTCTTATTTTAGAAAAGGCAACATTTGAAGGTTGAGGCTTATTCTGATGCTAGCTACACAAATGATAAGGAAGATAGGAAGTCTACATCTAGTTTTTGGACTTTCGTTGGAGGTAATCTAGTCAGCTGGAAGAGCAAGAAACAGGCTGTAGTTTTCAGGTCAAGTGCAGAAGCTGAATATAGAAGCATGACTCAGACTGCTTGCAAGTTGAAGTGGCTACGAACACTCTTGATTAATCTGGGAGAGTTTTATGATCATCCCCTACCAATGTTCTGCGATAATAAGGTGGCCATATATATTTTGAGGAATCCAGTCTTTCATGAGAGGACAAAGCATATCGAGGTGGATTATCACTTCATCAGAGAGGAAATTTTGAAGAATCAAATCTATACACCGTTTGTTACCTTAGAGAGAGAACTAGCAGATTTCTTCACCAAACCAGTTACTCCTTTTGGGAGGTTTGTATCAAGCTGGGCATGGTAGATAAATATGCTCCAACTTGAGGGGGAGTGTTGAAGCTTGAAGAGACCGGGCGGTTTAATATCTAGACACAACGGTCAGCTAGTCTCCCTAGTATGGCGGTTTGGCTCAACAGTTAGCTAGTCTCCTTATTTTGGCGGTTTGGCTCAGTAGTTTGGTGGTTTGCCGCAGCAGCGGTCTGCTGGTTAGCCACAACATCGGTTTTATGATTAGTCATAACAAAGGTCTGTTGGTTTGCCGCAGCAACGGTCTAATGATTAGATGCAACATCGGTCTGTTGGTTAGCCGCAACAGTAGTTTGTTGGTTAGTTGTAGCTACGGTCTGGAGGTTAGCCGCAGCTACGGTATGGAGGGTAGCCATAACAGTAATTTGGGTGTTAACTGTAGCCGCGGTCAAGACACTAGCATTGGCAGTTTGGCAACTTGCAGGCAGTCTGGCGGCTAGTACTGGCAGTCTGGCTGCTTACCTCTGTTGCCGCTGGGTGATCTTCTTTAGTTCTTTGTATAGTGTTGCGGTTTGATATTGTCAAATATTATAGGATGCAGGGATTTTATTTAGTTCCACATCTCTTGCTGTATTCTCTCATCTCCCTCATTTTTTATAAATATGGCGGCATACCTATGTATTGTTTATCCTTTTTGGAATAATAAAATTTGCCTTTATTTAGCTCTTTTTCACAGTAATGAAGTGTTGAAGAAGATACTTCTTTGTTAGATCAATCCCCTTCTTATCATCACCTATAAGAAGAATGCCATCCACATAAATAACAAGAATAACAAGCCCTGTAGAACTCCTGCGTATGAAGAGAGAGTAATCTGCAGAACTCTGAGTAAATCAAATAACAGAGATAACTTTGCTGAACTTATCAAACCAAGCCCGCATGCTTTTCTTAAGTCAATAGATTAACATTTAAAACCTACACACCTGAGACACTCCTTGAACAACATACCCAGGAAGTTTCTTCATATATTCCACTTCCTATATATCTCCAAAAAGGAAGATATTCTTGACATCTAACTGAGACATCTCCTAGTCTTTATTAATGTCCATAGTAAAAGAACATGGATCGTAATAATGTGAGCAAATGGTGAGAAGGTGTCAAAGAAGTCCATGCCATAGGTCTTATTAAAACCTTTGTCAACGAGCAGATTTTAATGTCCATACTATCAACTGGTGAGATTGATAGTATCATCAGGATGAAACTTGATCATAAAGACCAAACGACAGTCAACCACATCCGCTCCTGGAGGGGTAGGGATAAGATTCTAAGTACCCTATCAGTTAAAGTTTTCATCTCCTCGTCCATAGCAGATTTTCACAAGAGCTTCTTGATAGATAATCGAGGTGACATTGAACGATAGAGTGAGAGCAAAACTTTTGTAAGAGGGGGATAGATGAGCATACAAAACAACATCATGAATGGAATGTTGAGTGGACATCTGAACCCCATTCTAAAGAGTAATAGGAAGATTAAGGTTTGATTTATCTATACTATCAGATCCATCTGTTAGAAAGACTAATGGCTGATGTATTGTCAACAATGACTCAGGTAGAGAAGCAGTATCGAGAGAAAAGGATGGAGAATCAAAAACTAGTGTTGGAGGAATAAGATGTGCAGGCTCAGGTAGAGGTGCAAAGATAATAGGTAGAGGTACAAAGATAGCAGGTAGAGAAGAGGGATCATCATACGGTGAGAGAGTAGAGGTTCGAGGAAAGTAAGGAGCGTATTCAAAGAAAGTGGAATCAATAGAAACATGTTATTTCCAAGGAAGGGTATCATAACACCGAAACCCCTTTTGAGTTGGAGTGTAGTCAAGGAAAATGCACTTAACGGAGCGAGGAAAGAGTTTGTCATGACTAGGAGAAAGAGAGTGAAGAAATGCCATATAGCCAAAGACTCGTGGAGGTAAAGGAAATGGTATAGTACCGAGGTATAAGATAAATAAAGGGGGTTTTGCCATTATGACAAGAAGAAGGAATTCAGTTAATTAGATAATAGGAGATAAGAATGGTTTTGCCTCAATTGGACTGAGGGACATTAATTTGAGTGAGAAGAGTGCAAGAAACATCGAGGAGATGTCAATTTTTGCGTTCAGCACTCAATTTTTTTAGGATGTGTATTGACAACTGGTTTGATGTATAATGCCACATTACATTAAAAACTGAGAAGTGATGACTTAGATATTCATTTGCGTTATCAGTATAAAGTGTTGGGAATATTGCCCTTCAATGTTCCTTAGATATGAAGAGGCATCACCATCAATGCTAAGTGCATAATGTATTTGATAAACCTTCTACTTCGATTATTTATAGTTTAGGTTGTTCTAAACATGGTTAGAACATTCCCAGAAGTTGTTGTCATTGTCTTAGAACTTTTGTGAAAATCCGTTGAGAAGATTGCTTGGTCTCAGCGGAACCACTAGGATGCAACCATCTACCACCGAAACAACTTCCTGTCTCAACCTTGATGAGAAAGCATACTGGTCTCAGCGAAACCACAGTAACACAGTTAATCTGCCGCTGACACAAAAGCCTATCTCAGCCCAACATCTGAGACAAATTCAAAACTAGCCGTTGACTTGGCGCGATCCAGTTTTGGCAGAAATTTAATAAAGCAGGATAGCTTTATCTATTATCGGCCATGTGATGTCAAATCAACTGAAAATCCATTGCAGATTGGTGGGGCATATAAAAAGCATATTCTAGGTAAAAAAAAAGTGTTGGATCATTATAAGAGTTGCTGCTAAGTGCTGTGAAGTGCTAGAGTGCCTGCTGAGAATTAGAAGTACTGATAAAGAGATAAAGATTTGTGCTTCTAGTAGTTGTTCCAAGATCTGATCAAAGAAGAACAAGTTGTGTCTATCTGGGTTCAAAGGTTGATCTCCCCCCTTCTACTGAAGACAAAAGATCAAGGTGGAGCTAGGGCTAAAGTTGAAGATCAAATCTTCTGCCCTGCTCCAGGACAGCTTTTAGTTGTTCATTCTTAACAAAATACCAAAAACCTGAAGGTTAAATTCATTATGTCTTCTGTGATAAACTAAACATTCTATCTTTGTAATAACATTTATGTTATGAGTGTGTAGGGCCTGAGTGATTGAGAATATAGGGCCTGAGTGCCTGAGTTTATAGGGTCGGTGTGCTTGAGGTAGGGCTGTCCTTCTAGCCTGATTTGTAGGGCTTCCTGATAGGCCTGAGGTAGGTGAACTGGATGGTCACTAAGCTGTAGGATTGAAAGCTTACTTTGAGTATGTAGGGCAGTGGCCTGAGGTAGGATTTGGAGGAAGCCTGAGATATCTGGAGGGATTTGTGTTGTAAGCATTTTGAGCTGAGTTTGGAGAAGTTTGCCTTGTCTAACACACTGTTAGAAAGGTGGGAGGGAGAGTGGATGTACCCATACCTTGGGGAACCACTATAAACAATTGTGTGCTTTCTGTGCTTGTTTGATTAAACTTAAAACAACATAGTAAAAACAAGAAACAAACAACCTATTCACCCTACTCTAGGTGATTTAGACTTCTACCCTATTAACTATCATGTTATATCTGAGGGAGGTTGGTCAAAAAGGACTTAGCAGTATGACCAAATCCTATAAAGGGTAATTTAGTTATTCCAAGAAGTCTACTGGAGAGGCCCATAAGGAGATGAGCTCTATAAAGATGCCTATATGGAAGAAGGATACCTTTGGCATATGGAAGTAAAGGGTCAGGCTATTTATGGAAGCCTATGACCCTAGGATTTATATTACTATTCAAGAGGGACCTTTTATCTCCCAAAAGGCCTCCACCATTGATCCTAATCTAAGAGTGCCCAAGGCCTACACAAAAATGACTAGGGATGAAGTAGCACTTGCTACTATGGATAAAAGAGCAAAACAATCAAAGTAAGTGCTATTGATGATTCAACTTTCCAGAATTTGGTGCACTATGAGACAGTCAAGGATATGTGGGATACCCTTATTGTATACATGGATGGAACTAAAGAAGTTAGGGATGATACAAATCCCTACTTAATCAGGAATATAAGGACTTTAGACAAAATAGTATAGTTGAGTGCTATGAAAGGTTTTTCAGAGTGGTAAATGAGTTGAGGATCTATGAGAGGGTCTTCAGCAATTATGAGTTGAATGATAAGTTTCTAAGATCTCTAACCAGAGATTGGGACACAAAGATTTGTTCTATTAGGGAAGTGGCCAAGCTTGCTAAAACACCTCCTCACATTTTGTTTGGAAAGCTGCTTTCCTATGAGATGCAGCTATTTTCTAGGAAGGAGGTAGAGAACACGATCTGGTCCCATACTAAGGAGAGGACAGTAGCTCTCAAGACTGAGAGCTCTAAGAAGAGCGAGGAGAGAATTTGCTCTCTCCCAAGAAGGCCAACTAATTCAGAAAGCTCTCAGTCCAGCTCATCTGACAACAATATGTCAGATGGGGAGTTTGCTGCCTTCTCAAGGAAATTCCAGAAGATGATGAAGAGGAAGTAGTGGAAGAAAAAACCTTCCTTCTCCTCACATTACAAGAAGTATCACAACAAATCTGGGAAGAAGTTCTTCAAAGGAGATAGGTATGATGCTAAACCCAGTAAACATATTTCTTCTAACATAATATATTATTATTATAGCAAGCCTGGGCATATCATTGCTGACTGCCCAGTCAAGAAAAGATACAGGTAAAAAGAAATGTGAGAAGAAGCACCACCACCATAAGGGCAAGAAGGTAAAGACCTTCATTGCTAAGAATGACAAGAGCTGGAGTCAAACTGACTGAACATCATCTGAATCTGAAAAAGATGATGAAGCCTATATAGGGTTATTTGCTGCTGCTGAAGAAAATGAGGACTATCTAGCTGTAAGGATAGGATTCAGGGCCCCTCTATCACACTCATATAGTGATAATGAGGTGGATGAAGATGCCAATGGCTGTTATGCACTTATGGCCGTGACACTACAGGAGCTGCCCTTGTGAAGAATTTTATAGTCTCACCCTTCAGAAGATTCACCTCAAATCTGATTGACTTAATTTCTCTGGATAGCTCCTTCCTGATTTCTTTGAAAGCATCATCCATACAATTTTTCAATGATCTCCTCTGCTCATCCATAAAGACCTTTAACTGGGCTAGAAATATGGGTGGCATTTGATATGTTCTTGCAAAAGTGCCTACATCACCTATTTCTAGAGCTGGCCTGACATCTGCCCTCTTTTCAGAGTCATCCACAGTGAAGGCAGAAGACTAAGCTTTCTTAGGAGAACTCTCCTCCTTTTCTGATATGGAGGAGTCTATATCATGCACTTCAACATTAGCTGGGAGTTCAGAGTGAAGCTCCCCCTCACCATCTACTATGCCCTTATTGGCATGCAGAACAACAGTAGTATTCTCAACATCCTGAGGTATATCTTGAAGATTATGGAGTTTCTCCCCCTCAGATAGTAGAGTCTCCATGACTTGATCCAAATTTTTCTCCCCCTCAACAGGTGCATCTTACAGGGCATCCTCTGAGAGTTTCTCCCCCTCACTCCGAGGATTATGTCCAATCAGAAGCTCTTGGGGTGGTTGTGAAGATACCTTTTCAGCAACAGCTGGGGTCTTTGAGGCCTCCACCTCAACTGTAGTAGAGATTTTGTTGACTATTTCCTCTGCAACTTCTTCAACAATTTCAACTGCAGGAATATCTTCAACTGAAGCTTCTTCAGATTGAGCATTGATCAACTGATTTATGATGGATAGTTCTGAAGATTCAGACACTTGGACAGCTGTGTGATGAGTACAATTATATATGTCTTTTTACTATCATATTGAAATCATGTCCACTATTGTATACCTCCAGTCATTATAATTGTGCAAAAATAGTTAAGAATTTGAATTATCATGAATAGAAGAGCACAGTATGGAGTTTCCTTTATTTCTTGTATTAAGCTATTTATTTATTCATTCTTCTTCTTAATGCAGGTATTAGAAGTCCTTGGAACTAAAAGTCTTGGAGCAAACTGAGGCATTCACAGATCCAACATGACTGATGGTAGGAATGGAATTGGGCACACACGGGTAGGAATATGCCCGTGTCACTACCCGTGTTCTTATTTGGAAAGATCACAAGGCTTGGAAGAAAAGACAGAGCACTACACGGGTAGGAACACGCCCGTGTTACTACCCGTGTCCTTTTCTGGAAGAATTACAGACCTGCTGCCAACCACGCTGTGTGTGAAGAACACGAAGAACAATACGGCCGTGTCATCAGCCGTATCAAATGAGATGGCCCACAACCAGACACATCTTTTCGTGTTGAACCGCCATTGAACTGTCCACATGGCCTGTGACACGACCGTGTTGGAACCCGTGTTTGACCCTGTTTGTAAGGAGACTATAAAAACTTATATGAAAAATAGAATAGGGACTTTTGGATCTGAAGAACTTGGAGAACTTTTGGAGGACAAAAGTGGAGCATTCGGCGGAGGGGAGATCGAAGGAGATAATCCGTATGGTTTTAATCTTCATGTATCTCTAATAATCTTACCCTTCTCTTAGTGGATCTAACTTTATTTTACATTTCGCATGAGACTTATTTTTATGAAACAATTCGGTAGTCATGTATGTTGGTTTTTATATCAGATTTGTGGTATTTTATTCGTATGTATGTTTTCTAACAAAGAGATTGATATTAGATTTGAAATTAGAACTTGTTTTATTTGAATCCCTAATTTCTAGATTGAGAAATTAGATGTATGTGATGATGTTTATATGTTCATATTCTGATGTTCTTTCTCTTTGTATTTCAAATTGCATGATCGAGAGATATGTTGTTTGGATAATGGTAATACGGATAATTGGACTCTTGGTATCTTAGAGATAGGATTTCATGAATTTATGTATTAGATAGGGTACTTTATATTAATGCAAATTTGAGTGTTGTGAATTGTTCGAGAGAAAATTTACTCAACTTAAGTTTAGGTTTTGAATTGCACGAGAGAGAATTCGATAAATGTTTAACCCTTACAATACAACGAATTTGATAATCTTGTTATTACGTGATTACATAGAATTGAATTAATGAGGGATTATTCTCATGTGATCACTCTTAGATTATCTGCTTTTTACTTTCCTTAATACTCCAATGTATCTTTAACAAGTAGTCCTATTTAGGTTAATTTAGCATAACAATCAATTTTTATTATATAGGTATGATAATAGAGTGAGAGTGAGTATGAGTACTTGAAAAGACCCTGTGGAATACGACACGAGATGTAGATTTATCTAATACTATGATTGATAGGTGCACTTGCCTGAGATTAAAATCAAACTAGTTTATGCCTATCCACATAGTTTTTACATAAAGCAAAAATATCGCATCAAGTTTTTGGCGCTGTTGCCGGGGATCGTTTTCAATATTTTGAAAGCTTAAACTTTATTAATCTAACAATTTTTGTTTATTAACATATAACTATAAATTAGTTTATTGCATAGTTATATCGCTTAATATCTATTTTGCAGTCTGTTAATCTATGACCAGGGGAAGAAATTCTGGGTTAACACCATTTCATCCTGAATCGGAACGGATTGGGAATTGATAAAACATTTAATTCAAACAGACTTTATGAAGAGGAAACAGTAAACTTAGGAGATCATCATCCAGATAATCTAGATATCATGGAAAATCAGGACGAGCAAACCATGTCTGACTTTGCTAGACCTAATCTCCATGGTACTGGTCAAGCATCATTATACCTCCAATTATCGCAAATAATTTCGAGTTGAAGCCGAGTGTTATTCAGATGTTTCAACAATATATCCAATATGATGGCCTGCAAGATGAAGAACCCAACACACACTTAGCCGGATTCTTGGAGATATGTAATACATTCAAGATCAATGGCGTTACCAATGATGCCATTCGATTGAGGTTGTTTCCGTTCTCACTACGTCACAAGGCAAAGCAGTGGTTAAACTCATTACCAAGAAGGTCAATTACTATATGGGATATGATGGTTGAGAAGTTATTAATGAAGTATTTTCCACCGACGAAGACTGCAAAGCTAAGGAATGACATTTTTACGTATATTCAACTAGAATCTGAATCGTTGTATGACACATGGGAACGATTCAAGGATTTGTTAAGGAAGTGTCCCCATCATGCATTACCTTCCTGGCTTCAGATTCAGACCTTCTACAATGGTCTCAATCTAGCCACTAAACAGATGATCGACAGCTAGTGGAGGCACCTTGAATAATAAGACACCTAAAGCGGCTCAACAGTTGATAGAAGACATGGCAATGAACAACTATCAATGGACTACCGTGAGACCAAAGCCTAATAAGCTTGCAGGAATGTATGAAGTGGATGCCATCACTGCTTTAGCTATTCAAGTGGAGAAGCTTCATCAGAAGATGGATGACCTATCTTTAGCATCACCCTCCATGGTACCTCAACAATGAGACCCCTCATTTAGTGGAATGTATGGTTGTGAACCTCAAGTGCAAGAACATGTTGACTATATGGGCAACAACACCAGACCTCCTTTCAACTAAGAAAACAACTCATATAGTTCTACATACAATCCTGGATGGAGGAACCTCTTGGGGACGACAAGGAAATCAAGGCAAGCAACCTGTGTTTGGACAACCACAATAACCGGAGCAAAGGAAGCCATCATTAGAAGATGTACTCACCAAGTTCATGCAAACTACTGATGTAGCTTTCCGGAATCAAGAGGGCTTGATTCGGAATTTGGAGAATCAGATAGGTCAGCTCGCAAGTATGGTATCTGAAAGACAACAATGAACACTTCCGGGTAATACTGAAACAAACCCGAAGGAGCATGAAAAAGTAATTCAATTGAGGAATGGAAAGGAATTACAAGACCAAAGGCTTACAAAGGAAGCACCCCAAGAGGAGTCTTGTAACATCTCATTTCTAACTATACCCCTAAGAGTGGTTTTGTCATGACTAGGTCAGGACAAAACCTTAGAAGCCCAAGAAGACCAAGCGGACTTAGGAATAAAGGTGATTGGGATGAATGGTCTGCAAATAGTAGATGATAGTTAACCTAGTTTAGGATGATCATGAGACTCCAAGACCCCACCCTGACCTCACCAATCTATTGAAAGGCACTAAGGGGCCCATTGGAGTCAATCCAGGATGGCTAAGTAGACCTAGGATCACCTTGGGCCTAAATAGGACAAAGTGCCCTAGCTAAGGGCAAAGTGCCCTAATGAGACCAACCAACCCTACCAAGGTCTTCCTTGACCTAAGTGGGGTCAATGGGTCACTAAAGACCCATTGGAGTCAACCATAGAGCTCGAGTTGACCTAAGTCAACCCTAACCCTAATTGGGTCAAACTGACCTACATAGGGTCAATTGACCTCCCCTTAACCAAGTGGACCCCACCCATGCCATCCTAACCCTAGAGTAAGGTCAATGGGTCACCAAGGACACATTGGGGGTCAACCCTAGAGGCTAAGTTGACCCAAGTCAACTCAAATCCCAAAGTGGTCTAAGTGCCCTTAATAAGGGTCAAGTGACCTTCAAGGTGCCATATCAACCCTACCCATCCCTACCTATACCCTAGGGGAGGCCAATAAGTCACCAAGGACCCAATGATGTTGACACAAAAGGTCAATTTGACCAAAGTCAACCTAAAGCTAGGTCAAGTCAAACTTAGCTCAAAAGGGGCTAACTCAAGCTCAAGCCCCTAGCCACTTGGGCTAACCACTTCCTAATCATTTTATAATAGCCTAATGGGCTATATTTAGGCTAGGTCCATGAACAAAATCGGCCATGAAGGGCAGGAGAGAGAAAGTTTCAATTCCTCTTTAATGGAGGAGAGAGAAAAGGAGGTAAAGGCTATCCATGGCTTAGGGAGGCCAAGGGCCACCATTATTGGCTAGATTCAACTCCTCTGGGGAAGATGAGAAGTTTCCAGCCATTTCCCGGCCACCATAGGGCAGGTTCACCACCCCACCATTTGGCCGAGAGCTTTATCAATGTCCATTAATGTCCATTGATGCTTAACCACCCCCTCCCCCGTTTTACTGTCTTAAAACCTTCACTGGACCACAAGGAGAAGTTTACACATCTTACCTGAAGGAGCCGGAGCATTTCATTGTGTTGTTGCAGAAACCGAGTGGCGCCACCATCGGAAATGGCATCCCGACGATCAACACGCCTCTAGGCCGCAAACAAGGTCCTCCCCTTCCTCTTCTCCTATGGGTAGATCATATGGATCATTTAGAATAAAAATCGGGCTTAATTGAGCCCGATCAAAGCTTGCATTTTCATGGTTTTCCAGTGAAAATGAGATTGCCTAGATCACCGGAAAGTGGCCCTCCAACGGCTGTGCTGCCGCCTGGCGATAGCCACCACCTCGACGGAGGTGGTGGTGGCGCTGGCCGGCCAGGGAGGTGGCCGGGTGGCCTACGGCAGATGCTTGAAGTTGGCCCAGGAGGAATTGATCCTAGCCGTTGGTACGTGGGGACGATGACGGGATGCAGTCAAGATGTGCGCCGAGATTCGTGCCACCAGTGTTTTAAACTATAGGATAATAATTATTTCATTTACTATTATGTCACACATATTCAATCATTTTCTAAATTAATTTAAAAGTGCTTAGAGGCTAAATCAAAGAAAGTGGTCAACATGTAAATTTTATCCCTTGGGGTCTACTTTAATTTAAAATTGATTTGAGTCAATTTGGACAATTGGTTTGACAAGGGATCCCATTTTGGTGGGGTCTATACTTAGGATTAGACAGAAATTAAAATGAGTGCCCCCACTTCATCCCTTGTCCAAATGACTTGAAATTTGGACAGGAAGTCATAATAAACTATTCATAGGTCCTGCCCAAAAATGTGAATTTTTGGGGATAATGTTTCTATAGTTTTTGTAATTATTTAAATATTATAGGGTAAATTAATTAGGGGACCTAATGATCTCAAAACTCTCCCAAATTTTGGTGAGTGGTCCTTGGGGTCATCAGGATGGTATGTATAAATTTCCACTTCTTTTTGAGTTGATTTGTGTAGGATTTGAGCAAACCCTAGCCTTGCCCTAATAAGGGGTATTTAGGTCAAAAGTGCACTTTGAAGTTTGAGTGGTCAAACCACCTCAACAGAGGCTGAGATTTGGGCCACTGGTTTGGCATGAAAAATAACACCCCCATATGGGTTATGGGGTGGTTTGGGGGTAGGATTGCCCTAGGTCCCAAGATCAAACCCTATGTTAGGTCTTTGGGGGTTTGAGAAGGGCATGGGGTCAAATGCCCTTGTATGGACTTGAAATTTGGTAGGGAGGATACTAGGATAGCTAAAGTCCTCTAGTAAAAATCTTAGAGGATTTGGAGATGGATAGACCCCTTAAAACCCAAACCCTAATTTAGGGCACAACCTTTATACAGGCAAGATAGGACACCAAAACTTAATGAAAAGCCATGAGCCCAAGTTTCTGTACTTTTATTATATCTGTGGACACTCCCTTCATGGAAAATATTTATTGTACATGTGATTCTGGTGGAATTCTTGAGTTTCATTTTTACTCTTATAGTTTTGCTACATTTTCTGCGATCGATTTGGCCGACAGGATCGGTGTTTTGTAGTGATGACCTTCCGGCCGTGAAGGTGTCACCGCAAAGCGGCGGTTCTAGGCCTAAGACCCCGGTGGTTTAAAAAGAAAAAAATGGGGTTTTACAAGTCTATTGGCGAAGGACAGAACGAGATGAATTCAAAGTCAATGGAGTATTAACCAGCAATACAGTATCAAGTGAAGCTGAACAAGGAGCACATGGATGCGCAATACAGTAAGTTCTTAACTATGTTTAAACAATTACATGTTAATTTACCTTTTTCTGAAGTCATTCAAATGCCAAAATATGCTAAATTTCTAAAGGATTTCATTTCAAATAAAAAGAAAATAGAAGAATTATCTTTAGTAACACTTAGTGAAGAATATTCTGCTATTTTACAAAACAAATTACCACAAAAACCTAAGGATCCAAGTTCATTTTCAATTCCATGTTTAATCGATGATTTACAAGTGAATAAAGCTCTAGCGGACTTAGGAGCTAGTATAAACTTAATGCCTTATAAACTATATTTGAAACTAGGTCTAGGAGAACTTAGCCCTACTAGAATGAGTACTCAACTAACAGATCGGTCAGTTAAGTATCTTAGAGGAATAGTAGAGGATGTATTGGTTAAGGTAGATAAGTTTATATTCCCTGCCGATTTTTTTTATTCTAGATATGGATGAAAATATCGAAGTGCCACTCATACTAGGTCATCCATTCTTAGCCACATCTACTACTCTTATTGATGTTTTTGATGGTAAATTAGTTTTGCGAGTGGGGGTAGATGAAGTTATTTTTCAAATCAACAATACAATGAAGCAATCCTTGGGTAATGACGATTATTGTTATTTTTGTCATGGTGTTAATAATTTTATGACTTCTATAAATTTAGATTTATATTATAGAGATCCTTTGGAAATTTGCATCACAAACTGTTATCTAGAAGAAAACAAAAGTGAAGATATTATTGAACATTTATATTATCTAGATAACTCAGTTTCAATAAATAAGAAGATTGAGTATAGTTTTATTACATAAGGAGATCTTGAAGTTCTTAAGAATAATACTAAGGATCCACCAATAGTAGAACTAAAAAAATTATCGGATCATCTTGAGTATGCATTCTTAGGATCTAATTCTTCTTACCCAGTTATTATTTCTTCTAATCTTTCTAAAACTTAAAAAGCTAAATTAATAACTATGCTGAAGAAATGTAATGGTGTTATAGTATGGCAAATATCATATATAAAAGGTATCAACCCTAGTTTTTGCACTAATAAGATCATTTTGGAAGAAAACTATAAACCTTCTATTCAACCGCAATGTAGGATAAATCAAAAAATGAAAGAGGTAGTGAAAGCTAAGATTGTTAAGCTACTAGATGCTGGAATGATATACCCTATTTCCGATAGTTCATGGGTTAGTCCTGTACAAGTCATTCCTAAGAAGGGTGGTCTAATAGTAGTAGCAAATGATAAGAATGAATTAATTCCAATGCGAACAGTAACAGGTTGGCGTGTCTGTATTGATTATCGGAAGTTAAACGATTCTACTAGGAAAGACCATTTCCCTCTACCATTTTGTTGGGTATTGAATCCACAATAACCCATATTTGCATGAATTCACCCTTGAACTAAGATGAATTAAGTTGTATTTGACATCCTTGTTCTAGTTGAGTGTTTGCAGATTCTCAGTGCTAAGTGTAGACCAATGTCAGTCTATAGTGGGTTAGGAACACAGAACCATACAGTGTAATCCCTCACTGTGTGACCCAAGGTGTTGACTCATGTGTAGCCTCTCAATTGGTATACACTTCATATTCAAATCTTGGATCATGGAATGAAGATTGGACTCTTGAAGAGAAGAGAAAGATTTGCTAAGTCCACTTCTCGAGAAGTGCCTCTTAGTTCTCGAGAAGTCCTTAGAATTCTCAAGGAGCTTTGCTTCAAAGTTCTCGAGAAGTGCTTAGAGTTCTCGAGAAGCTTAGCTTCAAAGTTCTCGAGAAGTCCCAGCTTTTGGTTCTCAAGAAGTCCAGACAGGTTTAAGAATTTTTCTAAGTCTTTGTTCTCGAGAAGTCTTGGCCAGTTATCGAGAAGTCTCAATTATAGTTCTCGAGAAGTCCAACTTGTTCTCGAGAAGCTTGGCTTAAGTTCTCGAGAACTGCAGCCCTATTTCTCGAATAGTTAAAAGTTGCCTCAGAAATCTCTCTTAAGTGTTAGTTCTCGAGAAGTCTCCATAGTTCTCGAGAAGTCAGTTAGTTCTCGAGAACTTAGCCTTTTGTTCTCGAGAAGTCCAGACATCTTCTAAGTAGTATAGTTCTCGAGATGTCATGATAGCTCTCGAGAACTCAGTTTCTAGTTCTCGAGAACTAAAGTTACTTCCCGAGAACTGAAAGTCAAATTTTTCAGAATATTATTTTAAGTCCAGATCGACCAAAATTTTCAAATGACTTGACGTGATTGGTCCACATGTTGTCATTAATGACTTTTCTAGCCGTTAAGGGTAATCCTATATAAAGTCTTCTCGTTAAGACAAAACCCTAACAATTACAAGGACCGGTATTCCGTACATTCTAAATTTCTGGATCGGCCTTCTCTCTCCAAGAAGAACAATATTCTAAAGCCGCCGTCGCCGCCCAACGTGAGATCAATCTTTCTGCTTTCGATCAAGAAAGACATGCTTTTCAAGGAATCTTCATCCTCTCCTTGATCGAGTAGGTCCTAAGTCTTCTCAGGTCAAATCTACAGAGGTTCTTCTTCAGCAAATTCTGAAAAAGCCGCCAAGTTCAGAAGAAGACCTAGAGTCTAATATTTCCAGATCTGAGAGAAATTTTTGTTTGTATTTTCAAACCTCTTTATAAATCTTGTAGGAGATTATTCTCGGAGTGTAGGAGCGTTGTTCTCCGAGTTGTAGGAAGTTTTTTTTTCTTCCGAGTGTAGATCTATTTGGATCGAGTTTGTAGGAACTTGGTTCCGAGGCGTAGGATTATTTTCAATCCGAGATAGTGGAGTAGCCGAGTCTAGTGATTTGCTAGATCGGTGAGGTATAGTGGACGTACCCAAGATTGGGGAACCACTATAAATCTTATTGTCTTTCTGTGATTGCTTGATTACGTGTGCAAGTTCGTTAAAATTATTACTCCACAAATAGACGCACGATTCACCTATTCACCCCCCTCTAGGTGATTTAGGTTGACAACTTTACACTTTCAATTTGAATCAGAGGGAGGTTGGTCATTAAAAGGTTAACACCTTGATCAATTTCCTCTCGAAAGTTGTCATTTGGTTATTCAAGCAATGGATAAGGCCAAATATTTTGCCATGCTTCCCCTATGCACAAAGAATAACTTTCCCATGTGGAAAGAGAGAATCAAATTTTTCATGGAAACTGTGGACCCCCGGATCTTCATGATTGTTGAAGAAGGTCCTTACGTCTCTATGACTATCTCCGCTATAGATCCAACCAAGAAAGTTCCTCAGAAATTGATGGATCTGGATAAGGACGAGATTGCACTTGTCTCTTTGGACAAGAAAGCTAAAAATATCATAGCAAGTTCAGTCGATGACTCGATGCTGTAGAATCTGATTCACTGCCAATCTGCTAAGGAGATGTGGCAGTCTCTAGTAACTCTGATGGAAGGTACTGAAGAAGTGAGGGATGATAGAAGATCCCTACTAAACCAAAAATATGAAGCCTTCAGGCAAGGGTCAAAGGAGACCATTGCAGATAATTTTGAGAATTAATTCAAGATAGTAAATGGCCTAAGAGTGTATGGCTGAGTCTTCACTAATGGGGAGTTGAATGATAAGTTTCTGAGGTCTCTCACAAAGGAATGGGACAACAAAGTCTGCGCCATCCGGGAGTTTGGCAGACTAGCTGAGACAAACCCACAGAATCTATTTGGCAAGCTGATGTCCTATGAACTGCAGATCAATTCCAGAAAAGCTGAAGAAGAGAAATGTCGCTTCTCCTCAAAAGAGAAGTCGGTTGCATTAAAGGCTGACATTTCAAGGAAGGGAAAAGCTGCCTCACCAGCACCTGCTCAAGAAGTGAGTGAAGAAGAAAACTCTGACCCAAGCACCCCGGGATCAAAACTATCTGAAGGAGAGTTCTCGTTGCTCTCACGGCAGTTCAAGAAATTATTGAACAAGAAGAAGAAGTGGAGAGGCAAGGATGCCTCATACAGAAGATCACGACCTGACGGTGATCAGCGAAAGAAAGGCTCAAGTAGCCATGACAGGTATACCTCTAAACAGAACAAACAGATTTCTACTGACATTGTTTGTTACTGCTGTAACAAACTAGGTCACGTCATAGCTGACTGCCACCAAAAGAAGAAGGAGGGTGGCAGAAGAGAGAAAAAGAAGTCCTCATACAACAAGAAGAGGACAGAGAAGAGCCTGTTGGCCAAGAAGGGCATGACTCTAACCGACTCCGACTCATCTGAGTCGAGTGAAGAAGAGGAAGCCTACTTTGGGCTCATGGCTAAATCAGATGACGAACAAGAGCCCTAGTTCACTGGGGAGGTAAATTATCACCCTCCTCTCTCTGAATCTGAAATTTCTGAGCATGATTATGAGGACAACTCTTCTGAAGATGAGTCAGAACTTATGGCCCAGTACAAGGAGTTGATCATGACTTAAGACAAATTTCGCCGAGTCGTGAAAACTCAGGTTGAAGAGATTAAGTCTCTAAAGGCTATTGAGAGCAGCTTGAGATAAGAAGTCGCTAAGACTGACTCTCTTCAAGTGAACTTTAATCTTGCTATTGAAGAATACAATCAAGCTCTTAAGCACCTCGACCTTAAAGAGAAAATCATCAAAGAGTTGGAAGAATAACTCGAAGTTGAAAAGAAACTTGTTGAAAGTTTCTCCAAGCCCAAGAATGTTCTTCCACTCATTGCTGAATTCTCAGCTAAGGCCCAAGGAGCTGGACTAGGCCATGTTGACGCTCCTAGTAAATCTTCTAGGAGAAACAAGGCTCAATGGAAGAATAAGGCCGCCAAGAAGGTCTTGGCCAAAGAAAAAGGGAAAGCCCCTCTGGATCAGACTGTCTTTAAAAAAGTTATCTTTCCAACAAATAAGTTTGATATGGACTCGTCCTATGGTCACTTGACAAGACCTACTTATATAGAGCCAAAGTCTCGATACCAAGGATGGACTCGCCCTCGGAACTTTGGTGAGAGTGTCTTTAAGACACCTTATGAAGAAGTGATTCTTCAGGGCTATGGTCCTTATAATCATGGCCACAACTTCAAGAAAGCACCTAAAGTAAAGCACGTTGGGGAAAGGCCTCCGAAGGAGAAGAAATCATGTGACTGCCATCACCATGAAGCTTCCTCCTCCAAGAATGCTACCCCTGCTAGACCACCATCTCAAAAGGTAAGCAGGAGTACATAAGGCAAAGATACAACAGGTTTGACTGTTGGTGCTGTGGCAAAATTGGTCATTTTTCCATCGATTGTTGGTTTAATACCAGGAAGGTCACTACTCCTCAAGTTGTAAAAATGAGATTGACCACTCAGAATGCTAATCTTCATAAGGGGAGTGTTCTAACCCGAGTCCAAGGACCCTAACATGTTTGGGTTCCTAAGGCAAAGTGATCATGAATGCAGGTATATCCAAAGGCCACCAAAATGCCAATCTGTTACTTGGACAGTGGATTCTCTCGGCATATGACCGGGACAAGAAGCCTACTCCAGAATTTCACTTCGGTCTGCAACGGACCAAAGGTCATCTTTGGAGGTTCAGACCGAGGGATAACTAAAGGCTACGGTATGATCACTAATGGTAGTGTATCCTTTTCGGATGTAGCTTATGTGGAGGGATTGGAACACAATCTCATAAGCATAAGTCAACTATGCAACAAATGATACATAGTTGAGTTCCACGCTAACAAGTACTTGATAAAGTCTGTTGACAATATGAAAACAATTCTATCAGGCACTCGAAGCAGGAATATATTTTGCTTAAATTTCATTTGTATATATTCTTCTACACCAATGTGTCTTTTGGCAAAAAGATAGTGCGTCTCTTGGTGACCAATGACACAAGAGGCTAGCACATATTAATTTTAAAACTATTAATAAATTATTCTCTAATAACTTAGTACGTGATGCCCCAAATATCAAATACGTCAAAGAGAGACCTTGTCATGCAAGCGTAAAAGGCAAGCAAACAAGGGATACCTTTAAAAGCATTATAGGCAAAAACTCTAATAGGTGTTTACACCTACTTCATATGGACTTGTTCGGTCCACTGCAAGTTAGAAGCTTAGGAGGTAAGGATTATACGTTGGTAATTATTGATGACTACTGACGCTTTGCGTGGGTGTTCTTTCTAAAACACAAGTCAGATACCTTCGATATCTTTACAAACTTTGTTAGGAAGATCCAGAATGAATACAACAACACCATAGTCAAAATCAGAAGTGAAAATAGAACTGAATTCAAATCTGGGGCCATGACAGAATTTTGTGAAAGCCTAGGTATCTTTCATGAGTTTTCCTCTCCTCGTACTCCACGGCAAAATGGAGTAGCTAAGAGAAGGAATAGAACACTCATAGAGGCCTGCAGAATTATGTTGAGTGATGCTTCACTACTGGAGTACTTCTTGGCTGAAGCCATCAACACTGCATGCCACGTGTAAAATAGAGCACTCATAAACAAGAATCATGATAAGACACCTTATGAACTTCTAAAAGGCAGGAAACCAACAGTTTCTTATTTTAGAATTTTTGGCGGTAAATGCTTCGTGCTTAACAATGGTAAGTATCATACTACCAAGTTTAGTGAGAAAAGTTTTGAAGGTATTTTTGTAGGATATAGTAGCCATAGTTAGGCATACAGGATTTTTAATAGAAAAACTCTAGTTGTAAAGGAATCCATACATGTTGTATTTGATGAGACGAGCTTGATGCAAAGATAATCATCTAGTGTGCTTGTTGAAGATTCAGGTACAAGGATTAAAGAGATCAGCTTGGATGAATCGACCAAAGGTAAAGATGAAAAGTTCATCAAGATCACCTCTCCAACCCCTATTGGAGAGGTAGAGGATCAAGATGAAAATATTGTCCAAGTTGATGAAGTCACTCCAGTGGCTGAAGAAGTCCCAAATGCAAGGAATCTAGAGCTCAGACATCTGAAGGATCACCCAATGGACCAGATCATAGGAGATCCACGGGATGGTGTCAGAACTCGTCGAGGTGTAACTAATGAGAATTTATATTTAAGTTTTATCTCATAGGTTGAACCAAAGAAGTTTGAGGAAGCAAACTCAGACGCATCATGGATCATGGCCATGGAATAATAATTGAATCAGTTCAAGCGCTGCAAAGTTGGACGCTTGTTCCAAGACCCAAAGGTAAGAATATCATCGGAACAAAATTGGTCTACATGAATAAGTTGGATGAGAATGGGATAATCATCAAGAACAAAGCTAGACTCGTCGCCAAAGGATATCATCAAGAAGAAGGGATTGACTTCGACCAAACATAAGCTCCAGTGGCAGGACTGGAGGCCATCAGACTGTTCCTAGCTTATGCTGAACTGAAGGGGTTCACTGTCAATCAAATGGACATGAAGTCCGCCTTCCTGAATGGTGACATAAAGGAAGAGGTGTACGTGGAACAGTCCCCAAGTTTCGTTGATCCTAATTTTCTTGAGTATGTTTATTTATTATCAAAAGCGTTGTACGGTTTGAAACAAGCTCCTCGAGCTTGGTACGAAATGCTATCTACCTTTCTCCTTGAGAACAAGTTCACAAGGGGAAAGATAGATAAGACATTATTTCTTGGGGAAATTAAAGGCAGGATTTTGCTAGTGCAAATCTATGTCGACAACATTATTTTTGGCCATACAGACGACAGCTTCTGCAAAAAGTTCTCTAAACTTATACAAGGGAAGTTTTAAATGAGTAATATATGAGAGCTGAAGTATTTCATAGGACTTCAGGTGAAAAAAATCTGAAGATGGAATTTTCATCTCTCAGACAAAGTTCACCAAGGAGTTGATTAAGAAATTCGGAATGGAGAGTGCAACCTTTATGAGGACTCCAATGGCCTCAGCTATGTCTCTGGACAAGGATGAGAAAGGGAAACCTTTTGATAAAACCAAGTACAGAAGCATAGTTGGATCCTTGCTCTACCTTACTGCCAGTAGACTAGACATAATGTTCTCTACATGTGTCTGTGCTAGATTCCAAGTAAACTGTAAGGAATCTCACTATGCTGCTACAAAGTGGATTTTGAGATACCTTAAAGGTACACTGAATCTTGGCTTATGGTACCCAAGAAGTAATGACAGCGAACTAATTTGTTTTTCAGATGCAGATTTTGCAGGTAGCAAAGATGACAGGAAAAGCACTTTCGGGATGTGTCAGTTCCTGGGAAGAAGGCTATATCATGGAGCAGCAAAAAGCAAAATTGTGTCGCAATCTCAACGGCCGAGTCAGAATACATTTCTATCGGTAGTTGTTGTGCACAGTTGCTGTGGCTAAAGAACTAGCTAGAAGATTACAATATGAAGGTCAAAGACATTCCATTATTCTGCAACTCATCCAGCGCGATTGCAATCGCAAACGACCCAGTCTCGCATAGCCGGACAAAGCACATCGAGCTCAGATATTATTTCATCAGGGAGTATGTGGAGCAAAGGGATGTGGATCTGCAGTACGTGCCAACAGATCGGCAAGTTGCAGATATTTTCACAAAGCCGCTGGACGAGACCAAGTTCAATTTCTTCAAAACTGAACTTGGGCTGCTGAACAAAGAAGAATAAACCAAAGTGGATCAGTTCAAGGCTCAAGAATCTAGGACTCTTCAAAAAGGTTAGAGATTTCTCAAGAGGAAGCTAGTTCTGGAAAACTTACTCAACTTCTCGAGAACAAAAGTCTGTCTCTCAAGAAGTCCCTTAAGTTCTCGAGAACTAATAACTCTAGCTCTCGAGAAGTACTCTGAAAGCTCTCGAGAACTTATTTCCTTACTTCTCGAGAACTATACGACACTTCTCGAGAACTAACCCTACCTCTCAAGAAATGCCCTTCCTTTTTTTTCGATTTCTGATTAATTTCTTCTATTTCAAAAACCCGCTTGATTTCAGTCCTAACCCTAGATTAATTAGACACTTAATTGACATTACTAAGATTATATATATATAATACTTTAGAAATCCCAAATCAACCGCCACTTCAAACAGTCTTCTCGAAAACTCTTCGTCTTCCGCCGACAGAAAGCTTCGTCGCAGCCGTCGTCTTGCGCTCCGTCCTTCGCCACCGTCATTGTCCATATCGTAGAGTTAGAAAATAGGAGTCGGCAGTGAACTCATCATCGCAGGGATTGCAAACATTTCTGATGACTTCAAGAACTTGCTCCTTCTCCTGGAAACAGCTGGTCTGATGTTCGTTCTCTCAGAACCCTGCAAGATTTCATTTTCAGATGTAGAGGAAATCTTCAGGAATGCCAACGTGAGGAGAAATGGTATAGTTTTGAAAACTAAAGTCAGGGGGATCAAAATCAAGTTCGACAAAACCAGAGTTTCAAATCTCCTAAAGCTGCCCGTTGTGGATGAAGAGGATGACCTAACACTTGAAGATTATGACAGAACTTACTGTTTCTATGGAGTTTCCATGGATTTCATCTCTTTAAGGAGAAATCTCTTCAATGATGTAGGAAAGCTTCTGGTAGATTTAATTGGAAAGATCTTGTGGTGCAGAATAGGGTCCATTAGCTTCATACCCAATGACTTATTTGGTGTTATGACAGCTATTATCTTCAGAAAGAAATTTCAATATGGAATGATGGTATTTGAATTGATCAGGGATAGTATTCAGGCTCCCAAGTTTGCAAGGATAATTTCCCTGTTGCTGAGTGAGATTGACCCAGTCACCTTTAAAACCTCTAAAGGTACTCAGATTTATCACTTGAAAAAGATTTCATTGGCCTCCATCAAAAGATGGGAACTCAAGCTGAAGAATTCCAAGCAGTTAGCTAAAGAACTTGCAGCTTCTGCCTCTGAGGTCAGGACCCCATCTCCCTCCTCTCATCATGTTGCTGAACCATCTGGTGCAGCAACTGAGGGGGAGCTTATAGCCTCTATTCCTGTTGTCAGACAAACTCCTTCCTCTCCAGCCAGTTCAGCAAGCAGATCACCCATCAGATCTCCTCTCAAAAGCCCAGTTAGATCTCCAATCAGGAGCCCTGTAGCAGATTCTCCAGATGCCACCCTATCAGATATTCCAGGAAAGGAAACCCTCAAGGACACAAATGAAGCAATTGACAACATGGTTGAAGAACTCACTTCAGATGAACCTCTTCCTCCTCTTTTCAAGGACACTGCTGAAGAACCCTCAAAGGATCCCTCATCAGTTCCATCCTCACCCCAAGCAACTCCACCTCCTTCTCCCTCTCCAAGGAAAGAATCTACTCCACCAGAGACCATTCCTCTCTCTGAAGAGGATGAGCCAGAACCTGAAGAGGTGGAAGCCCCTCTCAGGAACCTTGACTTATCCCTCCCAAGATTTGTTGATGAGGAGGCTGATACAGCATCTCACACTGTAAGAGCCAGAGCTCTGTGGTAATAGAAGAAATTCCTCCATGGAAAGAACCTCCTCCACCTCAGATTACTACACCTATTGCCCATCCTACTGCCAATTTTTCTGCCACTCCTACTGCTGCTACTACAACTATAAGTTCAGATATTCTATCTAAGAGTGAAGGTATGCTGGCTGCCCAAAGGCAATATTTTGATGAATCTCTCAAGTCAGTCAAAGATCAGGTCACTGCTCTAGAAAAGGAAATGAGCAGAGGATTTGTAGAGATCCAACACAACACAGATTCTCTTAAAGAGCTATTCAAAATTGGTGGCAAAGCCATAGACCACACCATTACTAGTATTGGTCAGGTCATGGAACAGTCTGTCACACTGGCAAATAATCAAATTCAGTTGGAAAAGAAAGCTCAAGAACATGTGATGAAGATTTGTGAGGAAGTTGGTACATTCAAAGAAGACACCATAACAATGCTTTATGTAGAAATCAGAAAGGAGGAGAGTTTAGTGAAAGAATAAGTGGAAAAACTTACTGCAGATGCAAAATCTCTCTGGAATGAGAAATTGACTGAGATAAATAAGAATGTTTTAGATCAAATTCAATCAGTTAAATTCCACACTTATGACACTGCAGTCTAGATGCATAACCAAATATTTCCTGACTTTCACGCTGATCCTAATCTTATTCCTCATCACCTGAACCCCCTTGCTGAAGGACAGCCCAGTCAGATGCCAGCTCAGATGCAACAACCTCAAATGCCTACCTTTTCTCCAAGGCCAGAAGACCAGGTACCTCCTCCTGCCTCCTATTCCCAGGTTTGGGATGATGATATTCCTCAGGATTTATTAAAAATCAACACCTCTAAAAAGAGAAAGTATGGAGAAGGTCCATCTATAAGAAAATCTGTTCCTCGGCCAGATGCAGAGAAAAGGAAAGCAAAGGAGTTTGCTGAAGTTTGGAGCCCCACTTCTAAAAGCTTAATTCTTGATACTCTAAAATTAGTGATGGACTTTAATGAGAACAAGAATATCCACTACATCTCCTCTAAGTGGGAATTATATGAGAAGTCCATGACCAAGAGAAGAATATATGATAAAGAGTTTGGCAGGAATAATCCCAAAGCTCCTCCAAAGCCTCCTATGTACTATCCTAAGCCCTTCAGCTATCAGAGGAGACAGCAGGAGAAGCATGACAGACAACATCAAAGCAAAGAATGAACTCTTGTTGATATGTTTTTGAGAATTTGGATGAAATGGTTGTTGATTAAATATCTAAAACATTACATATATACAATTCGTAGTTTTGCCTAATTATGTCTTTAATTAATCTGTTATTGCATTTATATTCAATTTTTCTTCTCTTCCAGTTCTTTCTTAATTGTCATAATTCACCTTAGTGTAGAGAGTTCTGACTTCTATAAATAGGGGGAGATTGTTGGGTATTTCATCCACAATAACCTAGATTTACATGAAGTCACCCTTGAAATAAGGTGAATTAAGTTGTATTTGAAATCCTTGTTCTAGTTGAGTGTTTGCAGATTCTCAGTGCTAAGTGTAGACCAATGTTAGTCTACAATGGGTCAGGAACAAAGGACCATATAGTGTAATCCCTCACTTGGTGACCCAAGGTGTTGACTCATGTGTAGCCTATCAATTGGGATACACTTCATATTCAAACCTTGGATCATGGAATGAAGATTTGACTCTAGAAGAGAAGAGAAAGATTTGCTAAGTCCACTTCTCGAGAAGTGCCTCTTAGTTCTCGAGAAGTCCTTAGAATTCTCGAGAAGCTTTGCTTCAAAGTTCTCGAGAAGTGCTTAGAGTTCTCGAGAAACTTAGTTTCAAAGTTCTCGAGAAGTCCAAGCTTTTGGTTCTCGAGAAGTCCAGACAGGTTTAAGAATTTTTCTAAGTCTTTGTTCTCGAGAAGTCTTGGCCAGTTATCGAGAAGTCTCAATTATAGTTCTCGAGAAGTCCAACTTGTTCTCGAGAAGCTTGGCTTAAGTTCTCGAGAACTACAGCCCTATTTCTCGAATAGTCAAAAGTTGCCTCAGAAATCTCTCTTAAGTGTTAGTTCTCGAGAAGTCTCCATAGTTCTCGAGAAGTCAGTTAGTTCTCGAGAACTTAGCCTTTTGTTCTTGAGAAGTCCAGACATCTTCTAAGTAGTATAGTTCTCGAGAAGTCCTGGTAGCTCTCGAGAACTCAGTTTCTACTTCTCGAGAACTAAAGTTACTTCTCGAGAACTGAAAGTCAAATTTTTCAGAAAATTATTTTAAGTCCAGATCGGCCGAAATTTTCAAATGACTTGACGTGATTCGTCCACGTGTCTTCAGTAATGTCTTTTCTAGCCGTTAAGGGTAATCCTATATAAATTCTTCTCGTTAAGACAAAACCCTAACAATTATAAGGAGCGGTATTCCGTATATTCTAAATTTCTGGATCGGTCGTCTCTCTCCATGAAGAACAATATTCTGAAGCCGCCGCCGCCGCCCAACGTGAGATCGATCTTTCTGCTTTCGATCAAGAAAGACCTGCTATTCAAGGAATCTTCATCCTCTCCTTGATCGAGTAGGTCCTAAGTCTTCTCAGGTCAGATCTACAGAGGTTCTTCTTTAGCAAATTCTGAAAAAGCCGTCAAGTTCAGAAGAAGACCTAGAGTTCAATATTTCCAGATCCGAGAGAAATTTTTGTTTGTATTTTCAAAACTTTTTTTAAATCTTGTAGGAGATTATTCTCCGAGAGTAGGAGCATTGTTCTCCGAGTTGTAGGAATTTTTTTTTCTTACGAGTGTAGATCTATTTGGATCGAGTTTGTAGGAACTTGGTTCCGAGGCGTAGGATTATTTTCAATCCGAGATAGTGGAGTAGCCGAGTCTAGTGATTTGCTAGATCGGTGAGGTAAAGTGGACGTACCCAAGATTGGGGAACCACTATAAATCTTCTTGTCTTTCTGTGATTGCTTGATTACGTGTGCAAGTTCGTTAAAATTTTTATTTCGCAAATAGACGCACGATTCACATATTCACCCCCCTCTAGGTGATTTAGGTTAACAACTTTACACTTTCACATTTATTGACCAAATATTAGAATGATTATCAGGCCATTCTTATCATTGTTTTCTAGATAGAATTTCTGGATATTTTGAAATCCGTATAACACCAGAAGACCAAAAGAAAACAACATTCACTTGCCCATTTAGTACCTTTGCCTATAGATGCATGCCATTTGGTTTATGTAATGCACCCGCCACTTTCAAAATGTGAATGTTAGCCATTTTTAATGAGTATGTTGAAGATATTATTGAAGTGTTTGTGGATGATTTCTCTGTGTTTGGTGATTCTTTGATTTGTGTTTGAATAATTTAGAAAAAGTTCTGAGGAGGTGTGAGGAAACAAACCTAGTACTTAGTTGGGAGAAGTGCTATTTCATGGTGCAAGAAGGGTTAGTACTTGGCCATAAGATCTCAAGCCAATGAATTCAAGTAGATAGAGTGAAGATTGAAACCATAGAAAAGTTGACACCACCAAACACTGTTAAGGCAGTGAGAAGTTTTTTAGGTCATGCCGGATTCTATGGCGGTTCATTAAAGTCTTCTCTAAAATTACTAAACCACTTACTAGGCTTTTAAAGAAAGACACACCTTTTATTTTTAATCAAGAGTGTCTAAAGGCTTTTTAGTTCTTAAAAGAAATATTAATTAATTATCCTACTATGATCGCACCTGATTTTACTCAACCTTTCGAGATCATGTGTGACGCTATCAGTTTTGCGGTAGGGGCTGTTTTAAGTCAATGCCAAAACAAACACTTTCACCCTATATATTATGCTAGAAAAACACTTAATAATGAACATGAGAATTATACAACCACAGAAAAAGAACTCCTAGCAGTGGTATTCGTCTTCGATAAATTTAGATCCTATTTAACATTGTCTAAGGTGGTAGTATACACAGATCACTCTGCCCTAAAATATTTACTAGCAAAAGCGAAAGCCAAACCTCGTCTAATCCGTTGGGTTCTTTTATTGAAAAAATTTGATTTGGAAATTAGAGATAAACGAGGAGCAGAAAACTTAGCAAGAAATCATCTCTCGCGTTTAGAAAATACGCTACGCACAATGTTAGATGAGTCTGAGATTAGTGATACGTTTCCGGAGGAATCATTATTTGCATTATCTATAAATATAAATGCTTATTATACGTGGTTTTCCAATTATGCAAACTATATTGTGGCTAAGGTCCTTCCAAAAGACTTTTCATATCAGCAGAAAAAGAAATTTTTCTCTGACTTGAAATATTACTTTTGGGAGAACCCCTATATTTTTCAGATATGTGCAGATTCCATTGTACATAGATGTGTATCAGCGGATGAGGGCTGGAAAATCCTGGAGCAGTGTCATTCAGTCCCTACATATGGTCTCTTTGGAGGAAACCGCTCAGCTAAAAAGGTTCTTGACCGGTTTTTATTTGCCCCTTCTATTCAGGGATGCCCAAAGGTATGTGATTTCATGTGATTCTTGTCAAAAATCAGGTAATATCTCTAAATTACATGAAATGCCACAAAAAATTATTCTTGAATGTGAAGTGTTTGATGTGTGGGGGATTGACTTTATGGGACCATTTCCAATTTCTTATGGGAATAAATATATTTTGGTAGCTGTAGATTATGTATCGAAGTGGGTTGAGGCACAAGCTCTCACTACTAATGATAATAGAGTAGTAATTCAGTTTCTGAAATCCTTATTTGCACGATTTTGCACACCACGTGCTCTTATTAGCAATAGGGGTACACATTTCTATATCTACAGTTAGATAAAGTCTTACAAAAATATGGGGTCACACATAGGATAACTACTCCTTACCATCCAAAAACTAGTGGTAAGGTTGAAGTTTCAAATAGAGAACTTAAGAGAATAATATAAAAATCTATAGAAGGGAATAAGAAATAATGGTCTAAGAAATTAAACAATTGCTTGTGGGCATATAGGACCGCCTACAAAACACCCATAGAGACCACCCCCTTTAGATTAGTCTATGGTAAATCATGTCACTTGCCTATAGAGTTAGAACATAAATCGTATTAGGCAATACACTTTTAACTTTTGACACCAATTCTATAGTGGAGAAATGAAAACTTCAACTTAACCAATTAGATGAGTGGAAAACCATGGCTTATGAAAACTCCCGAATATATAAGGAGAAGACTAAATTATTCCATGATCGTCACCTTCGCAAATCTAAGACATTCCAAAAAGGTGACCAAGTACTCCTTTTAAATTCCCAACTTCGTTTATTTCCAGGGAAGTTAAGGTCTAAGTGGTTTAGACCCTTCCAATTCATAGTAGTTTTTCCCTATGGCACCATCGAGCTAACCCACCCTGAGAAGGGAGATTTTAAGGTTAACGTGAACCATTTAAAACTTTATTATGGTGCGTTTCCTCATGATTTTTCTCACCAAGAAGCATGCCTATGGCTAGACTAGGATTTACTGTAATGTAGTCATTTTTCTAGGTTTATAAATTTTTTGGTAAAATTCTAATTAAATGTTTGCCTAAAAAATTAATATATATATATATATTTTATAAAAAAATCATTTAGGAGGAAATCCCAATTCAGAGGGGGAGACGGGTTACCACATGCATATATGTCAAGCCGTATTCATACACGTTTTCATTAGCCCAGCCGTGTTCGATTTAAAATGAGTAGGAGTCATTTTTCCCGAGCACCACACGGCTAGACACACGCCTGTATGTTCAACCATGTTCGTAAAACATTTTCTCACCCAGCCGTGTTCAATATGAAACCAAAAGTAGGAAAGAGTCATCTTGCGCACCACACGGGTTAACACACCCCCATGTGTGTTGCCGTGTCGTAATAGGTCCACTTTTCCCATAATCAGCCTGAGCAGGACACAGGTTAACATACACCCATGTTGGTAACCGTGTGAAATATTCTGAGATCGAAGTTTCACTCTTCCCGAGGAGGACACAACTATAAACCCAGCCGTGTGTTTAGCCGTGTGACATATTCTGCGCTTGATGATGCACTGTGCCCGAGAAGGACACGACTGCACACATGCTCGTGTTGTGGACCGTGTCCGTCTGGCGCGCTGCTTTCCCGTCAGTTTGACCACACGTCTTTTCAAGGGCCGTGTTCCATGCTGTTAAATATTACTAAACACGGGTCCACACACGCCCGTGTGGTAACCCGTGTTTGACATATTATAAAAGGTCGTGTCATCTTCTACCTCTTCATTTCCTAGTTTCAGCCCTACTTTCTTGCACTCCTTCACTCCCCATAACTAAATCTTGGAGCTTTTGCCTTCAACATTCGCGGATTTGCCTCCTCTCCTTTCGATCTATCTCCCGAGGTAAATTTTTTTTATGTTCTTATTTTTCAATTCCTTCTTCTTCTCCACTCTCTCCTCATTCTTCTTCCTCTTCTTTCCTTTTCATTTCTTAAAAATCCTTTCGCTTGTCTGCAGATCATGTCAACGAGACGTTCACAAGGGGGATGCCGTCGTCGCCCAAATCTCCAAGCATTATCAACGTAAAGACGCGACAATGCTGCGCCACAAGAGTTTACGGATCCGGTGCACATTAACCGTTTTAATCGCCTCCAGTAAAAGAAATTTCAAGACATTTGTACTATTTACTGGAGCATGTTGGAGGAGATTCATTTAGCTGCGGAAGTTCGAGAGCTAATCTTTGTAATGGGGTTGGACCAATTTTTTAGTATTGAGGAGTTGGGATTTAAGGAGCTCACGTTAGAGTTCATGTCCTCCTACTTAAATCTTAGGCAGACTTTCACTGAGCAGACCAACACGCAGGTGGGGGTTATTTCATTTCGAGTAGCGGGCACTAATTATACCCTTTCTCTTCTACAGTTCACCCAATAGTTAGGTGTGTATGCAGTCTCGTTCCTCTATAGTACTGCCTACTCTGACTTTCACTATGATCTCCCTTCTCGTGATCACGCCGCCAATATTTGGGCTCGGATCACCTTCGATCTATCTCCATATGAGGCCAAGAGGTCTAAGGCCTCAAAATTGAGTTCTCCCGCTCTCCATTACATACATCATCTGCTGAGTCACACCTTGAGTGGCCGGGGCAAAAGCTCTGGTGTCGTGAGTAGGAAGGATATGCTGTATCTCTATAGCATTTCGTCGCGCTACGACATTCATTAGGGTTATATGTAAGCACAGTTCATTCTTCACCAGGCCGATAACTCACGTATTGGGTCTATTTGTGTAGCACCCTATATTACACGCCTGGCTTAGAACATGAACATCTTTTCTTCCCTTCCCCGGATAACCGTGGTAGTGAAGTCTGTTCCTACACAATGGCTTCACTTCGATCTCTCCCTCTTATCACTACCCATCAGGGTCAGGGTGAACTTATTTATTCCAATACAAGGCGTGGACCTCAGTTTGATCCTGATGACGATGTCGATCATGATCTTGATGAGCCGTTGATTTCTTTGCCCCACTCTACTTATACTCAGGGAGAGTCTTTTGCTCCTCCTCCTCGATCGCGCTCTCAGTATTCACATGATTTCCATCACTTTTATGAGACCAAGCTCTCAGTGCGCTTATAACGTATAGAGGATTCACAGAAGCGGACAAAGGACGCCATAATTCAGATCAGGGACCACTTGGGGATCTCTCCTCCACCTCCGGTAGCTCCCGACTCCTCTCACCTCCCCAACGATCCTTCATATTCTGCTGCCCCAGCTTATTATTTTTGATTTCTCTGTATTATATATATATATATTTAGTTATATCACCTCAGATGTTCTATGCTCTCTTTTTCTGTAATCATATATGATGTAATTTGAAGAAGACTCATTTTTGCTCCTATTGTAGTTCTTATGCTCTTTTATTATTGATAGTCAGTTATTTACATATTGTTGTATTTGCTTTCTCAGTTCTTTATATTGTATTGAGGACATTGCAAATTTTAATTCTAGCGGTGGATGTTCTTCACTTCTAATATTTTAGTGCTGGACTTGATTACAATTGGTTATATTTTTGCTAGCATGGTACTCAATGTTGTTAAATGCCCATAATAAAACTTTTTTAACTTCTTTAAGCTTTCATTAATTCACTCATTTGGGATTATAACTAGCTAATTTACTTTCGCACGCTGATTAAAATGAATTAATGGAAGACTCATTGAATGTACAAATTTGTTGATTAATAATTATGTATAGAAATTCATTAGTTTCTCTACATAACTTATTTTTAGTATTAGTCCTATATATTATTAACTAGCAGTCACTTTATTTTCGAAAATATAATTATCTATAATAAACCGAGTCGATGAGTGTAACATTTTTATAATTTTGTATTAGAGACTCAAAATGAAGAATACCCTTTATTGGTCTCCAGAACTTGCCCCTAGCGATCCTCAAAACATTCACATAAGTTAAATAGTTAGGGCAAAAATGACTTAGGCCTCCCTTTGGATAGCCTGAGCCTTGCAAACCCAAAACCCTAAACATTATACCCTTGCACACCCAATTTGGACCTACTCCCTAAGCCTTTTGATACTCTACTACTAAAATTTACCAATGCCCAAAATCCTTACCTATTAGCACATCTATCATTGAGACCTTCTTGAAATGAGTTTGTTCATAGTGATATGTGGCCTGAGTGCGTGTACACCCATTCGGAATGATCCCTACTATGGACACTTGAAAAAATAGTGATATGTGGCCTCAGTGCGTGTACACCCACTCAGAATTATCCCTACTATGGACCCTTGGAGAAGAAAATCTAACAAAAATAAAGAGTATCCATAAGAATAAAGAAAGAAAACAACGTGGGAAGTATAATAATTGTGAAGTCTGGGGGTGCTTTTATAATATTGATGTATGTTTGGGTAATTGCCCTGTAAGAGGCTCAATCGTTATCTAGGTGTGATATGTACCATCGAATTTATCTTTGATTACCCCAACTATCATCTTTTATCCTAAGCCAAAAGGTTACATCATAATACATGTCCTAAGGATCCGACCTTACTAATTCTAACTAGTACAGTGAAGAGGGTGTGAAAAGGCAAACTTATGACTATCAATATTGATACTTATAAATTTTGAAACACTAATGCCTATCTTATTAAGATTGTTATTTTATCCTCACATTTATGGATGATTGTAATTCTATTTCCAGGAAAGAGTGAAAGATAGGTAAGAGATATATGAGAGAAATTTTAAGATAAAGTTATATTTAGAAAAGTCTACTATACTATTTCCTATACAATTACAACATCAAATTTCTCTTTAAATTCATAGCAATCAGCTTGCAGAAGAAAAATTACCTATCAGTATTCAAAATTTTTGAATTAGTTTGCTTAGGGACAAGCAAACACTTAAGTTTGGGGGTATTTGATGAGTACAATTATATATGTCTTTTTACTATCATATTTGTAATCAGGTCCGCTATTGTATACCTCCAGTCGTTAAATTTGAGCGAAAATAGTTACGAATCTGAATTATCATGAATAGAAGAGCATAGTATGGAGTTTTCTTTATTTCTTATATTAAGCTATTTATTTATTCATTCATCTACTTAATGCAGGTATTGCAAGTCCTTGGAACTAAAAGTCTTGGAGCAAACAGAGGCGTTTATGGATCCAACAAGACTGATGGCAGGACTGGAATTGGACACACACGGGTAGGAACACGCCCGTGTCACTACCCATATCCTTATCGGGAAAGATCATAAGGCTTGGAAGAAAAGATAGAGCACTAGAGGGGTAGGAACACGCCCGTGTTACTACCTGTGTCATTTTCGGGAAGAATTACAGACCTGCTGCCAACCAAGCCGTGTGCGAAGAACACAAAGAACAACATGGCCGTGTTATCAGCTGTGTAAAATGACATGGCCCACGACCAGACACATCTTTTCATGTTAAACTGCCTTTGAACCATCCACACGGCCTGTGACACGGCCGTGTTGGAACCCGTGTTCGACCCTGTTTGCAAGGAGACTATAAAAACCTGTATGAAAAATAGAATAGGGACTTTTGGATTTGAAGAACTTGGAGAACTTCTGGAGGACAAAAGTGGAGCATTTGGCAGAGGATAGATCGAAGGAGATAATCCGTATGGTTTTAAACTTCATGTTTCTTTTTTAATCTTCCCCTTTTCTTAATGGATCTTACTTTATTTTTACATTTCGCATGAGAATTATTTTTATGAAACAATTCGGTAATCATTTATGTTGGTTTTTATATCAGATTTATGGTATTTTATTCGTATGTATGCTTTCTAACAAGGAGATTAATATTAGATTTGAAATTAGAACTTGTTTTATTTGAATCCTACACTTCTAGATTGAGAAATTGGATGTTTGTGATGATGTTCATACGTTCATATTCTGATGTTCTTTCTCTTTGTATTTCAAATTGCATGATCGAGAGATATGTTGTTTGGATAATGGTAATACAGATAATTGGACTCATGGTATCTTAGAGATAGGATTTCATGAATTTATGTATTAGATAGGATAATTATATTAATGTAAATTTGAGTGTTGTGAATTGTTCGAGAGATAATTTACTCAACATTAGTTTAGGTTTTGAATTGCTCGAGAGAGAATTCGATAAATGTTTAACCCTTACAATACAATGAATTTGATAATCTTGTTATTACATGATTACATAGAATTGAATTAATGAGTGATTATTGTCATGTGATCACTCTTAGATTATCAGCTTTTTTACTTTTCTTAATACTCCAATGTATCTTTACCAAGTAGTCCTATTTAGGTTAATTTAGGATAACAATCAATTTTAATTATATAGGTATGATAATAGAGTGAGAGTGAGTACAAGTACTTGAAAAGACCCTGTGGAATACGACACGAGATGTTAATTTATCCAATACTATGATTGATAGTGCACTTGCCTGAGATTAAAATCAAACTAGTTTATGCCTATCCACATAGTTTTTACATAGAGCAAAAATATCGCATCAAGTTTTTGGCGCCGTTGCCGGGGATCGTTTTCAATATTTTTAAAGCTTAAACTTTATTAATCTACCAATTTTTGTTTATTAACATATAACTGTAAATTAGTATATTGCATAGTTATATCGCTTAATATCTGTTTTGCAGTCTGTTAGTCTATGACCAGGGGAAGAAATTCTGGGTTACACCATTTTATCCTGAACCGGAACGGATTATTCACAACACCGGCCAAAAGGACTTGGGAATTGATAACACAGTTAATTCAAACGGACTTTCAGAAGAGTAAACAATAAACTTAGGAGATCATCATCCAGATAATCAAGATATCATTGTAAATCAGGACGAGCAAACCATGTCTGACTTTGCTAGACCTAATCTCCAGGGTACTGGGTCAAGCATCGTTAGACCTCCAATTGTCATAAATAATTTCGAGTTGATGTCGAGTGTTATTTAGATGGTTCAATAGTATATCCAATATGATGGCCTACAAGATGAAGATCCCAACACACACTTAGCCGGATTCTTGGAGATATTTGATACATTCAAGATCAATGGCATTACCAATGATGCCATTCGATTGAGGTTATTTCCGTTCTCACTAAGGCACAAGGCGAAGCAGTAGTTAAACTCATTACCAAGAGGGTCAATTACTACATGGGATATGATGGTTGAGAAGTTCTTAATGAAGTATTTTCCACCGGCGAAGACTGCAAAGCAAAGGAATGACATTTCTACGTATGTTCAACTAGAATCTGAATCATTGTATGACACATGGGAACGATTCAAGGCTTTATTAAGGAAGTGTCCCCATCGTGCATTACCTTCCTGGCTTTAGATTAAGACCTTCTACAATTATCTCAATCCAGCCACTAAATAGATGATTGATGCAGCTAGTGGAGGCACCTTGAACAATAAGACACCTAAAGCGGTTCAACAGTTGATAGAAGATATGGCAATAAACAACTATCAATGGACTACCATGAGACCAAAGCCTAATAAGCCTGCAGGAATGTATAGAGTGGATGCCGTCACTACTTTAGCAATTTAAGTGGAGAAGCTTCATCAGAAGATGGATAACCTATCTTTAGCATCACCCTCCATGGTACCTCAACAATGTGACCCCCCATTTAGTATAATGTCTGGTTGTGAATCTCAAGGGCAAGAACATGTTGACTATATGGGCAACAACACCAGACCTCCTTTCAACCAAGCAAACAACCCATATAGTTCTACATACAATCCTAGATGGAGGAATCACCCCAATTTCTCTTGGGGAGGACAAGGAAATCAAGGCAAGCAACCTGTGTTTGGACAACCACAAGAACTGGAGCAAAGGAATCCATCATTAGAAGATGTACTCACCAAGTTCATGGAAACTACTGATGTATCTTTCTTGAATTAAGAGGGCTCGATTCGGAATTTAGAGAATCATATAGGTCAGCTCGCAAGGATGGTATCTGAAAGACAACAATGAACACTTCCGGGTAATACTGAAACAAACCCGAAGGAGCATGAAAAAGTAATTCAATTGAGGAGTGTAAAGGGATTACAAGACCAAAGACTTACAAAGGAAGCACCCCAAGAGGAGTCTAGTGGCGAAGGACGGAACGAGATGAATTCAAAGTCAATGGAGTATCAACCAGCAATACCGTATCCCGCGAAGCTGAACAAGGAGCACATGGATGTGCCATGCGCAATACGGTAAGTTCTTAACTATGTTTAAACAATTACATGTTAATTTACCTTTTTCTGAAGTCATTCAAATGCCAAAGTATGCTAAATTTTAAAAGAATTTGATTTCAAATAAAAAGAAAATAGAAGAATTATCTTTAGTAACACTTAGTGAAGAATGTTCTGCTATTTTACAAAACAAATTACCACAAAACTTAAGGATCCCGGTTCATTTTCAATTCCATTTTTAATCAGTGATTTACAAGTGAATAAAGCTCTAGTAGACTTAGGAGCTAGTATAAACTTAATACCTTATAAACTATATTTGAAACTAGGTCTAAGAGAACTTAGCCCTACTAGAATGAGTTTTCAACTAGCAGATCGGTCGGTTAAGTATCCTAAAGGAATAGTAGGGGACGTATTGGTTAAGGTAGATAAGTTTATATTCCCTACCAATTTTGTTATTCTAGATATGGACGATAATATCGAAGTGTCACTCATACTAGGTCGTCCATTCTTAGCCACATCTAGATATCTTATTGACATTTTTGATGGTAAATTAGTTTTGCGTGTGGGGGAAGATGAAGTTATTTTTCAAATCAACAATATAATGAAGCAATCCTTGGATAATGACGATTATTGTTATTTTTATCATGGTGTTGATAGTTTTATTACTTCTATAAATTCTCATTTATATTATAGCGATCCTTGGGAAATTTTCATCACTAACTGTTATCTAGAAGAAGACAAAAGTGAAGATATTGTTGAACATTTATATTATCTAGATAACTCTGTTTCAATGAATAAGGAGATTGAGTATAGTTTGATTACACAAGGAGATCTTGAAGTTCTTAAGAATAATACTAAGGATCCACCGATAGTAGAACTAAAAAAATTACCGGATCATCTTGAGTATGTATTCTTAGGATCTAATTCTTCTTACCCCGTTATTATTTCTTCTAATCTTTCTAAAATTGAAAAAGCTAAATTAATAACTATGCTGAAGAAATGTAAAGGTGTTATAACATGACAAATATCTGATATAAAAGGTTTCAGCCCTAGTTTTTCACTCACAAGATCCTTTTGGAAGAAAACTATAAACCTTCTATTCAATCGTAATGTAGGCTAAATCCAAATATGAAAGAGGTAGTGAAAGATGAGATTGTTAAGCTGCTAGATGCTGGAATGATATACCCTATTTCAGATAGTTCATGGGTTAGTCCTGTACAAGTCGTTCCTAAGAAGGGTGGTCTAATAGTAGTAGCAAATGATAAGAATGAATTAATTCCAACGCGAACAGTAACCATTTGGCGTGTCTGTATTGATTATCAGAAGTTAAACGATGCTACTAAGAAAGACCATTTCCCTCTACCATTTATTGACAAAATATTTGAATGATTATCAGGCCATTCTTATTATTGTTTTCTAGATGGACTTTCTAGATATTTCGAAATCCCTATAGCACCAGAAGACCAAGAGAAAACAACATTCACTTGCCCATTTAGTACCTTTGCCTATAGTTGCATGCCATTTGGTTTATGTAATGCACCCGCCACTTTCCAAAGCTGCATGTTAGCCATTTTGAATGAGTATGTTGAAGATATTATGGAAGTGTTTATGGATGATTTCTCTGTGTTTGGTGATTCTTTTGATTTGTGTTTGAATAATTTAGAAAAGGTTCTGAGGAGTTGTGAGGAAACAAACCTAGTGCTTTGTTGGGAGAAGTGTCATTTCCTGGTGCAAGAAGGGTTAGTACTTGGCCATAAGATCTCAAGCCAATGATTTCAAGTAGATAGAGTGAAGATTGAAACCATAGAAAAGTTTCCACAACCAACCTCCGTTAAGGCAATGAGAAGCTTTTTAGGTCATGCTGGATTCTATCGCCGGTTCATTAAAAACTTCTCTAAAATAACTAAACCACTTACTAGGCTTTTAGAGAAAGACACACCTTTTATTTTTAATCAAGAGTGTCTGCAAGCTTTTGAGTTCTTAAAAGAAAGATTAATTAATTCTCCTATTATGATCACACCCGATTTTACTCAACCTTTCGAGATCATGTGTGACGCTAGCAATTTTGCGATAGGGGTTGTTTTAGTTCAACGCCAAAACAAACACTTTCACCCTGTATACTATGCTAGCAAAACACTTAATAATGCACAGGAAAATTATACAACTACAGATAAAGAACTTCTAACAATGGTATTCGACTTCGATAAATTTAGATCCTATTTAACATTGTCTAAGGTGGTAGTATACACAGATCACTCTGCCCTAAGATATTTACTAGCAAAAGAAGAAGCCAAACCTCATCTAATCCGTTGTGTTCTTTTATTGCAAGAATTTGATTTGGAAATTAGAGATAAACGAGGAGTAGAAAACATAGCGACAGATCATCTCTCGTGTTTAGAAAATCCTCTGCGCACAATGTTAGATGAGTCTGAGATTAGAGATATGTTTTCGAAGGAATCGTTATTTGCATTATCTACAAATATAAATGCTGATTATACCTGGTTTTCCGATTATGAAAACTCTATTGTGGCTAAGGTCCTTCCAAAAGACTTTTCATATCAGCAAAAAAAGAAAATTTTCTCTGACTTGAAATATTACTTTCGGGAGGACCCCTATATTTTTCAGATAGGTGCAGATTCCATTGTACGTAGATGTGTATCAGCGGATGAGGGCAGGAAAATCCTGGAGCAGTGTCATTCAGGCCCTACAGGAGGTCACTTTGGAGCAAACCGCTCAGCTAAAAAGGTTCTTGATTTCGGTTTTTATTGGCCCCTTCTATTCAGGGATGCCCAAAGGTATGTGCTTTCATGTGATTCTTGTCAAAAATCAGGCAATATATCTAAATTACATGAAATGCCACAAAAATTTATTCTTGAATGTGAAGTGTTTGATGTGTGGGGGATTGAATTTATGGGACCATTTCCAATTTCTTATGGGAATAAATATATTTTGGTATCTGTAGATTATGTATCGAAGTGGGTTGAGCCGCAAGCTCTCCCTACTAATGATAGTAGATTAGTATTTCAGTTTCTGAAATCCTTATTTGCATGATTTGGCACACCACGTGATCTTATTAGCGATAGGGGTACACATTTCTGTAATCTACAGTTAGATAAAGTCTTACAAAAATACGAGGTCACACATAGGATAGCCACTCCTTACTGATGCGTGGATTACGGCAAGTGCACCGGTCGCACAAGTAATAAAGTTTGGGAATAAATCCCCGAGTGTCGGTCTCTTGAGGAACACAGTAAGGGATGAGTTAATGTCGAGGAGGACTTGAGATTGAAGTCCTCGGGGCGAAGGTAACGATGGGGTTTTGATGGTTGCGGAAAATAAAATAAAAATCTAACAACTACTCCTATGCAACGCCGCTATGCGATGCTTCACCAGGCGGGATGGAAGACTAGTCGGGCCGCAATGCACCGAATCGCTTGGCGGATGGGCGAGTAGGCAAGCGTATGAGGTGGTGAGAATGGCGGAATGAGGGTCGTGGGCACCTCTTCGCAACGCACGCCACTAGCAATTGCTAGTGCGGCAAGAGTGGACGGATGGAGGATGAAATATAGCGCACCTCAAGCAATATATAACGAAAACACAAATCACATAGACATGATTTAGCACTAGCGTTAATTACAACAAAAATACTTCATCAAAACAAAGAGTTAAACTAAGCTATCAAATACAAGAGGAGGAGGTGTGCGAATCGACCGAATCCGAAGCCTTATTGAGGGTTCACGGTTGGAATCCGGGTTGTCAATCCGAGTCCAAGCTCGGTCCTCAACTGCGTCCGGGGTAGAGGAGGCTGTCACTCACTCCCAATGGACCCGTCTTCTTCGTTGAAATGACCCGTAGATTGCGGCTCCAGCTCCTCCTAACTTGATGGAGAAAGCTAGGTCAAAACTCCGCTTGAAGCTCTAGGATGAAGGAGGAGGCCGAGAGGATGCTCCGGCGTTGATTTGGCGTTAAAAGCTTGCCCGGAGACCCTCCCCAAGGTGGAGGATGAAGGGGGACGGAGGAAACCCTCGTCCGAGACGAAAAACGGCGGAAGTGTCGAGCTATCTCGAATAGGGCGAAACCTGCGCTATTTATAGAAAACAGAATTAAACAGCGCGCACGATCACCGGCGCACGACCAATGGTCGTGCGCGATATGGTCAGCGATCGTGCGATATGGAGGCAGAAAAGTGGAAAAAGATGTCATGCCTGCGCACGACCGGCAGCGCACGAGCAGTGATCGTGCGTGGTAAGGCTGGTGATCGTGCGATATGGCGGGACAGAACTTTCCCAGGAGAGGTCATGACTGCGCACGACCGATGATCGTGCGCCAAAGAGGTCGATGGTCGTGCGTGGGTAACAACGCACGACCATTGACTCCTTTGCCAAAAATGGTGAAAGTCCGATGCCAGACGCCCACACGATCCCAGAACCTGCAGGAAAACTGGACGGGATGTCGATCATGCCAGTCACAGACATAAATATAATGCACAGCAAAATGGAAACACACACACGCACAAAAATAGGCTAAAAGAGTGCACAAGACGTGTAAAACCGTAGCGAACCAAAAGGAGTGCAAATGACGCTAAACGGCGTGCAAAGACAAGAAAATAAGCCTAGATGAGTCCGAAAATAGGTATATAAAGAGGACTCATCACACCCCCAGACTTAACCGTTTGCGCGTCCCGAGCAAACAAAACCTAAACAGACGGGGAAAATGAACTAGCTAACAAAGAAATTGCAAAACAGAGTACCATGCGAAGTCGCATGCTCGCGTGCATAAAAATAAAGTAGAGGAAATTTTTAAGTATACACAATATTTTATATTTTTCACAATGCGTATCAAATATTTATTATTACTCAAAAGTGGAATCACGGTGAATCATCCGGTCCTACGCAGGAAGAAAGTAGACAAGCCACTAAGGTGAGCATTGCCGAAGACCGGGGCTCAAGATTACCCCAAAGGAATCCACCAATGTCGGAAACCATAAGCTTGCCCGCTCGCACTCTCTCGACGGCACTAGTCAACTCAAGCGCAAGTCCGTAGGACTTCGGGTAATAATGGGGCTTGGGTTACGGTGAGGAAAACAAGGATAAACATGATGGGTATGCACCTAACCCAAATGAGCTAACGTACGAAACTAGTACCCGCTGCCCACTAAATAAACACGGGTGCACCACACCCCCAGACTTAACTTTTACTAAATGGGTGTGTGCACCGCCTACTCCAAATCCAAATCATCTCAAATAAAGATTTTCAATTAAACTTTTTCTTTTCTTTTTCTTTTCTCTTTTACTCTTTTTCAAATATTTTTCTTTGTAAACTTTTTCTTTTCACAATATACAATTTCAGCAAATAAAACTTGGGCACGCTTCCACATTTTCATGAATAAGAATCACCACATCACAACCCAACATGAAAATACAAACCTTAAGCTCGACTTGGGTGTGCGACTAGGATAGGCTATAAGGCTTTGGCGAATATAGTGGAGCTGAATCAAAAGAAGGGTAGGCACAAAGGGGCTAGCAAGGGCGATGTTAGGAATGGGTACAAAGCTCAACCGGGCCAAAAGGTGGCCTACATCACTCTCACGCTAGACTAACCGTGTACCAATGCTTCAAGAATAGCTTGGGGCAAGTTCTTAGCAACCGAGAAAGATAATCCTTCCTCCCAACTCAAGCAATACGAGTCTAGTGGCGGCTACACACATTCCTACGCTACCGTTTGATTCACGCCGGATTCACCAACTTTTGAGTAGAATAAACGAATTTACGCAGATAGAAAAATATAAACTATAAGCATACTGAAAAATTAAATCTACACAAATTTCTATACAAAACGAGAGCAGTTGACTAGAAACACAGCAAGGCCAACATTTTACTCCATTGCACAATCCTAAACTAGCACATAAATTTTCCAAATCGAACAAAGATACAGGTTCAACTCGTGACACGCAAACCGCTAAGCTCGCGCTCATGTGGGTGCAGTGGTGTGCGATGCAATGAACATAAACAAAATAAAATACAAAAAGCTTCTAGCATGCAAAAGAAATGTGCACGTGCAAAAGGTAAACTGACTCTCCCCCAGACTTAAACTAAACAACACATCAAATGATAGAGAAATTTAACTCAAAAAGAGCTAAGGGAAGAGGTTACCCAATGCTCAGCTAGTGAGCATACCAGAAGACGCGTGAAAACTAGGAGCAGGCCCGCCATACGAAGAATCACAACCCCGCCAATGCGTAGTTTCCATGAATACCTGCAGGGGTGAGCTCCGCAAAAACAAAAGAAAAATATACAAAAAGAAATACTAAACTAAGCTAGACATAAAAAAGAAAAATGCAGAAAATGAAAGATAAGCATTGGGGTTATTGTCATCCCAGCACGACTTATTCAGCAAAAGAAAAGTTCTAGCTAATGGGCCTATGAAAAGAAAAGTGCACATGCAACTGTCCTAATATCCGTGTCGGTAACGGGTACCGATATGGTGATAGCACAGTTACCCCTCTACCTAGATAATAATACCTACGACGCACAGGTAGAGGAAATAGGAAGTAAGATGAGGAGGAGCACTGGTCCTCACTCATCTCACCACAAAACAAATCCTTGCCTAGCAAGGTATCGTCCACCACAAGCTCGTTGGGGGCGAAGGTGTAGGTAGAGGCTTCAACTGCAAAAGGGGTAGGAAACTCCTCATGCACGCTGAGGCACTCGCCGACAACCTGAGCACAAGGCTCAATGTCAACCCAACTCACCTGCAGGGAGTCAACCCGCACAGGCGCAGAGGGAGAAGGGGGGTCAAGGAATAAAGGAGACGAAAAACTAAAAGAAGCGGAAATAGGGAGAGTGATCCCGGAATCACTCTCAGCAGGATCCAAACATAGATCACTGTCGGTGTCATGTGAGTCATGGCGAGGGGAAACTGAAACCACGAGGTCCTCGGTGGTGGTTTGGACCCCCTCATTCAACAAGGAAGTAGAAACCTCCTCGCCGGCAAGGATTTCCTCATCACACCTCGGTACGTCACGGTGTTCCAAGACATAGTACTCACCATTGATGAGAATAATGTCCTCGTCACACCACGGCGCATCCTCATGTTCCCAATTTCCAAAGGGCATAACATCAACAACCAACTCACTAGAAATGGGAGTAGGTAATTCATGCAAAGAAAGCGGAGGAGCAACATCATCAGAGATATTATGCGCAGGTTCCTCCGGGGGTGAATCAAAAATAGGGGAAGAAGGTATAGAGGGTGACAGCACCACAATATCATCACATCGATCAGTGGAAAGTCTGATGGGTGTATCCACAGCAGTCCCCCATAGACAAGGTGGTACTGCGGATACATCCTCAGAATCAGAAGGAGCGGCCATTTGAGGGGTGGATGAGACGATCCGGATATCCGGTTCATCATCCGCCTCCAACTGGCGTTGAAATTCTGCGCAATCTTTCAACACATGGTCGGCGCTATGACAACACAAACACCGTTTTCCATTACTCCTCGGTCCAGGTGGGACCGGAGAGGAATATGAAAAAGGTGAAGGCGGAGAAGAGTAGTGACCATAAGACTGAGGTACGGTGTATGAAGTACCATAAGACAGCGGTGCTCCATACACTGAACCACGAGAATTATGCTCCCATTCTTCAGTGGGGCACTCATCACTGTTATGCCTATAATCCCCGCACCAACGGCAACGAATATTCGCATAAGAATACATGGTGCAGCAAGAAAGAATTCACCACAAGAATTTTCTAAGCAATAATTAAGTACTCGCAAGCAAATAAAGAGTGGAACAGCCTGCTATAGCAAAATAAAAATTAGAAAGGGAATAAAAATAAAATAAAAACAACAACTAAAAACCAAAACAAAAATAAAACATGAAATATACAAATGGAAAGGGCAACTATCTAAATCTTCCTCTCCAAAAACTCAAACGACTGTGTTCCCCGGCAACGGCGCCAAAAACTTGATGCGTGGATTACGGCAAGTGCACCGGTCGCACAAGTAATAAAGTTTGGGAATAAATCCCCGAGTGTCGGTCTCTTGAGGAACACAGTAAGGGATGAGTTAATGTCGAGGAGGACTTGAGATTGAAGTCCTCGGGGCGAAGGTAACGATGGGGTTTTGATGGTTGCGGAAAATAAAATAAAAATCTAACAACTACTCCTATGCAACGCCGCTATGCGATGCTTCACCAGGCGGGATGGAAGACTAGTCGGGCCGCAATGCACCGAATTGCTTGGCGGATGGGCGAGTAGGCAAGCGTATGAGGTGGTGAGAATGGCGGAATGAGGGTCGTGGGCACCTCTTCGCAACGCACGCCACTAGCAATTGCTAGTGCGGCAAGAGTGGACGGATGGAGGATGAAATATAGCGCACCTCAAGCAATATATAACGAAAACACAAATCACATAGACATGATTTAGCACTAGCGTTAATTACAACAAAAATACTTCATCAAAACAAAGAGTTAAACTAAGCTATCAAATACAAGAGGAGGAGGTGTGCGAATCGACCGAATCCGAAGCCTTATTGAGGGTTCACGGTTGGAATCCCGGGTTGTCAATCCGAGTCCAAGCTCGGTCCTCAACTGCGTCCGGGGTAGAGGAGGCTGTCACTCACTCCCAATGGACCCGTCTTCTTCGTTGAAATGACCCGTAGATTGCGGCTCCAGCTCCTCCTAACTTGATGGAGAAAGCTAGGTCAAAACTCCGCTTGAAGCTCTAGGATGAAGGAGGAGGCCGAGAGGATGCTCCGGCGTTGATTTGGCGTTGAAAGCTTGCCCGGAGACCCTCCCCAAGGTGGAGGATGAAGGGGGATGGAGGAAACCCTCGTCCGAGACGAAAAACGGCGGAAGTGTCGAGCTATCTCGAATAGGGCGAAACCTGCGCTATTTATAGAAAACAGAATTAAACAGCGCGCACGATCACCAGCGCACGACCAATGGTCGTGCGCGATATGGTCAGCGATCGTGCGATATGGAGGCAGAAAAGTGGAAAAAGATGTCATGCCTGCGCACGACCGGCAGCGCACGAGCAGTGATCGTGCGCGGTAAGGCTGGTGATCGTGCGATATGGCGGGACAGAACTTTCCCAGGAGAGGTCATGACTGCGCACGACCGATGATCGTGCGCCAAAGAGGTCGATGGTCGTGCGTGGGTAACAACGCACGACCATTGACTCCTTTGCCAAAAATGGTGAAAGTCCGATGCCGGACGCCCACACGATCCCAGAACCTGCAGGAAAACTGGACGGGATGTCGATCATGGCAGTCACAGACATAAATATAATGCACAGCAAAATGGAAACACACACACGCACAAAAATAGGCTAAAAGAGTGCACAAGACGTGTAAAACCGTAGCGAACCAAAAGGAGTGCAAATGACGCTAAACGGCGTGCAAAGACAAGAAAATAAGCCTAGATGAGTCCGAAAATAGGTATATAAAGAGGACTCATCACTTACCATCCACAAACGAGGTGTCAGGTTGAAGTTTCAAATCGATAACTTAAGAGAATCATAGAAAAATCTATAAAAGGGAATAGGAAACAATGGTCTAAGAAATTAAATGATTGCTTGTGGGCATATAGGACCGCCTATAAAACACCCATAGGGACCACCCCCTTTAGATTAGTCTATGGCAAATCATGTCACCTTCCTATAGAGTTAGAACATAAATTGTAATGGGCAATACGCTCTTTAACTTTTGACACCAATTCTATAGGGGAGAAACGAAAACTTCAACTTAACGAATTAGATGAGTGGAGAACCATGGCTTATGAAAACTCCCGGATATATATGGAGGAGACTAAATTGTTCCATGACCGTCAACTTCACAAATCCAAGACATTCCAAAAAGGTGTCCAAGTACTCCTTTTCAATTCCCGACTTCGTTTATTCCCAGGGAAGTTAAGGTCTAAGTGGTCCGGACCCTTCCAAGTCAAAGAAGTTTTTCCCTATGGCACAATCGAGCTAACCCACCCTGAGAAGAGAGATTTTAAGGTTAACGTGCATCGTTTAAAACTTTATTATGGTGCGTTTCCTCAAGATTTTTCTCGCCAAGAATCATGTCTCTGGCTAGACTAGGATTTATTGTAATGTAGTCATTTTTCTAGGTTTATAAATTTTTTGGTAAAATTCTAGTTAAATGTTGGCCTAAAAAAGTAATAAATATATATATTTTATAAAAAAATCATTTAGGAGGTAATCCCAATTCAGAGGAGGAAACGGGTTACCACATTCCCGTGTGCCAAGCCGTGTTTAAACATGTTTTCTTTAGCCCAGTCGTGTTCGATTTTAAATGAGTAGGAGTCATTTTTCCGAGCACCACACGACTGGACACACGCCAGTGTGTTCGACCATGTTCGTAAAACATTTTCTCACCCAGCCGTGTTCAATATGAAACCTGAAGTAGGAAAGATTCATCCCCCGCACCACATGGGTTAACACACACTCGTGTGTGTTGCCATGTCGTAATAGCTCAACTTTTCCCATAATCAGCCCGAGCAGGACACGAGTTAACATACACCCGTGTTGGTAACTTTGTGACATATTCTGAGATCGGCGTTTCACTCTTCCCGAGGAGGACACAACTACATACCCAGCCATGTGTTTAGGCGTATGACATATTCTGCGCTCAACGATGCACTGTGCCCGAGAAGGACACAGCTTCACACACACTCGTGTTGTGGACCGTGTCCGCCTAGCGCACTGCTTTCCTGTCAGTTTGACCACACGTCTTTTCAAGGCCTGTGTTCCACGTGGTTAAAGATTACTAAACACGGGTCCACATACGCCCGTGTGGTAACCCGTGTTCGACATATTATAAAAGGCCGTGTCATCTTCTTCCTCTTCATTTCCTTGTTTTAGCCCTACTTTCCTGCACTCCTTCACTCCCCAGAACTCAGGCTTGGAGCTTTTTCCTTCAACATTCACAGATTCTCCTCTTCTCCTTTCGATCTATCTCCCTAGGTAAATTTTTTTTTATGTTCTTATTTTTCAATTCCTTCTTCTTCTCCACTCTCTCCTCATTCTTCTTCCTTGTCTTTCTTTTTCATTTCTTAAAAATCCTTCCGCTTGTCCGTAGATTATGTCAACGGGACGTTCACAAGGGGGATGCCATTGTCTTCCAAATCTCCAAGTATTATCAATGGAAAGACGCGATAATTCTGCTCCACAGGAGTTTACGGATCCGGCGCACATTAACCGTTTTAATCGCCTCCAATCAAAGAAATTTGAAGACATTCGTACTATTGACTGGAGCGTTTTAGAGGAGATTCATTTAGCTGCGGAAGTTTGAGAGCTAATCTCTGTAATGGGGTTGGACCAATTTTTTAGTATTGAGGAGTTGGGATTTAAGGAGCTCACATTAGAGTTCATGTCCTCCTACTTAAATCTTAGACCGACTTTCACTGAGCAGACCAACACGCAGGTGGGGGTTATTTCATTTCGAGTAGAGGGCACTACTTATACCCTTTCTCTTCTACAGTTCACCCAATATTTAGGGGTGTATGAGGTCTCATTCCTCTATAGTACCGCCTACTCTGACCTTCACTTTGATCTCCCTTCTCGTGATCACGCCGCCAATATTTGGGCTCGGCTCACCTTCGATATATCTTCATATGAGGCCAAGAGGTCTAAGGCCTCAAAATTGAGTTCTCCCGCTCTCCATTACATACATCATCTGCTGAGTCACACCTTGAGTGGCCGGGGCGAAAGCTCTGGTGTCGTTAGTAGGAAAAATATGCTGTATCTCTATAGCATTTCGTCGCGCTACGACATTCATTGGGGTTATATGTAAGCACAGTTCATTCTTCACCAGGCCGATAACTCACGTATTGGGTCTATTTGTGTAGCACCCTATATTACACGCCTGGCTTAGAACATGAACATCTTTTCTTCCCTTCCCCGGATGACCGTGGTAGCGAAGACTGTTCCTACACAATGGCTTCACTTCGATCTCTCCATCTTATCACTACCCATCAGGGTCAGGGTGAACTTATTTATTCCAATGCAAGGCGTGGACCTCAGTTTGATCCTGATGACGATGTCGATCATGATCTTGATGAGCCGCTGATTTCTTTGCCCCACTCTACTTATACTCAGGGAGAGTCTTTTACTCCTCCTCGATCGCGCTCTCAGTATTCGCATGATTTCCATCACTTTTATGAGACCGAGCTCTCACCGCGCTTATAACGTATAGAGGATTCACAGAAGCGGACAAAGGACGCCATAATTCAGATCAGGGACCACTTGGGGATCTCTCCTCCACCTCCGGTAGCTCCCGACTCCTCTCACCTCCCCAACGATCCTTCATATTCTGCTGCCCCAGCTTATTATTTTTGATTTCTCTGTATTTTTTGTATATATATTTAGTTATATCACCTCAGATGTTCTATGCTCTCTTTTTCTGTAATCATATATGATGTAATTTGAAGAAGACTCATTTTTGCTCCTGTTGTAGTTCTTATGCTCTTTTATTATTGATAGTCAGTTATTTACATATTGTTGTATTTGCTTTCTCAGTTCTTTATATTGTATTGAGGACATTGCAAATTTTAATTCTAGCGGTGGATGTTCTTCACTTCTAATATTTTAGTGCTGGACTTGATTACAATAGGTTATATTTTTGCTAGCATGGTACTCAATGTTGTTAAATGCCAATAATAAAACTTTTTTTACTTCTTTAAGCTTTCATTAATTCACTCATTTGGGATTATAACTAGCTAATTTACTTTCACACGCTGATTAAAATGAATTAATGGAAGACTCATTGAATGTACAAATTTGTTGATTAATAATTATGTATAGAAATTCATTAGTTTCTCTATATAACTTATTTTTAGTATTAGTCCTATATATTATTAACTAACAGTCACTCTATTTTCGAAAATATAATTATCTATAATAAACCGAGTCGATGAGTGTAACATTTTTATAATTTTGTATTAGAGACTCAAAATGAAGAATACCCTTTATTGGTCTCCAGAACTTGCCCCTAGCGATCCTCAAAACATTCACATAAGTTAAATAGTTAGGGCGGAAATGACTTAGGCCTCCCTTTGGATAGCCTGAGCCTTGCAAACCCAAAACCCTAAACATTATACCCTTGCACACCCAATTTGGACCTACTCCCTAAGCCTTTTGATACTCTACTACTAAAATTTACCAATGCCCAAAATCCTTACCTATTAGCACATCTATCATTGAGACCTTCTTGAAATGAGTTTGTTCATAGTGATATGTGGCCTGAGTGCGTATACACCCATTCGGAATGATCCCTACTATGGACACTTGAAAAAATAGTGATATGTGGCCTGAGTGCTTGTACACCCACTCAGAATTATCCCTACTATGGACCCTTGGAGAAGAAAATATAACAAAAATAAAGAGTATCCATAAGAATAAAGAAAGAAAACAACGTGGGAAGTATAATAATTGTGAAGTCTGGGGGTGCTTTTATAATATTGATGTATGTTTGGGTAATTTCCCTGTAAGAGGCTCAATCATTATCTAGGTGTGATATGTACCATCAAATTTATCTTTGATTACCACAACTATCATCTTTTATCCTAAGCCAAAAGGTTACATCATAATACATGTCCTAAGGATCCGACCTTACTAATTCTAACTAGTACTGTGAAGAGGGTGTGAAAAGGCAAACTTATGACTATCAATATTGATACTTATAAATTTTGAAACACTAATGCCTATCTTATTAAGATTGTTATTTTATCCTCACATTTATGGATGATTGTAATTCTATTTCCAGGAAAGAGTGAAAGATAGGTAAGAGATATATGAGAGGAATTTTAAGATAAAGTTATATTTAGAAAAGTCTACTATACTATTTCCTATACAATTACAACATCAAATTTCTCTTTAAATTCATAGCAATCAGCTTGCAGAAGAAAAATTACCTATCGGTATTCAAAAATTTTGAATTAGTTTGCTTAGGGACAAGCAAACACTTAAGTTTGGGGGTATTTGATGAGTACAATTATATATGTCTTTTTACTATCATATTTGTAATCAGGTCCACTATTGTATACCTCCAGTCGTTAAATTTGAGCGAAAATAGTTACGAATCTGAATTATCATGAATAGAAGAGCATAGTATGGAGTTTTCTTTATTTCTTATATTAAGCTATTTATTTATTCATTCATCTACTTAATGCAGGTATTGCAAGTCCTTAGAACTAAAAGTCTTGGAGCAAATAGAGGCGTTTATGGATCCAACAAGACTGATGGCAGGACTGGAATTGGGCACACACGGGTAGGAACACGCCCGTGTCACTACCCATATCCTTATCGGGAAAGATCATAAGGCTTGGAAGAAAAGATAGAGCACTAGAGGGGTAGGAACACGCCCGTGTTACTACCCGTGTCGTTTTCAGGAAGAATTACAGACCTGCTGCCAACCAAGCCATGTGCGAAGAACACAAAGAACAACATGGCCGTGTTATCAGCTGTGTAAAATGACATGGCCCACGACCAGACACATCTTTTCATGTTAAACTGCCTTTGAACCATCCACACGGCCTGTGACACGGCCGTGTTGGAACCCGTGTTCGACCCTGTTTGCAAGGAGACTATAAAAACCTGTATGAAAAATAGAATAGGGACTTTTGGATTTGAAGAACTTGGAGAACTTCTGGAGGACAAAAGTGGAGCATTCAGCAGAGGATAGATCGAAGGAGATAATCCGTATGGTTTTAATCTTCATGTTTCTTTTTTAATCTTCCCCTTTTCTTAATGGATCTTACTTTATTTTTACATTTCGCATGAGACTTATTTTTATGAAACAATTCGGTAATCATTTATGTTGGTTTTTATATCAGATTTATGGTATTTTATTCATATGTATGCTTTCTAACAAGGAGATTAATATTAGATTTGAAATTAGAACTTATTTTATTTGAATCCTACACTTCTAGATTGAGAAATTGGATGTTTGTGATGATGTTCATACGTTCATATTCTGATGTTCTTTCTCTTTGTATTTCAAATTGCATGATCGAGAGATATGTTGTTTGGATAATGGTAATACGGATAATTGGACTCATGGTATCTTAGAGATAGGATTTCATGAATTTATGTATTAGATAGGGTACTTTATATTAATGTAAATTTGAGTGTTGTGAATTGTTCGAGAGATAATTTACTCAACATTAGTTTAGGTTTTGAATTGCTCGAGAGAGAATTCGATAAATGTTTAACCCTTACAATACAATGAATTTGATAATCTTGTTATTACATGATTACATAGAATTGAATTAATGAGTGATTATTGTCATGTGATCACTCTTAGATTATCTGCTTTTTTACTTTTCTTAATACTCCAATGTATCTTTACCAAGTAGTCCTATTTAGGTTAATTTAGGATAACAATCAATTTTAATTATATAGGTATGATAATAGAGTGAGAGTGAGTACAAGTACTTGAAAAGACCCTGTGGAATACGACACGAGATGTTAATTTATCCAATACTATGATTGATAGTGCACTTGCCTGAGATTAAAATCAAACTAGTTTATGCCTATCCACATAGTTTTTACATAGAGCAAAAATATCGCATCAAGTTTTTGGCACCATTGCCGGGGATCGTTTTCAATATTTTTAAAGCTTAAACTTTATTAATCTACCAATTTTTGTTTATTAACATATAACTGTAAATTAGTATATTGCATAGTTATATCGCTTAATATCTATTTTGCAGTCTGTTAGTCTATGACCAGGGGAAGAAATTCTGGGTTATACCATTTTATCCTGAACCGGAACGGATTATTCACAACATCGGCCAAAGGGACTTGGGAATTGATAACACAGTTAATTCAAACGGACTTTCAGAAGAGTAAACAATAAACTTAGGAGATCATCATCCAAATAATCAAAATATCAAGGTAAATTAGGACGAGCAAACCATGTCTGACTTTGCTAGACCTAATCTCCAGGGTACTGGGTCAAGCATCGTTAGACCTCCAATTGTCATAAATAATTTCGAGTTGATGTCGAGTGTTATTCAGATGGTTCAATAGTATATCCAATATGATGGCCTACAAGATGAAGATCCCAACACACACTTAGCCAGATTCTTGGAGATATTTGATACATTCAAGATCAATGGCGTTACCAATGATGCCATTCGATTGAGGTTATTTTCGTTCTCACTAAGGCACAAGGCGAAGCAGTAGTTAAACTCATTACCAAGAGGGTCAATTACTACATGGGATATGATGGTTGAGAAGTTCTTAATGAAGTATTTTCCACCGGCGAAGACTGCAAAGCAAAGGAATGACATTTCTACGTATGTTCAACTAGAATCTGAATCGTTGTATGACACATGGGAACGATTCAAGGCTTTATTAAGGAAGTGTCCCCATCGTGCATTACCTTCCTTGCTTTAGATTAAGACCTTCTACAATTATCTCAATCCAGCCACTAAATAGATGATTGATGCAGCTAGTGGAGGCACCTTGAACAATAAGACACCTAAAGCGGTTCAACAGTTGATAGAAGATATGGCAATAAACAACTATCAATGGACTACCATGAGACCAAAGCCTAATAAGCCTGCAGGAATGTATAAAGTGGATGCCGTCACTACTTTAGCAATTTAAGTGGAGAAGCTTCATCAGAAGATGGATAACCTATCTTTAGTATCACCCTCCATGGTACCTCAATAATGGGACCCCTCATTTAGTATAATGTCTGGTTGTGAATCTCAAGGGCAAGAACATGTTGACTATATGGGCAACAACACCAGACCTCCTTTCAACCAAGCAAACAACCCATATAGTTCTACATACAATCCTAGATGGAGGAATCACCCCAATTTCTCTTGGGGAGGACAAGAAAATCAAGGCAAGCAACCTGTGTTTGGACAACCACAAGAACTGGAGCAAAGGAATCCATCATTAGAAGATGTACTCACCAAGTTCATGGAAACTACTGATGTAGCTTTCTTGAATTAAGAGGGCTCGATTCGGAATTTAGAGAATCATATAGGTCAGCTCGCAAGGATGGTATCTGAAAGACAACAATGAACACTTCCGGGTAATACTAAAACAAACCCGAAGGAGCATGAAAAAGTAATTCAATTGAGGAGTGTAAAGGGATTACAAGACCAAAGACTTACAAAGGAAGCACCCCAAGAGGAGTCTAGTGGCGAAGGACGGAACGAGATGAATTCAAAGTCAATGGAGTATCAACCAGCAATACCGTATCCCGCGAAGCTGAACAAGGATCACATGGATGTGCCATGCGCAATACGGTAAGTTCTTAACTATGTTTAAACAATTACATGTTAATTTACCTTTTTCTGAAGTCATTCAAATGCCAAAGTATGCTAAATTTTAAAAGAATTTGATTTCAAATAAAAAGAAAATAGAAGAATTATCTTTAGTAACACTTAGTGAAGAATGTTCTGCTATTTTACAAAACAAATTACCACAAAAACTTAAGGATCCCGGTTCATTTTCAATTCCATTTTTAATCAGTGATTTACAAGTGAATAAAGCTCTAGTAGACTTAGGATCTAGTATAAACTTAATACCTTATAAACTATATTTGAAACTAGGTCTAAGAGAACTTAGCCCTACTAGAAAGAGTTTTCAACTGGCAGATCGGTCGGTTAAGTATCCTAAAGGAATAGTAGGGGACGTATTGGTTAAGGTAGATAAGTTTATATTCCCTACCAATTTTGTTATTCTAGATATGGACGATAATATCGAAGTGTCACTCATACTAGGTCGTCCATTCTTAGCCACATCTAGATCTCTTATTGACATTTTTGATGGTAAATTAGTTTTGCGTGTGGGGGAAGATGAAGTTATTTTTCAAATCAACAATATAATGAAGCAATCCTTGGATAATGACGATTATTGTTATTTTTGTCATGGTGTTGATAATTTTATTACTTCTATAAATTCTCATTTATATTATAGCGATCCTTGGGAAATTTTCATCACTAACTGTTATCTAGAAGAAGACAAAAGTGAAGATATTGTTGAACATTTATATTATCTAGATAACTCTGTTTCAATGAATAAGGAGATTGAGTATAGTTTGATTACACAAGGAGATCTTGAAGTTCTTAAGAATAATACTAAGGATCCACCGATAGTAGAACTAAAAAAATTACCGGATCATCTTGAGTATGCATTCTTAGGATCTAATTCTTCTTACCCCGTTATTATTTCTTCTAATCTTTCTAAAACTGATAAAGCTAAATTAATAACTATGCTGAAGAAATGTAAAGGTGTTATAACATGACAAATATCTGATATAAAAGGTATCAGCCCTAGTTTTTCACTCACAAGATCCTTTTGGAAGAAAACTATAAACCTTCTATTCAATCGTAATGTAGGCTAAATCCAAATATGAAAGAGGTAGTGAAAGATGAGATTGTTAAGCTGCTAGATGCTTGAATGATATACCCTATTTCAGATAGTTCATGGGTTAGTCCTGTACAAGTTGTTCCTAAGAAGGGTGGTCTAATAGTAGTAGCAAATGATAAGAATGAATTAATTCCAACGCGAACAGTAACCATTTGGCGTGTCTGTATTGATTATCAGAAGTTAAACGATGCTACTAGGAAAGACCATTTCCCTCTACCATTTATTGACAAAATATTTGAATGATTATCAGGCCATTCTTATAATTGTTTTCTAGATGGACTTTCTGGATATTTCGAAATCCCTATAGCACCAGAAGACCAAGAGAAAACAACATTCACTTGCCCATTTAGTACCTTTGCCTATAGTTGCATGCCATTTGGTTTATGTAATGCACCCACCACTTTCCAAAGCTGCATGTTAGCCATTTTGAATGAGTATGTTGAAGATATTATGGAAGTGTTTATGGATGATTTCTCTGTGTTTGGTGATTCTTTTGATTTGTGTTTGAATAATTTAGAAAAGGTTCTGAGGAGTTGTGAGGAAACAAACCTAGTGCTTTGTTGGGAGAAGTGTCATTTCCTGGTGCAAGAAGGGTTAGTACTTGGCCATAAGATCTCAAGCCAATGATTTCAAGTAGATAGAGCAAAGATTGAAACCATAGAAAAGTTGCCACAACCAACCTCCGTTAAGGCAAAGAGAAGCTTTTTAGTTCATGCTGGATTCTATCGCCGGTTCATTAAAAACTTCTCTAAAATAACTAAACCACTTACTAGGCTTTTAGAGAAAGACACACCTTTTATTTTTAATCAAGAGTGTCTGCAAGCTTTTGAGTTCTTAAAAGAAAGATTAATTAATTCTCCTATTATGATCACACCCGATTTTACTCAACCTTTCGAGATCATGTGTGACGCTAGCAATTTTACGATAGGGGTTGTTTTAGTTCAACGCCAAAACAAACACTTTCACCCTGTATACTATGCTAGCAAAACACTTAATAATGCACAGGAAAATTATACAACTACAGAAAAAGAACTTCTAACAATGGTATTCGCCTTCGATAAATTTAGATCCTATTTAACATTGTCTAAGGTGGTAGTATACACAGATCACTCTGCCCTAAGATATTTACTAGCAAAAGAAGAAGCCAAACCTCATCTAATCCGTTGTGTTCTTTTATTGCAAGAATTTGATTTGGAAATTAGAGATAAACGAGGAGCAGAAAACATAGCGACAGATCATCTCTCGTGTTTAGAAAATCCTCTGCGCACAATGTTAGATGAGTCTGAGATTAGTGATATGTTTTCGAAGGAATCGTTATTTGCATTATCTACAAATATAAATGCTGATTATACCTGGTTTTCCGATTATGAAAACTCTATTGTGGCTAAGGTCCTTCCAAAAGACTTTTCATATCAGCAAAAAAAGAAAATTTTCTCTGACTTGAAATATTACTTTCGGGAGGATCCCTATATTTTTCAGATAGGTGCAGATTCCATTGTACGTAGATGTGTATCAGTGGATGAGGGCTGGAAAATCCTGGAGCAGTGTCATTCAGGCCCTACAGGTGGTCACTTTGGAGCAAACCGCTCAGCTAAAAAGGTTCTTGATTTCGGTTTTTATTGGCCCCTTCTATTCAGGGATGCCCAAAGGTATGTGCTTTCATGTGATTCTTGTCAAAAATCAGGCAATATATCTAAATTACATGAAATGCCACAAAAATTTATTCTTGAATGTGAAGTGTTTGATGTGTGGGGGATTGAATTTATGGGACCATTTCCAATTTCTTATGGGAATAAATATATTTTGGTATCTGTAGATTATGTATCGAAGTGGGTTGAGCCGCAAGCTCTCCCTACTAATGATAGTAGATTAGTATTTCAGTTTCTGAAATCCTTATTTGCATGATTTGGCACACCACGTGATCTTATTAGCGATAGTGGTACACATTTCTGTAATCTACAGTTAAATAAAGTCTTACAAAAATACGAGGTCACACATAGGATAGCCACTCCTTACCATCCACAAACTAGGTGTCAGGTTGAAGTTTCAAATCGATAACTTAAGAGAATCATAGAAAAATCTATAAAAGGGAATAGGAAACAATGGTCTAAGAAATTAAATGATTGCTTGTGGGCATATAGGACCGCCTATAAAACACCCATAGGGACGACCCCCTTTAGATTAGTCTATGGCAAATCATGTCACCTTCCTATAGAGTTAGAACATAAATTGTATTGGGCAATACGCTCTTTAACTTTTGACACCAATTCTATAGGGGAGAAACGAAAACTTCAACTTAACGAATTAGATGAGTGGAGAACCATGGCTTATGAAAACTCGCGGATATATAAGGAGGAGACTAAATTGTTCCATGACCGTCAACTTCACAAATCCAAGACATTCCAAAAAGGTGACCAAGTACACCTTTTCAATTCCCGACTTCGTTTATTCCCAGGGAAGTTAAGGTCTAAGTGGTCCGGACCCTTCCAAGTCAAAGAAGTTTTTCCCTATGGCACCATCAAGCTAACCCACCCTGAGAAGGGAGATTTTAAGGTTAACGTGCATCGTTTAAAACTTTATTATGGTGCGTTTCCTCAAGATTTTTCTCGCCAAGAATCATGCCTCTGGCTAGACTAGGATTTATTGTAATGTAGTCATTTTTCTAGGTTTATAAATTTTTTGGTAAAATTCTAGTTAAATGTTGGCCTAAAAAAGTAATAAATATATATATATTTTATAAAAAAATCATTTAGGAGGTAATCCCAATTCAGAGGAGGACATGGGTTACCACATGCCCGTGTGCCAAGCCGTGTTTAAACATGTTTTCTTTAGCCCAGTCGTGTTCGATTTTAAATGAGTAGGAGTCATTTTTCCGAGCACCACATGGCTGGACACACGCCAGTGTGTTCGACCATGTTCGTAAAACATTTTCTCACCCAGCCGTGTTCAATATGAAACCTGAAGTAGGAAAGATTCATCCCCCGCACCACATGGGTTAACACACACTCGTGTGTGTTGCCATGTCGTAATAGCTCAACTTTTCCCATAATCAGCCCGAGCAGGACACGAGTTAACATACACCCGTGTTGGTAACTGTGTGACATATTCTAAGATCGGCGTTTCACTCTTCCCGAGGAGGACACAACTACATACCCAGTCATGTGTTTAGGCGTATGACATATTCTGCGCTCAACGATGCACTGTGCCCGAGAAGGACACAGCTTCACACACACTCGTGTTGTGGACCGTGTCCGCCTAGCGCGCTGCTTTCCTGTCAGTTTGACCACACGTCTTTTCAAGGCCCGTGTTCCACGTGGTTAAAGATTACTAAACACGGGTCCATATACGCCCATGTGGTAACCCGTGTTCGACATATTATAAAAGGCCGTGTCATCTTCTTCCTCTTCATTTCCTTATTTTAGCCCTACTTTCCTGCACTCCTTCACTCCCCAGAACACAGGCTTGGAGCTTTTTCCTTCAACATTCACAGATTCTCCTCTTCTCCTTTCGATCTATCTCCCTAGGTAAATTTTTTTTTTATGTTCTTATTTTTCAATTCCTTCTTCTTCTCCACTCTCTCCTCATTCTTCTTCCTCGTCTTTCTTTTTCATTTCTTAAAAATCCTTCCGCTTGTCCGTAGATTATGTCAACGGGACGTTCACAAGGGGGATGCCATTGTCTCCCAAATCTCCAAGTATTATCAATGGAAAGACGCGATAATTCTGCTCCACAGGAGTTTACGGATCCGGCGCACATTAACCGTTTTAATCGCCTCCAATCAAAGAAATTTGAAGACATTCGTACTATTGACTGGAGCGTGTTATAGGAGATTCATTTAGCTGCGGAAGTTTGAGAGCTAATCTCTGTAATGGGTTAGACCAATTTTTTAGTTTTGAGGAGTTGGGATTTAAGGAGCTCACATTAGAGTTCATGTCCTCCTACTTAAATCTTAGACCGACTTTCACTGAGCAGACCAACACGCAGGTGGGGGTTATTTCATTTCGAGTAGAGGGAACTACTTATACCCTTTCTCTTCTACAGTTCACCCAATATTTAGGGGTGTATGAGGTCTCATTCCTCTATAGTACCGCCTACTCTGACCTTCACTTTGATCTCCCTTCTCGTGATCACGCCGCCAATATTTGGGCTCGGCTCACCTTCGATCTATCTCCATATGAGGCCAAGAGGTCTAAGGCCTCAAAATTGAGTTCTTCCGCTCTCCATTACATACATCATTTGCTGAGTCACACCTTGAGTGGCCGGGGCGAAAGCTCTGGTGTCGTGAGTAGGCAGGATATGATGTACTTCTCTAGCATATCGTCGCGCTACGACATTCAATTGGGTTATATATTAGAATAGTTCATTCTTCACCAGGACGATAACTCACGTATTGGGTCTATTTGTGTAGCACCCTACATTACGCGCCTGGCTAAGAACATGAAAATATTTTCTTACCTTCCCCCGGTGACTGTGGTAGCGAAGACTGTTCCTATCACAATAGCTTCACTTCGATCTCTCCGCCTTGTCACTGCCCGTCAGGGTCAGAGTGGACTTATTTATTCCATTGCGAGGCATGGACCTCAGTTTGCTCCTGATGACGATGATGACGACGATGTCGATCATGATCTCGATGAGCTGCTGATTCCTCTGCCCCACTTTACTTATACTCAGGGAGAGTCTTCTGCTCCTCCTCCTCGATCGCGCTCTCAGTATTCGTGTGATTTCCATCACTTTTATGAGACCGAGCTCTCACCACGCTTACAACGTATAGAGGATTCATAGAAGCGGACAGAGGATGCCATAATTCTGATCAGGGACCGCTTGGGGATCTCTCCTCCACCTCCGACAGCTCCCGGCTCCTCTCACCTCCCCGACGATCCTTCAGATTCTGCTGCCCCAGCTTATTATTTTTTATTTATCTGTATTTTATATATATATATTTAGTTATATCACCTCAGATGTTCTATGCTCTCTTTTTCTGTAATCATATATGATGTAATTTGAAGGAGACTCATTTTTGCTCCTATTGTAGTTCTTATGCTCTTTTATTATTGATAGTCAATTCTTTACATATTGCTGTATTTGCTTTCTCAGTTCTTTACATTGTATTGAGGACATTGCAAATTTTTGGTCTAGGGGTGGATGTTCTTCACTTCTAATATTTCAGTGCTAGACTTGATTACAATTGGTTATATTTTTGCTAGCATAGTACTCATTGTTGTTCAACGCCCCTAATAAAACTATTTTTACTTCTTTAAGCTTTCATTAATTCACTCATTTGGGATTATAACTAGGTAATTTACTTTCGCAGGCTGATTAAAAAGAATTAACGGAAGACTCTTTGAATGAACAAATTTGTTGATTAGTAATTATGTATAGAAATTCATTTGTTTAATTTTCTATATATAACTTATTTTTAGTATTAGTCCTATATATTATTAACAAACAATCACTCTGTTTTTGAAAATATAATTATCTATAATAAACCGAGTCAATGAGTGTAACATTTTGATAATTTTGTATTAGAGACTCAAAATGAAGAATACCTTTTATTGGTCTCTAGAACTTGCCCATAGCGATCCTCAAAACATTCACATAAGTTAATTAGTTAGGGAGGAAATGGCTTAGGCCTCCCTTTGGATAGCTTTAGCCTTGCAAGCCCAAAAACCTAAACATTATACCCTTGCACACCCAATTTGGACCTACTCCCCATGCCTTTTGATACTCTACTACTAAAATTTACCAATGCCAAAAATCCTTACCTATTATAACATCTATCATTTAGACCTTCTTGAAATGAGTTTGTTTATAGTGATATGTGGCCTGAGTGCGTGTACACCCATTCGGAATGATCCCTACGATGGGCACTTGAAAAAATAGTGATATGCGGCCTGAGTGCATGTACACCCACTCAGAATGATCCCTACTATGGACCCTTGGAGAAGAAAAACTAATAAAAATAAAGAGTATCCATCATAAGAAAGAAAGAAAACAATGTGGGAAGTATAATAATTGTGAAGTCTGGCGGTGCTTTTATAATATTGATGTATGTTTGGGTAATTACCCTGCAAGAGGCTCAATTATTATCTAGGTGTGATATATACCATCAAATTTATCTTTGATTACCCCACCTATAATTTTTTATCCTAAGCCAAAAGGTTACATAATAATACATGTCCTAAGGATCCGACCTTACTAATTCTAACAAGTGGTGTGAAGAGGGTGTGAAAAGGCAAGCTTATGACTATCAATATTAATACTTATAAATTTTGAAACACTAATGCCTATCTTATTAAGATTGTTATTTTCTCCTCACATTTATGGATGATTGTAATTCTATTTCCAGGAAAGAGTGAATGATAGGTAAGAGATACATGAGAGGAATTTTAAGATAAAGTTATATTTAGAAAAGTATACTATACTATTTCCTATGCAATTAAAACATCAAATTTCTCTTTAAATTCATAGCAATCGGCTTGAAGAAGAAAAACTACCTATCGGTATTCCAAATTTTTGAATTAGTTTGCTTAGGGACAAGAAAACACTTAAGTTTGGGGGTATTTGATGAGTACAATTATATATGTCTTTTTACTATCATATTTGTAATCATGTCCACTATTGTATACCTCCAGTCGTTATAATTGTGCGAAAATAGTTAAGAATCTGAATTATCATGAATAGAAGAGCATAGTATGGAGTTTTCTTTATTTCCTGTATTAAGTTATTTATTTTTTCATTCATCTACTTAATGCAGGTATTGCAAGTCCTTGGAACTAAAAGTCTTGGAGCAAACAGAGGCATTTACGGATCCAACATGACTGATGGCAGGACTGGAATTGGGCACACACGGGTAGAAACACGCCCGTGTCACTACCCGTATCCTTATCGTGAAAGATCACAAGGATTGGAAGAGAAGACAGAGCATTAGAGGGGTAGCAACACGCCCGTGTTACTACCCGTGTCCTTTTTGGGAAGAATTACAGACCTGCTACCAACCAAGCCGTGTTCGAAGAACATGAAGAACAACATGGATGTGTCATCAGTCGTGTAAAATGATACGACCCATGAACAGACACATCTTTTCATGTTAAACTGCCTTTGAACCGTTCACACAACCTGTAATACGGCCGTTTTGGAACCCGTGTTCGACCCTGTTTGCAAGGAGACTATAACAACCTATATGAAAAATAGAATATGGAATTTTGGATCGGAAGACTTTGGAGAACTTCTGGAGGACTAAAGTGGAGCATTCAGCGGAGGGGAGATCAAAGGAGATAATCCGTATGGTGTTAATCTTCATGTATCTCTTTTAATCTTCCCCTTCTCTTAGTGGATCTAACTTTATTTTTACATTTCGCATGAGACTTATTTTTATGAAACAATTCGGTAATCATGTATGTTGGTTTTTATATCAGATTTATGGTATTTTATTCGTATGTATGCTTTCTAACAAGGAGATTGATATTAGATTTTAAATTAGAACTTGTTTTTTTTGAATCCCAGACTTCTAGATTGAGAAATTGGATGTTTGTGATGATGTTCATATGTTCATATTCTGATGTTCTTTCTCTTTGTATTTCAAATTGCATGATCGAGAGATATATTGTTTGGATAATGGTAATACGGATAATTGGACTCATGGTATCTTAGAGATAGGATTTCATGAATTTATGTATTAAATAGGGTACTTTATATTAATGCAAATTTGAGTGTTGTGAATTGTTCAAGAGAAAATTTACTCAACTTATGTTTAGGTTTTGAATTGCTCGAGAGAGAATTCGATAAATGTTTAACCCTTAGAATACAATGAATTTGATAATCTTGTTATTACGTGATTACATAGAATTGAATTAATGAGTGATTATTCTCATGTGATCACTCTTAGAATTATCTGCTTTTTACTTTCGTTAATACTCCAATGTATCTTTACCAAGTAGTCCTATTTAGGTTAATTTAGGATAACAATCAATTTTAATTATATAGGTACGATAATAGAGTGAGAGCGAGTACGAGTACTTGAAAAGACCATATGGAATACGACACGAGATGTAGATTTCTCATATACTATGATTGATAGGTGCACTTGCCTGAGATTAAAATCAATCTAGTTTATACCTATCCACATAGTTTTTACATAGAGCAAAAAGATTGCATCACTGTGTCCTTCTTGGGCTCATCTTTAGACCCGGTTAGATTTGGATCATGAGGCTCTTCCTCATCTTGTTCTTTAGAAGAACTTGTTGTGCTGCTTTCCTCTATCACTGGAGCTTGTCTCTCCTTTTTCTTCTTAGCATCATGTTGTACATGGGGTTGAAGTACCTTATCCCACCTATCCATCACTCTTATGTCCATCCTTCTCATGTGATGAATTTTTGTCCCAAGCCTCAGATTTAGGATCTCTGGAACAGTCTGCATTAGAAACAAGGAAAGAATTCTCCCTAGATTTGGCTCATTTATGCATTCTATAATCCTGTCAAACAGGATTCTTCCCCAATCTGTCTTTTTTGATAGGATTATCCTTGACATCAGCTCGAACATCTTCTTTGAAATTTTGTCGTACGAGCCTATTTTGCATAATAATGCCTTCGCAATTATGTCGGCTAGAAACTTTCCCTTGAGGTTAAGTTCCTTTCTTATGATAGAGCCTATAGTATGTTTGGAGATGTCGCACCACTTCATGGCAGTTATGACATCAGATTGGACTAGGGCATCTTCATCCTCAGTCTTTGTAAACCTCGGCAACGGGAGTGCTTTGCTTAGCCTCCTCAGGGTTATCTTGATCTTGGTTCCACTAACCATAGTTTTGATTTTACCTGAGGAAGTGTAATACCTCCATCCGTCACATGAATTATAACAGAGGGTCCGGTCAGGGCCCCACGCCATATCCCACAGATAGTTGGCGGAGTTATATTTATTATCAAAACTACACGAATCCTAACTCAGAGCATTCTAGCGGAAGCTTTAAGGGTTAATAGTTTGAACTCAAGCACAAACGAATGTCCACTATATATATATATATCAGGAATATTACAATATAATACACATTAGTCACTATTTCCGGCGATAGTCACTGTCGACCGACGATAGTTAATAGTACATTAAAACTATTCTGGCCTTAAGGCCTTACAACTGTTGCCTTTTATAAAAGTATTTTCATACATCGGCACACAGGCCGGCCACACATGAAAACACTAAAAAAAAGCCTTCGCTTGGCCTTCGAGGGTCGGCATAGCAACAAGGGCAGCAACCCGCTATTTCCCGCTCGACTCTCCAACACCTGCATAGGGACAATCCACCACAAGTATGGCAAATAAGGCAACGGTCAGCTTTCAACCGACCAATTTATAACGACCCTACCCCATACCCGGGGCAGCGGTATTTCTTCCCTGCAGGCATATCAATTATACAACAGATATATCACAAGGAGGCGCACGTAAGCATCAATCAATATATCACAAACAAATGCCTCCATGACCAAACATTCCATGCACTCAGGGCACATTCTCGGTATACCGGACTTCTCCGGGTCTCACCACCATCCACAATCCCGAACTTGATGGTATACTTGAGCATTCTATTCTTTCTAGCATAGGGCCTAAGACTCTCATTATGTCAACAACGAAAGCTAGTTACTTTAGGCAATCTAGTCCAAATGACATAACGCGGGTATAGTTTAGCTCTTTCCCATTGCTCAAATCACCAGGTCAAAGCCAATGGTCCCATCCATTATGATGAACGACAAGATGCAGGTTAGACACCCCTTTCCTGTTCGGCTCTCTGGCCTTTCCTCAACTATCGCCCACCAGGTCCCTAGGACCAGAGCCTGAAATCGACACACAATGGCACACACGACCATAGCTGGGCACCTAGGCTCAAAGCTCACCTGCTAGCCCTTCAGTCTCCGCGAGATGGGCTCTACAAGTACTAAGCTATCTGGAAGTTATTGCCAGCGATAGCCACTATCACCTGGCGTTAGTGACACAACTCTTATCTATCTCTAGACTCAACTACAACTAGAACATCCATCCAGAACACCCTGCAGCATCCTGCAATGCCAGAAATACTGGACTTTCACATCAATCAAGGCACACCAAGAGCTATCACCAGCGATACTCGCTGTCACCCAATGACATCCAACAATTATATAAACTGTGGTACTTTCTGGGTTTTTCCTGGAGCACCCCCCAGTACTTCCTGCTATTCATTTTTCACAGGTAGAACCCACAAACCCCGTAAACTACTCGTTTATACTCTGAGTCTTCTCCAGCACACAAAAGAAAATATCACCAATCCAGACCAACTTGTCCAGATGGGCTTCACACAGCATGCCTATTCCATACTGCGGTTTTCATATCTATATGCAAAACCAAATTTAGGGATGAGAAAACTAAGTTGTCTACCTAAATCACCTAGAGGGGGTGAATAGGTGAATTGCGTGTCAAATGCAGAATAAAAATTAACACAGTAAAGATCAAGCAATCACACAGACGACAAGAGATTTACAGTGGTTCCCCAATCTTGGGTACGCCCACTTTCCTCACCGATCTAGCAAACCACTAGACTCGGCTACTCCACTATCTCGGATTGAAAACAATCCTACACCTCGGAACCACGTTCCTATAAAACTCGATCCAAATCGGATCTACACTCGGAAGATAAAGCCATCCTACAAAACTCGGAGAAAAACTCCTACAAAGAAATTTGTTTGAAAAGAAAATACAAACAATATATTGCACAGATCTGGATCTTTGATAGTCTTCTTCCTTGAGAACTTTGGCTTGATCAGAATATGTTGAAGATGACTTGAGAGAGATCCACAGATCTGAAAAACGGAATCACCTCGATCGAGAAAATAGATCAGAAATCTTTGAGGCTCGGCGAGATCGAGTGATTATCTTTCGTCTGGATTGCTGGAGAAACAAAGTTGAAAGCAGCGATCAGAGATCGTCGATCCAGATCTTCTTCCGTGAACGGCAATGGCGGCGGCGTGAAATATTAGGGTTCACGAGAACTTTTCTCTTTCTTAAAATAATAATCTCTGTAAACTTGTTATTAGTCAAATCTGAAAGGACCTATTTATAGGTGGACTCCAACGGTCAGAAATTTAATTAGGGATGACACGTGGACCAATCAGAAATTATTAATTTGAAATACACAGCGAAATTGTACTTGGAGAATTTCAGGAATAATTGAACAGATATACTCGAGACAGAGAAGAGACATACTCGAGTACAAGATGTTATATACTCGAGTGGATAGGAGGAGCATACTCGAGTATAAGAAGAGAAGCTACTCGAGTGATTCAGAGATCAACACTCGAGTGATTTTAGAACTACTCGAGTATGAGAGTATATACTCGAGTAAAAACACTTAGAGAAAATTTCTCAGATAAAATAAGAAGAACTACTCGAGTAGGAGAGTTGGAGATACTCAAGTGAGGGGAAAGTGAACTACTCGAGTATCTGGGGAAGATTACTCGGGTAATCACTAAGCTACTCGAGTATGAAAAACTACTACTCGAGAACAGAGTCACTTACTCGAGTATATAGGGAACTACTCGAGTAGGTAGACTTAGAAACTTTCTGAGATGAAAAGTGCAGATCTACTCGAGTATCAACAGAGCACTTACTCGAGTAACTAACCAACTACTCGAGTACAAGCTATCACCTACTCGAGTACAATACAGTCTACTCGAGTATGTAATCCAACTTACTCGAGTACAGACTCACTTACTCGAGTGTACAAACGAGGTACTCGAGTATGTGGACTTAGAGAAAATTTCTGATCTAAGGACAGAAGCATCTACTCGAGTATAAAATATGATCTACTCGAGTGACTAACTATCTTACTCGAGTAAGCTTATCTACACGAGTATACAGAGTCTTCTCGAGTATGTCTAAGGATTTACTCGAGTACTAAGTCACTTACTCGAGTATATGAAAGAAGCTACTCGAGTATGTGGACTTAGAAAAATTCTTCTGAAAAAAAAATAAACTTCAATACTTCAGTCCACCAATCCAAGTGCATGTAGGAAGTGTATTCCAATAGAGAGGCTATACATGGGCCAACACTTTGGATCACACAATGAGGGATTACATTGTATGGTCCTGTGTTTGGTGACCCATTATAGACTGACATTGGTCTACACTTGGCAATAAAAACCTGCACACATACAACTTAAACACAATATCAAATACACCTTAATTCATCTTAGTTCAAGGTCTGACTTCCTACAAATCTGAGGTATTGTGGAGACAAATCCCAACAATCTCCCCCTATTTGTAGATGTCAGCACCCTCTACACTAAGGTGAATTACTTAGAGTAAAAAAAACAACACACATATACTTCAAAAAAAATAAACTGAAGCAGGATAAATAATAAGATAGCCATAATCAAAATCAAAAATATATATATAGAGAAATGTTTTTAACATATTAAAAAGTCCATTTCCACATTCTCATTGACTCAAGAAGGGGCTCCTTTGTGCATTCTTTCTCTATTCAGCTCTTGCCTCTCTAGGTAACTGAATGGTTTAGGAAAATATGTTCTGGGCCTAGGAGGAGCAGCTGGGTTGTTGTATCCCCAATTTCTGTCATGAAGTCTGATCTTGATCTAGGATGCTTCATAAGCTTTCCATTCTGAATAACTGTAATACTGATCTCTGTGCTAACCAAGATCTGTTACTAGCTTCAGGGTATCAAGGATCAGAGATTTGGAGGTTGGACTCCAAACTTCAGTATGAACAATTTCTGATCTACCTTCAGAAGCTGGGGCATGCTCTTTTCTAGGTGCAGAATGGCTGGCAGAAGCGCCGTCACCATATTTCCTTTTCTTCTTTGGGACACCTTGAGAACTAGGAGGAAGTTCATCTTGCCAAATATCAGTATAAAAGAGAGGAGGCTCAGTCACATCACCAGCAGGTCTGGGTGAAAAGACTGGCACATCTCCTGGAATGTTTGCCTGAGCTGGAGCATCTGCTGGAGGATGTTCTTCAAGAGGGTCCAAGAACTTGGGAATGATGGTAGGGTTGAGTTGAGAATTTGTGAAGTTCTGATTATTTACCCATACAGCTGTATCATAAATGTAGAATTTGACAGATTGGAGTTGAGATAGAATATCTGCTTTCATATTCTTGACTAGATCATTCACAGTTGTTTGAGCTTGTTCAGACAGTTTTTCAACTACTTTTTCAACTTGTTCTTTGACAACTTTCTCCCCCTTGCTGATATCTACAGCTAGCTTGGCAATTGCTTCATCTCTGAAAGTGCCAACTTCTTCACATACTTTCATCACATTTGCTTCAGCATTCTTGTCCAATATTATCTGATTATGTGCAACAGTTTCAGCTTGATTCCTTAGTTCACCTATACTTGTAATAGTGTGATCTAAAGCTTTTCCACCCAATTGAAACAATCTCTTGAGCTCATCAGTATTGGCTTGAATTTCAGCAAAGCCTCTACTCATCTCCTTTTCAAGAGTAGAGACTTTGTTATTTACTGAGGCTAGAGAGTCATCAAAGTACTTTCTTTGTTCACTGAGTAGCTGTTCAGTCTTGCTTACTAGATCTGAAGAAGTAGAAGGAGTTGAAGTTGGGACAGGGACTGAAGGAGCAGGAACAACCCATGAAGGGATTTCAGTAATTTCCACTGAGCTTTCAGCTCTTTTGAAAGATTCTATCTGAGCAGATTCTTCTGTATTAATGAAGGAGGGAATAGAGAAGTCCAAAGTCCTCAGAGGAGCCTCCACTGGTTCTGGAGATACTTCCTCATCATCAGACAAAAGAGTATTTTCAGGCTGGCTTTCCTCTGCAGCAGAGGACTGAGCAGGAGACTATGCTGGAGTCTGAGCAGGAGACTGAGCAGGAATCTGAGCCTTTGGAGTCAGTACAACTGATTCATTTTGAAATAGGGGTGCATCTGAGCTGAGCTCATCAATCAATTTATTGATATCTTCTGCAGTAGATAGTAGGGTTGTTGGATCTGGAATCTCTGTGTGGGGATCTGCTGGAGGAGGAGAAACTGGAGGTAGAGAGTCCCTGACTTCTGCTTGCTGTGAGGGTTCTGATGAAGCTGGGTACTGAGAATGAGATGAGCCAGGCTCCCCCTCAACTGGTGCACCAGAGGTAGCAGCAGTTTGATGTGGAGGAGGAGATGGAATCCTGTCATCAGGTACACTGGTTTCTTGGGAATCTACTGAAGGGACAGCAGCTTTGGATGCTTGGGCAGAGTTCAGAATTTTAATTTCATATCGCTGGATGGAGGATATAGAATTTTTTTTCGTGTGATGCAGTGGAGTCCCTTTGGATAAGTTAAAGACTGAAGGATTGATTTCATGAAGAAGGAGGGAAATAATTCTTGCAAAACTATGATGCTTAATGCTTTCTCTGATTTTATCTAGGATCAACAGTCCAAACTGGAATCGTTTACGGCAGATAATGGCTTGCATTATATCAAACATTTCCATAGAAATGTCTCGAATGGAGTAAGTTTTGCATAGCAGTATCTTAGCAATGACATCCACTAGGAACTTTCCTTCTAATTTGAAATCAGCTCTGCTAAAGGAATGGGCTTGAGGGTTAGCTCCACAGAATAAACTAGTTCTTACTGAATCTTCAGCAGTCTTTTCGTCATCGTCATCTACTACTGGAAGTTTTAACAGAGCAGCTAATGCGCCTTTGTCCAGTCGGATTTTTATCCCTCTGACCTTGGATTTCAGGAGCTTTCCATTGCGTTTTACCTTCAGATTCTGATAGAACTCTTCAACAGCTGGGAAAATAACTTGGCACGGCGTCTGGAGAACGAACGACAGCCCGGCGGTCTCGAACAAAATCAGAAGATTTCGGAAATCATCTGATAGATCGGCTATGCCCGCGGGGGCAAGTTCTGAGCCTATGCCGATTTTAGAAGAGGGGGCCATCTGCGATTCTGGAGGACAGGAGAGGCGAAGACGACGATGCACTGCGGTTTTCCGGAAGATGAAGAGTCGGCGACTACTCGAGAGAATGGGAAGTGGAAAGGGATTTTCCGATTTTTCTAGATATATATATGATTCTAATTAGGTTAAGGAAAATAAATTCATACCTGAATCAAGCGGCAAATAGCTCGGTGCGAATAGAAAAATTAGAAATCCATGATATGAATGCTGTATACTCGAGTAGGTAACATTATACACGAGTATTAGATATAGCATACTCGAGTAGGTAACATCATACACGAGTATTAGACAGAGCATACTCGAGTAGGGCAAGTTTGTACACGAGTACATTGTCAAGTACCCGAGTATGTAAATCCTTTTACCTGAGTAATTCCCGTCTACTCGAGTATCTGTCTGGATATACTCGAGTATATATTACTTGAAAGACAATTTTCCTTGGGAGATGTATATTGCCACTGAAATCTTTTACTCTGAGCAGCCAACACTACTGATATCTTCTTGATTTGTGAGTCCATCACTAGTCTTCTTTGTTGAGCAGCCCAAGTTCCGTTTTGAAGAACGAAAACTTGGACTCGTCCAGCGGCTTGGTGAATATATCTGCAACTTGCCTGTCTGTGGAGACATATTGTAGATCTATGTCTCCATTTCCACATGCTCCCGGATGAAATGATAACGAATCTCTATGTGCTTGGTCCGGCTGTGGGAGACTGGGTTGTTGGCAATTGCTATAGCGCTGGATGAGTCGCAAAACAAAGGAATGTTCTGGAACTTCATGTTGTAGTCTTCAAACTGATTTTTGATCCAGAGAAGTTGTGCACAACAGCTGCCTGCAGAGATGTACTTTGATTCAGCTATTGAGATGGCAACATAGTTCTGTTTCTTACTGCTCCAGGAAATAAGTCTCCTTCCGAGGAATTGGCAAGTCCCGGAAGTACTTTTCCTTTCGTCTTTGCTTCCTGCAAAATCTGCATCTGAAAATCCAATTAGTTCACTATCATTACTTCTTGGGTACCATAAGCCAAGATTTGGTGTACCTTTGAGGTATCTCAAGATTCGCTTTGCAGCAATGTAATGAGATTCCTTAGAGTTCACCTGAAATCTAGCACATACACATGTTGAGAACATTATGTCTGGTCTGCTTGCGGTAAGGTAGAGCAAGGACCCAATTATGCTTCTGTACTTGGTTTCATCAAAAGGTTTCCCTTTCTCATCCTTGTCTAGAGACATAGCTGAGGCCATTGGAGTCCTCATAGAGGTTGCATTCTCCATTCTGAATTTCTTGAGTAGCTCTTTGGTGAACTTGGTCTGTGAGATGAAAATTCCATCCTCAGATTGTTTCACCTGAAGCCCTAAGAAATACTTCAGCTCTCCCATACTGCTCATTTCAAACTTCCCTTGCATAAGTTTAGAAAACTTCTTGCAGAGGTTGTTATCTGTAGAGCCAAAAATAATGTCATCGACATAGATTTGCACTAGCAAAATCTTGCCTTTTATTTCCCTAAGAAATAATGTCTTGTCTATCTTTCCTCTTGTGACTTGTTCTCAAGAAGAAAGGTGGACAGCGTCTCATACCAAGCTCGAGGAGCTTGTTTAAGACCATATAAAGCTTTTTGTAATAAGTAAACATAATTAGGATAAGTTGAATCAACGAAACCTGGTGGTTGCTCTACATACACTTCTTCCTTTATGTCACCATTTAGGAAGGCGGACTTAACGTCCATCTGATAGACGGTAAAGCCCTTAAGTGCAGTGTAGGCAAGAAATAACCTGATCGCTTCCAGTCTTGCCACTGGAGCATAAGTCTGGTCGAAGTCAATTCCTTCTTCTTGATGATATCCCTTTGTGACAAGTCTGGCTTTATTCTTTATGATGGTTCCATCTTCGTCCATCTTGTTCTGGTAGACCCATTTTGTACCAATGACGTTCTTACCCTTGGGTCTAGGAACAAGTGTCCAAACTTTGCATCGTTTGAACTGATTCAGTTCTTCTTCCATGGCTAGGATCCAGGATGCGTCGGAGTTGGCTTCCTCAAACTTCTTTGGTTCAACCTGTGAAAGAAAACTTAAGTGTAAATTCTCGTTAGTTGTACCTCGACGAGTTCTGACGCCATCCCGAGGGTCTCCTCTGATTTGATCAACGGGATGATCCTTCAAGTGTTTGAACTCTAAAGTCCTTGCATCTGGGATCTCTTCAGCCACTGGAGTTGCATCTTCAGCTGGGATGTGTTCTTCATCTTGATCATCTATCTCTCCAATAGGGGTTGTAGAGGTGATCTTGATGAACGTCTCGTCTTTATCTTTAATAGTTTCATCCAAGCTAAGTTCCTTCAACTTTGTACCTGCATCTACACTAGGCACACTAGACGAGTTGTTGTGCAGCAGACTTGTCTCATCAAATACAAGATGTATCGACTCTTCTACTACCAGAGTTTTTCTATTGAATACTCTATAGGCCTTACTATGGCTACTATAACCTACAAAAATACCTTCAAAGCTTTTCTCGCTAAACTTGGTAATGTGATACTTACCGTTGTTAAGTACGAAGCACTTGCAGCCAAAGATTCTAAAATACGAAATGGTTGATTTCCTGCCTTTTAAAAGTTTGTAAGGAGTCTTATAATGGTTCTTGTTGATGAGAGCTCGATTTTGCACGTGACAAGAGGTGTTGACGGATTCAGCCCAGAAGTACTCTAGAAGTGAGGCATCACTCAACATGGTCCGGCAAGCCTCTATGAGTGTTCTGTTCCTTCTCTCAGCTACTCCATTTTGTTGTGGAGTGCGAGGAGAGGAAAACTCATGAAAGATACCTTGACTTTCGCAGAATTCTATCATGGCTCCAGATTTGAATTCCGTTCCATTGTCACTCCTGATTTTGACTACGGAACAGTTGTATTCATTCTGGATTTGACTAACAAAATTTGTGAAAATACTGAAGGTATCTGACTTGTGTTTCAGAAAGAACACCCACGCAAAGCGCGAGTAATCATCCACAATAACCAACGTATATTCCTTACCTCCCAAACTTCTAACTTGCAGTAGACCAAACAAGTCCATATGGAGAAGCTGTAAGCTTCTATTGGAATCCTTGCCTATTATGCTTTTAAATGAACTCATTGTTTGCTTGCCTTTGATGCAGGCATGACAAGGGCTGTCCGTAACGCACTTGACATTGGGGGCATCACGTACTAAGTTTTGAGAGAATAATATATTAATAGTTTTGAAATTAATATGTGCTAGTCTCTTGTGCCATTGGTCAACAAGAGATGCACTACTTTTTGCTAAAAGACATACTGGTGTAGAAGTGTCAATACAAATGAAATTTAAACAGAAAATATTTCTGCTTCGAGTGCCTGATAAAATAGTTTCCAGGTTATTAACCGATTTTATCAAACACTTGTCAGCATGAAATTCAACTACATATCCTTTATCGCATAGTTGGCTTATGCTGATGAGATTGTGTTCCAATCCTTCAACATAGGCTACATCCAAAAAGGAAACGCTACTGTTAGAAATCATACTATAGCCTTTAGTTATCCCTCGATCTGAACCTCCAAAGATGACCTTTGGTCCGTTGCAGACTGAGGTGAAATTCTGGAGTAGGCTTCTTGTCCCGGTCATATACCGAGAACATCCACTGTCCAAATACCAGATTGGCATTTTGGTGGCCTTTGGACATACCTGCAATTACAATCACTTAGCCTTAGGAACCCAAACACGTTTGGGTCCTTGGTCTCGAGTTAGAAAACTCCCCCTACGAGTATTAGCCTCATGAGTGGTCATTCTCACGTTGCTAACTTAAGGGGTTGCAACATTACTAGGATTGAACCAACAATCGATGGCAAAGTGACCAATTCTGCCACAACACCAACAGTCAAACCTATTGTATCTTTGCCTAGTGTATTCCTGCTTGATTCTCTGAAGTGATGGTCTAGCAGGAACCTTGTTTTTGGAGGAAGAGGCTTCATGATGAAGACAGCTACATGAAGTCTTCTCCTTCATTGGCTTTTCCACAATAGGTTTTACCTTTGGTGTCTTCTTGATGTTATGACCATGAGCATAAGGTCCATAGCTTTGAAGTTGAATCTCTTCATAGGGTGCTTTAAAGACACTCTCGCCAAAGTTACGAGGACGAGTCCAACCTTGGTATCTTGACTTAGGCTTCTCAGGGATCGGCCTAGAAAAGTGTCCATAGGTAGACTCATAGTCGAGTTCGTTCGTAGGAAAGATAACTTTCTTGAACAGAACAGGTTCCAAGGGAGCTTTCCCTTTTTCTTCAGCTAGAGCCTTCTGGGCAGCCTTATTCTTTCTCTTGGCCTTGTTTCTCCTAGAGGATTTGCTAGAAGAACCAATGTGGCCTAAACCAGCACCCTTGGCCTTAGCTGAGAATTCAGCAACGAGTGTAAGAACTGTCTTAGGCTTTGAGAAACTCTCAACAAGTTTCTTCTCAGCCTCAAGTCGTTGTTCCAACTCTTTGATGATTTCCTCTTTAAGGTCGAGGTGCTTGAGAGCTTGATTTTATTCATCCATAGCACTATTAAAGTTCTCTTGAAGAGAGTTAGTCTTAGCGACTTCTTCTCTCAAGTTGCTCTCACTAGCCTGTAGAGATTTTATCTCTTTGGCTTGAGTTTTCACTACTCTACGACATTTTTCGTAGGTCATGAGCAACTCTTTGTACTGGGCCATGAGTTCAGATTCATCTTCAGAGGAATAGCCCTCTTGCTCATTATCATCATCAGAATCAGAGAGAGGAGTGTGAGATTTTACCTCCCCAGTGAACTGGGGGACTTGTTCATCATCTGAGTGAGCCATGAGCCAAAAGTAAGCTTCCTCTTCTTCACTCGACTCAGATGTGTCGGAGTCGCTGAGAGTTTTGCTCTTCTTGGCTACTAGACTCTTCTCTGTCCTCTTCTTGTGGTATGAGGATTTCTTTTCCTATCGTCTGCCGCCGTCTTTCTTCTTGTGAGGGCAGTCCGCGATGACATGACCTGGCTTATTGCAACAATAACAAACGATGTCAATCGAACTCTGTTTGTTCTGTTTAGGGTTATACCTGTCATGGCTACTTGAGCCTTTCTTTCGCTGATCACCGTCACGTCGTGATCTTCTGAATGAGGCATCTTTGCCTCTCCATTGCTTCTTCTTATTTAAGAATTTCTTGAATTGCCGGGAGAGTAATGAGAACTCTCCTTCAGATAGTTCTGAGCCAGATGAGCTTGGATCAGATGATTCTTCTTCATCAGCTTCAGGAACTGGGGCAGGAGAGCTAGCCTTTGTCTTCCTTGAGCTGTCTGCCGTTAGAGCGACAGACTTCTCCTTGGATGCGGACCTGCTTATCTCTTCTTCAGCTTTTCTTGAGTTGATTTGCAGCTCGTAAGACATAAGCTTTCCGAACAGATTTTGCGGGTCTGTCTCAGCTAACCTTCCAAACTCCTGGATGGCACATACCTTATTGTCCCATTCCTTGGTTAGGGATCTTAAGAATTTGTCATTGAGTTCCCCATTGGTGAAGACACGTCCATAAACTCTTAGGCCATTTACTATCTTGAAGAAGTTCTCAAAAGTGTCAGTTATGGCTTCCTTATGACCCTGCCTGAAGGCTTCATATTTCTGGTTCAGTAGGGACCTTCGATCATCCCTCACTTCTTCTGTACCTTCCATTAGAGTCACTAGGGATTGCCACATCTCCTTGGCAGATTGGCAATGAATCAGATTCTGCAGCATTGAGTCATCGACTGCACTTGCGATAATATTTTTTGCTTTCTTGTCCAAAGAGACAAGTGCAATCTCGTCCTTATCCAGATCCATCAATTTATTTGGAACTTGCTTAGATGAATCTATGGTGGAGGTGGTCATAGGAATGTGGGGACCTTCTTCAACAATCATGAAGATCCGGGGATCTACTGCTTCCATAAAGAATTTAACTCTTTTCTTCTACATGGGAAAATTGTTCTTGGTGCAGATAGGGAGCTTAGCAAAATTCTTGGTCTTACTCATGCTTGAAATTTCTCTTGAGACAACTTGGTAAGGATTAGATCAAGGTGTTAACCTTTTAACGATCAACCTCCCTCTGATACCAATTGAGAAAACTAAGTTGTCTACCTAAATCACCTAGAGGGGGGTGAATAGGTGAATTGCGTGTCAAATGCGGAATAAAAATTAACACAGCAAAGATCAAGCAATCACACAGACGACAAGAGATTTACAGTGGTTCCCCAATCTTGGGTACGTCCACTTTCCTCACCGATCTAGCAAACCACTAGACTCGGCTACTCCACTATCTCGGATTGAAAACAATCCTACACCTCGGAACCACATTCCTACAATACTCGATCCAAATCGGATCTACACTCGGAAGATAAAGCCTTCCTACAAAACTCGGAGAAAAACTCCTACAAAGAAATTTGTTGGAAAAGAAAATACAAACAATATATTGCACAGATCTGGATCTTTGATAGTCTTCTTCCTTGAGAACTTTGGCTTGATCAGAATATGTTGAAGATGACTTCAGAGAGATCCACAGATCTGAAAAACGGAATCACCTCGATCGAGAAAATAGATCAGAAATCTTTGAGGCTCGGCGAGATCGAGTGATTATCTTTCGTCTGGATTTCTGGAGAAACAAAGTTGAAAGCAGCGATCGGAGATCGTCGATCCAGACCTTCTTCCGTGAACGGCAATGGCGGCGGCGTGAAATATTAGGGTTCACGGGAACTTTTCTCTTTCTTAAAATAATAATCTCTGTAAACTTGTTATTAGTCAAATCTGAAAGGACCTATTTATAGGTGGACTCCAACGGTCAGAAATTTAATTAGGGATGACACGTGGACCAATCGAAAATGATTAATTCGAAATACACAGCGAAATTGTACTTGGAGAATTTCAGGAATAATTGAACAGATATACTCGAGACAGAGAAGAGACATACTCGAGTACAAGATGTTATATACTCGAGTGGATAGGAGGAGCATACTCGAGTATAAGAAGAGAAGCTACTCGAGTGATTCAGAGATCAACACTCGAGTGATTTTAGAACTACTCGAGTATGAGAGTATATACTCGAGTAAAAACACTTAGAGAAAATTTCTCAGATAAAATAGGAAGAACTACTCGAGTAGGAGAGTTGGAGATACTCGAGTGAGGGGAAAGTGAACTACTCGAGTATCTGGGGAAGATTACTCGGGTAATCACTAAGCTACTCGAGTATGAAAAACTACTACTCGAGAACAGAGTCACTTACTCGAGTATATAGGGAACTACTCGAGTAGGTAGACTTAGAAACTTTCTGAGATGAAAAGTGCAGATCTACTCGAGTATCAACAGAGCACTTACTCGAGTAACTAACCAACTACTCAAGTACAAGCTATCACCTACTCGAGTACAATACAGTCTACTCGAGTATGTAATCTAACTTACTCGAGTACAGACTCACTTACTTGAGTGTACAAACGAGGTACTCGAGTATGTGGACTTAGAGAAAATTTCTGATCTAAGGACAGAAGGATCTACTCGAGTATAAAATATGATCTACTCGAGTGACTAACTATCTTACTCGAGTAAGCTTATCTACACGAGTATACAGAGTCTCCTCGAGTATATCTAAGGATTTACTCGAGTACTAAGTCACTTACTCGAGTATATGAAAGAAGCTACTCGAGTATGTGGACTTAGAAAAATTCTTCTGAAAAAAAAAATAAACTTCAATACTTCAGTCCGCCAATCCAAGTGCATGTAGGAAGTGTATTCCAATAGAGAGGCTATACATGGGCCAACACTTTGGATCACACAATGAGGGATTACATTGTATGGTCCTGTGTTTGGTGACCCATTATAGACTGACATTGGTCTATACTTGGCAATAAAAACCTGCACACATACAACTTAAACACAATATCAAATACACCTTAATTCATCTTAGTTCAAGGTCTGACTTCCTACAAATCTGAGGTATTGTGGAGACAAATTCCAACAAGGGATACTACGTATTGACCCATCAAAATCTCCTCAATTCTCCACCTTTTGGTGGGGGATTCCATACATATGCAAAAAGGATGAGTTCACTTATCCAAGAAGGAAGATCGTTAGCCTTATAGTTTTCTTCGGAGTCATGAACGAGCTTTCTATCCGGATGGGAAGGAGCGCATTTCTTTCCTCATCTCAGATCTAGCCTCAGTTCTTGCTTCTGATCACAAAATCTCCTTCACCAAGCTTTGCTAAACTCAGCCTCAGCCTATGCCTTCTTCCTTAGCTCCTTCTTCTAAGAGAGCTTGAAGATGAAGAGAGAGAGAAAAAAAATATGTAAAATGAGATTACTCTCCACCTCCCCTCTGGTTAAGTGGTCTCGGGATTAATCCTAGCCATACCCTCATTTCATCAAAAGAAAGCAAAGACCACAATTTCAGCTGATAAATCAAACAAAATGATATTGTCGCGCGATATCGGCTATCGCCTGGTGATAGCGATAGTAACCGCCTTGACCACCGATCTTCGACCACCGTTTGCCTATCTTACATATGTCAACCCACACGTGGTTGTATTGCCCAGCGATACCCAATATTGCCACGCAATAGCTCACTCGACGATTTATCGAAAGTATCGAGTGCGTTGAGTCCACTCAACGATTCGTTGAAGGCATTGAGTGCGTTGAGTGGTATCGCTGCACGATACCCACTATTGCCACGCGATAGTCCCTTACTCAATTATTATTTGAGTTTACTCAATGCTCAAAAGCAATGAGTGCATCGAGTGTTATTAGTATCGCCAGCAATACCCACTATCGCCCGACAATAGGTACCAAAAGTTCTGTTTTCATTTTGGAGTGTTAAAAACCTCTCTTTCTTACAGAAATTTCATCCCAAAATTTACTCATCTATAGACAATAAAAACATCAACTAATATGTTACAACATATTGTTGTTTCACAAAACAATGTCACAACATTACTTTACAAATAACTCGGGAAACTCATCGCGCATGGTTTGCTCAAGCTCCCATGCCAGTTCTTCTTGACCACAATTGTCCCAACGGACTTTGACCATCCTGATTGTTTTGTTCCGTAGCTATTTGATTTTCGTATCCTCGATCCAAATGGGTTTGTCAGCCCACCGTTGACCGGTACTTGATCATCTGCGATCACTTGAGTTGGCTCTTTCACAGATTTTCAAAGCACTGATATATGAAACACATCGTGCAAGCCACTTTGCTCCGCTGAAAGAGCAAACTGATAGGTAACTTCTTTAACTCGCTCAACCACTTCAAACGGGCAAAGATACCTCAGACTCAACTTTTTCAAGCGTCGAATCCTAGACAAGCCATTGAATGGCTTGATCTTTAAATATACCCAATCACCCACCGCAAAATCCACGTTTCGGTGTTTAGCGTTGTAGTATTTTACCTCCCTATCTTAGGCTACCAGTAGCCGCTCACGTATCAAGCGGATAGTCGAATTTGCATCTTCCACTTTCTTCCGCTTATACAACTTCGATTTGCTTGTTTCCTCCCAAGATAAAGGAGTACGACACTTCCTACTTTATAAAGCTTCAAAGGGCATCATATGAATACTAGCTTGATAGCTATTGTTATAGGCAAAATCAATCATATAGAGATGGTCCTCCCACCCTTTCGTGAAATCCAAGGCGTACATCCGGAGCATATCCTCCATTATCCTGTTAGTTCTTTTGGTCTGACCATCCGTCTGCGGATGAAAGGTCGTGCTATACTATAGTTTTTTACCCAACAACTGGTGGATTAGCCTCCAATCATTCAAAGTAAAGCGCCAATTTTTCCACTAAATCATCCTTCTTGTTCGGTATGAAGTTTGATACTTTGGACAATCGGTCAACGATAACCCATATGGAATAATTTCCGCTCTGTGTTCTCAGCAGTCCGTGCACGATGTTGGAACCAACAAGGTCGATTCCTCCTAAAGCTCGGAACTACTGGGGCAGCTCACGCTTACTCCCTTAGGATCACACTCGAGGCGAAGAACTAGACCGGAGGCTCAACCGAGGAGGTCCCACCTTATACCCGGAAGAGACTAAAGCTCTTCCCCTCCCTAGCCAATGTTGAGCTAGGTGCCTTAGAAGAAGTGGAAGGAGTCAAGAAAGCTTGCCCTTCTAAGGCACCTTACCGGTCTATTTATAGGCCTCTGAACTGGGACTGCAAATAACTAATTTACACCGCCCTGAAATTACCAGAACATCCCTGGCTAGGTCTGCCAACAGCCAAACTCCACTGTCCATAAGGGCTAAATGCAGACCACCTGGGGTAAAAGGGTAAAACACCCTGGGGCCCAAAAGGTGGGCCGGCCCTACCTGAACCGGCCTTGAACCAAAGTGGCACCTGGAGAGAACTCCCCCATAGGGTCCTCTTGCATGGCGAGAGGGCTACCCTGGGCAAGAGCTCCACTCCTAGAGTCCTCTCGCGCGGTGAGCTGGTCACTCGCCGGGAAAGCTTCCCGTCTCGGAATTCACCTATCTGAGGTCATGCTCCACTTAGGCCATCCCACTTAATGCAGTGAACCTCACTCCATTCCCTGCTTCCTTGCACCTCTCGCCTGGTGCCTCTCGCCTGAGCCCTCTCGCTCGGCTCTCGTTGCCTGGGACCTCTCGCCTGGGCCCTCTCGCTCGCCTGCAAGTCTGAGGTTGTACACAATCCCCGCTCTTTTTGAGGTTGTTTACAAGCTCGGAAAGATAGTTCAACCGAGGTTCATGGTAGTATGCCGAATTTATTGGGGGAATCTTTTGGTGGGCCCCTTGCCTAGTCTATAAATACGGAAATCATCTCCCCACAAGGGGTCGTTCCCTTTCCTCCATCCTCTTCCAGCATCTGCCTCTATGTCTCTCAGTCAAAGTTTTCGGGACCACATCGCGGTCGTGCGCCAGTGGAACAAGGCGACGGCGGCGGGTCTAAACAAGATCCCCGTGCGCGATTCTCCTTCAGAACCACCATCCACCTCTCCCCCAAAAAAGGCAAAAGTTCCGGAGCCTCCCCTCCCGGCAGGAGAACCTTCTCGCTCCTTTCCGAGGGGCTATGTACCTCCCACTCTAGCTAGTCTCAAAGGAAAAGAGGTAAGTCTTTCAAGCATGCTATGATCTCTTTGCACCACACATTTTTTTACTTGCTACCTTTTCCCAGAAAATCTCGGCGCCTCCTCATCGTCCTGAGACCATTCGCATCAACATTTCGCAGCTTCCTTCCAGGCCTCTCTCGCCCCAAGCCTCCACTCCCCCTCCACCCCCATGACGAGGAGGGATGATCCTTCTACCACATCGGGCTCAACCCGCCGATTCGGTAAGAGGCTCTACCTCTGACACCTGCTCTCTTCTTCTTGTCATCTGCTTTTTCCTTGCCGCTTTATCTCTTTGGCTCATCCATAAGTGCGAGTGGAACCCCTGTCGAGGACTCACTGGCTGCCGACTCGCCGGTCAACGATTACTCCAGGCAGCTGGCCCCTTCGCCTCCTCCTCCTATAGATGAGATCGAGGACTACCTGGGCGACCCCACGGACCCCATAGATATGAAGCGTAAGGTGGCTGAGATGATGCGGAAGCACGCGCACATCATTCAAGCGCTGGAAAAAAGGAAGCAAGCCGCAGACCACCGGATTGACTGGCTAGAGGTGGAATGTGCTCGCCTATCTTCGGAGATAGACGCCGACATTGAGGTGGACCAGACGAACCCTCAGGCAATCTTGGATGATGTTGACCAACAGCTCCGTCTCGCTCGCAGTGGTGTTGAGGCGGCTCGCGCCTTCCACCTCCCAGTCGTCCTCCCTGCGTGAGAGGCTGCGGGGGAGGACGATGGAGGTGGGATAAGAATTGACTAGAGCTCCGCCTTCTTTCCTCTCGCCTCTCGCCTCTCGCTTCTTAGCTCTTTCGTTCGCCTTGTCTCTGTTGAGAGAACTAAGTTGTCTACCTAAATCACCTAGAGGGGGGTGAATAGGTGAAATGCGTGTCAAATGCGGAATAAAAAATTAACACAGCACAGATCAAGCAATCACACAGACGACAAGAGATTTATAGTGGTTCCCCAATCTTGGGTACGTCCACTTTCCTCACCGATCTAGCAAACCACTAGACTCGGCTACTCCACTATCTCGGATTGAAAACAATCCTACACCTCGGAACCACGTTCCTACAAAACTCGATCCAAACCGGATCTACACTCGGAAGATAAAGCCTTCCTACAAATCTCGGAGAAAACACTCCTACAATGAAATTTGTTTGAAAAGAAAATACAAACAATATATTGCACAGATCTGGATCTTTGATAGTCTTCTTCCTTGAGAACTTTGGCTTGATCAAAATATGTTGAAGACGACTTGAGAGAGATCCACAGATCTGAAAAACGGAATCACCTCGATCAAGAAAATAAATCAGAAATCTTTGAGGCTCGGCGAGATCGAGTGATTATCTTTCGTCTGGATCTCTGGAGAAACAGAGTTGAAAGCAGCGATCGGAGATCGTCGATCCAGACCTTCCGTGAATGGTAATGGCGGCGGCGTGAGAAATTAGGGTTCACGGGAACCTTTTTTTTTCTTTCTTAAAATAATAATCTCTGTAAAGCTTGTTATTAGTCAAATCTGAAAGGACCTATTTATAGGTGGACTCCAACGGTCAGAAATTTAATTAGGGATGACACATGGACCAATCAGAAATGATTAATTCGAAATACACAGCGAAATTGTACTTGGAGAATTTCAGGAATGTTTGAACAGATATACTCGAGACAGAGAAGAGACATACTCGAGTATAAGATGTTATATACTCGAGTGGATAGGAGGAGCATACTCGAGTATAAGAAGAGAAGTTATTCGAGTGATTCAGAGATCAACACTCGAGTGATTTTAGAACTACTCGAGTATGAGAGTATATACTCGAGTAAAAACACTTAGAGAAAATTTCTCAGATAAAATAGGAAGAATTACTCGAGTAGAAGAGTTGGAGATACTCGAGTGAGGGGAAAATGAACTACTCGAGTATCTTGGGAAGACTACTCGGGTAATCACTAAACTACTCGAGTATGAAAAACAACTACTCGAGTACAGAGTCACTTACTCGAGTATATAGGGAACTACTCGAGTAGGTAGACTTAAAAACTTTCTTAGATGAGAAGTGCAGATCTACTCGAGTATGAACAGCACACTTACTCGAGTAACTAACCAACTACTCGAGTACAAGTTATCGCCTACTCGAGTACAATACAGTCTACTCGAGTATGTAATCCAACTTACTCGAGTACAGACTCACTTACTCGAGTGTACAAAAGAGGTACTCGAGTATGTGGACTTAGAGAAAATTTCGGATCTAAGAATAGAAGGATCTACTCGAGTATAAAATATGACCTACTCGAGTGACTAACTATCTACTCGAGTATAATCTTATTTACACGAGTATACAGAGTCTTCTCGAGTATGTCTAAGGATCTACTCGAGTACTAGGTCACTTACTCGAGTAGATGAAGGAAGCTACTCGAGTATGTGGACTTAGAATAATTCTTCTGAAACGAAATAAACTTTAATACTTCAGTCCACCAATCCAAGTGCATGTATAGGAAGTGTATCCCAATAGAGAGGCTATACATGGGCCAACACTTTGGATCACACAATGAGGGATTACATTGTATGGTCCTGTGTTTGGTGACCCATTATAGACTGACATTGGTCTACACTTGGCAATAAGAACCTGCACACATACAACTTAAACACAATATCAAATACACCTTAATTCATCTTAGTTCAAGGTCTGACCTCCTACAAATCTGAGGTATTGTGGAGACAAATCCCAACATCTGTAATAAAATATTTGCTTATATAGCGCCAGCTGTGCGCTCTTCGAACTTGCCACCCGTCTTTATGCGGGATTAAATCTATCAATTTGGTGATTTGCCTGTTTAATTGATGCGACAACGTTAATACCTTCTTTTATGCTAATTTTTAACCTTTGTTACTTTTATTTTCCTTTGCATCAATCTTTTCACCGCCTCCTTGGGCTGATGGCCCACTTAGGGTTCTGCCGCCCGAGGCTTGGAGAGAGAAGGGTCGGCTGATGCTTGCCCTTCCCCGGCGTAGTTCTCTATCCGCTTATCCTCCTACTTATGAGGGCTATAAATACCCCCGCTGCCAGGGCTGGAAGCGTGTTTTCCTAGACTTCCGCCCGCGGCTCCCCCTCCTTCCCCAGCTCTTCTCGCGCTCCGGCCCCTCACCCTTCCTCTTTACTGTTCTTCGTGTCTTCTCCCTGGTTCTCTACTCGCCAACTTCCCCTTTGTCTCGCGCACTCATGGGAAAAAGGAGGCCAGAGGATGGTGAGGGCCGCAACCGCTGTGGGAAGAGATTCTCCGACCACGATTTCCCTCCCAGTCGCCTCTCTGCCGATGAATACGAGGCCTTCCGGAGTGACTTCTTGTCGGAGGGCTACGAGTCACGCCCTCCCAAGGTTGGATAGAGCGTGAATACATTCTACTCGGGCGAGCTCGCCTTCCCCGTCTCGCACTTCGAGGCGGGGCTCCGGCTTCCCCTCTGGCCTGAGGTGAAGCAAGTTCTCAAGTACTTCGGCGTCGTGCCTGCCCAGTTGAACCCAAACGCGATCTCGGTTATCGTCGCATTCGCGTGCTACATGCGGCGAGAGAGAATAGAATTCAGTCTCACCGTCTTCCGGAAGATGTTCGTCTACCACACCCATCAAGACGGGGTCTCCTTCTTCACCGGGCTGAATCTGAAAGTCTGCGAGACACCAAACAAGAATCATCACTGGCTAACCCGCTTCGTCTTCATCCGCAGGAACCTTGGCGACGTCCCTCTCGCGCCCGTTTCGCCTGCGGAAATCTTCTATGTTACTCCGCAGGTTGGCGGCACGGACAAGCTTCTTTGCGAGTACCTCGCTGGGAAGAACTTCGAGGTCAGGTTTTGTAGACGGGGGCTCGCCTCACTGCTCCCCGTGCTCCCTAGAGAAGGTATGCTCGACCCCCTCATCTTTTTCTTGCCTTCAGTACTTTCCTCTCGTTGAGCCTTTTCCCTGACTCTGTCTCGCTTCTCCCAGGAGAGAGGAACGTGTCGGTGCACCCTCCCTACAGAAGTAATATCAAGCCATCTAAAGATGTGGCTCTCGCCAATATGGCGGCTGAGGCGGACAAAGATTCGTTGGCCCCTCCTCCACGAAAGAGGGCGGCTGAGGACTCCGCCCCCTCTCGCCTTAGCCCCTCAAAGAAGCTGAAGATGAAGTTTAAGAAAGTAGCCTCCTTCCCTTTCGAGAAGGGCAAGGTCCCTGCGGATACAGCGACGATGCCGAGAATCTTGAGCCCCATATCCCTGGGATCTGAATCTCCCCACTTGCCTCCCTTGACCTCTCCGCATATGGCTGTCTCGCTTCCTGAAGACGCGGCCCCTCTCGCACTGCCCGCGAGCTCTTCTCACCAACCTCCCCGGTCCCCTTCTCGCGGGGAGGCTACTCTCAAGTATCCTGCTCCATCCGCCCACCTGAACTTCAACATGGGCCCGTCTGTCCCCGATGGTGCCAATGAGCCTTCGCTCATCTGGGATAAGGGCGCACATCAGATCTCCATCTCTACCCTTCTCCCCTCATGGAGAGAGCAAGCTGAGTCTTCTGCCCACGCCTTCTCCTTGGGCTTCGGCCTTTATGGGGGTCTCGTCCCTGACGCGCTCGACGCGGCCACCACGCGAGATCTCATCTTCAGGATGGCCCACTCGCTGCTGCATACCCTCGAGCTCTCTCATCAACTCTCGCGCCGTCTAATTTACAACACTCGAAGATGGAAGGAGATAGACACCAAACTCGCTGCCGAGCGCGAGAAGTCTGGGGATCTCACCAAGCGACTAGAGGTGGCCGAGAGCCTTTTTGCCAAGGCTAGTGGTGGAGTGGTGAGTTGATACTTAGCCGGCCTTCTCAAGAACTCTCCCACTAGATTTAACGGTTTTTTCTTTTTGCAGGATGCTGAGAAGGCTGAAAGGCTGCGCTCGCGAGTGGAGGAGCTGGAGACGGAGGTGAAGGAGCTGAAAACAGAGAATTCCCAGCTCAAAGAGGCCTCCACCTCTCGCTCGCTGGTCCCTCCACCTCCTCCCGTGCATTATACGCACGACGAGGTCGAAGACTTTTGCCGGGATACCAACATACGGACCGCCGAGCTCATCCTGAAGATGATGCGAGAGATGGGTGTAGTTAAAGATGATTGCGAGGACATCACCACCCGGGACCTCGTGCCCGAGATTTATGGCGAGGACGAGGAATCTTCGGTGAGCGAGAAGGACTAGGGCTCCTTGAGCACAACAACCTTTTTCTTTCCTTTTTGCTATGATTACAATGCCTCTCCTGATTTGGGAATGTACTGTATTAAAACACGAATATGATTCATGTGTGTATATATATATTTTTGCTCGCTCCTGAAGCTAGCCTTTTTCTTTTCTTCCTCCTCTCTTTTTTTCTTTTTCTCTCGCTTGGACAGCTCGCGAGATCCTCGAGATCATTGGCGGCGAGAGGGGGTCTTCTTTCCCCTCGCCGGATGTTACCAGCAGACCTGGCCCAGGGGGCGAGCTGGCGAGCCTCTGCCACTCTCGCGAGCGTGGGGACACCCTCTCCTTCCTCTCGCGCTGCCTATTAGCTCCTCTCGGCGCAAGTGGACCTGGGGGGTCAATTATCCCCCCCCCCCTCTCTTCTTTTTCATTTAGGAAGTCATCTTGAAGTATACCCCCCTTTTCTTAGTAGCCAGGGTCAGTGTTTCCATGATTAATCAGCTTCTATGTAAAGACCTCAGTTACCTGCCTCCAGAAAACACCCAACCCAAATTACAGCCGTAAGACATTTATGCTCTCCAACTGCAGCTTCTATGCCCCTATCCAGTATTGAAATGGAAACAAGTCCTTGCTCACGAAAACTGTAGCACGGTAGAGTAAGAAGGTAAGTGGGGATGGGGAGGAGGTAACCACTCCGCAGAAGGGGCCTGATCCACCTTTTGTTATTTTTTCCAACCACCGAGTGAGCCTACAGCCCTGCCAGCTTGATGAGAGCCTGGTCAGCGGGTCTGCTCGGGGTCTCCTCTCCTCTTTCTCCTCCAACAACCGAGTGAGCCTACAGCCCTGCCAGCTTGATGAGAGCCTGGTCAGCGGGTCTGCTCGGGGTCTCCTCTCCTTTCTCCTCCAACCACCGAGTTAGCCTACAGCCCTGCCAGCTTGATGAGAGCCTGGTCAGCGGGTCTTCTCGGGGTATCCTCTCCTTTATCTCCTCCAACCGCCGAGTGAGCCTACAACCCTGCCAGCTTGATGAGAGCCTAGTCAGCTGGTCTGCTCGGGGTCTCCTCTACTCTTTCTCCTCCAACCGCCGAGTGAGCCTACAACCCTGCCAGCTTGATGAGAGCCTGGTCAGCGAGTCTGCTTGGGGTATCCTCTCCTCTTTCTCCTCCAACCGCCGAGTGAGCCTACAGCCCTACCAGCTTGATGAGAGCCTAGTCAGCGGGTCTGCTCGGGGTCTCCTCTCCTCTTTCTCCTCCAACCGCCGAGTGAGCCTACAGACCTGTCATCTTGATGAGAGCCTTGTCAGTGGGTCTGCTCGGGGTCTCCTCTCCTCTCTCCCCCAACCGCCGAGTGAGCCTACAGCCCTGCCAGCTTGATGAGAGCCTGGTCATCGGGTCTGCTCGGGGTCTCCTCTCCTCTTTCTCCTCCAACCTCCGAGTGAGCCTACAACCCTGCCAGCTTGATGAGAGCCTGGTCAGTGGGTCTGCTCGGGGTCTCCTCTCCTCTTTCTCCTCCAACCGCCGAGTGAGCCTACAACCCATCCAGCTTGATGAGAGCCTTGTCAGTGGGTCTTCTCGGGGTCTCCTCTCCTCTTTCTCCTCCAACCGCCGAGTGAGCCAACAGCCCTGCCAGCTTGATGAGAGCCTGGTCAGCGGGTCTGCTCGGGGTCTCCTCCCCTCTTTCTCCTTCAACCGCCGAGTGAGCCTACAGCCCTGCCAGCTTGATGAGAGCCTGGTCAGCGGGTCTGCTCGGGGTCTCCTCTCCTCTCTCCTCCAACCGGCGAGTGAGCCTACAGCCCTGCCAGCTTGATGAGAGCTTGGTCAGCGGGTCTGCTGGGGGTCTCCTCTCCTCTTTCTCCTCCAACTGCTTAGTGAGCCTACAGCCCTGCCAGCTTGATGAGAGCCTGGTCAGCGGGTCTGCTCGGGGTCTCCTCTCCTCTTTCTCCTCCAACCGCCGAGTGAGCCTATAGCCCTGCCAGCTTTATGAGAGCCTGGTCAGCGGGTCTGCTCGGGATCTCCTCTCCTCTTTCTCCTCCAACCGCCGAGTGAGCCTACAACACTGCCATCTTGATGAGAGCCTGGTCAGCGGGTCTGCTAGGGGTCTCCTCTCCTCTCTCCTCCAACCGCCGAGTGATCCTACAGCCCTGCCAGCTTGATAAGAGCCTGGTCAGCGGGTCTGCTCGGGGTCTCCTCTCCTCTTTCTCCTCCAACCGCCAAGTGAGCCTACAACCCTTCTAGATTGATGAGAGCCTGGTCAACGGGTCTGCTCGGGGTATCCTCTCCTCTTTCTCCTCCAACCGCCGAGTGATCCTACAGCCCTGCCAGCTTGATGAGAGCCTGGTCAGCGGGTCTGCTCGAGGTCTCCTCTCCTCTTTCTCCTCCAACCGCCGAGTGAGCCTACAACCCTACCAGCTTGATTAGAGCCTGGTCAGCGGGTCTGCTCGGGGTCTCCTCTCCTCTTTCTCCTCCAACTGCCAAGTGAGCCTACAGCCCTGCCAGCTTGATGAGAGCCTGGTCAGTGGGTCTGCTCGGGGTCTCCTCTCCTCTTTCTCCTCCAACCGCTGAGTGAGCCTACAACCCTGCCAGCTTGATGAGAGCCTGGTCAGCGAGTCTGCTCGGGGTCTCCTCTCCTCTCTCCTCCAACTGCCGAGTGAGCCTACAACCCTGCCAGCTTGATGAGAGCCTGGTCAGCGGGTCTGCTCGGGGTCTCCTCTCCTCTTTCTCCTCCAACCGCCGAGTGAGCCTACAACCCTGCCAGCTTGATGAGAGCCTAGTCAGCGGGTCTTATCGGGGTCTCCTCTCCTCTTTCTCCTCCAACCGCCGAGTGAGCCTACATCCCTGCCAGCTTGATGAGAGCCTTGTCAGTGGGTCTGCTCGGGGTCTCCTCTCCTCTTTCTCCTCCAACTGCCGAGTGAGCCTACAGCCCTGCCAGCTTGATAGAGCCTGGTCAGCGGGTCTGCTCGGGGTCTCCTCTCCTCTTTCTCCTCCAACCGCCGTGTGAGCCTACAGCCCTGCCAGCTTGATGAGAGCGGGTCTGCTCGGGGTCTCCTCTCCTCTCTCCTCCAACCGCCGAGTGAGCCTACAGCCCTGCCAGCTTGATGAGAGCCTGGTCAGCGGGTCTGCTCGGGGTCTCCTCTCCTCTTTCTCCTCCAACCGTCGAGTGAGCCTACAACCCTGCCAGCTTGATGAGAGCCTGGTCAGCGGGTCTGCTCGGGGTCTCCTCTCCTCTTTCTCCTCCAACCGCTGTCTTCTAAGAAAGACGCCCTGAGGTGCATTGTGCTAGGAAATCATGACACATCCGAAAAGTAAGATCATTAAAGTCATACTCAAGCATATTCAGAGGAAAATTATCATTATGGATAGAAATGCTTCAGATCATCACCGCTGCGGGTGCGATCTAGGGGTACCCCGTCCACATCCTGGAGGTGATACCCCCCTGACTTCAAAACTTCTTTTATAATGAAGGGACCCTCCCAATTGGGGTTGAGCATTCCTACTGAGGCCCCCCTGCCCGCGACATCCACATTCTTGAGGACCAAGTCCCCCTTTTGAAATTTCTTGATCCAGATGTGCTTATCAAAGTACCTGGACATCCGGCGCTTGAACTCCTCCTGTCGGATTGATGCTAGCTCTCGGAGCTCCACCACGAGGTCGAGTGAAAGCCTTTGCTCCTCTCCATTATTTACCTGCCACATTTCATCTCCCTCCCTTGCTGCTGTTACCCTGGGAGATTCAACCTCAAACTCCACAGGTATGACGGCCTCCGAGCCATGGGAGAGCTTGAAAGGCATCTCTCCTGTCATTGCTGGCTCCCCCACAATGCCTCTTTCACCTCCTCCTTCACTCTCCAACTCCTCTCCTCCAGCCATCTCCACCTCTACTACAAGACTTCCCTCCACCCTTGCTTCATCTCTCACCAGCTCCTCTCCTCCGGCCACCTACTCTCCGGCCATTGCTGGCTCCTCCGCAATGCCTCTTTCACCTCCTCCTTCACTCTCCAACTCCTCTCCTCCAGCCATCTTTTTCTCCAGCTCCTCTACATCCCCCTTCCATGAGATGGTGTTGACCGCCGTCACGTAGAACTCCCGAGCCGCCTTTGGATCCCCCCTTACCCTGATCTGGGTTCCTCCTGAATTAAGCTTCAAGCACTGATGGAACGAGGATGGTACACACCTAAAGGCGCTGATCAAAGGGCGCCCGAAGATCGCATTATAGTTGCTGGGGGCATCCACTATCACGAAACGACAGTTCCTGGACAGCCCCCCCCCCCCCCCCAGCGTCACCTGAAGTCCTACTCCTCCCTCGACCTCCTTCCTCTCCCCCGAGAATCCAAACAATGGCCCATCCGCCGCCAACACCCTTCGGGCCTCCACCCTCATCTCATTGAATGCCTTCTTGAAGATCACATTGACGGAACTCCCGTTGTCCACCAAAATTCGGGACACCGTGAAGTTCTCAATGGCGGTCCGGATTACCAGTGCGTCGCAGAAATGGTCCTCGTGATCTGGTAGGTCCCTTATGGAAAAGGTGATTTTATCATCCGGGGGTGGGGCTTGGGACGTCGAGGCAATGCTCCGACGATACATAGTGTTAAGACTGGCCTTACGGGTGGCCTCGATCCCCCCCCATGAATCACCCCAATCCCTCCTCGATCTCCTGTATCCGACCGATCCACACATCGATCCTCCTCCGCGGCTCCTGGCATCTCCACTATCTACACTGGTGGTCGGTTGTCTTCTCCTCCTCTACCCCTCTTCAACTCCAAGAACTCTGGGCATGTGGCCGTCGCATGGCCCTCCTCCTCATGGAAGTCGCAATATGGCATAACTCCTCCCCTACATCTCCCTTCTTGGGGGTTCCTCCTCCTCCCCACAATCGCTCTCCCACACTCTCTTCCTCTTCCTCTCCCTCGGCCAATGGCCATAGCTTGCTGAGGCGGAGGTGGGAGCGGCCTTGGGCCATGCCCCCACCCTAGCAGATGAAATCTCCCTGGTCCCGGATAAAAGTTCCTTCCCCCTTGTGGAGGACCCCTTCCTGGTCCTTGAACTGGGCCTCCCGGTTGCCTCCAGCCCAACTCTGGGTGCACGGGCCCCCTTGGCTCCTCCCTTCTCCTTCCCTCTTGCGCCTTGTTCCTCCTGACTCTCTCTGCTCCCCCTCCATCAGCCTTGCTAACTTCCTCGCAAATGTCGGGTTTGCCGCCTCCATGGCTATCTCCTTTGCTGCCTTCTCCATCAATCCCTCAAAGGACAATGGTGCCTTCCGGGTTAGGCTTATCTTGAAGAAGCCTTCCCTCAACCCCACGGTGAAGGCCATCTAGAGGGCGAAACCAGGCACCTCCTGGATGTCTAGGATCTCCTCCTAGAAACGATCCACGTACTCAGCCAAAGACTCGTCCGCCTTCTGCTTGATCAGGAAGATGGACTCCGGGTTCTTCTTCCTCTTCTTTGAGGTCGCGAAGCGCAGCTGGAAGCTCCTGCTCAGGTCTTTGAAGCAATAAATAGAACCCGCCGAGAGTTTATGGAACCAGTCCCTAGCCTTATCCTTCAAAGTGATGGCGAAGAGGCGGCACTTGAAGGCGTCTGTCATAGGTCTGATGGAGACCGCATCTTCAAACCATTGTAGGTGTTGGAGGGGATCATCCTTCCCCATGTAGTAGGTCATCTTCGGCTTGTGAAACCCTTCTGGAACGGGTGCCGAGAGGACCAACTCGCAGAAGGGAGATCCTCTCGTCGGTGGTCTCGCCAGGTCTACTTGCGCGACTAGCCCCGCGGGCGCGACGACACTCGCTGGGCTGGGGAAGAGCTCCCTTCCTTCCACCTCTCGCCGGCTTCCTTCCGCCGCCACTTCCTTTCCTGGTCGCCTCCCGGGTGCGTCCTCACCTATCCATTCTGGCTCGACCCCCTCGCAGAGCGCGTGGTCCGGCACCTAGGGCGGGGGGGAGGGGGGGTCTCGCACTCCCCTCTCTGTGCGAGCTGCTTCAACATGTCCATGATCCCTCCGATGGACAACATGAACTCTGCCCTCTCGACGTACCCCCCTGGCTCGGGTACCCCTCGTCTTCTCCTCCTGCATCTCCCGCCATGAGGTAACCCTTCGTTCTTCCGCACAAGCTGCTGTTCCACGCTCACCGCACCAAAATTGTTGGAACCAACAAGGTCGATTCCTCCTAAAGCTCGGAACTACTAGGGCAGCTCACGCTTACTCCCTTAGGATCACACTCAAGCCGAAGAACTAGACCGGAGGCTCCAGCGAGGAGGTCCATCCTCGTACTCGGAAGAGACTAAAGCTCTTCCCCTCCCTAGCCAATGCTGAGCTAGGTGCCTTAGAAGAAGTGAAAGGAGTCAAGAAAGCTTGCCCTTCTAAGGCACCTTACCGGTCTATTTATAGGCCTCTGAACTGGGACTGCAAAAAACCAATTTTCATCGCCCTGAAATTACCAGAACATCCCTGGCTAGGTCTGCCAACAGCCAAACTCCGCTGTCCATAAGGGCTAAATGCAGATCACCTGGGGTAAAAGGGTAAAACACCCCTGGGGCCCAAAAGGTGGGCCCGACCTTACCTGAACCGGCCTTTAACCAAAGTGGCACCTGGCGAGAACTCCCCCATAGGGTCCTCTCGCATGGAGAGAGGGCTACCCCGGGCGAGAGCTCCACTCCTGGAGTCCTCTCGCGCGGTGAGCTGGTCACTCGCCGGGAAAGCTTCCTGTCTCGGCATTCACCTATCTGAGGCCACGCTCCACTTAGGCCATCCCGCTTAATGCAGTGAACCTCACTCCATGCCCTGCCTCCTGGCACCTCTCGCCTGGTGCCTCTCGCCTGAGCCCTCTCGCTCGGCTCTCGTTGCCTGGGCCCTCTCGCCTGGGCCCTCTCGCTCGCCTGCAAGTCTGAGGTTGTACACACGAAATACATAGAGATATCATCAAACTTCCATACCGGAATTGGTAACAACTTCAGGAAACCTCAAGGCTTTTGACATTCTACTTTCACTAAGCCACAAGTTTGGCACTTTGCCACGTAAAGAGCTATGTCTTTCTTCAAACCCGGCCACTAGAACATATTTTTCATGTCCTTGTATATCTTTGTGCTCCCTGGGTGAATTGAATACTTCGTGAAGTGTGCGTCATACATCAAGTCCTTCCGTATTTTACCATATTTGGGATGCACAAATGACCATCTTTTCTTAAAAGTCCGACTTCCATGGAGAATTGTGAATTTGGCCCATCCACTACATAGCGTTTCATACTCTCATCGAGTTCCGTTGCTCGCCGAACCCTATCTGTAAGGTCATACTGTACCTCCATCCAGTTCAGGCATGCATTAGCAGTAGAATTCTTTTCAACACAAGAAATCTCTAAGGCATCCAACTCCTGGGTCAGATGCTCATCATGCATCTGCAACCAACTTTCCCTTATCGGAGTCCGTCGACTCAAGGCATCTGCGAATACATTTCCCTTCCTAGGAGTATAATGTATCTGGAAGTTGTAGTCCCCGAGGAACTCCATCCACCTCCGCTGCCGCTTATTTAGATCCTTCTGATCTATAAAGTATTTCTGGCTCTTATGGTCCGTGAAGATGTCAACTTTCACGCCATATAAATAATGATGCCACAGTTTAAGTGTAAAAATCACAGCTGCCAAATCCAAGTCGTGGACTGGATAATTCTGATCATGTACTTTCAACTAGCATGATCCATAAGCAATAATGTTTCCAAACTAAACAAGAACTCAGCCTAAGCCGCTCCCTGAAGCATCACTATAGATCTCATAGTCGTCTATAATACATGGCAAACTCAAAATAGGCATCGTGGTCAAACGACTGTTTAGCTCCTCAAAAGCTCGTGCGCACTCAGGTGTCCAAACAAACTTCTGAACTTTCCTCGTCAGCATAGTGAGAGGAAAGGATATCCATAAAAAGTTCTCTATGAAGCGCCTGTAGTAGCCAGCAAGCCCAAGGAAACTCCTGACTTCTGCTATAGAAGATAACACAAGCCACTCCCATATCACAACTATCTTCGCCGAATCCGCCGCAATACCATCTCGACAAACCACATGGCCAAGAAAAGCCACTAACGACAGCCAAAACTCACACTTTGAGAACTTTGCATAGAGCTTGTTTCTCCTCAAGGTGTGCAAAACCATTCGCAAATGGATTGCATGATCTTATTCAGACTGAAAGTACACCAATATATTATCAATGAAGACGATCAAAAATAGGTCCAAGTATTCCCTAAACGTTTGATGCATTAAGTCCATGAATACCTGTGGCGCATTTGTTAGCCCAAAAGGCATTAAAGTGAACTCATAATGGACATAGCGTATACCAAACGCTGTCTTGGGAATGTCACATTCAGTAATCCTCAACTAGTTATAGCCCGACTTTAAATTCAGCTTAGAGTATACCATTGATCCCACTAGCTGGTCGAATAAGTCATCAATCCTTGGAATCAGATACTCGTTCTTTTCCGTCAGCTTATTTAGCTCTCGATTGTAATGCATAGACGCAAGCTTCCATCCTTCTTTTTCACGAAAAGAACTAGTGTACTACAAGGTGACATAGTTGGACGTATATAGCCTTGCTCTAGCAATTCCTACAATTGAACTTTTAGTTCTGCCATATCCTTTGGCGCAACACAATATAGTGAGTGGGCCATATATTTTGCACCTGACACCAAATCGATAGCGAAGTCAATCTCCTGTTGGGGTGGAAGCCTAGGGAGATCCTTAGGAAACACATCAGCATACTCTGACACAATAGGAATATCACTCAACCTGAACTTCGGCTCAACAACCTCCAACAGCGTGAAGAATAACTACGCGCCCTTCTGAACAGCTTTGACTACCTGGAGAGCAGACATCAATATCTTGCTCGATCCTCGCATACCAGTGAATTTAGTCTCTTATTCAGTGTTTTGTTCCAGTGTGACTTCCTTAGAGTTATAATCTATGTAGGCACACTGCTCTATGAGCTAGTAAATATTAAAGATTACATCAAACTCAGATATCAGCAGCACAGATGCCTCCAATCAAAAATCCTGACTTCCAATCCGTACCTCAAGACAACAAGACTTATCTGCACACATCATGCATCTGTTAGGTAACAACACCTTTATTCTATCTGTCGACACAAGAGTAGGCACTCCAATTCACGATATGAAGTCCTCAGACAAACAAATGCGAAGCACCTGTATCGAACAGTGCCCTCGCTAGATGGTACCGAATAAGGACAAAGCCTATACTTATCAAGTTATAAAAAAGCAATTCACAAGGTATAAAGTATATAAAGCATGAAAAATATATACTACTCATACCTGTGATGACATCAGCCTGTTTGATGGCCTCCTGTTGGCCAAGATTGTATACCCTCGGCTGAGCTGGAGCATGCTGGGATGCAATGGACTCCACCTCTTTTCCCTTTTCAGCATTTGACGCTCCCACCTTTTTGTCCTTCCTTGGGAGACCACTGGTACACTCATAGGCAAAATGCCCTGGCATGCCATAAGTGTAATATATGAGCAGGCCTCACCCTGATGTTGCTCTAGAAGTGCCAGGAGAAGGAGCCTGTCTAGAAGACTTGGGCTTCTTACCCCATCTCTTACGATAGTCAAACTTTCCAGGATGCGATGTTTTGAACTCGGGCTTTGTCATAGCCAAGTCCCTCTTGCCCTGCACCCTCTTCATGTCCTTTTCTAGCGAACGAGTCGTATTTACCAACACTTGGAAACCTTGGTTCATCGGACCCGAAAACAATAACCTCAGCTCATCTTGAAATCTCTCATAGAACCTGTTGGTCTTACGCTCTTCATCAGAGAAAGTAGACCGCGCATAACGTCCTAACCCGGTAAACTCATGGAGGTAGTCATTCACACTACTCTCGCCCTGAGTCAAATGCTGGAACTCATTTTCCATGGAAATTCGCAACAACGACAGATGTTTTGCCAAGAACATTCTCAAAAACTCCTCCATCAAGACCTCTGATAGTCTTCTGCCCGCGAAGTGGTGTAACTCCAACTCATCCCACCAAAGCTGAGCCTCTCCTTCCAATAGGAAAGTGGCTAAGGTGACATTTTTTCCCTCCTCTGTCTCAATCACCGTCAATATCCTCTTGACGTGTGAAAGCCAGTCCTATACCTGCATTGGGGATCCTACACCCGTAAACGTAGACGGACTAAAGATCATAAAGTGCTTTAGCTGCCGTTCAGTCGCTCGCTTCTTAACCAAAGCCTCAGCAGGCACTTGCCTATCAGCTAAAGGCTCGGCTACACCAACCTGAATGGGCACCATCGCAGGTTGCACTTGCCCAGTCTACTGTGCATTTATCATTGCAAACACTACATCAGCAACTAAGCGTACTATTTCCGCAGAAGGAGGAGGTGTAGGCACTTCAGCTGGTGCCACACTCTCAACAGAACGTTGGGGTTTAGACTACCCCGCACCACTTCTAGTCACCTATACGTGTAAAATACACAATTTAGCGACTACTCAAAAGGCAAACAACAATTTTTAGGAACGCACAGGTTCCTCAAACATGTGTATTTTCATTCCTAAGTGGATATTGTTGGGTTCATTTTGTGTTATAACATGAAGCACAAACACGTGCTCGCCACACCTCAAAAGAATTTGACAACGAATTCGCTGAAGGAAAACCAAGACAAGATGATACCAAAATTGTAACACCTCCATTCGTCACATGAAATATTACAGAGGGTACGACCGGGGCACCACACCATATTCCACAGACAGTCGGCGGAGTTGAATGTTAATATCAAAACTACACGAATCCTAACTCAGAGCATTCTAGCGGAAGCTTAAAGAGTTAACAGTTTGAACTCAAGCACAAACGAACGTCCACTACATATATATCAGGAATGTTACAACATAATACAAAAAACTAACTATCACCGACGATAGTCACTGTCACCCGACGACAGTTAATAGTACATTAAAACTGTTCTGGCCTTAAGGCCTTACAACTAGTGTCTTTTACAAAAGTATTTTCATACATCAGCACGCAGGTCGACCACACATGAATACACTAAAAAAAACCTTTGCTTGGCCTTCGAGGGCCGGCATAGCAACAAGGTAAGCAACCTGTTATTTCCCTCTCGGCTCTCCAGCACCTGCACAGGGACAATCCACCACAAGGGTGGCAAACAAGGCAACGGCCAGCTTTCAGCCGAATAATATATAACGACCCTACCTCATACCCAGGGCAGCAATATTCCTTCCCTGCAGGCATAGCAATTATACAATAGATATATCACAAGGAGGATCACTTAAGCACCAATAAATATATCACAAACGAATGCCTCCATGGCCAAACCTTCCGTAAACTCAGGGCACATTCTAGGTGTACCAGACTTCTTTGGGTCCCCCCACCATCCACAGTCCCGGACTTGATGGTATACTTGAGCATTCTAGTCTTTTCGGCATGAGGCCTAAGACTCTTATTATGTAAATGACGAAAGCCAGATAATTTAGGAAATATAGTCCGAACGATATAAAGCGGGTACAGTTCAACTCTTCCTGTTGCTCAAATCGCCAGGTCAACGCCGATGGTCCCATCCATCATGGAGAACGACAAGACGCAGGTCAGCCTCCCCTTTCCCGTTCGGTTCTCTAGCCTTTGCTCGACTGCTGCCCACTAGGTACCCATGAATAGAGCCTGTAATCGACACACAATGGCACTCACGGCCATAGCTGGGCACCCAGGCTCACAGCTCACGTGCTAGCCCTTCAGTCTCCGCGAGATTGGCTTTGCAAGTCCAAAGCTATCTGGAAGCTATCGACAGCGATAACCACTATCACTTGGCATTAGTGACAAAACTCTCATTTGTCTCCAGACTCAGCTATAACTGGAACATCTGTCTAGAACAACCTGTAGCATCTTGCAATGCCAGAAAAACTGGACTTTCATATTAATCATAGCTCACCAAGAGCTATCGCCAGCGATACTCGATGTCGCCCGATGACATCCAACAGCTATGCAAATTGAGGTACTCTCTGTAACATCCCATTTCCAACTAGACCCCTAAGAGTGGTTCTGTCATGACAAAACCCTAGGAAGCCCAAGAAAGAGTCATGTGGACCTGGTAGTGTGGATAGGGCCACTATGGTCTGCACTTAGCAGATCTCTAAACCTTGGTTAAAAGTGATCATGGGGCTTCACCAAGACTCCAAGACCCCACTCATACCCTTATAACCCTAGAAAGAGATCAATGGGTCACTAAGGACCCATGAAGAGCAATCAAAGGACCTAAGTTGACCAAAGTCAACTATAGCCCTAATTGGGTCAAATTGACCTACACAAGTGTCAATTGCAGTCCCTTGGCCCAGTAGACCCCACCCATACCTTCTTAGACCTAGTGAGAGGTCAATGGGTCACTAAGGACCCATAGAGAGTAGTCAATAGGGCTAAGTTGACCAAAGTCAACTATGACCCTAATTGGGTCAAATTGACCTACACAAGGGTCAACTGCAGTCCCTTAGCCCAATGGACCCCACCCCTACCCTCATAAGCCTAGTGAGAGGCCAATAGGTCACCAAGGACCCATTGGGACCAATCAAAAGGGCTAGTTTGACCAAAGTCAACCCTTGACCTAAAATGGTCAAAATGCCCTAGTTAAGGGCCAAGTGACCTCCAAGGGCCAATCCAACCCCACCTTGACCCTAGGGGAGGCTAATGGGTCACCAAGGACCTATTAAGAAAATCTCAAGGATCAAATTAACCTAGGTGCGCCCTAGTCCAACTTTGGGTCAAGTTAGCCCAAATGGGCTAACTCAAGCTCAAGCCCATTTCAATTGGGCTAACCATGACTTAAGTGACCAAATGAACTTGTGGGCTGCCTTTGGGTTAGGTAGGAGCCAAAATTCAGCATGAAGTGTAGAGAGAGAAAATTCACCCATGGAGGAGAGAGAAAGTAGAATAAAATATAATAGGAGACTTTGGGCTCACCCTCCCCCTTCCCCAACCTCCCCAATTTATTACTCTAGGAAAAGACAAGCTAACCCAACTCAACCAGCCACCTTTTGACTGGTTTGGACCAAGCCTCACCCCCCACCTACCCTGGCCACCATTGTTGACTTTAGCCAATATTGGCCATGAAGCCTACCAGCCACCTAACACCCCCAATCTCCCCTTTAAAAGTTTCACAGGACTCCCCTCACTCACTTCCACCACCTACCTGAAGGAGCCAAGCAGCCACCAAGAAGCTTCAAAAATTCGGCCACCACCACCACCATGGTCTCCCGCCGCTCCTCTCGCATCCAAGCCCGTGTGCAGGTCCTCCCTCACCTCCTCTTTCTCATGTATAGATCATAGACCTCTTAGGGCTTCAGGTTCGAGCTCAGCCGAGCCGGTCGGGTGAAGAGAAAAGCATTTTTTTTGGTTTTAATGGTTTTTTTGGTTTCTCGGGTGAGGTGGCGCCGCCACCTCCCGCCGCCGGGATGCCGGCCCAGGCTGGCCCCCACCACCGTGAGGGTGGGGGAGACGTTCGCCGGTGACTGCGCCGCCACCAGCCGCCGGGAACCGCCCCGCAACCACCCATGTGCTCGAGCTCAAGCTCACCACCCTGCATGGGGAAGAAGAGCAGATGTCGTTGATGTGCTTTGAGATTAGTGCATGCATATTAATAATCCTGTATTTATTTTAATGACATGAATAGTGTTAGTTTCTGTGATTTTTAAACAGTCTTTTTGCATGTGCAAATTAGGGCACTTCCAGGCACTTACATAAAAAGTGTTCAACATGAAAGTTGTAGGTCTCCGAGTTAGCTTTAATTTGACATGTTACACATAATTTTTGGTTAAGCCTACTGGCCTGTATACCCATTTTACTAGGGGTGGTCCTAGGGTAGGACAGAAATAAAAAGGTGTGCCCTGACCAAACCCTAAGTCCAAAGGGACTGAAATTTTGATCATGTCACTAAATTAGATACACCTAGCTCCCCTCCAAAAATGAGAATTTTTGGGGAAGATTTTTCTATAGTATTTACAGAAATACCCAAAATGAAATAAATGACATTTTTGGAGTTGTATAACTCCAAAGAGCCCCAAATTTGGGTGGCCTTCTCTTAGGGGTATATTAGACCTATGGTAGAAAAATTAGCCAATTTGGACCACTTCATATTGAGATATCTCACTGGCAAGTTTTGAAATTAGACTTTGTCTTGGGCTGCAAATAGCCAAATTAATTCAGAAATGTAAATGGCTGCCCAAGTCAAACCAGAGGTCCTATTGACCTGAACTTTTGGTCAGTGACTTGTTTAGGGCATATTTAGGCCTTGTCCAAAAATGAGACTTTTTGGAATAAAAAAAAATAGGGTAAAATTACCAAAATACCCTTAGACTTCTTGAGGAGATTTATGGAGTATTTCAACCCCAAATGACCTGAGGAATTAGGCATGAACTTGTGTATGGCATAATTAGGCCCTGCCCAAAAATGGGATTATTTGGAATTAAAATTATGGGTAAATTACTAAAATACCCCTAGGCTTGTTTAGGTGATTCTTGGATTTTAACTCCAAAGTGCCCCAATTTTTGGTGGCATGTTCAGGGGGGCATGATTAGGACATGTATAAAATTTGAGCCCATTTGGATGAGTTTTGGCTAGGGAATCACCAAACCCTAGATAGGCCTTAATGAAGCAATTTTGGGTAAAAAGTGCACTATGGGATATGAGTGGCCAACTCACCTCAATAGAGGCTGATGTTTTGGTCACTGGCTTGAAATGTTCATTATCACTCTCCTTGGGGAGATGGGATGGATTAGGGTGGATTTACTCTAGGACCCAAGTTTAAACCCTAAGGGACGACCTTTGGGGGTTGTGAAGGACATAGAGGCAATTGCCCTTGTATGGCCTTGGAATTTTGGTAGAGAGGTAGATATGATATAATTAAACCTTTGGTTGAAATGTTAGGTAGTTTAGAAGTAGATAAGTACCTCAGAAGACAAACCCTAGTTTTTAGGGTAGAAGTACTACTAGGTCAAAACAGTAACCTAACCTCATCTAAAAGTTGTGAAAATGGGGTAGGATGAATCTTAGGATAAGTTTAACACCTAGATAATTTTAGTGGAATTTTATTGATGATATTCATAATACCTCCTTTGTTAAGTATCAAAATGTCCAAGTTTAGTATTTGAATTAATTTGATCATTTTGTCCAATAGAATCTAGAAAAATTTGGGCAGTAGAGGTTTTTAACCTAATTAGAGGTCTCTGAATTTTACTATAATTTTTAAAGGATTTTACATAATGCTTCCTTCACAAATTTTGGAAAGATCATACTTGGTAAATAAATTATTTAAAGAATAATTTAACCTGTAAAAATGTGAATTTTGGCCACTGATAATTTTTGGAGGATATCTACTGCTGGGAGTTTAAATATGAATTTTTGGAAGTATATTCATAGTACTTGATTCACAATCATGCCCATTTTAGATTTTTGTATTTAATTTATTTAGACTTTAATTTCCAGTGAAAAATTATGGAATTTGGCCAGTGATAGTTTTAAGATTGTATTAGTGTAAGATAATTAAATTCAAAATATTTGGATGAGAATTTTAAGTAGTTGATTCATAAATTTTTGAATAAGGGATTACTTCTAAAATAATTTTAAGACCCTTAAACTTTTGTAGAAAATGCCAAATTTGGAAATTGTCACTTTTAGACATATGAGACATTATCATAAATTTATGAGGTCTTGAACATGTCTGAAAAATGTACCTCATGATCAAATTGATAACTCTGGGACCTTTTTAAGAAATTATTTAAATATCAGTTTAATTAAGAAAATTATAATTCTCTGGATTTACATTATTTATGATAGACCCCCAGTAAATAATTTAAGTCATTCGGATGAAAACTTGAAGGATATCTTATCATGAGCATCAACTATTATAGGTCGGTCTGCGAATAGTAATTTGAGGAAAAATCATATTGAGATTAGATTTGGAATAGTGTAGAGTTAGTTAAGTGTAATTGGCTGGAGGAAAGTGGATGGGTCACCCTAAGAAGTTCTAAGGAGGCGTGAGAATCAAGTTGGTGCGGGTTAGAAGGTGCGCGTGTTCTGTGAAAGATCGTCGTTCCCGTGAGAGTGAAAGATCAAACTATCTTAGTTTAGTTAATGTAATACAAAAAGGGAATGGGTAAGGGAAAACAACCAATAACAATAAGCGCCTTGCGAAAGGGAACTTCGGGCCTTAATGCCCGTCTTGGTTCCTAGTGCCTATTGAGAACCCTTCACGGGGTATAATCCGGAGGCAGTCCTGGGCTAACGTAAACTTTCAAGATAAACTAAAAGAGGAATTTAGTAAATAAGGCTTCACACTGCACACTAATTAGATAGGGTTTTGGAAATGGATAAGTCGTCCCAAGGTGTTCAAAGGGGCGCCATCCCGCGGTGCTCCAAGGGATGAGGTTTGAAATGAGACGGACGGTTAGTCCGGGGAGCTTAGTCTCGGTTGTAGTTAACACGGACGGTTTAGTCCAGGAGCTTGACTTGTGGTTTCTGTTAAGAATATTGCATGTGCATGATAAGAAAAGATAAGGTGGTGGGTCTTCGGTATTGGGGAGTTCGTTGCACCGACACCAATACGATGACTCGGCAAAGTGTGGTTTTACACTTTGCCAAACTTAAGTCCGACGGTCCAGTCGGCAATAGTACGCAGGAGTCCGCTTAGTGCACCAAGCGTTGAGGCGTATGATTGGTCAGACCGGTAGTGCTATGCTGGTTTTGAGGTGGGCGAGGCCCAACCCACCGCTTCGGTCTGCCACTACGGAGGTATCCTGCGAGGTAACGGCTCAAAAAGGGGGAACTAAGGTTTGTGTACACAAAGTCGGGTGTGTGAGTTGCACTGCTTGAACATCATTAACCCACCATATAGATGCATATCATAATCATTCATAATAACCTGACACCTAATGTATAAGTTTAATGGGACGCTTATACATTAGGACTTGCAAAATGACCCCTTGGTCTATAAGCTTGTGTGGGGCAGGTTTATAAGTCAAGGTCAATTTACTATATTTATAATTGATGTTTGATAAACGACACCCCAACGTATAAGTTTAATGGGACACTTATACGATGGGAGCCTTGCAGAAGATCCCTTGGCTTATGTGCCATCACATAAGTTAAGGTTACTTTACTTATATTAATTGTCTTTTATGCTCAGTTATTACTGTCACTTATATTCAAAGAATTGCTAGACTAGGTCCACCGTCACCTGCTTTTGTTGTACTCTCCACTTCATGTCCTTCCCTTTCTTTCTCCCCGCCCGGTGCCTTAGAGCATGGGGGAAGGGGTGGGGGATGATAGGACTTGGTCTTTTTGACTGACGGGCGACCGAACATCATATTAGGGAATTGTGGAGCCCAGCATGGAGGAGCAGCCCCGGAGGTCAGCACGCTTGGAGATCGGACAGTCTAGCACTGGAGTCCAGACAGTAGGGACAGTGAGTCCCGAACTATAGTAGTTGTATTAGTTGCTTCCGCGATGAGAGAATTGTAGAGAGGACTTGATGTACCGGGCATAAGCCTGAGATTTTATTATATGTACTATCTGTGGACACTCCCTTCGTGGAGTTTATTTCTATATATGTGATTTCTGTGGACTAACATCTCTTCTTATGCTACAGTTATGATCGAGATTGGCTGACAGAGTCGGCATCTTGTAGTGACAACCTTCCCGAGTGCGAAGGTATCACCGTAAGGCGGCGACTCTGGGCCTAAGACCCCGGTGTCGAAAAAGAAAAAAAAATGGGGGTCTTACAAGTGGTATCAGAGGAAACCTCGAATCAAAAAAGTAGCAGTCCACTAACCCTGGGACACCCCCGCTCGAGTTTAGTTTGGGGACAAACTAAGCAGCGGAAGCGTGGTGGGCCCATATGAGAAATCACTTAAAAATTGTCCACTTTTAGTTAAAACTGTGAGACTTCTTATAATTGTCTTCTATTACGCAGCCCCCAGTGCAGCCAACACCACAAGGCGGAGTTCAACAGACTCCGACTGTTGCACCACCTCCCCCGGTCCCCACTCCATTCTTACACTCGGAGATGGGTCAAACGCTGACGGCCATTCTAGATGCCTTCAGGGCTCAACAGGCTCTGGCTCCACAACCAAACCCGGGGGCCAATTGGCTGAGCATCTTTCGAGGACTCTCTCCTCCATCCTACTTGGGGACCGAATCAGCCGTACGGACAGTGGAATGGCTAGATATTATGTACGAAATGCTGACTGGGATACGATGTCCCTGGGAGGAGAGGGTGGCCTTGGTTGTCTCCTGCCTGGAGTCCCATGCTAAGAGGTGGTGGAAGACGCTGCTGGACACAAGATTTGTTGATAGGGAGGTTGCGGAAGTTACCTGGGAAGAGTTCAGGACCGCGCTGCTGGAGCATTTCGTTCCACAGTCATCCAGGGATGAGTTGGAGGAGCGGTTCTTACAGCTGAAGCAAGGCACCCGGACAGTGGTAGAGTACCATCGGGAGTTCGACCATTTGGCTCGATATGCAGATTCTTACCAGCTGGACGAAGCAGGATACATCAAGAGATTCTATAAGGGCCTGCGGGAGGACTTGAGGGAGGCTTTGTCGTTTGTATCCGACGGGCCTATCTCCCGGATTTTGGAAATGGCAAAGAGGATCGAGGCCGATTGGCACACCACTCGGGGCCGGAAGCGGCAAGCGGAGGATCAGGGCCGGAGAGCCAGAAATGATCAGCGACAAGGTGCTATACCAGGTGGGAGAAGGATAGAGGACCAACCTCGACAGGAAGTGAGGCAGGAGCCGAGGGAGCAGGTGATATTGGCCCCTCAGCCTCTTCAGATGAGGGAGGCACCGAGACCCGGGGGTATGGCATTTCCCCCACCGGAGTGCTACAACTGCCATCAGATAGGACACATTCGGAGAAACTGCCCCATGAGGGGAGCACCTTTACCAGCACCCCAGGATGCCCCGCATGCCCAGCAGTTTGGAGGACGAGGACGTGGTCGAGGACGTGGTTTCCAGGGTGCAGATCGTAGGCAGCAGAGGGAGCAAATTTATGCACTGGATCTGGCTCAGCCCCGAAACCCGGAGCAAGTAATCACTGGTACGTCTGAAAATTTTGGTTAAAGTTATTTCCTCATGAAGTTAAATTTGATATAGAAGTGACATTCTAGGAAAGAAAACCATAGCTAGAATTCTGAGACATTTAATTTTTCCAAACCCTAGGAATAGTTTTCATCAGCGGCAAACCCGCTTATACGCTATTTGATACGGGTGCTTCGCACTCATTTGTATCGGAGGCCTTCATAGAAGGATTGGAAGGCGTGGAACGATTCACGGGTCTGATGATGAGGATACGACTACCCGACGGATCAGAGTTGTTCACCTCTGCCCACTGCAACATGGAGGCGGAGATCGGTGGAAGGATATTTGAAGCTCCAGCGACGATCATAAAGATGCCAATCTTTGATTTGATCCTAGGGATGACGTGGTTGAACTGGAATCATGCTCAGATTGACTGCACGTCCAAAAGAGTTACCGTAAGACATGGGGATTCCTACCTCGTCATTGAAGGTATTAAATCCATTCCCCCTCTCATATTGTCGTCTGTACAAGCTGTCAAGGCTCACTTACAGGGGGAAGAAGTGTTTGAGGTAATATTCGAGATGACTGAGACCAAGGTCTCCACCTCGGATATTCCGGTGGTGCGAGATTTTACCGACGTATTCCCGGAGAAACTGCCTGGGCTACCCCCACACCGGGAACAGGATTTCCGGATACAGCTGGTGCCGGGGGCTAAGCCGGCAGCTAGGGCCCCTTACCGGATGGCCCCGAAGGAATTGACAGAGTTTCGAAGCCAACTCCAAGAACTAGTGGAGGCTGGATTTGTCCGACCGAGCTCTTCTCCTTGGGGAGCCCCGGTCTTGTTCGTTAAAAAGAAGGACAGAACTCTGAGACTGTGCATCGACTACCGAGCACTAAACCGATTGACAGTCCGAAACACATATCCGTTGCCAAGGATAGATGAGCTGTTTGACCAGCTAGAAGGTGCGCATTTCTTTTCCAAATTGGATTTGAGGTCTGGTTACTACCAGCTAAGGATCCAGGAGGAGGACATTCCGAAGACTGCTTTCAGTAGCAGATATGGGGTACATGAATTCATAGTGATGCCCTTCGGGCTCACAAATGCGCCGTCGGCATTTATGAGCCTTATGAATCAGGTGTTCAAAGAATATTTAGATGTGTTTATCATCGTGTTTATCGATGACATCCTCATTTACTCAAGGACAGAGGAGGAGCACACACGGCATCTGATGCTGACCCTGGAGAGACTACGGGAGCACAAGCTTTATGCAAAGATCAGCAAATGCCAGTTTTGGTTGAAGGAGGTGGCCTTCCTAGGCCATATCATCAGTGGTGCTGGGTTGGCAGTGGACCCGGCCAAGATCCAAGCGGTTCGGGACTGGCCACAATTAAAGACGGCCACAGATGTACGAAGTTTCCTAGGACTTGCCGGTTACTACCGGAAATTTGTGGAGGGATTCTCTCGTATCGCCCTCCCACTCACATCTCTGACAAGGAAGGAGGTACCCTTTATCTGGACCCCACGATGTGAAGAGGCTTTTCAAGAGCTAAAGGGGCGACTCACTTCGGCTCCTATACTCGCCCTCCCTTCAGGGAAAGAAGGATTCCAGGTCTACACCGATGCCTCCTATCAGGGCATGGGTGCAGTACTTATGCAGAATGGCCATGTGATAGCTTACGCTTCTCGGCAGCTGAAGAAGCATGAGCAAAACTACCCAGTTCATGACTTAGAGATGGGGGCGGTCATTTTTGCACTAAAAGTCTGGCGTCACTATCTGTACGGTGTCCACTGCGACATATACTCCGACCATAAAAATCTGAGGTATGTGGACACACAGAAGGAGCTAAACATTAGACAGAGACGATGGGTGGAATTTTTAGCAGACTACCAGTATGAGATGCACTACCACCCTGGAAAGGCGAATGTGGTAGCAGATGCATTAAGCCGAAAGACCACAAACGCTGGAGTAGGAACGCCGCTGATGGCCTTGGAGTTAATACAGATGTTTGATAAGATGCAAGTATCCCTGGTATCTGAGGATCACCCTGAGTTATACCGAGAATATCTGTCTTCATTAATCGCCACGGATGACATACGAAAACGGGTCAAGGATGGACAGAGGCAGGATACTCAGCTAGAGCCGATTTTCCGGTCCTTAGAAGCAGGCACTGCGGGAGATTACACACTGAGGGATGATTTAGTATGCTTCAGAGGATGGGTCTACATACCAGAGGGAGGCCAGATCCGGGAGGACATCATGATGGAGGCTAATTGCAGTCGATATTCTGTACACCCGGGAATTACGAAGATGACTGCAGATCTGAAGAAGACTATGTTCTGGCCCGGCATGAAGAAAGATATCACCTATTTCGTGACCCGTTGCAAGGCGTGCCAATTAGTAAAAGCGGAGTGTAGAAACCCCGCAGGATTATTGCAGCCACTCCCAGTACCCGAGTGGAAGTTTGACGATATCGCCATGGACTTTATACATGGACTTCCTTGATCCAGGACAGGGAACGATTCGATATGGGTGATCATCGACCGACTAACGAAGGTGGCGAGGTTTATTCCAATCAGGAAGGATGACTCAGTGGGGGTGTTAGTCCGGAAATTTGTGGAGCAGTTCGTCCGCTACCATGGTGTACCCAAGTCGATTGTGTCAGACCGGGACGGACGATTTACAACCAGGGAGTGGAGGTCAGTGCAAACTTACTTAGGCACTCGACTAACCTTCAGTACGGCTTTTCATCCCGAGACAGATGGACAGACAGAACGGACCAACCGGACTTTGGAGGGTTTACTACGACTCTGCGTATTAGATCGCGGTGAACCATGGGAGAAGTTATTACCACTGATCGAGTTCTCGTATAATAACAGCTACCAGTCCAGTATTAAAATGGCTCCTTATGAGGCGTTGTATGGACGAAAGTGCAGGACTCCTCTGTCGTGGATACAGGACGAGGATCCTAAGGCATTGGGTTCGGAGTTTGTCGAGGACACCGAGGCTCAGGTAAGATTGATACGGGACAGAATGTTGGAAGCACAGAGCCGGCAGGCTAAGTATTACGACGCTCGGCACCGTCAGGTGGAATTCCAGATAGGAGATCAGGTGTTCTTGAAGATCCGACCCATGCATGGAGTTACTCGGGTACGCGGACAGAGGAAGAAGCTCAGCCCAAGGTACATGGGGCCTTATAGGATCCAGGAGCGGATCGGTCCCTTGGCATACAGGCTGGAACTGCCACCGGAGCTGGCGAGTCTGCACGACGTATTCCATATATCCTCTCTTAGGAGAGCTCTACTACGTCCAGAGCAGCAAGTTACAACCACAGATGGACCGATAGCATCTGATCGGTCAGTTCATCTAGAACCGGTCCGGATTGACGACAAGGGGGTACGAGTTTTGCGCCACAAGAGGGTTCCGTTAGTCAAGGTCCTGTGGAGAAATCACGGAAGAGAGGAGCACACATGGGAGCCCCAGGACTTGATGCGACAAAGATATCCGGAACTCTTCAGTCAGGTATTCCTCAAACCCACTCAAGATGTTCAATTTACCTTCCTATTTTAAGTAGAACTGAAATTTCAAGGATATGGGCTAAACTTTTGTTTATTGGGGTCTAGACTTTGCCAATTGGGCAAATTGGTTTTAAAAATTGACAAATACTTTTGAACCTCACATGACAAACATGAGGTCGTGACGTAAAACTTTCAACTCTCATGGGATGTTACAAGTTTCTTCCTCCCTGATAGGAGTCCCCGTAGGCTTAACCTGGATTTCGGGGACGAAATCTTTGTTTTGTTTATTGGGATTTGTAACATCCCATTTCCAACTAGACCCCTAAGAGTGGTTCTGTCATGACAAAACCCTAGGAAGCCCAAGAAAGAGTCAAGTGGACCTGGTAGTGTGGATAGGGCCACTATGGTCTGCACTTAGCAGATCTCTAAACCTTGGTTAAAAGTGATCATGGGGCTTCACCAAGACTCCAAGACCCCACTCATACCCTTATAACCCTAGAAAGAGATCAATGGGTCACTAAGGACCCATGAAGAGCAATCAAAGGACCTAAGTTGACCAAAGTCAACTATAGCCCTAATTGGGTCAAATTGACCTACACAAGGGTCAATTGCAGTCCCTTGGCCCAGTAGACCCCACCCATACCTTCTTAGACCTAGTGAGAGGTCAATGGGTCACTAAGGACCCATAGAGAGTAGTCAATAGGGCTAAGTTGACCAAAGTCAACTACGACCCTAATTGGGTCAAATTGACCTACACAAGGGTCAACTGCAGTCCCTTAGCCCAATGGACCCCACCCCTACCCTCATAAGCCTAGTGAGAGGCCAATAGGTCACCAAGGACCCATTGGGACCAATCAAAAGGGCTAGTTTGACCAAAGTTAACCCTTGACCTATAATGGTCAAAATGCCATAGTTAAGGGCCAAGTGACCTCCAAGGGCCAATCCAACCCCACCTTGACCCTAGGGGAGGCTAATGGGTCACCAAGGACCTATTAAGGAAATCTCAAGGATCAAATTAACCTAGATGGGCCCTAGTCCAACTTTGGGTCAAGTTAGCCCAAATGGGCTAACTCAAGCTCAAGCCCATTTCAATTGGGCTAACCATGACTTAAGTGACCAAATGAACTTGTGGGCTGCCTTTGGGTTAGGTAGGAGCCAAAATTCAGCATGAAGTGTAGAGAGAGAAAATTCACCCATGGAGGAGAGAGAAAGTAGAATAAAATATAAGAGGAGACTTTGGGCTCACCCTCCCCCTTCCCCAACCTCCCCAATTTATTACTCTAGGAAAAGACAAGCTAACCCAACTCAACCAGCCACCTTTTGACTGGTTTGGACCAAGCCTCACCCCCCACCTACCCTAGCCACCATTGTTGACTTTAGCCAATATTGGTCATGAAGCCTACCAGCCACCTAACACCCCCAATCTCCCCTTTAAAAGCTTCACAGGACTCCCCTCACTCACTTCCACCACCTACCTGAAGGAGCCAAGCAGCCACCAAGAAGCTTCAAAAATTAGGCCACCACCACCACCATGGTCTCCCGCCGCTCCTCTCGCATCCAAGCCCGTGTGCAGGTCCTCCCTCACCTCCTCTTTCTCATGTATAGATCATAGACCTCTTAGGGCTTCAGGTTCGAGCTCAACCGAGCCGGTCGGGTGAAGAGAAAAGCTTTTTTTTTAATGGTTTTTTTGGTTTCTCCGGTGAGGTGGCGCCGCCACCTCCCGCCGCCAGGACGCCGGCCCAGGCTGGCCCCCACCACCGTGAGGGTGGGGGAGACGTTCGCCGGTGACTGCGCCGCCACCAGCCGCCGGGAACCGCCCCGCAACCACCCATGTGCTCGGGCTCAAGCTCACCACCCTGCATGGGGAAGAAGAGCAGATGCCGTTGATGTGCTTTGAGATTAGTGCATGCATATTAATAATCCTGTATTTATTTTAATGACATGAATAGTGTTAGTTTCTGTGATTTTTAAACAGTCTTTTTGCATGTGCAAATTAGGGAACTTCCAGGCACTTACATAAAAAGTGTTCAACATGAAAGTTGTAGGTCTCCGAGTTAGCTTTAATTTGACATGTTACGCATAATTTTTGGTTAAGCCTACTGGCCTGTATACCCATTTTACTAGGGTTGGTCCTAGGGTAGGACAGAAATAAAAAGGTGTGCCCTGACTAAACCCTAAGTCCAAAGGGACTGAAATTTTGATCATGTCACTAAATTAGATACACCTAGCTCCCCTCCAAAAATGAGAATTTTTGGGGAAGATTTTTCTATAGTATTTACAGAAATACCCAAAATGAAATAAATGACATTTTTGGAGTTGTATAACTCCAAAGAGCCCCAAATTTGGGTGGCCTTCTCTTAGGGGTATATTAGACCTGTGGTAGAAATATTAGCCAATTTGGACCACTGCATATTGAGATATCTCACTTGCAAGTTTTGAAATTAGACTTTGTCTTGGGCTGCAAATAGCCAAATTAATTCAGAAATGTAAATGGCTGCCCAAGTCAAACCAGAGGTCCTATTGACCTGAAATTTTGGTCAGTGACTTGTTTAGGGAATATTTAGGCCTTGTCCAAAAATGAGACTTTTTGGAATAAAAAAAATTAGGGTAAAATTACCAAAATACCCTTAGACTTCTTGAGGAGATTTATGGAGTTTTTCAACCCCAAATGACCTGAGGAATTAGGCATGAACTTGTTTATGGCATAATTAGGCCCTGCCCAAAAATGGGATTATTTGGAATTAAAATTATGGGGAAATTACTAAAATACCCCTAGGCTTGTTTAGGTGATTCTTGGAGTATTTTAACTCCAAAGTGCCCCAATTTTTGGTGGCATGTTCAGGGGGGCATGATTAGGACATGTATAAAATTTGAGCCCATTTGGATGAGTTTTGGCTAGGGAATCACCAAACCCTAGATAGGCCTTAATGAAGCAATTTTGGGTAAAAAGTGCACTATGGGATATGAGTGGACAACTCACCTCAACAGAGGCTGATGTTTTGGTCACTGGCTTGAAATGTTCATTATCACTCTCCTTGGGGAGATGGGATGGATTAGGGTGGATTTACCCTAGGACCCAAGTTTAAACCCTAAGGGACGACCTTTGGGGGTTGTGAAGGACATATGGGCAATTGCCCTTGTATGGCCATGGAATTTTGGTAGAGAGGTAGATATGATATAATTAAACCTCTGGTTGAAATGTTAGGTAGTTTAGAAGTAGATAAGTACCTCAGAAGACAAACCCTAGTTTTTAGGGTAGAAGTACTACTAGGTCAAAACAGTAACCTAACCTCATCTAAAAGTTGTGAAAATGGGGTAGGATGAATCTTAGGATAAGTTTAACACCTAGATAATTTTAGTGGAATTTTATTGATGATATTCATAATACCTCCTTTGTTAAGTATCAAAATGTCCAAGTTTAGTATTTGAATTAATTTGATCATTTTGTCCAATAGAATCTAGAAAAATTTGGGCAGTAGAGGTTTTTAACCTAATTAGAGGTCTCTGAATTTTACTATAATTTTTAAAGGATTTTACATAATGCTTCCTTCACAAATTTTGGAAAGATCATACTTGGTAAATAAATTATTTAAAGAATAATTTAACCTGTAAAAATGTGAATTTTGGCCACTGATAATTTTTGGAGGATATCTACTGCTGGGAGTTTAAATATGAATTTTTGGAAGTATATTCATAGTACTTGATTCACAATCATGCCCTTTTTAGATTTTTGTATTTAATTTATTTAGACTTTAATTTCCAATGAAAAATTATGGAATTTGGCCAGTGATAGTTTTAAGATTGTATTAGTGTAAGATAATTAAATTCAAAATATTTGGATGAGAATTTTAAGTAGTTGATTCATAAATTTTTGAATAAGGGGATTACTTCTAAAATAATTTTAAGACCCTTAAACTTTTGTAGAAAATGCCAAATTTGGAAATTGTCACTTTTAGACATATGAGACATTATCATAAATTTATGAGGTCTTGAACATGTCTGAAAAATGTACCTCATGATCAAATTGATAACTCTGGGACCTTTTTAAGAAATTATTTAAATATCAGTTTAATTAAGAAAATTATAATTCTCTGGATTTACATTATTTATGATAGACCTCCAGTAAATAACTTAAGTCATTCGGATGAAAACTTGAAGGATATCTTATCATGAGCATCAACTATTATAGGTCGGTCTGTGAATAGTAATTTGAGGAAAAATCATATTGAGATTAGCTTTGGAATAGTATAGAGTTAGTTAAGTGTAATTGGCTGGAGGAAAGTGGATGGGTCACCCTAAGAAGTTCTAAGGAGGGGTGAAAATCAAGTTGGTGCGGGTTAGAAGGTGCGCGTGTTCTGTGAAAGATCGTCGTTCCCGTGAGAGTGAAAGATCAAACTATCTTAGTTTAGTTAATGTAATACAAAAAGGGAATGGGTAAGGGAAAACAACCAATAACAATAAGCGCCTTGCGAAAGGGAACTTCGGGCCTTAATGCCCGTCTTGGTTCCTAGTGCCTATTGAGAACCCTTCACGGGGTATAATCCGGAGGCAGTCCTGGGCTAACGTAAACTTTCAAGATAAACTAAAAGAGGAATTTAGTAAATAAGGCTTCACACTGCACACTAATTAGATAGGGTTTTGGAAATGGATAAGTCGTCCCAAGGTGTTCAAAGGGGCGCCATCCCGCGGTGCTCCAAGGGATGAGGTTTGAAATGAGACGGACGGTTAGTCCGGGGAGCTTAGTCTCGGATTGTAGTTAACACGGACGGTTTAGTCCGGGAGCTTGACTTGTGGTTTCTGTTAAGAATATTGCATGTGCATGATAAGAAAAGATAAGGTGGTGGGTCTTCGGTATTGGGGAGTTCGTTGCACCGACACCAATACGATGACTCGGCAAAGTGTGGTTTTACACTTTGCCAAACTTAAGTCCGACGGTCCAGTCGGCAATAGTACGCAGGAGTCCGCTTAGTGCACCAAGCGTTGAGGCGTACGATTGGTCAGACCGGTAGTGCTATACTGGTTTTGAGGTGGGTGAGGCCCAACCCACCGCTTCCGTCTGCCACTACGTAGGTATCCTGCGAGGTAATGGCTCAAAAAGGGGGAACTAAGGTTTGTGTACACAAAGTTGGGTGTGTGAGTTGCACTGCTTGAACATCATTAACCCACCATATAGATGCATATCATAATCATTCATAATAACCTGACACCTAATGTATAAGTTTAATGGGACGCTTATACATTAGGACTTGCAAAATGACCCCTTGGTCTATAAGCTTGTGTGGGGCAGGTTTATAAGTCAAGGTCAATTTACTATATTTATAATTGATGTTTGATAACCGACACCCCAACGTATAAGTTTAATGGGACACTTATACGATGGGAGCCTTGCAGAAGATCCCTTGGCTTATGTGCCATCACATAAGTTAAGGTTACTTTACTTATATTAATTGTCTTTTATGCTCAGTTATTACTGTCACTTATATTCAAAGAATTGCTAGACTAGGTCCACCGTCACCTGCTTTTGTTGTACTCTCCACTTCATGTCCTTCCCTTTCTTCCTCCCCGCCCGGTGCCTTAGAGCATGGGGGAAGGGGTGGGGGATGATAGGACTTGGTCTTTTTGACTGACGGGCGACCGAACATCATATTAGGGAATCGTGGAGCCCAGCATGGAGGAGCAGCCCCGGAGGTCGGCACGCTTGGAGATCGGACAGTCTAGCACTGGAGTCCAGACAGCAGGGACAGTGAGTCCCGAACTATAGTAGTTGTATTAGTTGCTTCCGCGATGAGAGAATTGTAGTGAGGACTTGATGTACCGGGCATAAGCCCGAGATTTTATTATATGTACTATCTGTGGACACTCCCTACGTGGAGTTTATTTCTATATATGTGATTTCTGTGGACTTGCATCTCTTCTTATGCTACAGTTATGATCGAGATTGTCCGACAGAGTCGGCGTCTTGTAGTGACAACCTTCCCGAGTGCGAAGGTATCACCGCAAGGCGGCGACTCTGGGCCTAAGACCCCGGTGTCGAAAAAGAAAAAAAAATGGGGGTCGTACACTCTCTAAGTATTTTCCTGGAGCACCCCCAATACTTCCTGCTACTACTCGTTTATACTCCGAGTCTTCTCCGACACGCAAAAAAATCACCAATCCAAACCAACCTATTCAGATGGGCTTCATATAGCACACCATTCCGTACTGCGATTTTCGGATCTATATGCAAAACCAAACCCAGGGATACTACGTATCAACCAATCAGAATCTCCATGATTCTCCACCTTTTGGTGGGGGATTCCATGCATTTACAAAAAGGAGGACTTCACTTGTCCAAGAAGGAAGCTCGTTACCCTTGTAGTTTTCTTCGGATCCATGAACGAACTTCTATCTAAATGGGAAGGAGTTCCTTGATTTCCTCGTCTCGTGTCTAGCCTCAGTTCTTGCTTTCGACCACAGAATCTCCTTCACCAAGATTTGTTAAGCTCAGACTCAGCCTAAGCCTTCTTCCTTAGCTCCTTCTTCCAAGAGATCTTGAAGATGAAGAGAGAGAGAGTGAAAGAGAGAGAAAAAAAAAGTAAAATGAGATTACTCTCCACCTCCCCTATGGTTAAGTGGTCTCGGGATTAATCCCAGCCACAGACTCATTTCATCAAAAGGAAGTAAATGCCATGATTTCAGCTGACAAGTAAAACAAAATGATATCGCCATGTGATATCGGGTATCGCCCGACGATAGAAATAGTAACTGCCTTGAACACCACTCTTCGGCTGTCGTCCGGCCATCTGACACGTGTTAACCCACACGTGGCAGTATTGCCTAGCGATACCAAATATCGCCACGCGATAGCTCACTCCACGATTCGTCGAAATCGTCGAGTGTGTTGAGTCCACTCAATGATTCGTTGAAAGTGCTGAGTGCGTTGAGTGGTATCGCTGCGTGATACCCACTATCACCATGCGATATTCCCTTACTCAACGTTTTTCGAGTTTACTCAACGCTCAAAAGCATTGAGTGCGTCGAGTGTTATCTCTATCACTAGCAATACCCACTGTTGCCCTGCGATAGCTACCAAAAGTTATGTTTCCATATTGGGGTGTTATATGAACTCCTTTGGCATTTGAGAACTATTCCAGCACTTCCCGCTTCCACAAAAAGCAGGACTCCGATAGAAAGAACTCTAGGTCAGAAACCTAGAGTATGTGGAGAACAAATTGTGCCTCTTACAGCATATCCTTGAATCCATTTTCACCAATTTAGAGCCCTCGAATAGGAATTCCTGAACTTTCGCCCCCATTTCGTTAGCGAATTTTTGAGAGCGAGCGAAAAACTTTCCGTCAACTCTGTAGTATCGGGCAGGGGAGGGAAAGGAACAATGTGTTTTGCTTTATGCACATGACCTTCTATTTATAGGTTTTTCTTAAGATAGAAGGTGGAAAGGCGCGTACCTGTTTGGGGATCAATTTATGATCAATGACTGGGATTAATTCCTTTTACTTAGCCGTGGGCAGATGAATTTGTATTAGCCCTTAGTCTAATTATACTGACCAAACCTGCAGGGATTTAAATTGACCTGCAACATACATACAATATATACAACTAGAGGAGAGCTACTTGAACCAAATTCTATATACCCAGTCAACCTAGAAGGTGTTGAAACTAGTTCTATCTAGTTGCTCAGTGAATAGGTGAGCCACTTGCTTATTTGTTGAGACAAGTTTAAGACTACTATCACATACTTCTCCTCATTCTTTTAATATACAAATGTCTTATCTAAAAAGCATAGTACTGTCAAGAGATACAAGATTTCTCGCAATTGAGTGAACAATTAGTAGAATCATCATCTAGAGGAATTCTACTTATCTTTGTCTTGTAGACTTGGAGTAGATGCTGGATACATAGCCACTTCCTTGCTCCCTGCAAAGTACCTTTCAGTTGAGCCAGATCTTTTCCTCTTTTTTAATCATAGACTTGTATCTTGCTCTCTTTGAGTTATCCACTTGGTGCAGGAGGTTTCTTGATATCAATCCTTTTGGTAATACTCAAGCTAGTCCAGCACATCAGACTGACCTAGCTCCCCCTTAATGATTGCACATGTCCTAGACATCCTTTGCTTGATAGTCTTGTCATCCACTTCTATTTACAGGTGTATGATCCTGAAGATGGCCACCTTGTTCCAATCCTAAGTCTGGAACAATCTCTGTCTAAGGACAATAAATGGGTATGGCCACTTGGACTGTCCTACAAAATAGAATTTATCAAACCTTAGGACCCCAATAGATATTGGGTCCAGGTACTTGTTAGCCTCAAAGTGATCTTGCCTTCCTATAGATGTCCTGATAGGAATACTAACTTTTTATTTGGATACAGATGGATTGTGCCAGCAATCTAGGGCAAAATGGCCCACTTTGCCACAACACCACCACTTATGAATATTATATCTTCTCTTTTGAGCAGGCCTGACAGCATGGTTGACTGCAGACTGGACAAAAGGAAGAGTAGCTTCCTTGTTCTTGTTTCTCTCAACAACAGTCTGACTGAGGGTAGGTCTGGCAGTAAAAGAGCTTGGTTTTTCATGATATCTACCGACAGCAGTTTTCTTTGCAGAAATCACACTATTGATGGCCTTAGGAATACACCAGTCAAACTTGCTGACAGACTTACCCTAGGTCAGAGTGTGTGCAGGGAGATATTGAGAACATGCCACTACCTTACATATGAGTGAGGGGGCAGGAACACTAAATACAAAAGGTCCATGATGGGCCTTTTGGACTTCTTCATGGGGAGCCATCTGTGCACTCAATCCCATGCCCTTTCTTCTTCCAACGTAAGGTATATTTGTATTCTTACAAGGAAGATTCCCATCCCTCCAATGACCAATCTTGAAGTCCCGGCCATACTTGTTGGATGGGAGAATTACCTTGTGAAAGGTAGGCAGAGGCTTGTTAGGAGCATTGCCTTTCCCTTTAGAGAGGGTAACTCTAGAATTCCACTTAGACTCTGACTTTCTCTTGATGGAGTCTATCTTAGAGAAATTTGCCACAATTCTCTTTTACTTCTCAAGTTTCTTTTCTAGATCCTTAATAATAGAGTACTTATATTTGATTGACTCAACATGGATATCTACCATGGTCTTCAGATGGCCAACTTCCCTCACTTTCAGATACAACAAAGATGATGTCTCATCCTTCTTGGAAGCAGCCAGCTGTAAGGAGGCAATTTCCTCAACTTGTTTCTTAACAAGCAACTTGCTTTCCTTGAAAGCTTTCAGAAGTGCACCATAGTTTTTTATCAATTGATTGATATCATCTACTGTCATAGGACCCTCATCACCACTTGATGAGAATGCATTAGAGTCTGGACTGGACTCATAGACAGATACTGAGGATTAGCTAGATAGGGAGTGAACCTGACCTGGACCAGGCTGATCCTGGTAGGATTCTTCTTCTGTTATTGTAATTAGCCCATAACATCTACAGTCATTCGCTTCATCATCATTCTCCTCTGAATCACTCTCTAAATGTGACAAATGGTCTCTGATCTCAGTTCTTGCATCTGGATAGACATCAATTGATGAGTTGATGACATCTTCTTCCTTATCATCCTCCTCTTTTCATTCCATGTATACAATCAAGGTGTCCCACATTTCTTTGGCAATCTTACAGTGGACCAAGTTATTGAAAATGGATTCATCCATGTCACTTACAATGATGTGTTGTGCCCTCTTGTCCATAGTTGCCAAGATGGTTTCATCTTCAGTTATTTCAGCATAACTCATTTGAGACTAGACTTCTGCATCGAAGACAGAGACCATATGGGGATGAAAGGTCCTTCTTGAACTGTTACAAATACCCGAGGATCAGAGGCTTCCATCATCTTCCTGACCCACTCTTTCCAAGTCCCAAAGTTCTTCTTACTGTAGACTTGAAGCTCCATTGAACTCTACTCCTTATGGTTCACTCCTGAATCCATAAGCACTGATCTTTTAGCTATCATTTAAGGTCTACTCAGACTATTAAGTGCTTTTTTAGAAACCTCCCTCTTATACCACTTGAAAGTCTTTATTGATAAGGATAGCTAAATTACCTTGAGGTGGGGGGGGGGGAATAGGTTATTGGTTTCTTATGCTATATTTTTTAACTTATTTACCTATGTGAGTGATGTGATTATGTTAGTAGTGCTTTCAAGACAATCACACATACAACACATAAAATTTATAGTGGTCCCCCCAATTATGGGTACATCCACTTTCCCTCCCACATTTCTAACTTCTAGTTAGATAAGACACTTTTCCAATCTCAACTCCTAAGAGCTTACACCTCAATTCCCTCAGGATCTCTAAGTCTCCTCCAAAACATACTGCTCAGGCACAAAGCCCTACAACTCAGTGACAAACTGATCACTTACCTTGGGCCAAATGGCCTACCACTCAAGCTGGGACGACAACCTTACCTCAGATCCACAAAGGACCCTACTTTAAAAAGAATGACTCTCCTACTTCTCAGGCACAAAGGAACTACCTCAGATCCAAAGGATCCTACAACTTAGGCACAAGTGACCTATAACTTAGGTAGAATGAATATCCTACCTCAGATCCCAACTGGATCCTACCTCAAATTAAAACTTGAATCCTACACTCAGATCCACACTTGGATCTTACCCTCTACCTTTATAACACAAGCTTATAACTCAGATCTGTTAAGATCCTACAGGGTATGAGTTTGGGTGTAGTTGATTTCGCTCAAGAGAAATTTCTCTAAGCCTACCTACTTCTGTCCCGAGTTATCTCAGTACAGACTTCTTCTATACAGTCCAGAAAGTGTCTTTAGGAAAGCTTGGCTTGAGCTGTGTAGCAACTATTGTTTGGATTGGCCCTTTACTGCTTCTTCTTCCACATAGGTTTCCTCTGAACTTGTTGGTATAGAAATGGATGTCACCAGATATCTTTCTTTAGCTTTCAGATGCTGCAACAATAGACCTTGCTGCTTCCTTATAGATCTATTGTTCTGACCCTTACTGAACTGATTCACAAGTTTATTCCTATCTCCTTCTCAGCTCTAGGAATTATTCTTCAAGATTAGGCTTGCTGGAACTGTGAAGTTGTAACGCCCCAAAACTCGGAAATGATCTGGTAGCGTCTTAAGGCCAATCTGAGGCCTAATAAGGGTCACACAGCCTTGGACACGGGCATGTCCATGGAAGTGTCCTACTATGAGTATGAAGATTTTCCACGTGGTCGACGAAATACAGTTGACGATCCTTGGAGGTCAAGAACACGGCCTGAGACACGGGAGTGTCCAGGGCCGTGTCCTGCTTGGGCTGTTTATCGGGCTGTGTCGAGTAAGATACACAGCCTGGGACACATGCGTGTCCCAGGGCATGTCTAGCACACGGCCTGTGACATGAGCGTGTCACATGGCCGTTTCCTGTTCGGGATATGATGGTTTCAGCGTTGATTGAGGCACACGACCTATGACACAGGCGTATCTATTATTGACATGGGCATGTCCCAAGCCGTGTCAACGGTCGGGTCCTGTTCTGTATTTTCTAATTCACGGTGAGTGTGGAACACAGCCTTGGACACGGGCATGTCACAAGCCATGTTCGGCCTAGGAAAGTTGTTTTAAGTGCGAATTGTGGCCGTTTGTTTCCTTCTATTGGGATCTAATGGCCCGGGTCTGTCCTTGCTTATATAAGGCTGGGAATAGGGTTTGAAACCCACATTCCTTTTTAAGATTTCTCTTTCTAAAATCTTTAAAGAGAGGGGAGAGCAAGGAAGAAGGAGAAGGAGAAATCCGGACTTCGGAGGAGTTTCGAAGCCCCAAATCGCAAGCCGAGTCAAGATCTACGGAGGCGAGGCCATTGCGGCGCTTTTCATCCGTCTAGATATCCATGGCGCCAAAGCGAACCTCAAGGGTAACGATTCTCTTCTTTGACATATGAAGTCATCTTCTTTTTGCATAGGAAACCCGCTCTCGCAAGTGTGCAGTGAGTGTGAGGTTTTCCTTTGGGTGGACATGAATAGTCCCCGTTGTTTTGCATGTAGAGTCCGGAATCGAAGTATGGACATATGCGTGGTGTTTGAAGCCTACCCAGTCAATTTGGTCTGAATCAGTGATTTTTCATTATGCATAAATAGCCGGAGAAGACTCCGTGCCGATGGTTGTTTTCGAGTTTTCTACGTGGTAGATTGCATCAGGGAGTCTTGGGGATTAACCCCAAGGTACACCCGAAAATCTTGGCAGAAGCGAAGTTCTTCCATTTTTGGTGGTCTAGGAGCCATCCTTGTACATAGCCGGGCTATGTACTGTTATATGATCGATACGTTGGGATTTAGTGAAGCTTGTCCCGCGCCGATGGCTAAATGGCCATTGCGAGGTGAGCAACGGGCTGGTGGAACCTTACCACTCCAAGTGGTTCGGTTAAAGATGGCTTGGAGATGAGTCTAGACTTCGGCTAAAAGGACTTTAATGTTCACGTGTTTGCCATTCTGGGGGTGGTGGTGGACTGCGGAACGGACCGGGTTCGGACCGGGTTCACCGAGTAAGTGCCCTGAGAGCACGGGGTGTGTGGTTGTCCGTGCCTACACCTGTGGTGAAGTGTGCTATTATTGTACTTTCACTATATTGTTTGGATATGCTACTAAACTATAGGGAAGGAGAACTGCCACCCCAAATTCGGGGTGGGGTCATTATAATTTGGTCAGCTTTAGCTGACCGTTGCTTTTGTTTGCCACCGTCACAGTGGAATGTTGATTGCAGGTGTTGTGGAACATAGTGGCAAATAGCGGGCTGAAGCCCTTGTTGCTGAGCCGGACCTCGAAGGCCAATACAAATGTTTTCTTTTATTCTCATGTGTGACCGGCCTGCGTGCCATTGTTTGGAAGACACTATTTGTTTAAAGTAAACTCATGTAAGACCGTAAGGCTAAGTACTTTGTGTATTGGTACGCTCATTCCTGCTTTGGAGTTTTTAGTTGACATTTATGTTGTGGCTTTGGTTCTTTTCTTTGCAACATTTAAAATGCTTCCACTAGAATGTGTTATGTGTAGGACGTGTGTTATTGGAAGGATGGTTTCATTTAGTAACCCTTCGGTCTGTCTGTGGTATATGGAGTCAGGCTCTGGCCGGAACTACTGCTATATTCTATGTGACAGATAGGGGTGTTACAATTTGGCCAGACCATAAGATTGGTGGCTGAAGAGATGCTCGCAATGATAAATGCCCAGCCAGCAAGGTAGGTGCAGCACCCAGCCCCTACGATGGAGCAGGTACTGTCTCAAGCGGTAGAACCTAGAAGGGTTGAATAAGTGGTAGTGGAGCCGTTGAAACCAAGAAGAGCGACCGAAAAGTAGCTCAAACATATTATGGGCTTTAAACCTCCGGTGTTCTCAGGGACTGGAACCCCATCTCAAGCTGAGGATTGGCTCTCTCGAGTAAAGAGAGTCTTGACAGCTACGGAAACGGAGGAGTGGCAGAAGACCACCATAGCCACTTTCCTGTTGGATGGTGATGTAAGGTTGTGGTGGGAAGCTTTAGAGCTACATCACTTGGGTGGAAGATAACTCGCAGATGTCTTGATGGTGGAATTTTTGAGACTATTCTTAGTAAGGTACCTTCCCTCGGCTCAAAGGATCGCGATGGAGAATGAGTTCCAGAAGTTGACTCAAGGAGACAGTAGCATGGACGAGTACCTCCACGAATTTACACGGTTGGGTCGGTATGCTAGCTCTACGTTCATGGATGAGGAGCGTAAGACAATCCGGTTCTATGAGGTTCTATGGGATGACCTAAGGCTAATGCTCTAAGGGCCTATGACGCAGGGCTTCTTGACTCTTGTCAATACGGTCCGGTCGTTGGAGAAAGATCTGAGTAATGTACAAGGGAAGAAAGACTCTAGTGCAAAGAGGACGGAGTTCAATGTGCCGACCTCCTCGAAGCCTAGTTTTTGTAACTTTAATAAGAAGGCTAGGACTTCGGGTCCAGCCCCTTCTTCTGGTGCATCTTGGGTGACTACAGGCCGAACCCCGGGCGCATGCTATAATTGTGGAAAGCCAGGACACTTTGCCCGAGATTGCTGGAGCGGACGCCCAAAGTTCGAAAGGAAGCCTGGAGCCACTTATGAGTAGAAGGGCAAGGCGGTGGAGTCAACCACATCACACTATGCTCCAGCTCAACCTAGAGTTTATAACCTTGGCCAGCAGGAGGCCATAAAGCAAGCTGATGTGGTGACAGGTACAGTTTAAATTTATAGCAGTTTAGCTTTAAATACATGTTACCTTGCGCATGTTAGCTTATTAATGCTTGTATAGCTTTGTTTTGATTTTTGATAATCTGGCGAGAGAACTATTCGATACGGGAGCTTCACACTCCTTTTTTCCGAAGGATTTGTATCGCGCATCGGAGTACCTTCTTCGATTGCAACAGACAAATTGGATGTGTTGTTGCCAAATGGGTGTTCAATGCGCTCAGATAGAGTCTGTTGCGTAAAGATACGGATTGGGAGTCAGGAGTTCGATTTGCATGCGTCGTTACTGCTGTTAGTGGAGTTTGACGTTATATTTGGTATGGACTGGCTCTCGAAGAAGCATGCATACATTGATTGCAACCGCAAGGAGGTCAAATTGGGGACTTATCGTGAGACGACATTTGTAGGCTTGAAAGAGTCGAGCAAGACTTTGATGTCTGCTCTTCAGGAGGTTAAGGCAGTTCGTGCTGGTGCAGAGCTGTTTTTCACACTAGTGGAGGTTTTGAAGCTTAAACGTAGTCTTGACAGTATCCCGGTTGTATCCGAGTATCCTGACATGTTCCCCGGCGATCTCCCTGGAGCCCCACCTTAGCGAGAGATCGACTTCTCTATTGAGCTAGTGCCAGGTGTCAAACCTGTGTCACGCTCTCTATATCGGTTAGCGCCTAATGAGATGGCGGAACTAAAGGTTCAACTTCAAGAGCTGTTGGAGCAGGGTTATGTGCGTCAAAGTTCGTCTCCTTGGAGCGCACCGGTCCTCTTTGTTAAGAAGAAGGATGGAAGCTTGCGACTCTGTATTGATTACCGAGAGCTGAATAAGTTAATGGAGAAGAATAAGTATCCAATCACAAGGATTGATGATCTATTCAATCAGTTAGTTGGTTCAACAGTATACTCAAAATTGGATCTTAAGTCCGGATATTATCAGTTGAGGATAAGAGAACGTGACATCCCCAAGACAGCTTTCTGCACGCGGTATGGGCCTTATGAGTTCACTGTCATGTCGTTTGGGTTGACTAATGTGCCATTCATGTTTATGGATCTGATGAACAGAACGTTCAGAGAGTACCTGGACCACTTCGTGATAGTCTTTATCGACGATATCTTGGTGTACTCGCAATGTGAGGAGGATCACTTTAAGCATATGCATTTGGTGTTGGAGATGCTGAGGCGGAACAAACTGTATGCCAAGTTCTCCAAGTGCGAGTTTTGGTTGTCCTCGGTAGTTGATGGGCTAAAACCTGAACAGGAAAGTGTACCTGTCAAATCGTAGTATCAAGGTCGTATTTAAACTCAGGGTTGTCAAGTACTGCTACTCACGCTTGAACTATTATCCTACCGGAAAACTGTTGGGATTTGAGAATTTTTTAATGTAAAACTAAAGATAATTTTTAGATGAAAAACTTATAATAAAGAGCTAGCATTCGATCAAAGATTCACCATAAAACGAAATGAGAGGGATGAAAAGGCATAGTTTTAAATTTGCAAATCATACTCTACCGTGACGGATCCGATATTAGGAAATAATCTCGCTAGAGCATTAAATCCCCTGACATATAGACATTTTGACCGAAATCTCTTTCAAGTCAAAAAGGCCTAAAGCCACATTATCGAGGTGACCCGCACTATTGGATTTGACTCCAATCCGGAAGATTTACGTCATCCTATCTCTAGGGTTGCGTTCAACTCCTTCCTTCTTTGAGTGATCTTTCATATTCACCAGCCTCTCGGCTACTTAAATATGAGATCCAAATCCTACTACCGTATACCGGAAATACGGAGTCGACAAAATAAAGATCAAAGAAGGATCGAGTAAAATTAAGCAAAAATAAAACTATGAAATAAAAGAAACTCTCATCTCATCTTATGGATCCTCACGATCGAAGGCTAAGAGAAATTAGCTACTCATAATTGAAAGGAAAGACAAAATAAGATAAGAGAGGAACATTTTCATTACTTACAAAAAGGGAAGAGTATACAAAATATTAAAAAAAACTATGCTTATATTAAAGAGAAAAAAGGATTACAATGATTAAAACTAGAACAAAAAAACTGAAAACAACTCATAAAACAAGTACCTCACTTCTCTCCAACTCCAACTTTCTCTAAACTCTTAACATAAAATTGCTTACAAAAAAGGTGTTCATAACAAGGAGAGGAGGGGTTCCTTTTATAGGAGATGGAGAAGCTTCTAGATTAAGGGGAGACAAGGGGGGCCGACCATGTAGGGGGAGAAGGTTCATACATGTAATAAATGAAGGGGGAGAGAATGGGAGGATTCAATGTATTTAATTTATGGAAATGCAAATGGAAAATGTAAAATAAATAAGGAGGGATGAATGTCATAAGAGTGGAGAAAATAATTAAAAAAAGAGAGAAAAGATGGGAGTGAGAGAGAGGGGGGCGGCCACATAAGGGGAGATGTTCATGCATGTAATAAATGAAGGGGCCATGCAAAGGCAAAATGGGTTGCTAGTGTGGGCTTTATGAGGGGCTCGGGTAGGATGAAATGGAGCAGCTAGGTGGGCTCAGGCTGCTTTCTTGTGTTGGACTTGTGTGAGGCTCGGGTTGGACATGTTGGAGGGGGGCGCTTTCTTCAAGTGGGCTGCACCATGGCTCGGGTAGCACATGTTGGAGGGCTGCTTGGAAGCTTGGGCTTGAACCTACATAAAAAGTCAAAACAAACATGGATTAGTTATGTTATAAATCAACATAAAATAACAAAGTTAAAACAACAAAATATCAAAAACATTAAAACATTAAAATTAAAACATTAAGATATAACATAATATTAATTATAATTACTAAACATAACACAATACATATAGTAACATAATACATATAATAAGACTATATAGATTTTTATATCAAAACATATAATAACTATAATAAAACTAGGAATTTATAAAAATACATTAAAACATGAAATAACAAGCATAAAATATAAATAAACTTAGGCCTTTTGAATACTAAACTATCCCAAAAAGGGATGACTAAAACTAGTCATCAGTAGCGTTCCTTGGTCACATAGTTAATGGAGAGGGGATTATTGTGGATCCGGCTAGGATAGTTGCTATACGGTAGTGGCCTGTGTTGTCTACGGTAGCGGAAGTCTGGAGTTTTCTGGGACTTGCCGGCTACTACAGGCGCTTCGTAGAGAACTTCTCGCAGATAGCGTTACCCATCACAACATTGACGAGGAAAGATTAAAAGTTTGTGTGGTCGCCGGAGTGCGTGCAAGCATTTGAAGAACTGAAAAGTTGGTTGACCACGACGCCTGTTCTATGTTCTCCGGTTGGGACCGAGGGATTTGAGATTGACAGTGATGCTTCGGGCAGTGGTTTGGGTTGTGTTCTACTATAACATGCGAGAGTGATAGCTAATAGCTCGCTCAGCTGAAGGTACACGAGAGAAATTATCCAATCCATGAATTAGAGTTAGCGGCCCTGATATTTGCCCTGAAACTGTGGAGGCACTACCTGTACAATGCGAAGGTCGATATCTATACCGACCACAAGAGCCTGAAGTAATTGTTGGATAAAAAGGACTCAAACATGCGATAGTGGAGGTGGATGAAGTTCCTGGGGTACTACACCTTCAAGATTCACTCTGTGCCTGGGAAAGGCAATGCGGTTGCGGATGCGTTGATTCGCAGGGCCCCTGCACGGGCAAACTGGTTGTCGATACATGACGAGCGTTTGATTCGGAATTTGGAGGCACTAGAGATCTCTTGTGTTGACAAGCAGATGAGTGCCGAAGCACATTTGTACTGGACAGAGGTGCAGTATGACCTTGCTGATAGGATTCGGCAGGCTATGGTTTTGGATAGCAACATGAAGCAGATCATGGATCAGGCTTTGGATGGGTCTAATTCCCAATTTGGAGTTGTTGATGGATTGTTATGGAAGGACAGTTGTCTGTGCGTCCCAAATGTGGATAAAATGCAGGAGGAATTGATGTACGAGGCTCATCATACCAAGTACTTGATTCACCCAGGGAGCACGAAGATGTATTTTGATATGAAAAAGTTATTCTGGTGGCCAGTACTTAAGAAGGACGTGGCACTTTATGTAGCGAAGCGTCAGACGTGTGCCTTGGTGAAGACGGAGTGCCAGAATCCTGGAGGTTTGTTGAAGTCCTTGCCTATCCCGGAGTGGAAGTTCGACGATATTTCAATGGATTTTGTGTATGGGTTGCCAAGGTCACAGAAGGGAAACGACGCCATCTTGGTGATCGTAGATCGATTAACGAAAGTGTCACACTTCATTCTAAATAGGAAGGATGATTCGGTGGATAAACTGGCAAAACTCTATGTAGATAACATTGTTCGATTGCATGGTGTGCCCTGCAACATTGTGAGTGACCGAGATGGGTGGTTCACGTCCAATGACTGGAGGTTGGTGCAACAAATGTTGGGAACCAAGCTGAGTTTCAGCACGGCCTTTCATCCGCAGACGGATGGTCAGACTTAGAGGGTCAACAGGATGATGGAGGACATGCTTCACATGTGCATCTTGGATTTTGGAAAAATAGTGGGAAGATCCCTTGTAGTTGGTGGAGTTTGCTTATAACAACATCTACCAAGCAAGTATTCAAATGGCGCCCTTCGAGGTCCTATATGGTAGAAAATGATGCACGCAGTTGTCGTGGTTGGAAATGTGGGAGTCGAAACTGTACAAACGACAAGAAGTGGAAGGCGCCACTTCGTTGGTACAGACAATTCAAGAACGATTGCTGATCGCTCAGGACAGGCAGGATAAATACTATAATGCCAAGCATCGGAACGTTGAGTTCGCTGTTAGCGACTGGGTATATTTGAATATTAAGTCGTTTAAGGGTGTTTCGCGGGTACAACGCTTGAAGAAGCTGAGCCCGAGGTATCTTGGACCATTTGAGATTCTAGAGCAAATTGGTGAAGCAGCTTATCGACTGAAGCTATCGGTGGAATTAAGTGGTCTACATGACGTATTTTATATTTTGGTGTTGCGGCAGGTGGTGCAAGAGCCCTCACAAGTTATTACGGTCGATCAAGTACCTATTGATGATGGGTTGACGACGAAGGCCAAGCCCATTCGCATTGAGGACTTTAAAGTCAAGAGACTTCATAACAAAGACATTAGAATGGTAAAAGTCCATTGGGACAATTGCGGTCGTGAGGAGCTTTCATGGGAGCGAGAGCAAACCATGCTTGAGGAGTATCCCGGGCTCTTCTTCTCAAGTACCGTTTAAGTTTGAGTACTTTCTATTCCATAATTTCAAGACGAAATTCATTTAAGGAGGGGAGAGTTGTAACGCCCCAAAACTCAGAAATGATCTGGTAGCATCTTAAGGCCAATCTGTGGCCTAATAAGGGTCACACGGACTTGGACACGGGCATGTCCATGGACGTGTACTGCTACAAGTTTGATAATTTTCCACATGGTCGACGAAATGCAGTCGATGATCCTTGGAGGTCGAGAACACGGCCCGAGACACTGGCGTGTCCAGGGCCATTGTTGGGTACACTGAAAAATATGTACCAGATTTGGAGAAGCCTCATCTTACTCAATGATATACATCAATTTGTATTTGATGGATGTTTGAGTTTCATTGTGCAGGTGTAAGGTTTGCAAGAAATTTTTCTAAGTACAAGTGTCGACACTTGTGAAGAATTGTGTCGACACCCAGAAGTTGTGTCGACACTAGAAGAAAGGCATGTGTTGACACCCAGGCATTGTGTCGACACCTAAAGAAGAAGCTGTGTCGACACCCAGAATTGTGTCGACACCTAAGGCAGGAATTGTATCGACACCTAAAGCAGAAGTTGTGTCGACACCCAGGAGTTATGTCGACACCAGAAGAAAGGCATGTGTCAACACTTAGGAATTGTGTCTACACCTGAAGAAGGTTTGTGTCGACACACACTCAACGCCATTTGTCTACAGCTAAGTCAAGACCAGAAGCAGTTGTGTCGACACACAGGACTTGTGTCGACACACACTCAATGACATCTGGATGACACTCAATGCCATCTTACAGCAACAGCTATACTAGATCTGTAGGTTTGGATCTATGAAACTGCCTATTTGTAGGAAAGAATGCTTTGGCATTTGGAAGGAAAGGGTCAGATTGTTTATGGAAGCTTCTGATCCAAGAATCTACATTACTGTACTAGAAGGACCCTTCATTCCAATGAAGGTATCAGCTCTGGATTCAAATATTAGAACCTCTAAGAACTATTCTGAAATGACAAAAGATGAGATCATTCTGGCAACACTAGCCAAAAGAGCACATAACATTATTGTAAGTGTTATAGATGATGCCACATTTCAGAATCTGGTGCATTGTAAAACCTCCAAGGAAATGTTGGACACCCTGATTGTCTACATGGAGGGGACAGAAGAAGTTAGAGAGGAATGGAAATATATGCTGAATTAAGAATATGAGAGCTTTAGACAAGCCAAGACTGACAGCATAGCTGAATGTTACAAAAAGTTCTTCAGGATAGTTAATGAGTTGATGATCTGTGGAAGAGTCTTCAGCACTTATGAACTGATTGAAAAATTTCTCAAGTCTCTGACAAAGGACTGGGACACAAAGATTTGTGCCATCAGAGAGGTGGCCAAGCTTGCTGATACACCTCCTCCCATATTGTTTGGAAAGCTGCTATCATATGAAATGCAGCTTACTACCAGGAAGGAGGAAGAGAAGAACACCAGGTCTGAGTACAAGGAAAAATCAGTTGTCTTCAAGGCTGAAGGCATAAGAAAGGGTAGGAGAAAATCTCCTTCTCCACCCAGAAGGAGTGCTGAGGCAGAAGAAGGAATTCCTGATAATACCTCATCAGACAGCCACACCTCTGATGAGGACTTTGATGCCTTTACCAGGAAGTTCCAAAGGTTCATGAAAAAGAAGAAGTGGAGAACCAGACCATCAACATCCTTTTCCAAGGATGAGTATTACAAGAAAAAGAAGAATCCCAAGGAGGACAGGTATGACTAGAAACCTAGTAAACAAACTAACTCTAAGATTGTTTGTTATTATTGCAACAGGCCAGGACATGTCATAGCTGACTGTACAGACAAGAGGACTAAATCTAAGGACAAGAAGAAGCATCAACTGAAGGGCAAGAAGGAGAAATCCTTTGTTGCTCAGAAACAGAAGAGTTGGACAGACTCTTCATCTTCAGGATCAGGAGAAGAAGATGATGTAGAAGTATATGTTGGGCTGCTCTCAAAAGAAGAGGATTCTAGGAAACTAGAATTCCTACAAATGCTGAACTCCATAAATGGAGTGGAAGACCATTGTTGTAGAGGACTGATGGCTCTGTCAGAAAATGATCAATTTCAGGATCAGCCTGGTTCAAGCAAGGTATACAATTCTCCCTTAGAGTCTGATTATTTTACTGGATTAGAATCAGAAGCATTTGCATCAAGAGATGTGGATGGTTCTGAGTCTAAAGGGGATGTACACCAACTCATTGATGAGTATGGTGGATTGCTGCAAGCTCTAAAGAGAAGCAAGCTTCTTGTCAAGGAGCAGGCCAAGGAGATTGAATCTCTTAAGTAGGCAGCATCAGAATCAGCCAAGCTGATTGATTTGAAACTGAATGAGATTGCAAACTGAAGAACATAACTGTCATTCAGATGGGCATAATCTCTTTCAAGGAAAATCATATCAAGAATCTGGAGGCAAGACTTCAGAAAGAAAAAGAGTTAGTGGCTAAATTCTCTAAGTTAAAATCAGTCTTGCCTTTAATAGACAACTTCATTTCTCAAAAAGGTAAGACTGGTCTAGGCTTTAAGGGAAGAACAAGGGCCACATATTCACATGGAAAAGGTAAGGCCATAGTTCAGCCACTGGCCTCTAAGCCCCCTATTTTCTTTAAGAAGGTGATGCAACCTACAAACAGGTATGACCATGAAATAACTCATGTCACTGTGAGTATGGAGATCACATTGGCAAGTGTGCAAATGCCAGTAGGCCACTCTATAGGCAAGCCCATCAGGTTCACGTGGAATTCTTGGGGTTTGCTGCTCCAGCACCTACATACAAAAGAACTGCTGGCAATAAGGTTGTAAAGTCTGTACCTAAGAGAAGGTACAACAGATTTGAGTGTTGGTGTTGTGGCAAGGTAGGCCACTTTGCTATGGATTACTGGTTTAACACAAGTGTTAAAACCAAGAATTGTTTACCTATCAGAAAAGTTGTAGGCAAACATGATAGTTTTCAAACTAACAAGCACCTAGGACCCAAAACTAATTTGGGTTCTAAGGATGAGTGATTCTTTATTTAATGCAGGTGAATCCAAGTGGTTATACCCCTATATGGTACTTGGATAGAGGATGTTCTAGACACATGACTGGAACAAGAAGAATGTTGAGGGACTATGTACCCATAGAGAATGGACCCAAAGTGATCTTTGGTGGATCAGAAAAAGGAATCATCAAAGGATTTGGTAATATCTCTAGTGATTCAATTACCATCACTAAAGTGACTTATGTGAAGGGGCTAAAACATAACCTGATTAGCATAAGTCAACTTAGTGATCTAGGTTATGTCATCTCTTTCCTCAAAGGAGAGTGCCAAATAAGGAGATCAAGTGATCACGAGATCATTTTGACTGGCACTAGGAAAGGTAATGTATATTGTCTTAACCTATATTGTGAGTTTAATAACTCACCCATTTGCCTAATTGCAGGTGAGAAAGCTTCACTATGTGTCAAGTGACACAATAGGCTTGCTCATCTGAACTACAAGTCTATAGGACAGTTGTTCAACATGGGATTAGTGAGGAATGGTCGTCAAGTAAAGTGCATTAAAGAGGGTATGTGTTCAGCTTGCCAAAAGGGAAAACAGACTAAGTCCTCTTTTCATGCACTAGATACCAAAGATTCAATGAGATGTTTATATCTCTTGCATATGGATTTGTTTGGTCCAATGCCAATTCATAGTCTTGGTAAGAAAGTATACACTTTTGTTATTGTGGATGACTATTCTAGATTCACATGGGTTTTCTTCTTGAGACAGAAATCTGAAACTCCTACTGTTTTTTCAGACCTTTGTTAGACAAATTTAGAATGAATTTAACAATTCAGTGGTGAAAATCAGAAGTGACCATGGAACTGAATTTCAGTCTGAATGTATGACAAAGTTCTGTGAAGAACTGGGGATCCATCAGGAGTTCTCCTCACCTAGAACACCTCAGCAAAATGGTGTTGCTGAAAGAAAGAATAGGACTTTAATTGAGGCAAGTAGAACACTGCTTAGTGACACTACTGTCCCTGAGTACTTCTGGGCAGAGGCAGTAAATACTGCATGTCATGTACTCAATAGAGCCTCAATCAATAAGAAACATAAGATGACTCCCTATCAGATTTTGAAAGGTAGAAAACCAAACATTTCCTACTTCAGAATCTTTAGTAGCAAGTGCTATGTCCTAGTTAATGGTAAGCACTACCAAACTAAGTTTGCTTCAAAATCCCTAGAAGGGATATTTGTTGGGTACAACAATAATAGTAGGGCATACATGATCTACAACTTAACTACCCAAGTTTAAGAAGAATCAGTTCATGTTGTATTTGATGAGTCTAAATTTATTAACAGTGAATTGTTTAGTTCTTCAGTTAGTTCTACAGGTCTAACAGACAAGCTGGACAAGCTGACCATCAATGATGAAGCTCCTGCTAGGATGGATGAAGAAAAATATGCATGTTGTCTAGGTGGAGAACAAGACTCACTAGATGATGAAGATAATGAGGAGCATCAGGTTGAGGAAAATGAAGAAGGCCATGAGGTAGACAGGTTTACTCTAGCTAGAAGACACCTGAAGGATCATCCAACTCACCAAATCATTGGTGATGCAAGTCAAGGTGTTCTAACAAGGAGAAAGAACATGAACACAGTTTTATGTTCAAGTTTCTTGTCACAGATAGAACCCAGGAAGTTTGAAGAAGCCATGCAAGACACAAACTAGATTGATGCTATATAAGAAGAGCTGAATCAATTCAGAAGGTGTAAAGTCTGGGAACTAGTTCCTTAACCAAAGGATCATAACATTATAGGAACCAAGTGGATCTACAGAAACAAACTTGATGAGAATGGCACTATAATTAAGAACAAGGCCAGGTTGGTAGAAAAAGGCTACAGGAAAGAGGAAGGGATTGACTTTGATCAAACATTTGCCCCAGTAGCAAGGCTAGAGGCTATAAGGATGTTCTTGGCCTATGTTGCCTATCAATGGTTCAAGGTATATCAGATGGATGTAAAGTAAACATTTCTGAATGGTGATTTAAAAGATGAAGTCTATGTTGAATAACCATCAGGTTTTGTAGATTCTCATTATCCTGATTATGTATATAGGCTTAGGAAACCTCTATATGGTTTGAAACAAGCCCCTAAGGCTTGGTATGAAAGCTTGTCTACTTTTCTTATTGAGAATAAATTCTCTAGAGGAAAGATAAACAAAACTCTATTCTTTAGGGAATCTAAAGGCAAGATAATCCTAGTCCAGATATTTGTTGATGACATTATCTTTGGATCTACTAAAAACAACCTTTGTAGAAAGTTTGCCAAACTTATGCAAGGGAAGTTTGAGATGAGCAGTATAGGTGAGCTGAAGTTCTTCTTTGGACTTCAAGTAAGACAGACTGATGATGGATTATCCATATCACAGTCTAAGTTCACCAAGGAGTTGATTAAGAAATATGGCATGGACTCAGCCTCTACCATGAAAACTCCAATGGGAACAAGTATGCCTATAGGCAAAGATGAGACAGGGAAACCTGTTGATGAGTCTTTGTATAGAGGGATAATTGGCTCCCTACTCTACTTGACTGCTAGTATACCTGACATCATGTATGCTACATGTGTCTGTGCTAGGTACCAAGCTTTCCCAAAGTAATCTCATTATACTGCATTTAAGATAATTTTGAGATATCTTAAGGGCACAGCTAATCTAGGTCTTTGGTACCCTAAGAATAAAGATTTTAGACTAACAGGTTTCTCAGATGCAGACTTTGCATGATGCAAAGAAGACAGGAAGAGTACTACAAGAACCTATCAATTCCTAGGTGGAAGGCTGGTGTCATGGTGCAGTAAGAAGCAGACCAGTGTAGCTATATCAACAGCTGAGTCTGAATATGTAGCTGCAGGCAGTTGCTGTGCACAATTATTGTGGATAAAGCACCAACTTGAAGATTATGACATCAAGGTAAGTAGAATTCCACTATTTTGTGCTTCTACTAGTGTTATTTCTATCGCTAAGAATCTTGTATCTCACAGTAGAACCAAGCATATAGAAATTAAGTTCCATTTTATAAGGGAACATGTGGAGAAGGAAGATATTAATCTAGAATTTGTAAGCACAAATAGTCAAATTGCTGATATTTTTACAAAACCTCTGGACGAAACTAAATTCAATCATTTTAAAATTGAATTAGGTATGCTGAACCTAGAGTAGGTCAGCACAAGCATTCCTAAGTAGATTATGTAAGCACAATTTTTCTCAGGAAATTTGTCTAAGTATAAAGTTTGTGTCGACTCAAACAAATTGTGTCAACACACTCAATATGTTGTGTCGACAAAGAAAAAGGATGTGTCGACACAGAAACAGTATCTGTGTCGACAGAAGTATTGGTGTCGACACAACTATGTCGAGACTTTAAGTTAGCTGATTATTATGTCGACACACAAAAATCAATGTCGACACTCTGTGTCGAGACATGCCAAGTCCATGTCGACACTGACATAAGTATGTCGACACTTAGACGTATCGACTAAACCTAAGTATTGTTGAGACCTAGTATTATTCCTAAGGAACGTCTTTTGAAGTCCCCTTTACACCTAGACTATAAATAGGTGAAGCCAAAATCTTGTCGACTATGCTTTCAGATTTCTCGACTCTAGACCTTGTGTCGACTTTGATATTCTCTTCTCTCTCTCCCTTTCATCAATGGCGTCCATCAAGGACGACAAGGTGAATAAAGGGTATGAACTGGTTCGTGATGGATTCACGACAGCGTCTCCAGAAATCCAGGGTGTAATTACCCTAATTTCAGAGAATGGTTTGGAATTCTTGGCCTCAGAATCGACCAAGATCTGGAAGAAGGAAATCATGGAATTCTATTCACCAGCCACCGTGGACATAGATGGGAAGACGATTCAAGCCACAGTACAAAATTACCGGGTGAAACTTACTCTAAAGGCGATTAGGAAATCACTCCACCTTCCTAAGGTTAAGGATGACGATTACATCATTCCATCAATTACAAAAGATACCTTAAGCTGGTGCGGGCTAAGCCCTAATATCAAAGTTGGATCATCCATTACCAGGAAAGGGATGAATTCACAAGAAAAGTTTCTGTCTGAAATCATAGGTAAGGTAATTCTGTGTAAGACTGGTGGACATGACAGAGTTTCAGTCTACATGTTCAATCGAATGACAAAGGTCATCTTCACTGTAAAAACAGACTGGGCATCTATGGTATTTAACAAAATACAAGAAGGAATAAAGAAACCAAATTTGGGAAGGATCCTCAGCTTATGTTTATCTTCAGCAATACCAGATGTAATGAGCAAACTTCCAGGATCCAAGATCAACCATATGAGAAGAATGGATGTAAGAATTCTATTTAGGTGGGATAGAGTTTTAACCAAGGAGGTTTCTACTCCACAAAAACAGACAAAGAAAGAAAAGAAGAAGAAGGAAGTTGTTCAGCAAGCAGAATCTTCTAGTGATTCTGAAGAGGAAGTGGTCTTCAGTTCAGATGGAGACAGGCCACAAAAAGATGCTAAAGATCAAGTAGAGAGTAGTGTGCTCCCAGAGCAATAAGTAGTCTCTACTCTAGTGGGAGAAAATCCTGAATCAGCAGCACAAGATACTATACTTTCTGAGCTACCTGCTCAAGGGGAAGGAATTGATGATGCTACTCTAAAGAGTGAGTATACATTAGAAACAGTAATGGATATTGTATCAGATATCAACAAAGAAACATTGGACATTGCTGAGAAGGAGGCACAAGATGTGCAGAAAGAGCATGTAAGTATCTCCCTTATAGAACAGGCCCTGGACAAAACTCTGGATGTCAAGGGAGAACCTTTTGTTTTCCAAACTAACCTTGTTCCTCCTATACAGATACAGTAAGAGGTAACAATGGAAGATCTATTTCCTGATTTACCTACTGCAAGGACTGAGGGGGAGCAATCCCCGGTAGAAAAGGACCTCTCAAGAACTTAGGAGGAGGAGCTACTGAATGAACCATCTAATAAAGAAACAATTGATATAGAAAGCTCATCACAACCTTATGATGATGAGGAAGCCACTATGGCTAAGAAGAGAAAGATGGTTTAAATAAAGAAAAGGAGCTCAGGCTACATGAAAGCCTTGCACACAGTCACATAACCACCTGCTCCAAGCATGGACTTCAGTTCATTACTGGTCCAAATGCAAGTAAAATTGGATGAAAAAAGGCAGTCTTTAGAAAAGTATGTGGATGAGTCAAATAAGGAACTGCAGTTTCAGCTGGCTCATGACATAATGTCAATGAGATTTGAAGTCAATCTACACAAGAAAGAGATGACAGATTGCTTCCATAAAGGAGGCAATGTTGTAGTATATTTGGCTGAGCAACAACAGTTGATGAAGACTGAGGTTGAGGACATTGCAACAAAACAAGGGTATGTTTTGGAAAATCAATTCAGGTACAATGAAAACCTCAAAGACTCCCATGCATAAATCATCCAGAAACTGGGAAGTATTTCAACAGATTTGAAAACTTAAATATCAAAGAACTACAAGAAGATCTTGTTGTTGTCCACACAGCTATTAGAGCCTCTCAAAAGACCATTTTTGAGTACCTAACTAAGTTCAAAGCTTACTATTAAGAAGGTACATAATATCTTGCTGATCAGATAAGATTTCAAAAGACTGATTTGAGAGATCATATCACTAGAGAAGTCAAAAAGGGGGAGAGGTTGTTAGTCAAAGCTAGCTCTGATCATGCAAAATGGATCTCTAATTCCATTAGAGCTACACTTGGCTTTCCTCCTTTGTGTGATGATGACAATGTTGTTGAGTCTGGAGTGCAACCTGAAAATATTGAAGGAGATCAGCCTGAAGTGTCACAGGTTATTTATCCTCCTGTTGACTTTGACATGGTTCAACAAGAAGTGCAGAAAATGTACAGCCCTCCACAGGAGGCACAAAATATGATTATTGAAAAAGTAAACATGTCAGAGGCTGCCAAGGAAGCTTAGAAGGAAGCACAGCTATCAAAGAAAAGATTCAGAGAATAGGCTGAGTTGAAGCCAGATTTTGAGCAATGGAGCCCCACTTCCAGGAATATTATTTTGACTGCCCGGAAGGTTGTAAAGGATAAAACCTATGATAGGGGCAAATGGTGTTCTGAGCAAGAAAGGAATAAGTATCAAGCCAGGCAAGAAGCCATTCTTCAGTACAGAAGAAGTGCAAAAGCTGGGAAGTTAGCTGCTAATGCTCTAGAGCCTAGCAGGTACTTCCCCAAGCCTTTTCACTATTTTGAAAGGCAAAGGATAAAGGCTGAAGAACTAAAGAAGAAGGATCTCAATGGAAAGAAACCTGTTGATGATACAGAACCTACTGTGCAGACAATGATTAAGTCTGGAAAAGGCATTGTAATTAAGGATCCTAGTCAATTATATGATAGATAGGCTTATGTGTAGAATAATGTAACTTTTTATTTTTGTTCTAAGGGAAAACATGTAAACCCAGTATTTTCTGATTAATAAATAAAATCAGCTTCAATATTGCTTTGAGTTGTTTACATTGTTTATATGTTATCCTGTACTGAAATGAATGTACATCTATTCTTATGTGTTTTATTATGAGTGATGTATATCTTTGACTAAGGGTTATGACTTCTCCAAATAGGGGGAGATTGTTGGGTACACTGAAAAATATGTACCAGATTTGGAGAAGTCTCATCTTACTCAATGATATACATCAATTTGTATTTGATGGATGTTTGAGTTTCATTGTGTAGGTGTAAGGTTTGCAAGAAATTTTTCTAAGTACAAGTGTCGACACTTGTGAAGAATTGTGTCGACACCCAAAAGTTGTGTCGACACTAGAAGCAAGGCATGTGTCGACACCCAGGCATTATGTCGACACCTGAAGAAGAAGCTGTGTCGACAACCAGAATTGTGTCGACACTTAAGGCAGGAATTGTGTCGACACCTAAAGCAGAAGTTGTGTCGACACCCAGGAGTTATGTCGACACCAAAAGAAATGCATGTGTCGACACTCAGGATTTGTGTCGACACCTGAAGAAGGTTTGTGTCGACACACAGGACTTGTGTCGACACACAGGACTTGTGTCGACACACAGGACTTGTGTCGACACACACTCAACGCCATTTGTCTATAGCTAAGTCAAGACCAGAAGCAGTTGTGTCGACACACAGGACTTGTGTCGACACGCACTCAACGACATCTTGATGACACTCAACGCCATCTTACAGCAACAGCTATACTGGATCTGTAGACTTGTTTCGACACACAGGACTTATGTTGACACACACTCAACGACAGTTGGATATACACTCAATGCCATCCGCCAGCATCAGTTATGTCAAGACTAGGAGCAGTTGTGTCGACACACAGGACTTGTGTCGACACATACAAACAGAAGTTGTGTCGAGTAGCTGAAGAATGACTATGTCAACACATGGAGTGTTATGTCACATCATCAAGACTTATTTCGACACTTAGTCTATTTGTGTCGACACATGAGAAGCAGTTTGCTGAGTGGTTATGCTGAGTTGTAAAGTCTTTAAGAAATTAGCTGTCATGATTGGTGACTCGATAGCTGTCATAACCAACAGGTCTGACACCTTTGTCAGAACTGTCAGAAGGTTGTTATAAACCGGATCAGCCGGTATGCATGAGGAAACTCTATATAAGGGACTGATCCTTGACAACCACAACAATAAATGAACTAAGGAAGTAATCAAGCTATTTTAGGAAAGAGAATATGATAACAAGAAAAGGGGAAACCCTTAATAAGGCAGATCAAGAGCAGTCTGCAAGAGAAGATTCAGATCTTATTCTTAATTCAAGGAAGGAGATGACAGGAGATCAACTTCTACAACAAGAAGAGTTCAACCTTATTTTGTTCTATCAAGAAGCTTTGAAATAGCTAATTTAGGTTGAATCTGAAGATTCAGCTCATTCAAGAACTGATCAAGAAGCTCTCACCTATAGAGTGATCTATCTGGTGATATCTTTCTATCTTTTAAACAATCAATTTCTTGTAGGATCTTTTGTAAGATCTGAGTTGTAAGCCTATAATTATAAAGGCTGAGGGGCTGAGGTGTAAAACTGGTGATAGTCTGAGTTGTAAGCCTAGTGATAAAAGCTAAGGTAGGGCTGAGGCCTGAGGTAGGATTCTTGGAAAGAATCTGAGGTAAGACTTGTATAAGTCCGAGCTGTAGGAGCCAATCTTGTTCTGAGTTGTAAGATCTATGGATCTGAGCTAGTGGAAGAAAGTTGGATTGAATCCAGTTCTCTACTAGATAGGCGAAGGGGAAAGTGGATGTACCCATACCTTAGGGAACCACTATAAATCTGTTGTTTGTTGTGCTGTAATTTCTGTACTGTAGATTGTATTTCCTGTGCTGTGTAAATACTAGTTAATTACCTGAATTATAAAAGAAAATTAGAACTTATTCACCCTCTCCCCCTCTAGGTGTCTAGGCTATTGAAATAAGTCTTTCAGCCGTGTCCTGCTTGGGCAATTTGCCAGGCTGTGTTGAGTAAGATACACGGTCTGGGATACGGGCGTGTCCCAGGGCATGTCTGGCACATGGCATGTGACACGGGTGTGTCACATGGATGTGTCCTATTCGGGATGCGAAGGTTTCAGCATCGATTGAGGCACATAGCCTATGACATGGGTGTGTCCATGGTTGACATGGGCGTATCCAAAGCTGTGTCAGCGGCCGTGTCTTGTTCTGTATTTTCTAGTTCGTGGAGAGCATAGAACACGGCCTTGGACACGGGCATGTAACAAGCTGTGCTCGGCCCAGGAAAGTGGTTTTAAGTACGAATCATTGCCATTCATTTCCTTCTATTGGTATCTAATGACTCAGATCTGTCCTAGCTGATATAAGGTCGGGAATAGGGTTTGAAACCCTCATTCCTCTGTAAGCTTTCTCTTTCTAAAAGCTTTAGAGAGAGGGGAGAGCAAGGAAGAAAGAGAAGGAGAAATTTGTCCGTTGGAGGAGCTTCGGAGCCCCAAATCGCAAGCCGAGTCCAGATCTATTGAGGCGAGGCCATTGCGGTGCTTTTCATCCGTCTAGATCTCCATGGCGCCAAAGCGAACCTCAAGGGTAATGATTCTCTTCTTGGACATGTGAAGTCCTCTTACTTTTTGCATAGGAAACCCGCTCTCGCGAGTGTGCGGTGAGTGTGAGGTTTTCCTTTGGGCCCCCTATTTTCTCTCCCTTAAAGTGTTTTATGGATTTTGAGTCGGGAATAGAGTTGTGGCTTATTCGTCGTTGTATCACAATTCATTCTCGGGCATAGCTGTTCACGAAAGGTGGCATGGGGCATCTGTCGGCGGCGGGAGTCTGACATCTGAGTGAGAGGTCAGACCAATCCCATTCATCCTGGTCTGATCCGAATGGATTTTGTTTTGTTGAATTCATTGATCCATTGTTGTATACCCTACTTCTTCTTCTTCTTAGTGAATTTTTGCCTACTAGGACCCGCCGTACTTCCCTCCTAAGATCTAGTGGAAACATTTTTTTAGGGTGGCGAGTGGGGAATGAAACAATGCAGCAGAGAACGACCGCATGAATAATCCCCGTTGTTTTGCATGTAGAGTTCGGAATCGAAGTATGGACATAGGCTTGGTGTGTGAAGCCTACCCAGACAAGTTGGTCTAGATCGGTGATGTTTCATTGTGCATAAATAGCCGGAGAAGACTCCGTTCCGATGGTTGTTTCGGGTTTTCTACGTGGTAGATTGCATCAGGGAGTCTTGGGTATTAACCCCAAGTTGCACCCGGAAATCTGGGCAGAAGCAAAGTTCTTCCATTTTTGGTGGCCTAGGAGCCAGCCTTATACATAGTCGGGCTATGTACTATTGTATGATCGATATGTTGGGATTTGGTGAAGCTTGTCCTACGCCGATGGCTAAATGGTTTTGGCGAGGTGAGCAATGGGCTAGTGGAACCTTACCCACTCCAAGTGGTTCGATTAAAGATTGCTTGGAGACGAGTCTAGGCTTCTGCTGAAAGGAATTTAATGCTCACATGTTTGACGTCCTGGGGGAAGTGGTGGACTATGGAACGGACCGGGTTCACCGAGTAAGTGCCCTGAGAGCACGAGGTGTGTGGTCGTCCGTTCCTACACCTGTGGTGAAGTGTGTTGTTGTTGTACTTTCACTATATTGTTTGGCTATGCTACTAAACTGTAGGGAAGGAGCACCGCCACCCCAAATCCTGGGTGGGGTCGTTATAATTTGGTCTGCTTTAGCTGGCCGTTGATTTTGTTTGCCACTGTCGCGGTGGAATGTTGATTGCAGGTTCGGTTAAAGATGTCCAAGTTCCCGCTTTTTTCCTCCCGGATGACCCGGTACATCATTCTTTGATACGTTTCCCCTGCATTCTTTATCCCTAAGGGCATCATCTTATAGTAGTGGCACCCATCCCTGGTGATGAAGTAAATATCCTTGATGTTGGGTGGGTGCATGCGGATTTGATGGTAACCTATAAAAGTATCTAAAAAACTCATTAAAGAAAAGTAGATGATATAGTCTACCAGTGTGTCGATTTGAGGCATGGGAAAACAATCCTTTGGGCATGCTTTATTCAGTAAAAAAAAAGTCCACACACATCCTCCACCCCCATCACCGTTTTTCACCATTACCATATTAGAGACCCATCCTAGGTACGGGATCTCCGATACAAACTCAACTATGAGCAGCTTACCGACCTCCTCCCGGATGGCCTTGGGTAGCTTGTCAAATACAAACCTTTTATATTATCGGATGGGGCGGGCTCATTGTGAAAGTATCTAGAGTCAACCAAAATCACCTAGAGGGGGTGAATAGGTGAAGTCTGTGTCTTTTCGTGGAATAAAAACTAACTTAAAAATAAAACATACAGAACACAGAGATCTATAGTGGTTCCCCGAGTTAGGTACGTTCACTATCCCACCTCACCTATCTACCACGAAGGGCTAAATTCGTCTACTTCACCTTTATCTCAGATTTAAACAAATATTACAGCTCGGAGCCACAACTCCTACAACTTAGAGGCAAAGCTCCTACCACTCGGAGAACAAAAACTCCTACAACTCGATCCAAACACGGATCTACAACTCGATCCAAACGGACCTACTACTCGATCTAAACACAGATCTACTACTCGGAGGGAAAAACCTCCTATAAGAGATAAAATATTACAAATAATTTTATTTAGATCTAATGTCTTCGATTCTTCGTTCTTCGGAAAGGTTGATCTTGAATGACTTGAAGAATAAGTGAACCCGAAATCTCTGAAGACTTTGATCTGAAATCACGGATCAACTAGATCTGAGAAAATCAGAATCTTCAGAGAATAATGATCCAGTCGGTTCAGTGGAGGAAGATCGAATCATACAGCACATTCGTCAGCCGAGCGAAATTTGCAAAATACGTACGGGAGCCGACGGACATTTCGTTCGGGATGTTTCTTAATTTGATTTGAGCACGATTATGGTTAATGGAAAATCCACCCTAAAGATATATAGGAATCCTCCTTTTCAACGGTTAGAAAAGATATTCCATATCGGGAAGGGCGCGAGTTACTATACATGGCAATCTGGACAAGCTGAGCCAGTTTTTGAAAAATGAAAGAAATAGCCTAAGTATAATTCGTCGAGTATAATCGAGTATATCCGAGTATTCTCGCCGAACTGCAATGAGTCTCGGCGAAAAACACTTGGATAAATTCAGCCCAAACGAACTTATCACTCGACACCTAGCAGAAGTCATACTTAAAGAATCTTATGAATATCAGCTAGCTCACTTGACAAATTTGACGAGTATCGACTGATACACTCGACACTTAAGCTGAGTGATATTCGACGAATATGACTTGGAAAATCTAGAGAACAAAATTCGGAGACTCAAAGGTTTCCCAAATGAATCTCGACGAATTCGGCGTGTATCGACATGTATATTCGACGAAATCGGCAGGTTTCGGAAGATACTCTCGACAAATTTGACAAGTATACTTGATGATACTCGACGATTTTTACTTAACTGATTTTCCAAACCTCGGAGATTTTACTCTAAGTAAATACGACGAATTTGACGAGTGCCAGTAGTTATACATGACAAATTTGACGAATATATATGAGTATACTCGACGAATTTGACGAATATCCCTTACAATACTCGACGAATTTTACTTCGGTAAAATTCTGTTCTTCTGAATCCAAGTTCTTGTCCTTCCTTGATTCTTCTAATGCACTTGGGATAGAAGTACACTTCAATAGAGAGATTACACGTGAGTCAACACATTGGCCTACACAATGAAGGTTTACATTGTATAGTCCTGTGTTTACTGACCCACTGTAACCTGACATTTTTGTGTACTTAGCAATATAGTCTTGCAAGCACATAACTAAACACATAGCATCAAATACAATCTCAATTCATCTTAGCTTTAGGGGACCCTTCTTCAAATCAGAGTTATTGTGGATACAATGCCCAACAATCTCCCCATATTTGGAGAAGTCAGAACCCTACAAGCTAAGGTGAATTGTACACATAATAATAATAAAGCATAGAAAGAACAAGACATATAAGATTAAGAATTAAACGGATTCCCATTCAAAACATTTAAATTATATATATATATATAAATAAAAGTTCTTTGTCGGGGCAACCAATGTATATAATCATCATCAAAATAACAAATCAAGTGTATATGCCCTTGCTCTTTTGATACTGCCTTTCAAAATATGCTTTTGGCTTCGGATAGTATCTTGGCGGAGCTGGAGGTGCATCAGGATCATCAAATTTCTACTTGTTGAAATGAATTCTTCGTTTAGCGTTTGGTACCTCATGCTTGTACCATTCTTCTATGATGTAATAGTCCCATCTATTCTCCTTGGCCAGTTCCACTAACGTAAAGGTATCTAGAATGATGCCTTTAGAAATTGGACTCCACACCTCAGCCATTTCTCTGTTAAGATCAGGCCTGACAGAAGACGGGCCTTCACCATATTTTCTTCAGCTATCTGAATATCTTGATGGGCAGTAGTAACAGTATATTCTGGTTCAAACTGAGGGATAGCCTGAATGTCTGTCCAGTACTAAGAATAATCCTAAGTAGGATTAACATGAACATCCACTAGAGAAGGCACTACAGGTGTTGGGATCCTTGCATCACCGTGACTTGCCCTACAAAAAAACTCATCATGAAGCCAGCTGAAATTATCATAACTGTAGTTATTTACTCACTTAAAGTTTTCTACCATGGAGGATTCAAGGGTTGTCACCTTTGCTTTTAACTCATTTTGCCCCTTTCAGACTTCTTCAAGTACTTTGGTTGCAATGGCATTGCTATAATAAACCATTTGGTCATTAAAGTAGTTCATTCCTTCATTTTGGGCAATAATGACCATTTTAGAATTTGCATCAATGTTCTAGAGTACAGTTACTTTTCAGCCTGGCCATAGTATGAAAAATTGTTTGGCCACCCTGCACAAACCATGAATCCAGCCTATCATCCAGTTGGTCAAAACGTACCTTGATAGCTGTAAGGCCGTTATTCATGTCTTTCTCTGTCCCTTGACTTTCTTGAGCACTTTATTCAAAGAACGATCAAAACTTGCCTTTTGCTTGGCCATCAGGGCTTCTACAGATTTCAGAATAGAGAAATCTGCACTGGTAGAAGGTATGTCTGCAGCTAGAACACTGGAAGGGGAAGGGAGATCTTCACTTCCCTCTAAGTCACTAGAATACTCTTTTATGGGAGAGATGTGAGCTTTGGAAATCATCTTTGTAGCAGGAGCCTCTAGGACAGAAGGATGCACTTTTGCATCCCCTTCCTTATCAAAAAGATCAACCACCTCTACCTCCTCCATTGGAGGTCCAACTGGAATATCAGCCATTCTTCTTTGAATTTTTCTGACGAATCTGTCCAAGTCTATTTGTATGGAGACAGAAGGATGGCTCTGCTCCCCCTCAGACCTCACGGGTAAAATAATGGGGAGATTTACAACCAAATTCTCTGGGATAATAATCACAGTAGAATCATTTATATTATCAGCAATGAGCTCATCCTCATCAACATTATCATAGTCTGCAACATTTAGCTCGGTATCATCAATTGTCTCACCCAAATCATCAGCAGTAGCATCCAAATATCAGCAGTAATATTAACCTCTAGATCTATAGAAGCATAACATCTGCAGCAACTATCTCATGCCTAGCCTCATCAGGCACTAACTTAGCAACAGCAGTATGACCAATCTCTACAACCTCTATAAGAAGATCAACTATCTCTGCAATTATAACTGCATCAATGGGAACTGGAACTGAAATCTCTGCAGCTGTAGGAACACTCAAGGGCACTAACTCAATGGTCACTTGAGTTGTAGTAGGCTCCCCCCTCAATTCCTGCACTAAGTCTATCAGGAATCTTACTAGAGGGTGGAAGTAGGAACCCCTTCCTCAAGTACTTCCTCTACCTCAGGTAGGTCTCTGGCTCCCCCTAGCCTATGGATTCTCCTATATCACCTCGAGAAGATGGATGAGTCAATTTTCTTCTGGTAGTGGACAGGGATACCTTTTTTCATATCGAAGGTATAACGATCAAGCTGATTCAGATACAAACTTTGAATACTTCCAAAGTTGGGAGCACAAAGACTATCTTTAATCTTAGCAAACAACATAGCACCCCAATCCATTTTCTTCCGGCAGATGATGGCCATAAGAATTTGAACATTTCGGAGGAGAGGTAATTGTGGGATCCAGTTTTGCATAGCAATACTTTTCCAATGATATATGATAATAGCTTGCCTTCCTCATTCATGCCTTTCCTCTTAACAGTCATGGTACCTCTGGGCAATCCACAGAACAACATAGCTCTGGTGAAATCATCCTATTGGAGGTGATCGTCCCCTTCATAAGCTGGAAGCCGCAAGTACCTGGTTAGGAGGGAATCCTTCACCTTGACTATGATATGACGAACCTTACTCTTGATCACAGTGTCTTCATGGCGAAGCTTTGCATTCTGAATGAATTCAAGAACATCTTTATACAACACTTTTCAGGGGTGATCGAGGACAAAGGAGAGGCCGTCTGTTTCCAACATGAGTATTACATTTCTGAATTCATTTGATGCTTAAGCAAACCCTGTTCGAACCAGTTCGCCACCACCTAGCAAACCACTTGTGCTTCAAGGAGCCATGGAGAATAAGATAAATGAGAACTTAGAGAATTGACTTGGAGGACTGTCAGTTGCTGTTACTAGAAAAATCATCGGAAAACCTCTAGAAGAATTGGAATGGTTGTTGTAACAGTCGGCACAAGCTTGGAGGGCTTCACTGAGTCGATTCGGCAAGGAAGAACATCTGCGGAGAGAAAATCATCGGGAAGAAGATGACGAGCTACTTTCGGGATTCCAAAGGATGGGAAGGAGTCAGCGGAATCGGATAGCTTCTTTCGACGAATAGGAAAGTGGTTTGCCCCGAGTCATTTTAATCTATATATTTTAAATTTAAGACATAGGAAATGGCACGTACCTGAAAACCGGCTCTTCGGATCCAATATGAGAAAAAATTGACCTAAGTATAATTCATTCAGATTCACCGAAAGCTGAGCCAAATTCGTTGAGTTTCGTCTAGACTACTAGCAGAATTTCGACAAATTATCGAGGTCCGATGTGTGATATCTGGCGAATTTTCCTTTGACAAATTTCTCTGGTTAGTGAAGTACTTCTCGAGTGAATTCCTGTCTTCTTAGCCATCATCACGAGTCCTTGTTTAGCATGCCCAGTTACATTTTAAAAACAAGAACTTGGCCTCATCCAGTCACTTCGTGAATATATGTACGACTTGCTTATCCCTAAGGACATAGCTGAGAGTTATGTCCTTGTTCTCCACATGCTCCCGGATGAAGTGATATCTGACTTCGATGTGCTCTACTTGGCTGTGAGAGACTGGATTATTTGCAATTTCTATCGTACTGGAGGAGTCACAAAACATTGGAATCTCCTGAACATCAGGTTGTAATCCTCAAGATCATTTCTAATCCAAAGAAGCTATGCGCAACAGCTACCAGCATAGATGTACTCTAACTCGACAGTTGATGTTGCCACACAATTTTACTTCTTGCTGCTCCATGAGATAAGCCTTCTTTCGAGGAATTGGCACGTCCCGAAAGTGTTTTTCCTATCATCCCTTCTCCCTGCAAAATCTGTATTTGAAAATCCAATTAGCTCGACATCATTACTTCTTGGGTACCATAAGCCAAGATTTGATGTACCCTTAAGGTATTTTAAAATTCACTTTGCAGCGACGTAATGAGATTCCTTCGAGTTCACCTGAAATTTAGTGCACACATATGTTGAGAACATTATGTCGGGTCTACTAGCAGTAAGATAGAGCAAGGATCCAATTATGCTCCTTTACTTGGTTTCATCAATAGGTCTCCCTTTCTCATCTTTGTCCATAGACATAGTTGAACCCATTAGAGTCCTCATCAAGATTTAATTCTCCATTCTAAATTTCTTAAGTAACTCTTTGGTGAACTTCGTCTGAGAGATAAAAATTCCATCTTCTGATTGTTTCACCTGAAGTCCTAAGAAATACTTTAGCTCTCCCATACTGCTCATTTCAAACTTCCCTTGCATAAGTTTAGAAAACTTCTTGCAAAAGTTGTCTTTCGTAGAGCCAAAGATAATGTCGTCCACATAGATTTGCACTAGCAAAATCTTTCCTTTTACATCCCTAAGAAATAATGTTTTGTCTATCTTTTCTCTTGTTAACTTGTTCTCAAGAAGAAAGCTAGACATCATCTCATACTAAGCTCGGGGAGCTTATTTTAAGCCATAAAAAGCTTTATTAAAAAATAGACATAATCAGGGAAAGTAGAGTTGACGAAACCTTGGGATTATGCTACGTATACTTCCTCTTTCAGATTCCCATTGAGGAATGCTGAATTTACGTCCATTTGATAGACCTTGAAGCCTTTGAGGCTAGCATACGCAAGAAACAACCTAATCGCTTTGAGTTTGGCCACTAGAGCAAAGGTCTGATCGAAGTCTATCCCTTCTTCTTGTATGTATCCTTAAGCTACAAGCCTGGCATTGTTCTTTATAATCACTTTGTTCTCATCTAACTTGTTTCTTAATACCCATTTTTTACCGATCATGTTCTGTCCTTTGGGCCTAGGCACCAATTCCTAGACTGTGCATCTTTCAAACTGATTGAGCTCTGCATGCATGGCCATTATCCAAGAGGCATCCTTATTTACTTCTTAAAACTTCTTTGGCTTAACCTTAGACAGAAAACTAAGATGTAGAACTTCATTAGCAGTGCCTCTTCTGGTTCTAACACTGTTACCTTGCTTTCCAATGATTAGATCAGATGGGTGATCTCTTAGGTATTTAAATGACAGATTTCTTCCTCTCCCACCGATAGGTTTTTCCACGTTTATTGCATCTCCTGTAGGGTGAGGTAGTTCTTCATCTAGTGGTTCCTCATCCACCATAGTTGGATCAATGACCTTGACTAAGCTTAGGACATCTTCCTTGACTGCTTCTTCCAAGCTTAGTTCCTCTAACCCAGTACCTGCATCTACACCAACAATACTAGATGAGCTGCTATGGAGCATGCTTGTCTCATTAAATACAACATTTATAGACTCTTCTACCACCAAGATTTTCTTATTAAAAATCCTATATGCCTTACTATGGCTACTATAGCCTACAAAATACCTTCAAAATATTTTTCACTAAACTTTGTGTTGTAATACATCCCATTCTTAAGTACGAAGCATTTACTGCCAAAGATTCTAAAGTAGGACACAGTCAGTTATATGCCCTTCAACAGTCCATAGGGAGTCATACAATGGCTTTTGTTGATTAGTGCTTTGTTTTGCATGTGGCAAGCTGTGTTGACTGCTTCAGCCCAGAAGTACTCAGAAAGTGACACGTCGTTCAACATAGTTGTACATGCTTTAATGAGGGTTCTATTCTTTCTCTCAGCAACTCCATTTTGTTGTGGAGTACGGGGGGAGGAAAACTCATGAAAGATACCTTAACTTCCATAAAATTCTTTCATTGCACCAGACTCAAATTCTATTCTGTGATCACTTCTGATTTTGACCACTGAGTAGTTTAATTCGTTCTGAATTTGCCGGACAAAATTAGTGAAAGAATAAAAGGTGTCTTACTTGTGTTTCAGAAAGAACACCCAAGTAAAATGAGAGTAGTCATCAACAATGACCAACGTATAGACTTTACCTCATAAACAATGAATTGGCATAGGACCGAATAAGTTCATATGAAGTAAATACAAACTTCTAGAGGAATCTTTGTCAGAAATACCCTTAAAGGTAGCCCTTGTCTGCTTACCCATCTGGCATGCATGACATGGACTCTCTTTAAGGCACTTAATGTTGGGTGCATCAAGCACTAAGTTGTGAGAAAATAATATATTTATATTTTTGAAGTTAATATGTGTTAATCTCTTGTGCCATTGGTCACATAGAGATGCACTATCTTTTGCTAAAAAGCACACTGGTGTAAAATTATCTAAACATAGAAAATTTAAACAGAAAATATTTTAAGTCCGAGTGCCTGTTAAGATTATCTTCAAATTAGCAGACTATTTTATCAGACACCTATCCTTATAGAACTCAATGATATAGCCTTTGTCACATAATTGACTTATGCTTATCAGATTATGCTATAATCCTTCAACATAAGCCACGTATGTGAAAGAGACCATGTAGTAGGAAATCATACCGTAGCCTTTAGTTATTCCCTTTTCAAATACTTCAAAGATAACTTTTGGACCATCTTTGACTGGGGTAAATTCTTGGAGTAGGCTTCTAGTCCCAGTCATATGCTGAAAGAATCCACTGTCCAAATATCAGATTGGTGTTTTGTTGGACTTTAGACATACCTGCAAACATAAATCATTTTACCTTAGGAACCTAAACATACTTTGGTCCTTTGGTCCTTGTTAGTTTAACACCACTTGGGACATTAACGTTGCGAGTGGTCGACCTCGCACTGTTAACTTGTGGTGTTTCAAGCTTTACTGGATGAAACAAGCAATCTACGATGAAGCGACCAATCTTCCTGCAACACCAACAGTCAAATCTATTATATCTTCTCTTGTATTCCTACTTTAACTTTTGAACGGGAGGTCTAGTAGGGGCCACTGACTTGGAAGTGGAAGCCTCGTTGTTGCATCATACATAAGGATTCAAAATTTCCTTGGCCTTGGGAACAATAGTGTTGGCTTTTAGAGCCTTCTTACCACTTGGTCCATGAACGTAAGTACCATAGTTTTTGAGAGTAATTTCCTCATAAGGTGCTTTGAAAACACAGGCACCAAAGTATCGTGTTTGGGTCCATCCTTGATAGCACTTTTTAGGCTCCACATAAGTAGGCCTAGCAAAGTGACCAAAGGACGACTCAAGGTCAAATTTATTCATCGGGAAGATTACCTTCTTAAATGAGGGTTGACCATGTGGTGCCTTCCCTTTATATTTGGTACTGGCTTTCTTAGCAACCTTACCTTTTCCAACTACGTGGCCAAGATCACTACCCTTCTTAGGAGCAGAGAACTCATCAATGAGGGGAAGAATGGTCATTGGCTTCGAGTAGCTTTCAACCAGCTTCCTTTCCACCAAGAGATTTTCTTCTAGCTCATCTAAGTATTTCTCCTTCTTCCTTAATGATTCAGCTGGGCATTTCAATTCCTCTCTCAAGGAATGAACTTCATTTCTGAGAGGAGTTAATTCATCAATTTCCTCCCTCGGGCTTGATTCTACTTCCGTGAGACAAGAAATCTCTTTTAATTGCTTTTTGACTGCCTTGCGGTATTTGTCAAAAGCTTTCAAGAGTTCTTGATGTTGAGCCATCAAGTCAGCTTCATCTTCCTCAGAAGAGTAGTCTTCATGACCATTAGTGGAAGTTTTTGACTTAGGGAGGATTATGTGAGAGTTTACCTCCCATGGAATTGGGAGTCTCCCACCTCCTCATCTGATTAAGCCATGAGCCTGAAGTAAGCTTCTTCATTTTCTGAGCTTGACTCACTTGAGTCACTATCGCTGAGAGTCTTGGACTTCTTTTCAACGAAGCTCTTCTCTTCCTTCCTCTTACCTTTGAAGGATCTCTTCTCTTCCTTCTTGGATCCTTCCTTCTTTTTGTAAGGGCACTCCGCAATTACGTTTCCTGGCTTATTACAATAATAACAAACAATGTCAGAGGAAGAATGTTTGTTCGATTTAGATTTATACATGTCTTCCCGATTATAGCTTTTCTTAGACCGATCACTATCACGATGTGATCTTCTGGAGTCAGAGGATGATGACTAATTTCTTATTTGCCTCCTATTGCTGAGCAACCTCTTGAATTTCTTAGATATTAGTGAGAACTCTCCATTAGACAATTCAGAGCCTGACATGCTTGTCTTGGAGTCTTCTAGGGTATTTGGAGTTCGTGTCCTTATTGGTGACACAACTTTAGACTTGCTTGTCCTTTCGTCTTTCAGAGCTACAGACTTCTCTCTACTTGAAGTCCTGTTGCTTTGTTCCTCTTTCTTTCTAGTATTCATCTGAATTTCATAGGATAGCAGCTTTCCGAAAACACCCTAATCGCTATAACTTTTGTGTCCCAGAACTTTGTCAGGGATCTGAGGAATTTGTCATTTAGCTCACTATTAGTGAAGGTGCGGCCGTAGTTTCTGAGCCCGTTAATGATCTTGAAGAATTTTTCAAAGTTGTTAGCAATAGTATCATTTTCACCTTGCTTGAATGCTTCTTATTCTTGATTCAGCAAAGATCTACGATCGTCTCTAACTTCTTTGGTTCCTTCCATGAGAACTACAAGGAAGACCCACATCTCCTTGGCAAATTTGCAGTGGAATAAATTTTGAAGAATCGAATCATTCACTGTACTGGCTATAATTTTTTTTCCTTCTTATCAAAAGACACCAATACAATTTCCTCTTTAGTCAGATCCATCATCTTCTTAGTGATCATGACAGTCAGATTAAAAGCAGACGGCTGAGTAGGAATATGAGGTCCGTCTTCGACAATCTGAAATATTCTTGTATCTGCTGCTTCCATTAAAAATCTGACTCTTTTTTTCACATAGGAAAGTTCTCTTTTGTGCACACAAGTAACTTCATCGAAGACATATCCTTACTTTTGTCCATAACAATAGAGCAAAATCTCTTTACACTAGATAGGAGATCTTGTTCAAGGTATTAACCTTATACTGAACAACACCCCTCTGATACAAATTGAAAGTATTTAGAGTCAACCTAAATCACCTAAATGGGGTGAATAAGTGAGGTCTGTGTCTTTTCGAGGAATAAAAATAACTTAAAAATAAAACACACCGAACACAGAGATTTATAGTGGTTACCCGAGTTGGGTACGTCCACTGTCCCATCTCGCCTATCTACCACAAAGGGCTAGATTCAACTAATTCACCTTTATCTCAGATTTAAACAAATCTTACACCTCGGAGCCTTAACTCCTATAACTCGGATAAAAATCTCCTACCACTCGAAGAACAAACCCTCCTACAACTCGATTTAAACACGGATCTACAACTCGATAAAAACACGGATCTACTACTCGATCTAAACACGGATCTACTACTCGGAGGGAAAAACCTCCTACAAGAGTAAAAAAGATAACAAATAATCTAATTTAGATCTAATGTCTTCGATTGTTCGTTATTCGGAAAGGTTGATCTTGAATGACTTGAAGAACAAGTGAACCCGAAATCTTTGAATACTTTGATCTGAAATCACGGATCGACTAGATTTGAGAGAATTGGAATCTTCAGAGAATAATGATCCAGTCGATTCGGTGGAGGAAGATAATATTGTACAGCACAGTCATCGGTCGAGCGAAATTCGTGAAATACGTATGGGAGCCGACGAACGTTACGTTCGGGATGTTTCTTGATTTGATTTGATCACGATTAGGGTTGATGTAAAATCCACCCTAAATATATATATGAATCCTCCTTTGTAATGGCTAGAAAGGATATTCCATATCGGGAAGGTCGTGAGTTATTGTACATGGCAATCTGTACAAGCCCAGCCAGTTTTTTAAAAACGAAAGAAATAACGCAAGTATAATTCGTTAAGTTTCATCGAGTATAGACGAGTATACTCGTCGAACAACAATGAATCTCGACAAAAAACACTTGGATAAATTCAGCTCGAACCAACTAATCACTCGACGCATAGCAAATATCATACTCGAAGAATCTGACGAATATCAGCTAGCTCACTCGACGAATTCGACGTGTATCAACTGATATACTCGACACATAAATCGAGTGATATTCGATGAATATGACTTGTAAAATCTTGAGAACTAAATTAGGAGACTCAAAGGTATACCCAATGAATCTCGACGAATTCGGCTTGTATTGACATGTATATTTGATGAATTCGGCGGGTATCTGAAGATGCACTTGAGGAATTCGATGAGTATACTTGATGATACTTGACGATTTTTACTTAACTGATTTTCCAAACCTGAGAGATTTTTCCCTATTTAAATATGATGAATTCGACGAGTGTCATTAGGTATACACGATGAATTCAACAAATATCGATAATTATACTCGACGAATTCAACGAATATCCCTTATGATACTCGACGAATTTACTTGGGTAAAACTGTTGTAACCCTAGTTCTGATTTGGGCAAGGATTACTATTAGGATGCTTAGATTGACCAATTTTGTATAGTCTAGGTTCATAGGATTTTCCAGGGTTTTGACTTTAAAGATTTCATGTTCAGGAATTTAGTTCGACGATAAACGAACTCAGCTCAACGATCGTCGATCTCAGATTGACAAACTTAGAGTTCCTTCTCTGAGTGTAGATCGACGAAAGTCCAGCTAAGATCGATGAACTTTGAGCTAATATCAGAATCTCAGCTCGACAATAGGAAGTCTAAGCTCCACGATCTCTGAGATCCGTGATAGTTATACTTTCAAGACCACCTAAACACCTAGAGGGGGGTGAATAGGTTCTAATGCTTGTTTTAACTTAAGGCAGAATATAATTACTGACTATAAGAGAATTCAGCAAACACTGCAGCAAACACAACACAACAATCACAAATATGCACACACCACAGATTGCACACAGATTTATAGTGGTTCCCCAAGGTCTGGGTACATCCACTTTCCCCCTTCACCTATCTAGCAGTGTGCTAGATTCGGCCTAACTTCCTTCTTTATCTCAGATCCTCAGATCCTACAGCTCAGAACCTTGAAAGGTCCCTACAACTCAGAACCCTGAAAGGTTCCTACAGCTCAGGCTAATAAGCCCTACCTCAACCTTGCCACAAGGCCTACAACTCAGAGAAATACCTTCTCCTACACTCAGGCATAAACAGCCCTACCACTCAGAGAATACCTCTCCTACACTCAGCCTTTATAATCTAGGCTTACAACTCAGATCTATACAAATAGATCCTACAGAAATTGAAATTGAAGTTATAAAATATCTTGCCCCTGTTGAGAGAGAAGGGACAAGACTGTTCTTGATCAGCTTCTTTAAAAAACCTGATGGATGAAATCAACTGGATCTTAGCTTTCTTCAAAGCTTCTTGAATCTGAACTTAAGAAACCTGTGATAGCTTCCTTCTTGTCTTCAAAATGGTTGGATCCCTCTCTATCCAACACCTTTGATGATACTTCAGAATTCTTGAAAGAATTCTACTTAGACTGATCCTGAGTGGTTGTACACGTCAGAATGTCTTCTTAGATCTTCTCATGAAGATCTTCTTCTGTGTCTTGCACTTTCTTGATCAGAGATCTTATCTCCCAATAAATGATTAATGTGTGTCGTGTTGTCTCAATGCTATGCTTCTTCTTCTGAATCTGTCTATTTATAGACTTCATCCTTGGAAACCGGCTGATCTGGTTTCTAACAAACTTCTGACAAGTCTGACAGCTTCTGTCAACCTGTTGTAACTCACAGCTGTCAAGTCTTAAAACAGATCTTGTGCCTTTGTCTTTGTCAGCAAAGCGTCGAGACTGCCTGTTAGAAAGTGTCGAGACCATCTGTCAATATATGTCGACATAAGTGACTTAGGTGTCAACACAGCCTTTTATGATGTCGACATGTCTGCCTTTATGTCGACTCAGCTTCTAGATACTGCATCTAGAGAATGTGTCGACACAGAGCATTTGTATCGACACAAACACTTCATCATTCTCCAATAACTAACTTGGTCTTGACTTTGCAGTGTGTCGACACAAGTCCTGTGTGTTGACACAGTTGATGTAGACTCAGAATATAGTGTGTGTCGACACTGCCTCTGTGTGTCGACTCAGTCTTCTGGTGTCAACGCAAATGTTGTCGACTAGCAATTCTGTGTGTCGACACAGCCTCTCAGTGTCGACACAGTTGATGTCGACTAAACTTCTGTGAGTCGACACTGCTTCCCGGTGTCGACACAAATTTTGTCGACTCTTTTTCTCTGTGTCGACACAGCCTTCTTCAAGTATCGACACAATTATTCTGAAGTGTCGACACTTCTTCTTCTGGTGTCGACATATGGACTTAGAATATTTTTCCTGTATTTTAGTACCTTCTTAACCTGCACATCTCAACTCAAAATAACATAAAATACACCTTGATGTATATCATTGAGCTAAGTTAGGCATCTACAAATCAGGTACACATTTTCAATGTACCCAACAATCTCCCCCTATTTGGAGAAGTAATAAGCCTTTTAGCTAATGATATACACCATTTATGAAAATTTAATATGATGATGTACAAGAGCATAATATAACAGGAATCTTTTATAAACAAAACATTAACCACAGATTCATCACAGAATAAAGATGAACATGAAGAAATGATTACAGAACAAGGTTTTGTTTATTCATTTAGAAATGTTTATTACAGCTTGGTTACATTGATTGGATTAACAAACAGATCATTACAAAACATTTGAAAGAACTGATAAACTTAAACTAAGATATATCAGGCTCCTGGATGACAATTCCTTTTCCTGATTGAATCTGAGCCTTCACAGTAGTTTCAGCAACATCAGCAGGCTTTTTGCCTTTCAGTTCAGCTTTCTTTTGAGCTTCCTCCTTGAGCCTTTGCCTTTCAAAGGAATGAAAGGGCTTGGGAAAATACTTGCTCGGCTCCTGAGCATCAGGTGGTAGCCTCCCCATCTTAGCCTTTCTTCTGAACTGTACTATGGCCTCCTGCCTGGCCTCATACTTTTGCCATTCAATTTCATTATACCACTTTCCTCTTTCATGCATTTGATCCTTCACAGCCTTCCAGGCAGTTAGTATAATGTTCCTTGAGGTGGGGCTCCACTGCTCAAAATCAGGTCTTTGTTCAACTTGCTCTCTAAATCTCTTCTTGGATAATTGAGCATCTTGTTGATCTTTCAAATTTGCTCCTGGCTGATCTACTTTTTCAATAATTACATTTGTAACCTCCTATGGAGGACTATACATTGTCTGTACTTGCTGATGAATCATTTCAAAATCAGCAGGGGGGTATATAACTTGGGCAACCTCAGGTTAATTGCCTTCAAGTAGACCTTGTTGTATTCCTGACTCAGCAACTGCATCATCATCACACAATGGTGGATATCCCAATGTGGCTCTAACACTGTTGGTAACCCACTTGGCATGTTCTGAGCCAGTATGGATAAGTACCCTCTCCCCCTTTAGGACTTCTCTGGCAACATGATCCCTAAGATCATCCTTCTGAAATCTTATTTGTCCATCAAGAAAATTCACACCCTCTTTAAAGAATGATTTTAATTTGAGAAGCTTGTCAGATATTTCTTTCTGTGAGGTGGTTATTGCAGTTTGAACTGAATCCAGGGCATCTTTGAGCTTTTGATCAAAGTCTTCCATATTTTTAGTCCTTGCAGCAGTCAGTTTTGTTGCAGTATCTTTTAACTCAGTGAGAATTTCATTGTGAGATTCAGTCAGATTGTCATTCATTCTCAGCTGATTTTCTAGAACATATCCTTATTTCAATGCAATGTCATCCACCTTACCCAGGATAGTTTGGTGTTGTTGAGCTAGAAAAACCACAGCATTACCTCCCTTGTGGAAGCAATCTGTCATCTCCTTTTTATTCAGATTTACCTCAAATCTGATTGACTTGATGTCTTGGGCAAGATCAAACTGAAGTGACTTATTACTTTCATCTATATATTTTTCCAAGGCTCTTCTTTGCTCATCCATCTTCTCCTGCAAATTCACCATGAACTTATTGTAATCAAACTCAGTAGGAGATTGATGACTTGCAGTCTGGATAGCTTGCTTATAGCTTTGACTTCTTCTCTTGAAGACCATGAGCTTCCTTTTCTTAGCCTCCCTGGCTTCTTCTGCCTCAGATTCTAAAGAACTGTCAATCTGAACTCTTTCTTGAGGAGATGGAGGAATTTCTTTCTCTGTGTCTTGTTGTTCTTCCTCAACATTCATTTACTCCCCCTCAATAGCACCTTTCTCCTCCTCAACCCTTAGGGTGTCATCCTTATCAGCTGCATGTCCAATGTCATGAAATAACTCTTTTAGAGTGTATTCCTTTTGTGCTGGTGCAGGTGATGATATATCAATATCAGCAGTGTTCAAATCTTCTGATATGTTTAGTGTCTCTTCCACTTGTACTTGGTTAAAATTGGGCTCCCCCTGCAACTGGTCAGGATTAGAAATGTTCTGGGCAGGAGTGTGAGCTGGCTCCCCCTGCACCTGTGCAGGTATTGGTTCTTCCTGGACTTGAGTAGACCCAGTCTAGTCCTCAGCCTGTTCTATAACTTATTCTCCTTGAATTTTTTCAGTGCCAAGAACATGGCTTGGTGATGTCTCAGTAGTGTCCTTCCTGTCCACATCAGGCATCTCTTTGGACAGAACCCTATCCCACCTGGAGAATAATCTCATGTCCATTTTCCTCATGTGATTGATTTTGGACCCAGGAATTTGTTGCATGACCTCTAGAATGAGTCCATCCAGGTATAGACTCATAGTTCTAGCCAAATTTGGCTTCTTCATTCCTTCTTTGATTTTATCAAACACAACTGTAGACCAGTCTGTGTTAATCTTGTAGAGTATCCTTGTCATGAGAGTGAACATCATGCCAGATATCCTATCATGGCCTCCCGGTTTACACAAAATTACTTTTCCTACTATCTCAGATAGAAACTTTCCCTGTTGATTCATTCCCTTTCGATTGATGGCTGCCCCAATCTTTATGGTTGGATCCAATCCACACCAATGGAGAGCCTCCCATGTTTTTGAGGCTGGGACCTCTTCTTCATCTTTAATGCTAGGTAGACAAAGAATCTTTCGTATACTTTTGAGAGTAATTTTAACCTTAGTCCCATGAACTGTAGATTTTATCTTGAGACCAGTGGAATCCAACGTTGCAGCAGTATAGAACTCGACAACTTCTTTCTTCTAAATCTTTGAAGGTTCAGAAACAAGGTATTCCAATCCATTGTCAGCAAGAAGAGAAATCACTTGTGTGATTTCTGGCGCGGCATTGTCGAATGCAGCCCTAACAAACTCATATCCCTCATTGATGTTGTCTTCAACCTTTGGCGCCATTGGAAAGATGAAAAAGCTTGAGAGAAGAGAAGAGAGATTGTCGACACAGGGTTTTAGTCTCGAAAACCTTGTAAGCGTGTTGACAGAATACGCTCTTGACCTATTTATACTCTTCTAATCAAAGAAGGTCAAAAGGCGGGCAAAACAGTTTAAATGTGTCGACACAGACGAAATGTGTCGACACAAACATCTATTGTCTCGACATTAATGTTGACTACTTTGTGTCGACACCAATTAATGATATGTCGACACGGGAGATACTAAGTAGTGCATCAGAAATTATGTATCGACTCTTAGTATAATAGTCGACACAAAATCTGTAAGTGTTGACATCATTATACTGGATGTGTCGACACTACATTTCTGGATGAGTCGACTCTTGACCCCTAGGTGTCGACACATTTTCTCATGTGTAGACACAATTTCCCTGACAAGTCGACATGACTTTTCTGTGTCGACACTTTATCACTGAATGTGACGACACCATTTTACTTAGCCAATTTTATGGTAAATTAACCTATGGCCAGCATTCCTAATTCAATTTTAAATTTATTGAATTTAGTTTCATCCAGTGGCTTAGTAAATACATCTGCAATTTGATAATCTGTTTTAACAAATTCCAATGAGATGTCTTCTTTTTCTACATGTTCTCTAAGAAAATGGTATTTTATTTCTATATGCTTAGTTCTACTATGTGAAACAGGATTGTTTGCAATAGAAATAGCACTCTTAGAATCACACAATAAAGGTGTTCTACTTACTTGAATACCATAGTGCTTTAACTGATGCTGAATCCACAATAGTTGTGCACAGCAACTTCCTGCAGCCACATATTCAGACTCAACAGTGGATATTGCCACACAAGTCTGCTTCTTACTGCTCCAGGATATCAACCTTCCTCCCAAGAATTGATATGTACCTGTAGTACTCTTTCTATCTTCTCTACAGCCTGCAAAATCTGCATCTGAATAACCTGTTAGTAGAAAATCTCCATTCCTAGGGTACCAAAGGCCTAGATTAGGTGTGCCCTTAAGATATCTCAAGATCCTTTTGACTGCAGTATAATGTGATTCTTTAGGGCAAGCTTGGTACCTAGCACAGACACATGTAGCATACATAATGTCTGGTCTACTAGCAGTGAGATATAATAGAGAGCCAATTATTCCTCTATACAAAGACTCATCTACAGGCTTACCTGCATCATCTTTGCATATTGAAATATTTGTTCCCATAGGAGTTCTCATGGTGGAGGATGATTCCACACCATACTTCTTAATTAATTCCTTGGTGAACTTAGACTGGGATATGGACAAGCCATCTTCAGTCTGTCTTACTTGGAGTCCCAAGAAGAACTTAAGTTCCCCCATACTGCTCATTTCAAACTTCCCTTGCATAAGTTTGGCAAACTTTTTGCAAAGGTTGTTCTCTGTAGACCCAAAAATTATGTCATCTACATAGATCTGGACTAAGATTATCTTACCTTTTGATTCCCTTAGGAGTAGAGTTTTGTCTATTTTACCTCTTGAGAATTTGTTCTCAATAAGGAAAGTAGACAGGGTTTCATACCAAGCCCTTGGGGCTTGCTTTAACCCATACAATGCTTTCCTAAGTCTATAGACATAACCAGGTTTAAGAGAATCTACAAAACCTGATGGCTGCTCTACATAGACTTCTTCTTTTAGATCACCATTCAGGAATGCTGATTTCACATCCATTTGGTATACTTTGAATCCTTGATATGCTGCATAGGCAAGGAACATTCTGATTGCCTCCAGTCTTGCTACTGGGGCAAATGTTTGATCAAAGTCAATCCCTTCTTCCTGCATGTATCCTTTAGCAACCAATCTTGCTTTGTTCTTCACAATTACTCCACTCTCATCTAACTTGTTCCTAAAGATCCACTTTGTGCCAATGATGTTGTGGTCTCTTGGTTTAGGAACTAACTCCCAGACTTTGCACCTTCTGAATTGATTAAGCTCCTCTTGCATAGCATTAATCCAGTGTTGGTCTTGGATGGCTTCTTCAAATTTCTTAGGCTCCAGTTGAGATAGAAAACTTGAATGCAGGACTGTGCTCAGATTTCTGCTTCTAGTCTGCACTCCTTGTCTTGGATCACCTATAATTTGATTTGATGGATGGTCTTTTAGATGTCTTATAGCTGGAGGTAGATTTCCTTCAGGTTGAACATCTCCAGCTCCTTCATTATGCTGCACCTCTTGGTTGTCATCAGCTTCTATTGAGTCTTATACTCCCCCTGGATAGTAGCCTTCATTTTCTAATATTTCATCTGCATTTGATGCTTCTGCAATGGAAAGCTTGTCCATCTTTTTGCTTATACTTGTTGGATTATTTGATCTACAAGGCAATTCACTGTTGATTAATCTTGTTTCATCAAATACAACATGTACAGATTCTTGTACAACTTGAGTAGTCAAGTTGTAGACTCAATAAGCCTTACTATTGATGTTGTACCCAACAAATATCACATCTTGAGATTTGGCAGCAAACTTAGTTAGATAAGACTTGCCATTGTTAAGTATATAGCACTTGCAACCAAAGATCCTAAAGTAGGATAGATTTGGTTTTCTACCTTTCATAATTTCATAGGGAGTCTTTTTGTGGCTCTTGGTGATAGAAGCCCTATTGATCACATGACATGCAGTGTTTACTGCCTCAGCCCAGAAATATTCTGGAAGAGAAGTGTCACTCAATAGAGTTCTACCAGCTTCAATCAATGTCCTATTCTTTCTTTCAGCAATACCATTTTGCTGTGGTGTTATAGGTGAGGAGAATTCTTGGAAAATCTCAAAGTCTTCACATAATTTTGTCATACTTTCAGATTGAAATTCAGTGCCATGGTCACTTCTGATTTTGACCACTGTACTGTTCAGTTCATTTTGAATTTGTTTTACAAAACTAAGTAAGACACTTGGAGTTTCTGATTTTTTTCTCAGAAAGAACACCCATGTATATCTAGAATAGTCATCTACAACCACAAAAGTGTAGACCTTCCTACCTAGACTATGAACTGGCATAGGACCAAAAAGATCCATATGTAAGAGGTATAAACACCTCACTGAATCCTTGCTTTCAAGGCTATGAAAGAAGGATTTTGTCTGTTTTCCCTTTTGACAAGCTGAGCATATCCCTTCCTTTATACACTTAACTTGAGGACCATTCCTCACTAACTCTTTGCTAAAGAGTTGGCCAATTGTCTTGTAGTTAAGATGGGTCAGCCTCTTGTGCCATTTGACACAATGAGATGCATTATCTTCAGCTACAAGATAGATAGGAGAAACCTTGTTCTCACATACAAAATCAAGACAATAAACATTTCTCTTTCTATACCCAGTCAATATGACCTTTTGATCACTTGACCTTTTGATATGACATCCATCCTTAACAAATGAAATGTCATATCAAAGATCACTCAGCTGCCTTATGCTTATCAGATTATGTTTCAAACCTTTTACATAAGCCACTTGAGTGATGGTAATTTGGTTTGAGGAAATGTTACCAAACCCTTTGATGATCCCTCTTTCAGATCCACCAAAGATAACTTTAGGCCCATCTTTGACAGATGTGTACTCCTTCAGCAGCCCCTTTGTTCCAGTCATGTGCCTGGAACAACCACTGTCCAAGTACCATATAGGGGCATGACAACTTGGACTTTCCTGCAATACAGAATTACTTTCCCTTAGAACCCAAGTAAGTCTTGGGTCCTTGGTTCAGGTTAGCACCATTCACATCAAAACTACCAGCAGCTCTTCTAACTGGTAGACTATTGTTCTTCCTTCCACTTGTGTTATGCCAGTAGTCTAAGGCAAAATGGCCTCTCTTGCCACAACACCAACATTCATATTTATTGTATCTAGGTCTAGATATACCCTTGGCAGAAAAATTTCTGTCCAGTGTTGGTGCTGCTGCAGCTTCACCCACTGATTTCTTATAACCATTGGGTTTATGAACATGGGCAGACCTATTGGCATTAACACCCTTGTTTTTCAGAACATCAATCTTAATATGACCATGAATATTTTTAAGAACATATTTGTTAGAAGGCACTTCCACTTTTCTAAACATCATAGGGACTTTGGATTTTTGTGGTTGAACTGGAGCTTTGCCCTTTCTTTTGAATTGGTCAGCTCTAGTGTTACCTTTAAAGCCCAAGCATACCTTACCCTTTTGAGCTACAAACTCATCTATCAAGGGTAGGATAGATTTTGGCTTAGAGTAACTAGCCACTAAGTTCCTCTCAACTTGAAGTTTGGCCTCCAGACTTTTAATTTGATCAGATTTGTATGTGATTGTGCCTATCTGAATCACAGTTATTGTTTTCAGTTTGGCAACCTAATTCAACTTTTGATCCAATTCCTTTTTCAAGTCTGATACAACCAACTTAAGATCAGCAATTTCCTGAGCTTGAGTTTTGGTTAGGTTTTTGCTTTTCTTAAGAGCCTCCAATAAGACCCTATATTCATCCATCAATTGATGAATATCACCTTCAGATTCAGAGCCATTCACATCACTTGATGTAGATGAATCTGACTCTGAACCAGTACTAATATCAGATGTGCTAGAATCATTTTGTACCTTACTAGGACCAGGCTGATCCTGACATTGGTTATCTTCGGACTCAGCCATCAGACCCATGCATTCTTGGTCTTCTTGATCATGAATGGAGTTTAGCAATTGCATAAACTCATCTTCTTCATTAGTTGCATACAGTCCAATGTATGCTTCAGCTTCAGATTCTGACTCTGAGGAGGATTGATCTGTAAGACTCTTCTCCTTCTTAGCAACAAAGGATTTCTCCCTCTAGCCCTTTTGTTGAGTCTTCTTTCTGTCTGTTGACTCCTTTCTCTTTTCTGGACACTCAGCCACCACATGTCCAGGCCTATTGCAGCAATAGCAAACAATCTTTGATGTAGTAGCTTTGCTGGGCTTAGTTCTGCTCCTCTCCTTTCTTGATGATTTTCTCTTCTGATAGTAATCATCAACTGGCTGTAATGTGGAGGGCCTTGACTTCCACTGCTTCTTCTTCAAGAACCTATGAAACTGCCTTGTAAAGGCAGCAAAATTTGCATCTGAATCACTGCTTTCTGAGTTCTTATTGTCTGAATTTTCTGAGTTAACTTCAGCAACTTCCTTAGGAGGTGATGGAGATATCCTCCTATTCTTTCTAGTGGCTTTAGACTTGAAGGCCACATACCTTTCTCTATGTTCTCCTTTTGAATTCTTTTCTTCCTCCTTCCTAGCCATTAGTTGCATTTCATATGATAGCAACTTTCCAAACAAGGTTGGAGGAGAAATGTCTGCCAGTTTGGCCACTTCTCTTATGGTACAAATCTTGGTGTCCCAATCCTTTGTCAAGGATCTTAGGAATTTGTCATTCAGTTCATAGGTACTGAAGACCCTTCCATAGGACATTAGTTCATTCACTATCCTGTAGAATTTCTTGTAGCATTCAGTTATGCTGTCAGACTTCCCTTGTCTGAAACTCTCATATTCTTGGTTGAGCATAGACTTTCTATCTTGTCTAACTTCTTCTGAACCCTCCATGTAGACAATCAAAGTGTCCCACATTTCCTTGGAGGTTTTGCAGTGAATCAGATTTTGAAATGTGGCATCATCTATAGCACTTACAATAATGTTCTGTGCTCTTCTATCTAGTGTTGCCAGGATGATCTCATCCTTGGTCATTTCAGAATAACTCTTTGGAGTTTGAATATTTGCATCAAGAACTGATACCTTCATTGGAATGAAGGGGCCTTCCTGTACTGTGATATATATCCTTGGATCAGAAGCCTCCATAAACAACCTAACCCTTTCTTTCTAGATTCATAAAATCTCTTTCCTGCAGATGGGTAATTTTATTGACCCTAGTTCCTTGTGATTCTCTCCAGAACCCATTTTCTTGACTCTTGATTCTGCCTTAGGGATCTAACTCAGACTGTTAAGTCCTTCTGTGAGTAACCTCCCTCTGATACCACTTGATAGTTATACTTTCAAGACCACCTAAACACCTAGAGGGGGTGGATGAATAGGTTCTAATGCTTGTTTTAACTTAAGGCAGAATATAATTACTGACTATAAGAGAATTCAGCAAACACAACACAGCAATCACAAATATGCACACACCACAGATTGCACACAGATTTATAGTGGTTCCCCAAGGTCTGGGTACATCCACTTTCCCCCTTCACCTATCTAGCAGTGTGCTAAATTCGGCCTAACTTCCTTCTTTATCTCAGATCCTCAAATCCTACAGCTCAGAACCTTGAAAGGTCCCTACAACTCAGAACCCTGAAAGGTTCCTACAGCTCAGGCTAATAAGCCCTACCTCAGCCTTGCCACAAGGCCTATAACTCAGAGAAATACCTTCTCCTACACTCAGGCATAAACAACCCTACCACTCAGAGAATACCTCTCCTACACTTAGCCTTTATAATCTAGGCTTACAACTCAGATCTATACAAATAGATCCTACAGAAATTGAAATTGAAGTTATAAAATATCTTGCCCCTGTTGAGAGAGAAGGGACAAGACTGTTCTTGATCAGCTTCTTTAAAAAACCTGATGGATGAAATCAACTGGATCTTAGCTTTCTTCAAAGCTTCTTGAATCTGAACTTAAGAAACCTGTGATAGCTTCCTTCTTGTCTTCAAAATGGTTGGATCCCTCTATATCCAACACCTTTGATGATACTTCAGAATTCTTGAAAGAATTCTACTTAGACTGATCCTGAGTGGTTGTACACGTCAAAATGTCTTCTTAGATCTTCTCACGAAGATCTTCTTCTCTGCCTTGCACTTTCTTGATCAGAGATCTTATCTCCCAATAGATGATTAATGTGTGTCGTGTTGTCTCAATGCTATGCTTCTTCTTCTGAATCTGTCTATTTATAGACTTCATCCTTGGAAACCGGATGATCCGGTTTCTAACAAACTTCTGACAAGTCTGACAGCTTCTGTCAACCTATTGTAACTCACAGCTGTCAAGTCTTCAAACAGATCTTGTGCCTTTGTCTTTGTCAGCAAAGCGTCGAGACTGTCTGTTAGAAAGTGTCAAGACCATCTGTCAATATATGTCGACATAAGTGACTTAGGTGCCGACACAGCCTTTTATGATGTCGACATGTCTGCCTTTATGTCGACTCAGCTTCTAGATACTACATCTAGAGAATGTGTCGACACAGAGCATTTGTGTCGACACAAACACTTCATCATTCTCCAGCAACTAACTTGGTCTTGACTTTGCAGTGTGTCGACACAAGTCCTGTGTGTCGACACAGTTGATGTAGACTGAGAATATAGTGTGTGTCGACACTGCCTCTGTGTGTCGACTCAGTCTTCTGGTGTCGACGCAAATGTTGTCGACTAGCAATTCTGTGTGTCGACACAGCCTCTCAGTGTCGACACAGTTGATGTCGACTAAACTTCTGTGAGTCGACACTGCTTCCCGGTGTCGACACAAATGTTGTCGACTCTTTTTCTCTGTGTCGACACAGCCTTCTTCAAGTGTCGACACAATTATTCTGAAGTGTTGACACTTCTTCTTCTGGTATCAACATATGTACTTAGAATATTTTTCCTGTATTTTAGTACCTTCTTAACCTGCACATCTTAACTCAAAATAACATCAAATACACCTTGATGTTAATCATTGAGCTAAGTTAGGCTTCTACAAATCAGGTACACATTTTCAATGTACCCAACAATCCGGTTGACGATCAAGCATCTTCAGCTCGACGATGTCCAAGCTCAGGTCAACGAATTTCTTTCTCAGTTCGACGATTTCCAGACAGAGTTTTAAGCAGTTATTTCTTTCCAAAAACAGATTATTTTCAAGGCTTAATTTCAGGCAAATTATTCTGAAGGCAGAATATTCCAATGGGATTAATTTCAGGCAGTTTTGGCTCTGACATTTAATGTAATATATTCTTATGAATATAGCCGTTTAGAGGCAGCATTAAATGTGGATATTATCACAGTGTTAAATGCTAATCTTTCTCCAAGGCAGTTACCTTTCCAGGGAATGCTCTAGCTATTCAGAATGAATTCAAATATTTGAATTCCTCAAGCATATAGATATAGAATATTATCAGAAGTTTTTCTGCCTTAAGAGACACACAGACAGTTACAGATTTTCAGATTCAAACTTTTTGCCTCAAGCTTTTCTTCCAGCAAACAATCATCATTCTGAGATCAACTTCACAATCACTCAGATACATATATTGGAAGGAGAAGTTTTCTTCGAAGGCCTACACCCTAAGCAAAGCTTCCACTCCTGAACAATTCTACATCTCAGGGGGAGATTTGACAATAACAGCAATCCACTAGTCTTCTCAGAGCTTTGAAAAGAGAAGACAATATCAACTTTCTTTTTACCCCACTGTAAAAGGGTTTTTAACTCCCTTCAAAATTTATCCTTTGGTTGTCAAGTCTCCTGATCAAAAGACTTGGTTTGGTTTTTGGGCACCTGGTCAAAAGCTCAAAGGGATGTCAGATCTCCCTTGTAATAGATCTTGTGGTGATAGGGCACCTGAGCAAAAACCTGTGGTTACAGGGCACCAGATCAAAAACCTGTAGTGAATTCCTACCAGTGTGGTAGAAGAGTGGATGTGCCCAAGTTTTATGGGAACCACTATAATCTTCTTGTGTCGTCTGGTTGCTCTATTTTTTATTTTATCTATGATGTGATTTCTGTGTTTTGTTTCTGCCTTTCTATATATAGTTATATATAAACTCTAGAGTAAGAAAGATCTATCCCTTCACTTTCAATTGGTATCAGAGGAAAATGTTGTTTAGTTGCATAGGCTAACACCTGAACTAAAAGATCTTTGATAGATCTCATTTACTCTAGTGTCTTTTTATATCATGGAACAAAATAAGGAGTACTCAAGCACCAGACTTCTAGTGTGCAATCTTAACATGTTTGCACTTTGGAAGGCAAGGATCATGCTTTATATGAATTCTATTTATGAAGACATATACAACTCTATTTTGACAGGTCCCCCTACACCAACTGCAACAACAAGCACAAGTGCAGTTCCACCACCTGAGTGGACTGATGCTCAAAAGAAATTGAAAATTGCAGATGCTAAAGCTATGAACATTCTAGCTCAATCAATATTTGATGACACTTTTCAGGAAGTTTCTGAATGCTCTTCGGCAAAGGATATTTGGAACTCTCTCACAGCAATGTTTGCTGAAACATGGAGTGAATCAGATTCAAAAACTTCATCATGTACAACTGAAGATGAAGAAGAATCAAGAGCAAGAGAATTCTGTATAATGACAATAAATACATCCTGCAACAATTCTGATTCAGAGTCTCAGTCTGAAGAAGACCAGGTAATCTCTTCTTTTGATTTCAATTCAGAACAATTTAAAACAGATTTTCAATTATTATGTAAAGATTTGATTCAATCTGAGACGGAAATAAAACTTCTCAGAGAGAAATTAACTGAACAAAATAAGCTATCTTCTGAAAATATAGAACTTAAAGAAGATTTTTAAAAATGCTCTTGAACATATAGCTTCTTTAAAATCAGCTAAAGAGAAAGAAAAGTTAGAAGATTTAGATAAAGTAACTGAAGTTTTACAAAATATTAAACTAAAACCAATTAAGAATTTTTAGAAAATTTAAGTTCAAAATATTTCGTCGAACCGAGATCGACGAAATCAGCATCATTCGTCGAACTCCGATCGACAAACTATGAAGGCTATATTTCAGTATAATTATCAAAGAAACTGTGATCGACGAAATCCATATGATTCGTCGAACCGAGATTGACGAACGTGGAATACAGAAAACAACTACTATCATTCTGTGAATGGAGCTCGACGAACCAACTTCCATTCGTCGAACTCAGATCGACAAAATCAATATGATTCGTCGAACTCAATTTTTCAAAACAAAAATTTTAACTCATTTCAAAAATTTAATCAAACATAGAAATTTATGAATTCTTTTACTCAATGGATCATCCCTCTCAAGAAATATCATCCTCTAAGTTATAAAGATCAACCAGAGTATTATTATATTTCCAATTATTATTATGAAAGAAAATTAAGACCAAAGGTAATCTGGGTCGAGAACATCTAACCTTCTTTTAAGGAAAAGATCTATCCTACCATAGAGGAACAGTGGTACTTGATAGTCTCCAGAAGCTGTTGTGTCTACAACCTCTCTTCAGAAAATCTATAGGTTGTCAAGATCTAAAGCTGAGCAAAAGGGAAGCTGAAGATTCTACCATAGATCTTTCTCACACCAAATCATCTTCAGTTCTTCCATCAGCAGCTCGTCAGAAAGATTCTTTTTTTTTGTTTATAACTATGAATCTTTGTCGTTTATAAACTTTCGCAAAGCACCTTTGTATATCTACTGAAGATTTATAATTCAGTCAGATTTCTTTTCGCTTTTTGTTCTGTTTTTGTAAATAGTATCCTAACCCAAATGGGGGGAGATTGTTGGAACCCTAGTTCTGATTTGGGCAAGGATTACTATTAGGATGCTTAGATTGACCCATCTTATATAGTCTAGGGTCATAGGATTTTCTAGGGTTTTGACTTTGAAGATTTCAAGTTTAGGAATTTAGTTCGACGATAGTCGAACTCAGAGTTCCTTCTCTGAGTTGAGCTCGACGATAGTCCAACTGAGATTGACAAACTGTGAGCTAATATAAGAATCTCAGCTCGACGATTATAAGTCTAAGCTCGACGATCTCTGAGCTCAGGTCGACGATCAAGCATCTTCAGCTCGACGATCTCCAAGCTCAGGTCGACGAATTTCTCGCTCAGTTCGACAATTTCTAGACAGAGTTTTAGGCTGTTATTTCTTTCCAGAAATAGATTATTTTCAAGGCTTAATTGATGATGTGAAAGTGTTCACCATATAAGGATGGGAAGGTTAGTGAGAAGTGGTGTTGGCTAGAGTTAAGAGATGCTCGGGTTCGACGAAAGATCGTCTTTCCCGAAGAGAGGAAGGTTAAAAATCACACTAGGTTAGTCAATCGTAATATGAGAAGGGAATGGGTAAAGGGAATAAACCAATAACAATAAGTGTCTTGCGAAAGGGAATGATGGGCTTCAGCTACCATCATAGTTCCTAGTGCCCTTTGAGAGCCCTTCACGGGGTATACCGAGGGCAGTCCTGGGTTAACGTAAACTATAATAACAAGCTGAAAAGAGTAACTTAGTAATTAGGGTTGCACAATTCACAAACACAGATAGCACATGAAGATAGTTGGGAGCTTCGGCTTCGATTAGTTAAGAGACGGACGTTTTGGTCCGGGGAGATTCGGCTCAATTAGTTAAGAGACGAACGTTTTGGTCCGGGGAGCTTTGGCTCTGAAGGCAGAGTATTCTAATGGGATTAATTTCAGGTAGTTATGGCTTTGACATTTAATGCACTATATTCTTATAAATATAGCCGTTTAGAGGCAGCATTAAATGTGGATATTATCACAGAGTTAAATGCTAATCTTTCTCCAAGGCAGTTACCTTTCTAGGGAATGCTTCAGCTGTTCAGAATGAATTCAAATATTTGAATTCCTCAAGCATATAGATGTAGAATATTATCAGAAATTTTTCTGCCTTAAGAGACACACAGACAGTTATAGATTTTCCGATTCATACTTTCTGCCTCAAGCTTTTCTTCCAGCAAACAATCATCATTCTGAGATCAACTTCACAATCACTCAGATATATATACTGGAAGGATAGGTTTTCTTTGAAGGCCTACACCCTGAGCAAAGCTTCCTCTCCTGAATAATTCTACCTCTTAGGGGGAGCTTTGACAACAACAACAGTAATCCACTAGTCTTCTCAGAGCTTTGAGAAAGAGAAGATAATATCAAATTTCTTTTTACCCCACTATAAAATGGTTTTTAAATCCCTTCAAAAGTTATCCTTTGGTTGTCAAGTCTCCTGATCAAAAGACTTGATTTGGTTTTTGAGCACCTGGTAAAAAGCTCAAAGGGTTTTTAGATCTCCCTTGAAATAGATCTTGTTGTGACAGGGCACCTGAGCAAAAACCTGTGGTTGTAGGGCACCTGATCAAAAACCTGTAGTGGATTCCTACCAGGGTGGTAGAAGAGTGGATGTACCCAAGTTATAGGGGAACCACTATAATCTTCTTGTGTCGTCTGATTGCTCTTTTATTTATTTTCTCTTTGCTATGATTTATGTTTTTGTTTTCTTCCTTTCTATATATAGTTATATATAAACTCTAGAGTAAGCAAGATCTATCCCTTCACTTTCAAAAATTCTGTTCTTTTGAATCCAGGTCCTTGTCCTTCCTTGATTTTTCTAATGCACTTGGGATAGAAGTACACCACAATAGAGAGATTACACATGAGTCAACACATTGGCCTACACAATGAAGGATTATATTGTATAGTCCCGTATTTACTGACCCACTGTAACCTGACATTGGTGTATACTTAGCAATATAGTCCGACAAGCACATAACTAAACACACAGCATCAAATAATATCTCAATTCATCTTAGCTTAAGGGGACCCTTCTTCAAATCAGGATTATTGTGGATACAATACCCAACACTTAGATCGAGGTTGAGATGTTGGCAAGTCATGTCCGCATCAATCCCTGGCATGTCTTCCGCACTCTAGAAGAAGACGTCCATATTCTGCTAGACGCGGGCTAGAATCTTCTCCTGGTCCTCTAGGCTGAGCTCTCCTCTGATCTCCACCTTTTACATCCTCTCCTCTTAGGCGAGGACCTCCTTCCCCACCACAACCTTTGTGGACTCTAACCAAGCATGGTACTCCAATGGCCTTATCCATCTCCTCGGCTTCCACTTGCCAAGAGATGGTGTTGACGGCGGTCACGTAGCACTGTCTTGCTACTTTTGGGTCTCCTCGCACCCAAACCTAAAATTCTCCCACGTTGAAATTTAGGCACTAGTGGAATGAGGAGGGGACGAACCGAAATGCGTTGATGAGAGGCCGTTCAAAGATGGCATTGTAGCATCTCAGAGCGTTGACGATTATGAACCTGCAGTTCTAGGTATGTCACCTTAAGGTCACATGGAGTCTGACTCCCAGTTCCACCTCTTTCCTCTCCCCAAAGAACCTAAATAGCGTCACGTTTGAGGCCAACACTCTTCCCTCCTCCACCTTCATCTCATCAAATGCCTTCTTGAAGATGAAATTGACCGAGCTCCCAATGTCGACGAGGATCTGGGAGATGGTGAAGCTCATGATGGCTGTCTAGATCACAAACGCATTGCAAAATGTATCCTTATGGTCTATCATATCCTTTCGGGAGAAGGTGGTCCTCTCCTCCAGAGTGGGGCTTGAGACGTTGAAGCAACGGTCCAATGAAACATTGTATGTGTTGGGAATATTGCCCTCAATCTTCCCTAGATTTGAAGAGACATCATAATCAATACTAAGAGCATAATTATATTTTATGTTGTTCAAATTCATTATGTGCAGGATGTTCCTTGGAACAAGTTTAGACAGGTTTTTAATAATTGTGATAGGTGGTCACAAGGTAGAAACTTGGAGTGACAGAAATCTTTCAAAGTCCACGAGCGTTGAGTGAAGAAAGTTAACTCAACGCTAGATGTTAAGGAAAGAAGTTGGAAAGACAAAAAATTGTCTAAGTACACAGACATTGATTGAAGGGAGATCACTCAATGCCATATAACAAGAGGTGTCAAGTAAAGATAAGTCTGTCAAAACTTCAACATTGGCAAAGGAGAAATTCGACTAAGTCCAGAATAGTTGAGTGAGAACAACTCACTCAATGCCTGAAGAAAGAAGCATTGAGTCAAGTTCAAGTAGTCAAAGCATTTGAAGAATCTGTCAAGAATTCTGGCTAAGTCCTGAAGTGTTGAGTGAGGATAGCTCACTCAATGCCAAAAGAAGCAATCATCGACAGAGCAATGATCAGCCAATGCTTAAGAAGAGATAGACAAAAAATATGTCTGAGTCTAGATGCCTTGAGTGAGGACAACTCACTCAAAGCAAGCTCATCAAGAAGATTAGTTAAGTATAGAAGCGTTGAGTGAAGAATTCTCACTCAACACATTCATAATGAGAGATGTGGCTAAGTACAGAAGCATTGAGTGAAGCTAGTTCACTGAATGGCTTAGCATAAAGGCAGGCCGTCAGTGAATTAGCTAAGTCAAGATTCATTGAGTGAAGCCAATTCACTCAACGTCTAATCTACAAAAAGATTGTCCAAGGACAGATGCATTGAGTAATGAAGGATCACTCAACGCCTAGCAATGCAGAGATTTTGGCAAAGTCCAAATTCGTTGAGTGATGAAGGTTTACTCAATGTCTGGTGGTGCAAAATATTTGACTAAGTGTTTTTGCACTGAGTGAAGGCCATTCACTCAACGCACTCAACGCCTGGGATGAAACTAATGAATTTGGCTAAGTCCACAGATGTTGATGTCATCAAAAAGTCAGAAATGTTCAAAATGTTGCGGAAAGGCTACAGTACACGACAAATGGCGTTGGAAGCCTACTGCACAACATTTACTGTCAAAGCAAAGTTGCAGCCACCAACTTCAGGTGGGCCCGCGGGTAAAATAGCCGTTAAATAGTGCAAGATCAAAGGGATGAGATTGGCGGAGAGAAGACAACTTTTAGGGTTTAACATTTTGCAAAGAGGCAGAACTTCATCATCTTCTCCCTCGCAATTATTGCAGAGCTTGAAGCTAAAGTTCAAACCCTCTGGTCTAAAAGTTCACCCAGATAGTTGTAACGATCTTCACCTGTTATAGCAAGTTCAGAAGGGATTTCTGAGATAGAAGAAGAAGCAGAGTATTCTAATTTCTACAGCGAAGGTTAGCTGATTGAAAAATACTAAGAAATGTCAAACCATTGTCTTCATCAGCAAGATCAGAAACTTGAGTTTTTGAGTTTCTTCCAACACAATCAGCAGCTTTCTGAAGATCATTATTCTTATTATTTTGAAGAAGTTAGGGCTGAGATTTTCTCATCTCAAGAAGTAGAAGGCTCAGAGAAATTTTTCTTGAGTGAAAACATCAACACCAACCTTTATCTTCTATAAGATCCTTTGGTTTTGAGTTGTAGGCCTGTTTTATAAATGTCGTGTGTATGATCAATTGTTGATCTGAGTGGTAGGGCTAGTGTGCCTGAGGTAGGGAAGTTTGCCTGAGGTAGGAAAGTCATTCTCTCTGAGGTAGGGCCTTTGTTCTTGAGTTGTAGGATCGAGCTTTGGATTTGAGGTAGGGCCTTGTGCCTGAGCTATAGAAGAGTCATCCTCTCTTAGTTGTAGGGCTAACCTCCTAGCCTGAGCTGTAGGAATATTAAGTAAGTCTGAGTTAGGTGATCTTTGGATCACTGATTTATAGGAGTAAGCTTGCTCTGAGGTTGGGATTTGTGATTGAGTTGTATGTCTTGGAGGAGACTGAGAAATCCTGAGGGATCTGTGTTGTAAGCTTTTAGGAACTGAGGTTTGGAGAAGTGCCTTATCTAATACACTGTTAGAAAGTTGGGAGGGATAGTGGATGTACCCATAATCTAGGGAACCACAATAAATTTTATGTGTGCTTTGTATGGTGTGTCTTGAAAGCCGAAACAAACTAACTCACAACACACGTAAAGAAGGAAAATAAAAAGAGACCAAAAACCTATTCACCCCCCCCCCCCCTCTAGGTGTTTAGCTGCCCTTGAAACTAATGACTTTCATGTAGTATCAGAGGGAGGTTGCTCAAAGAGGACTTAACAGTCTGAGTAGATCTCAAAGGGTAGCTAAAAGAAGTATACTTATGGGTTCAGGAGAGAACCATAAGGAGATGGGTTCTATTAAGCTTCCTATCTATAGGAAGGAGAGGGTAAGGATTTTCATGGAAGCATCTGACCCAAGGATCTTTATTATAGTTAAAGAGGGACCTTTCATCCCTATGAAAGTCTCAATTTTAGATACAACAGTCCAGACACCAAAGAAATATTCATAGATGACCAAGGATGAATTCATCTTGGCCACCATGGATAAGAGGGCACAGAACATCATTGTTAGTGCCATAAATGACTCAACTTTTCAGAACATGGTTCACAACCAGACCTCTAAGGAGATGTGGGACACTTTAGTGGTCTACATGAAGGGAACTGAAGAGGTCAGAGATGACAGGAAGTCCATGCCCAACCAGGTGTATGCGGCTTTCAGGCAGTGTAAGGGAGAGAGCATAGCTATTTTTTATGAAAGATTATTCAGAATAGTGAATGAGATGAGGACCTATAACATCCCATTTCGTGCTAGACCCCTTACACGCATTTTGAGCTGGGAAAATTAGCTCAGGTGCTTAGCATTGAGTAAGTCTATTGTACTCAACACTTAGATGAGGAATTTATGTAGAATATTGGGCAATGTGATATTTCATCCACCATGGAATCGAGATGGATTGTTCTCGAGAAAAGCCTTGCTGTCTTAGAGATAATCAAAGGGACCGGCTAAGGCAGCCAACAAATTCGTCGAACTCAGAAGAGTTAGTCAAACTCAACATTTCGTCGAGCTCAGGAGATTCATCGATCTCATTTCATCAAACTCAGGTTTCGTCGACCTCGATTCGTTGACCAGAGACTTAGTGGATTAAAAGCCGTGAACTGATATTTAGTCGACCAGATATCGTCCAGCTCAGGAGATTCGTCGAGCTCATTTCTTCGAACCCAGGTTTTGTCGACCTTGATTCGTTGACAAGAGATTTAGTTGATTAAAAGCCATGAATTGAGATTTAGTCGACCAGAAATCGTCGAGCTCAAGAGATTCATCGGGCTCATTTCATCGAACCCAGGTTTCGTCGAACTCGATTTGTTGACCAGAGACTTAGAGGATTAAAGCCGTGAATTGATATTTAGTCAACCAGATTACGTCTAACTGAGATTTCATCGGGCATTCGTCGAACTCCGTTCGACGATTCTCAGCCTTTATTTGAAACTTCTTGACTGGCGGTCCAATAGCATAACAACACGTGGCGGAGTATTTTAACCTGATACCTTAATATAAAAGGGGATAGTCAACCCTAGCCATCACTTGGGTTATTGCCAACCTTTTATTTGTGCGGACTGGACGGAAGAAGAGGAGCAGAATGCCGGAGCCAACCTTCTTTCTCGTAAAGAACAAACATTAACAAAGGAGAAGAAGATGCCACAAAGAAGGGTGACAAGGTCCATGTTCGGAAATACCGGAAATGAGGTGAGCTTCCTACCCTCTCCCTTTGTGTTAGATCTCTAGTTATTCCTAGAAGAGATATCGACTCAAAAGAGTTTTGATTGTGAGAATAAGGTTTCTAGGAAGAGGCCATTCTAGGGCTTGTGCCCTATGGATAGTGATGTCTTCAACCTCTCCTCTCTTCTTGAGTAGAAAGTGGACTTGGTTTGTGAAGAGAAAATGGTCTAATGAGGGTGAATAGGGTGGAGGAATTCCTGGATATACTTTTGAACAAATGGCTTGGTGAAGAAGATGAACTGATGCAATTTACCTTGCTTTAAGATGCGTGCAGAAATCTGTTTTCTGCACGCAGTAGTCTTTAAGGCCTATTTTGAGTATGTTGCGGCCAGATCTGGGTTTTGGTCTGAATACAAAAGTTATATACCTTGGAAAGACCTTTCCAATGGGTTGTTACTCGTTCTCTTATGAGGTCTGTAGTCTCGGGAATGTCCAATCGAAGTTGTTGTGCAGTCATGGTGTATTAATCCATGGTTCTCGGGTTGGTGAAGAGGAGGTATTATGTTGATGTTAAGTTAGGTGAACATGGCCTATAGGAATAATGATATGTAGATGTTGATGATATTTTGTTGATAAACCCTTAGACAGGCAAATGACTTGTGATACGTGTTGTACAACGATTTGGGACTTGTGAACAAATGTTTTAACTTATGTGTATTCGGAAGAAAGATTGTAGCAAACAATGTTAGGCTTGCTGGACCTAAGTTATTAGTGTATGTTGTAAGTAAATGATTGTTGGCATAAGAATGATGAATCATAAAGCAAAATAAATGGCTTGATGTGCATTAGTGTTTGAAGCACTAGATTGATGTGTTGATAAGGGACTCGGTGTGGAGCCCTTGTGTGCTGTTGAGCACGGAATGTGGGTAATGAAAAAAGACTCAGTGTGGAGTCCAGAGATGTGAAATTGCATGTGGTGCGAGTTGACATGCGGTTTCATAGTCCTGGGTTAAGGATAGTGTAGCAGGTTAACAGGATCGCCAGTTGTCACACCGATGGGAGTTGACAGATGGACTTTGGGTTGTTGGGATTTGACCTCGGTGTGTAACACCCCTATCCGTCGCATAGCATATAGCAGTAGGTCCGGCCGGGGCCCGACGCCATATACCACGGACAGACCGGTTGGTTACACGTTGAAACCACACAACCAATCAGAGCGTCCTACACAACACCTAGCGGAAGCAATTTAATTAAGTTGCAAAAAGATAAGAACCCTGCCACAGAGCATGAATGTCCACTATAACCCAGGAATGAGTACATACACAAAAGAGTTCACGGCCTTAAGGCCTTACAAAAGTGTTCGCTTAACAAGATAGCGTCTTTCATACATCGGCGCGCAGGCCGGCCATACATGAATATGAAAAAGCTAATAACTAAGCCTTCGAGGGCTGGCGCTGCAACTTGGGCTTTAGCCCGCTATTTGCCGCTTGGCTCCGCAACAGCACCTGTAGAAACAACCCACCAAAGAGGTGGCAATACAAAAGGGCAACGGTCAGCAAGGCTGACCAAATTATAACGACCCCGTCCCATTTCTCGGGACGGCGGTGCTCCTTCCCTGCATATAAAACTACCATAGCAATTCTATAGAGTATTCTATTCGCCACAAGTGTCGACACGCACGGCCGCACACTCCGTGCTCTCAGGGCACTAATCGGTGAACCAGGTCCGGATCCAGTCCGACACCGCGATTCCACCACCATCCCTCGGACGGCAACACACGTGAGCATTTAGCCCTTTCAGCCGAAGCCTAGGCCCGTTTCCAGCCCCCCGGGAAGTCCCATGTACTTTAGGTCGCTTCTACCGAGACCACTTGGAATGGGTAGAGTTCCACCCGCCCGTTGCTCACTTCACCACGGCCATTTAGCCATCGGTGCGGGCCAAGTTTCTCCTCATTCCCACAATCGATCAAAACACGCACATAACCCCGTTATGTACCGATTTGCCCTCCAAGGCAACATCGCGGCGGCAATGTGATTCCGCCCAAGCTTTCCGGGTGCGCCTCGAGGTTAACCCCCAAGGATCCCTATATGCAATCTACCGCGTAGAAATTTCGGAAAAACTAAAATCATCGGCACGGAGTCTTCTCCGGCCATGCAATGCAAACATCACCGATCCGGGTTAAACCCGAATAGGCTTCACACACAATGCCTACGCCCGTACTCCGATTCCGGGCTCTAACAACGGGGACTTTACATATCTACCCGAAGGGATTCCGCGCCTCAACGCTCACTCGCGAGAGGGGGGATTTCCCCATGCATGGAAAGAAGGGCGACTACGCATGCCCTATGAAGAGGATCGTTACCCTCGCATTTTTCCGCGGCGCCATGAAGATGTAGTCGGATGGAAAGCTTCGCCTCGCCCTTGCCTTCGAGGATCCGGACTCGGATCGCGAATCGGTGCTTCAAAACTCCTCCGGCGGCCGGATCTTGGGCTCACACCACCAAGGGAGTTCTCCCCTCTCTCTAAGATGAAGAAAGAGAAACTCAAGATGAAAATGAGGGTTTCTCCCCCCATTTCCCGGCTAATAACCCCCCAAGAGCAGCCCCCACCGTCGGATTTAGATCCAAGGGAACGAACGGCCGAGATTAGATCCAAAATCCCAAAAACTGGGCCGAACACGTCTTGACACACGGCCGTGTGTCTGGCCGTGTAGCTCATTCGCCGATCGACACGGGTCCTGACACGGCCGTGTGCCACGGGCCGTGTTACCTGGAGCTTCAGGACGATCGTCGGGCTTCCAGAACACGGCTTCGAACACAGCCGTGTTCGAGGCCGTGTGCTCCACACACGGCTTGAGACACGGCCGTGTGTCTCAGGCCGTGTACCTCTCTGACTCGAGACAGCACAAAACACAATAAAAATCACTGAACACGGGTAGGCACACGGCCGTGTGCCTGGCCGTGTGCCCCTGTTCAGACCTCTAAAAGTGCCGCTTGATCGCCCCGCGATCATCTCCGAGGTTGGGGTCTTACAAATCCCTCCCCCTTAAGAGAATTTCGTCCCGAAATTAAGAACAGAGACTACACAAAAATAAACAAATCGAGTACCTGAGGGGAACAACTCGGGGTACTCCTCGCGCATTGTCTGCTCTCGCTCCCAAGAGAGCTCCTCGCGCCCGCAGTTATCTCAACGGACCTTCACCATTCTGATTTCCTTGTTCCGAAGCCGCTTGACTTCGAAATCCTCAATAGATATGGGCTTGACTTTCGTTGTCAACCCTTCCTCAACCGGTACTTGATCAGCCGCGATCACCTGCGAAGGCTCTTGCACCGCCTTCCGCAACACAGAAATGTGGAACACATCATGTAATCCACTCAACACCACCAATAGCTTCAAACGGTATGCCGCTTCGCCGACTCGCTCCAGGACCTCAAACGGCCCAAGGTATCTCGGACTCAACTTTTTCAAGCGTCGAATCCGTGAGACACCCTTAAACGGCTTGATCTTCAAGTACACTCAATCGCCTACCGCGAACTCCACGTTCCGGTGCTTGGCATTGTAGTACTTCGCCTGCCGGTCCTGAGCGATCAACAAGCGCTCCCGAATGATCCGCACTAACGAGGTAGCACTCTCCACCTCCTGCTTCTTGTACAACCTTGCCTCACCCGCTTCAAGCCACGATAACGGCGTGCGACACTTCCTACCATACAGGGCCTCGAAGGGCGCCATTTGTATACTCGCTTGGTAGCTGTTGTTGTACGCGAACTCCACCAAATAAAGGTGGTCTTCCCAATGCTTCCCGAAGTCTAGAACACACATGCGGAGCATGTCCTCCATCGTTCTGTTGACCCTCTCGGTCTGCCCATCCGTCTGCGGATGGAAAGCTGTGCTGAACTTTAACTTTGTTCCCAACATCCGCTGCACCAACCTCCAATCATTTGACGTGAACCGCCCATCGCGATCACTCACAATGCTACGAGACACACCATGCAGCCTAACAATATTATCAACGTAAAACTTTGCCAATTTCTCGACTGGATCATCCTTGCTATGCGGAATGAAATGCGATACCTTAGTTAGCCGATCTACGATCACCCAGATGGCGTCGTTCCCCTTCTGCGACCTTGGCAACCCGTGCACAAAGTCCATAGATATATCGTCGAATTTCCACTCCGGTATAGGCAAGGACTTCAGAAATCCTCCCGGCTTTTGGCACTCCGCCTTCACCAAGGCGCACGTTTGGCATTTAGCCACGTACAACGCCACATCTTTCTTAAGCCTCGGCCACCAAAACAACTTCTTGAGATCACGATACATCTTCGTGCTCCCTGGGTGGATTGAGTACTTGGTGTGATGAGCCTCGTACATCAACTCCGCCCGGAGGTTGCCCCCACTTGGGACGCACAAACGATGATCCTTCCTTAATAACCCATCTTCTACCGAGAACTGGGAATTTGACCCCTCCAGAGCGGCCTCCAAAAGCTCCTTCATGGAGTCATCTAACTCCAATGCCTGCCGAACCCGGTCAGCCAGGTCATACTGCACCTCTGTCCAGTTTAACATTGCTTTGGCGCTCGTCTGCTTGTCGACGCAACAGATCTCAAGCTCCTCCAACTCCCGCACTAGCCGCTCATCATGCACCGACAACCAGTTGGCTCGGGCGGGAGCCCTGCGGCTCAGCGCATCCGCAACTGCGTTGCCCTTCCCGGGTACATAATGTATTTTGAAGGTGTAGTCCCCCAGGAACTCCATCCATCTCCTCTGCCTCATATTAAGGTCTTTCTGATCCAACAGGTATTTTAGGCTCTTGTGATCGGTGTATATATCGACCCTTACTCCGTATAGGTAGTGCCTCCACAACTTGAGTGCAAATATCACGGCCGCCAACTCCAAGTCGTGCACCGGATAATTTCTTTCATGCACCTTTAGCTGACGCGATCCATACGCTATCACGCTACCATGCTGCAACAACACGCAGCCCAAACCGCTACCCGAAGCGTCGCTATACACCTCAAAGCCCTCGGTCCCACTCGGCGAACTAAGCACTGGCGCCGTGGTCAACCGCCTCTTCAGCTCCTCGAAAGCCTGCACGCACTCTTGCGTCCATAAGAATCTCTGATCCTTCCTGGTCAACTTTGTGAGAGGTAACGCTATCCGCGAGAAGTTCTCCATGAAGCGCCTGTAATAGCCGGCAAGCCCAAGGAAACTACGGACTTCCGCTACCGAAGACAACACAGGCCACTCCCGTATCGCAACTATCTTCGCCGGATCCACCGCTATACCTTCCCCACTCACTATATGACCCAGGAACGCTACCGAAGGTAGTCAGAACTCGCACTTGGAGAACTTTGCGTAAAGCTCATTCCTCCTCAAAGTCTCCAACACCAAATGCAAATGCTTGAAGTGGTCTTCTTCGCACTGCGAGTACACCAAAATATCGTCAATAAAGACGATCACAAAACGATCCAGGAAATCTCTGAACGTCCTGTTCATCAGATCCATAAACACCGATGGCGCATTCGTCAGTCCAAACGGCATGACCGTGAACTCGAAATGCCCATACCTCGTACTGAACGCCGTCTTTGGGATATCACATTCCTTGATCCTCAGCTGATAGTACCCCGACTTCAAGTCCAACTTGGAGTATACAGATGATCCGACTAACTGATCAAAGAGATCATCAATCCTCGGGATCGGGTACTTGTTCTTTTCCGTCAACTTGTTCAATTCTCTGTAGTCGATGCACAGCCGCATACTACCGTCCTTCTTTTTAACGAAGAGGACCAGTGCGCTCCAAGGCGACGAACTTGGACGCACATAACCTTGCTCCATCAGTTCCTCCAACTGAACCTTCAACTCCGCCATCTCCTTTGGCGCCAACCTATAAGGAGCACGTGACACGGGTTTGGCACCCGGCACGAGCTCGATCGTAAAATCAATCTCTCGCTGCGGTGGGGCTCCAGGAAGGCTATCCGGGAACACATCGGGGTATTCGCAAACCACGGGGATGCTATCCAACGGGGACTTTGGCTCCACAGCCCCCACTATCGCAAAGAACAGCTCTGCACCAGCACGAACCGCCTTCACCACCTGAAGAGCAGACATTAATGTCTTGCTCGACCCCTTAAGCCCCTCGAAAGTAGTCTCCCGCCCTACACCCAGCTTGACCTCCTTACGGTCGCAATCGATCCAAGCCTTCTGCTCTGACAGCCAATCCATTCCAAAGATAACATCGAACTCTACCAACGGCAATAATGACGTTAGCAAGTCGAACTCTTGGCTCCCTATGTGAACCTTCACGGCGCACCCTCTGTCCGCACGCATCGAGCACCCATTTGGTAGCAACACATCTAGCTTGTCCTTTGCCATCGAAGAAGGGACTCCGATGCGCGATATAAACTGTTCGGACAAGAAAGAATGCGAAGCACCAGTATCGAACAGTGCCCGTGCCGGACTATCGCTAATCACCACAAAGCCTAAGCAAAAGACATTAGCTTAACAAGCAATAGGTAATAGTATTCTCAAGTCAACTTGCATAAATTAACTCATACCTGTCACCACATCCGCTTGCTTAATGGCCTCCTGCTGGCCCAAGTTGTAGACTCTAGGCTGAGTCAGAGCATAATGGGACGTGGTCGACTCCACCGCTTTGCCCTTTTCCTCATAGGTGGCTCCTTGTTTCCTTTCGGACTTTGAGCGTCCACTCCAGCAGTCACGGGCAAAGTGCCACGGCTTTCCACACGTGAAGCAAGCGCACGGGGTTCGATGGGTAGTTGCCCCCGAGGCACCTGCAGAAGAAGCTGGACCCGATGTCTTAGCCTTCTTGAAGAATCTACGGTAGCCCGACTTCGATGTAGTCGGCGCCTTGAACTCTGATTTCTTGCCACCGGATTCCCTTTCTTTCTTTGCTTGCACGTTTCTCATATCCTTCTCCAAGGACCGGCCGAACTGACCAGGGTCATGAAACCCTGCGTCTTGGGCCCCGACAGCAGCAACCTCAAATCATCCCTTAGCCCTTCATAAAAGCGGCTCGTCTTGCGCTACTCGTCTGCGAAGGTAGCGCCGGCATATCTCCCCAACCGAGTAAACTCGTGGAGGTATTCATCAACGGTGCTATCACCCTGCACCAACTTCTGGAATTCGCTCTCTAGCGCGATCCTCTGCGCCGAGGGGAGGTATCGAGCCATAAATAGTCTCGCAAACTCCTCCATCGGGACTTCGGCCAATGGCCTTCCCCTCAACTGATGCAGCTCTAGGCCCTCCCACCACAGTCTTTCGTCCCCATCCAAAAGGAACGTCGCTATAGTGGTCTTCTGCCACTCTTCAGTTTGCGTCGCAGTCATCACCCTGTTGACCCTTGAGAGCCAATCCTCTGCTTGGGTCGGGGTTTCTGCCCCCGTGAACACTGGTGGGTGAAAGCCCATGACATGCTTCAGTTGTCTTTCAGTTGCTCTCCTAGGCAACTCTGGCTCCAAAACTACTTGCTCAACTCTCCTCCGCTCTGCCGTCTGAACCGGTACTTGCTCCACAGCAGGAGCAGGCTGCTGCACCTGCCTTGCAGGTTGCGCATTTATCATTGTCATGACTGCTTCTGCCACCAACCTAATGGTCTCAGTAGACAAAGGTGTTATAGGCGCATCGCTTGGCGCACTGCTCGCCTCAGAACCTGGCCGTTCAGACGGCCCAGCACCACTTCTGGTCACCTAAAATCGTGCAAAACACCGATAAGCGACCAAGAATTACTACAAACAGCAATTATAGGAACACGCAGGTTCCTCAAACATGTGTATTTTCATTCCTAAGTGGACATTCATGGGTTCTTTTCATGTTATAACGATGACGCACACAATGTGCTCACCACCCCTTAAAGTGAATTCGTCCACGAATTCATTTAAGCGTGACCGAAACCAGAAGTCTGATACCAATTTGTAACACCCCTATCCGTCGCATAGCATATAGTAGTAGGTCCGGCCGGGGCCCGACGCCATATACCACGGACAGACCGGTTGGTTACGCGTTGAAACCACACAACCAATCAGAGCGTCCCACACAACACCTAGCGGAAGCAATTTAATTAAGTTGCAAAAAGATAAGAACCCTGCCACAGAGCATGAATGTCCACTATAACCCAGGAATGAGTACATACACAAAAGAGTTCACGGCCTTAAGGCCTTACAAAAGTGTTCGCTTAACAAGATAGCGTCTTTCATACATCGGCGCGCAGGCCGGCCATACATGAATATGAAAAAGCTAATAACTAAGCCTTCGAGGGCTGGCGCTGCAACTTGGGCTTTAGCCCGCTATTTGCCGCTTGGCTCCGCAACAGCACCTGTAGAAACAACCCACCAAAGAGGTGGCAATACAAAAGGGCAACGGTCAGTAAGGCTGACCAAATTATAACGACCCCGTCCCATTTCTCGGGACGGCGGTGCTCCTTCCCTGCATATAAAACTACCATAGCAATTCTATAGAGTATTCTATTCGCCACAAGTGTCGGCACGCACGGCCGCACACTCCGTGCTCTCAGGGCACTAATCGGTGAACCCGGTCCGGACCCAGTCCGACACCGCGATTCCACCACCATCCCTCGGACGGCAACACACGTGAGCATTTAGCCCTTTCAGCCGAAGCCTAGGCCCATTTCCAGCCCCCCGGGAAGTCCCATGTACTTTAGGTCGCTTCTACCGAGACCACTTGGAATGGGTAGAGTTCCACCCGCCCGTTGCTCACTTCACCACGGCCATTTAGCCATCGGTGCGGGCCAATTTTCTCCTCATTCCCACAATCGATCAAAACACGCACATAACCCCGTTATGTACCGATTTGCCCTCCAAGGCAACATCGCGGCGGCAATGCGATTCCGCCCAAGCTTTCCGGGTGCGCCTCGAGGTTAACCCCCAAGGATCCCTGTATGCAATCTACTGCGTAGAAATTTCGGAAAAACTAAAATCATCGGCACGGAGTCTTCTCCGGCCATGCAATGCAAACATCACCGATCCGGGTAAAACCCGAATAGGCTTCACACACAATGCCTACGCCCGTACTCCGATTCCGGGCTCTAACAACGGGGAATTTACATATCTACCCGAAGGGATTCCGCGCCTCAACGCTCACTCGCGAGAGGGGGGATTTCCCCATGCATGGAAAGAAGGGCGACTACACATGCCCTATGAAGAGGATCGTTACCCTCGCATTTTTCCGCGGCGCCATGAAGATGTAGTCGGATGGAAAGCTTCACCTCGCCCTTGCCTTCGAGGATCCGGACTCGGATCGCGAATCGGTGCTTCAAAACTCCTCCGGCGGCCGGATCTTGGGCTCACACCACCAAGGGAGTTCTCCCCTCTCTCTAAGATGAAGAAAGAGAAACTCAAGATGAAAATGAGGGTTTCTCCCCCCATTTCTCGGCTAATAACCCCCCAGGAGCAGCCCCCACCGTCGGATTTAGATCCAAGGGAACGAACGGCCGAGATTAGATCCAAAATCCCAAAAACTGGGCCGAACACGGCTTGACACACGGCCGTGTGTCTCGCCGTGTAGCTCATTCGCCGATCGACACGGGTCCTGACACGGCCGTGTGCCACGGGCCGTGTTACCTGGAGCTTCAGGACGATCGTCGGGCTTCCAGAACACGGCTTCGAACACAGCCGTGTTCAAGGCCGTGTGCTCCACACACGGCTTGAGACACGGCCGTGTGTCTCAGGCCGTGTACCTCTCTGACTCGAGACAGCACAAAACACAATAAAAATCACTGAACACGGGTAGGCACACGGCCGTGTGCCTGGCCGTGTGCCCCTGTTCAGACCTCCAAAAGTGCCGCTTGATCGCCCCGCGATCATCTCCGAGGTTGGGGTCTTAAACGGTGTTCATTCCCTAGGCTCCTTTCGTGCCAAGTGGATAGTTGGGCTTGGTCCTCGTGTTTTTTTCAAGTCTCCTTCCAGGTCACAACATAGGCCAATTCAGGGCTGTGTTCTCGGTGCACATCTACCCGAGACTCCTGCTGAGCCGTAGTACGTATGTGAACTCCGTTGTTGTGTTCTTAGCATTGCGGAGAATGGAGGCCTAGGCTAGGTAGTGTGGATGCCAACATAATAGTGGATATGCCCGCTCTACTATCACCGCTTGGCCACGACGGTTGATGCTTGAGAGGTTAGCTACCTGCTCAAAAAGTGGGAACTACAAGTCTGTGTCGACATAGCAGTTGCATGTGCTTGATCATGGGTGAGTCATTGCATTGCATTCATATCATGGGTGCGTCATTGCATTGCATTCATATCATTATATATACTATATGCATAAGATCCTCATCATATAAGTTTGTATGGACACTCTTATACGATGAGTTACTTTACTCTTAAGCCGATCCTTAACTTATATGTTTGTATGAGCATTCTTATAAGTTAAGTTACTTTCCTTTAGTAGATCTATATGCTTAGATGGATTGATATAACTTGAGTAGAATTGCTTGAATAGAATGCTGATAATATTGTTATAACTTACTTCTATTGCTACTCATGACATTTATACTTACTCCACCTGCTTGTAATATTGTTTTTATATACATATATATATTGTACCTTGTCCTTTTACCGCCCGTTGCCGAGGAGATTCCGAGGGAGAGAATGAGATAGCCACTTAGTCTTTATGAATAACGGTTGCTACGCCTTCCATTTTTAGGAGGGAATCCAGCGTAGTGAGCAGCAGCAGATCATAAAGTAGGGTAGCTAGGCCAGAGAGTCAGGTCCTGATATGATGGCTCCGTCGATGTCATCTGTCACCAATGTGAGTTTTGGAGATTACCTTGTAGCCTTTTTGGCATTTCATACTCTTATATTATAGAAGCCTGATGGTGCTTCTTTAGTAGTTGCACTTTATTTAGGACATTATTTTCTTATCTATGGATTTGACTTATATTATATATTGTTGGTTGGGTTGGCAATGGACGATATTGTTTATGGTCGGCAGAATAGGCATCTTGTGGTACAGGCCAACACGTGTGTTGGTGCTACTGCAAGACGGCTGCTCTGGGCATAAGACTCCCATCGGCCGTGTCTTGTGCTCCTGGAGGGTGGTCTTACAAATGGTATCATACTTACGATGATCCTGCAATGAAGAAGTCATCGAACAATGGTGCCACCCTCGTTTGAATAGTCAGTTTAGGGACAAACTGACTTAGCGGAAGTAGTAGTGTGCCTATATATAATTCATACAAAGCATGTCCAATCCTTACCTTACGAGTAGCCAACTTGACCCTAGTTTTATACCCTACTTGTAGGTCCCAGCTCATGTAGAACCAATTGGGGGAACTCCTACCCCTCCTGTACCTTCTCAGTTTCAGGAATCAGAGCTGGGACAAACGTTAACGACCATTTTGGACGCCTTTAAAGCATAGAAAGCTCCGGTGCAATAGCAGGCTCCGGGCTCTAACAGGCTAAACACCTTCCGAGCTCTTTCCCTCCCCCTACTTACCTTGGGGTAGAGCTATCCATTCGCTCGAAAGAATGGCTTGACACCATACAAGAGCTTTTGGAAGGGATTAGGTGTCCAACAAACATGGCTGTGACTTTGGCAGTATCACTCCTACAGCTACATGCAAAAAGATGGATGAAGTCCCTCATGGGCTCCACCTTTCAAGGGCGAGTTTATACGGAGATTAGTTGGAGAGAGTTCTCATGATCCTTTTTAGAGCACTTTATTCCCTAGTCTGCTCGAGATGAACTCGAAGAGAGATTTATACAGCTGAAGCAAGGATCGAAGTTGGTTGCGTAGTATCAACGAGAGTTCCAACATGTCGCGAGATTTGCTGATTCATATGACTTGGATGACGGAGGATACGTTAAACGCTTCTACAAAGGGCTGTGGGACCCCCCTGAGGATGGCCCTTTTGTTTATAGGCGACTCTAGCTTAGCGGAGATAATTGACATGGCGAAGAGATTGGAGGCGGGCCACTTGGGAAGTGGTGGAGGGCATTTCAACCAAAATTTTAGAATGGAGCGCCTGGTCCCACAGCCGCCAGCATTGCCCCCACCTCCACCGTTTCAATAGTTCCAACAACCCGAAGGACGGTTTGAGTGAATCTGCTATCAGTGCAATCAACCGGGTCATATTCGACGCTATTGCCTACAGTTTGGTTAAAATTCCCCTCCGACTTTCCCTCCACCAGTTCCACGAAGGCGAGGACATATGTGTGGTCGAGGACGAGGACCACGAGGGTGGAATCCTAGGCACGTGTGGGATAAAGTGTTTGTACTGGATATGACGCAAGAACGGGACCCGCAAGGTCTGATTGCAGGTACGTAGTGATTTAATTAATGTGTTATAAGAATTTTCATTTTATGTTGCATAAGACATGCTAGAAATCTAGCTTGAGCCTTGCTTTTGGTGCTTAGGCACCGTGATGGTTAGTGGAAAGCCAGCACATACGCTATTTGATACGGGTGCAACTCATACGTTCATTTCGGCGGATTTCGTTAAAGACAAAGAAAGCGTGCACCATTTCACCGGTACCACTTAGAGAGTACGACTCCCCGATTGTTCTGAAATGACGTTGTCCGTAAGTTGTGATTTTGACATACTCATAGGAGGAAAGTTCTTTGAAACGTCAGCAACGGTATTGGGGATCCTAGAGTTTGACCTCATCCTGGGCATTAATCGGTTGAATTGGCACCATGCTAAGATTGATTGCACGGCAAGATAGATTTCCTTAAGGCATGGAGATTCAGAAGTCATTTTACAAGGTATTAAATTCATACCCCGTATTTTGTTATCATCGATACAGGCCTTAAAATCCCATTTGAAGGGGTATAAGGTTTATATGATTTGCTTCGAACTGAAAAAGATGGCAATAGACATAAAGGATGTACGGGTGGTGTGAGATTTTCCCGAGATATTTACCGAGAAATTGCCAAGATTGCCCCCGCATAGAGAGGGGGATTTCCAAATTAAATTAATACCGGGTGCAAAACCCGTCTCTTGGACTCCATATAGAATGGCCCCTAAGGAACTCGTCGAGTTTAGAGTTCAGTTACAAGCGTTGGTGGAGTCTGGGTTTGTTCACCCAAGTTCATCGCCTTGGGAAGCCCCTGTTCTGTTTGTCAAGAAGAAGGATGGCACCTTAAGAGTGTGTATCGATTATCGGGAGCTCAATCGACTGACGGTGCGGAACACCTATCCGCTACTCTGGATTGACAAGTTGTTCGATCAATTGGTGGGAGCGCATTGGTTCTCCAAGTTGGATTTTCGTTCGGGATATTATAAGCTGAGGATACAGGAAGGAGACATTCAGAAGACGACATTTAGCTCATGGTACGGACTGTACGAATTCACCGTGATGTCGTTTGGGCTTACAAACGCTCCTTCGGCATTCATGAGACTGATGAACAAAGTGTTTGAGCCATATACAGACATCTTCGTCATCATCTTCATCGATGACATTTTTTTCTACTCGAAGACAGAAGAGGAGCATGTTGAACATCTGACCTTGGTGCTGAAAAAGTTAAAAGAGCATGCTTTGTTTTCTAAATTCAGCAAGTGCGAATTTTGGCTCCAAGAAGTTTCCTTCTTGGGCCATGTGATCAGCGGGGCTGGACTAGCTGTGGACCCGGCCAAGGTGCGTGCCGTGAAGGAATGGGCACCCTTGAAGGTGGCGGCTGATGTGTGAAGCTTCCTCAGACTTGCTAGGTATTATCGCAAGTTTGTGAAGGGATTCTCAAAGATAGCCCTTCCTCTTACTACCTTGACGAAGAAAAGTGTGCCATATGAGTGGACACCCCAGTGTGAAGCTATGTTCCAGGAACTGAAAGATAGACTTACTACCGCACACATCCTAGACCTTTCATCTGGAAAGGAAGGATTTCAAGTCTTCACTGACGCGTCATACCTAAGGGATGGGGGAAGTACTGATGCAGCACGGTCATGTGATTGCATACGCCTCAAGGCAATTAACGAAGCATGAAGTCAATTATCCAGTTCACGATTTAGAATTGGGGGCAGTGGTATTTGCCCTTAAAATTTGGATACACAACCCATATGGAGTCCATTGCGAGATATATTCGGACCGCAAAAATCTAAAGTATGTTTGCACTCAGAAGGAACTGAATTTGAGGCAGTGGCACTGGTCGGAATTTTTGTGTGATTATGTGTTCATCTTGAACTACCACCCCAGAAAAGCAAACTCGGTGGCTGATGCATTGAGCAGAAAAGTACCGGACTCGAGCATTGAGTCTCAGTTGATGAGTATGGAATTAGCTCAAATGCTCAAGGAAATGGAGATCACTTTGGTTTATAAAGTTCCTTCGAAAAAGTATACGGAGTACTTGGCGACCATGAGTATAGTCTGTGATATTCGGGACCAAATTCGGGCAGAGCAAGGAAAAGATGCTGCTCTGGTCCTCGTGATTAAGATAGTTGAGGGTGGATCCACCGAGGAGTATACATTAAAAGACGACCTCGTTTATTTTCGTGGTCGGCTCTACATTCCCAAGGGCGGTGAAATATGGGAAGACATATTAAGAGATGCACATTGTTCTAAGTATTCAGTCCACCCCAGAACTTCAAAGATATATAACGACCTACGGAAGACTTGTTCTGGCTGGGAATGAAGAAAGATGTCAAGTTCTATGTTACACACTGCGAATCATGTCAGAAGGTGAAGTTGGAGTGCATAAGCCCCAGAGGATTGTTACAGTCATTGCACATTCCTATATGGAAGTTCGAGGATAACTCCATGGACTTTGTCCACGGTTTACCGCGTTCGCGCTCCGGAAATGATTCAATTTGCGTGATTATAGATCGCTTGACGAAGGTGGCTATATTTTTTCCTATGAAGGAGGCACATGTGGATGTTTTAGTGCGACTCTTTGTGTAACAGTTTGTACGATATCATGGGGTGCCAAAGACAATCATCTCCGGCTGCAATGGTCATTTTACCTCCAAAGAATGGAGAGCAGTACAAACATACTTAGGATCTTGCCTTAATTTCATCACCGCTTTTCATCCGTAGATGGATGGGCAGTCTGAAAGGACCATTAGAACATTAGAAGATCTACTGAGGTTGTGTGTGCTAGGCCGGAGCGAGCCGTGCGAAAAGCTCTTACCGTTGGTGGAATTTTCATATAACAATAGCCATCAAGCTAGCATCAGGATGATACCACACAAAGCTCTTTATGGGAGGAAGTGTAGGACTCCACTATCATGGGTGCAGGATGAAGACCCAAAGGTTTTTGGAATTTAGTATATTGATGACACCGATGCACTCGTGAGATTGATACAAGACCGTATGCTCGAGGCTTAGAGTCGGCAGGCGAAGTATTATAATGCGAAACATCAGATGGTGGAATTTCAAGTGGGAGATAAGTTATATTTAAAAATCAGGTCGATGCATGGAGTATCTCGAGTGCGAGGAATGAAGAAGCTTAGCCTAATGTATGTAGGGCCTTATGTTGTGTTGGAAAGAATTGGACCCTTAGCTTATAGACTGGAGCTCCCACCAGAGCTAGAGAATTTGCACGACGTCTTCCATGTGTCATCACTTCGAAGGGCGCTGTTATGACCCGACCAACATGTTCACACCACAGATGGGGTGGTGGCAACAGATAGATCTGTTCGACTGGCATCGGTGTAGATAGTAGACAACGGAACAAGGAACTTGGCCGCAAGAGTGTTCCTTTGGTAAATGTACTGTGGTCTAATCACGGGAAGGAGGAATTTACATGGGAGCCGGTGGACTTGATGCGGAAGCGCTACCCAGCATTTTTTCTCCAAGGTAAATTTGATTAGCACATTTTATTTCATGATATAATTCACCACAACCATAACTGATTTCGGGGACGAAATCTTTATTTTGTTTATAGGATTTGTAACATCTCATTTCGTGCTAGACCCCTCACACGCATTTTGAGCCAGGAAAATTGGCTCAGGTGCTTAGCGTTGAGTAAGTTGATTGGACTCGACGATTAGATGAGGAATTTATGTAGAATATTGGGCAATGTGATATTTCATCCACCAGGGAATCAAGATAGAATGTTCTCGAGAAAAGCCTTGCTTTCTCGGAGACAATCAAAGGGACCGGCTAAGGCAGCCAACAAATTCGTCGAACTCAGAAGAGTTCGTCGAACTCAACATTTTCTCGAGCTCAGAAGATTCGTCGAACTCAGGTTTCGTCGACCTCGATTCATTGACAAGATAAATAGTGGAATAAAAGCCGTGAATTGAGATTTAGTCGAATAGATATCGTCGAGCTCATGAGATTCATCGAGCTCATTTCGTCGAACCTAGGTTTTGTCGACCTCGATTCATTGACCAGAGACTTAGTGGATTAAAAGCTGTGAGCTGAGATTTAGTCGACTAGATATCGTCAAGCTCAGGAGATTCGTCAAGCTCATTTCGTCAAACCCAAGTTTCGTCGACCTCGATTCGTTGACTAGAGACTTATGGGATTAAAGCCATGAACTGAGATTTAGTCGATAAGATTACGTCGAGCTGAGATTTTGTCGGGCATTCGTCGAACTCCGTTCGACGATTCTCAGCCTCCGTTCGAAACTGCTTGACTGGCGATCCAATAGCAAAATGACACGTGGCGGAGTAGTTTAACCTAATACCTTAATATAAAAGGGGAGATTCAACCCTAGCCGTCACTTGGATTATTTCCAACCTTTTATTTGTGCGGACTGGATGGAAGAAGAGGAGCAGATCACTGGAGCCAACGTTCTTTCCCGTAAAGAACAAACATCAACAAAGCAGAAGAAGATGCCTCAAAGAAGGGTGATAAGGTCCATGGCCGAAAATGCTGGAAATGAGGTGAGCTTCCTACCCTCTCCCTTGGTACTAGATCTCTAGTTATTCCTAGGAGAGATATCGACTCAAAAGAGTCTTGATTGTGAGAAGAAGGTTTCTAGGAAGAGGCCATTCTAGGGCTTGTGCCCTATTGATAGTGATGTATTCAACCTCTCCTCTCTTCTTGAGTAGAAGGTGGACTTGGTTCGTGAAGAGAAAATGGTCTAATTAGGGTGAATAGGGTGGAGGAATTCCTGGATATAGTTTTGAACATATGACTTGGTGAAGGAGATGAACCGATGTCGTTTACCTTGCTTTAAGATGCGTGCAAAAATCTGTTTTCTGTACGCAGCAGTCTTTAAGGCCTATTTTGAGTATGTTGCGGCCAGATATGGGTTTTGGTCTGAATAAAAAAAGTTGTATCCCTTGGAAAGACCTTTCCAATGGGTGGTTACTTGTTTTTGTACGAGGTTTGTAGCCTCGAGAATGTCCAATCGAAGTTGTTGTGCAGTCATGGTGTATTAATCCATGGTTCTCGGGTTGGTGAAGAGGAGGTATTATGCTGACGTTAAGTTAGGTAAACATGGCTTATAGGCATAATGATAAGCATATGTTGATTAGATTTGGTTGATAAACCCTTAGACAAACAAATGACTTGTAATACATATTGTACAACGATTTGGGACTTGTGAACAAATGGTTTAACTTATGTGTATTCGGAAGAAAGATCATAGCAAAAAATGTTAGGCTTGCTGGACCTAAGTTATCAGTGTATGTGGTAAGTAAATGATTGTTGGCATAAGGATGATGAATCCTTAAGTAAAACAAATAGCTTGATGTGCATGAGTGTTTGATGCACTAGATTAATGTGTTGATAAGGGACTCAGTGTGGAGTCCTTGTGTGTTGTTGAGCACGGAATGTGGGTAATGAAAAAAGACTCAGTGTGTAGTCCAGAGATGTGAAATTGCATGTGGTGTGAGTTGACATGCGATGTCATAATCCTGAGTTAAGGATAGTGTGGCAGGTCTACGGGCTTGCCAGTCGTCACACCAACGGGAGTTGACAGATATACTTTGGGGGGTTGGGCTTGGACCTCGGTGTTCATTCCTGAGGCTCCTTCCGTGCCAAGTGGACGGTTTGGCTTGGTCCTCATGCTTTTTCTGAGGCTCCTTCCGGGTCACAACATAGGCTAGTTCAGAGCTTGGTTCTCGGTGCACATCTACCTGAGTCTCCTACTGAGCCATAGTACGCATGTGAACTCCATTGTTGTGTTCTTAGCGTTGAGGCATATGGAGGCCTATGCTAGGTAGTGTGCATGCCAGCCTAGTAGTGGAGATGCCCGCTCTACTATCACTTCCTGGCCATGACGGTTGACGCCTGAGAGGTTAGCTACCTGCTCGAAAAGTGGGAACTACAAGTCTGTATCAATATAGCAGTTGCATGTGCTTGATCATGAAAGAGTCATTACATTGCATTCATATCATGGGTGAGTCATTGCATTGCATTCATATCATTACATACACTACATGCATAAGATCCTCATCATATAAGTTTGTATGGGCACTCCTATACGATGAGTTACTTTACTGTTAAGATGATCCTTAACTTATAAGTTTGTATGAGAATTCTTATAAGTTAAGTTACTTTCCTATTGTAGATTTATATGCTTAGATGGATTGATATAACTTGAGTAGAATTGCTTGAATAGAATGCTGATAATATTGTTATATGTTACTTCTATTGCTATTAATGACATGTATACTTTCTCCACCTACTTGTAATACTTTTTTATACATATATATATTGTACCTTGTCCTTTTCCCTCCTGGTGCCGAGGAGCCGCCAAGGGAGAGAATGAGATAGCCACTTAGTCTTTATGACTAACGGTTGCTACGCCTTCCATTTTTAGGAGGGAATCCAGTAGAGTGAGCAGCAGCAGATCGTATAGTAGGATAGCCAGGCCAGAGAGTCAGGGCCTGATATGACTGCTCCGTCGATGCCGTCTGTCACCGATGTGTGTTTTTGAGATTACCTTGTAGCCTTTTTGGCATTTTGTACTCTGATATTATAGAATCCTTATGGTGCTTCTTTAGTAGTTGCACTTTATTTTGGACATTATTTACTTATGTATGGATTTGACTTCTATTTTATATTGTTGGTTGGGTTGGCAATGGACGACATTATTTATGGCCGACAGAATAGGCGTCTTGTGGTACAGACCAACACGTGTGTTGGTGCTACCGCAAGGCGGCTGTTCTGGGCATAAGACTCCCCTCGACCGTGTCTTGTGTTCAGAGAGGGGGGTCTTACAGGACCTATGGAAGGGTCTTCAGTCATTATGAGCTTAATCACAATTTTCTTAGGTCTCTGACTAGAGGCTGGGATATAAATATCAGTGTCATCAGAGAGGTAGCAAAGCTGGCTGATACTCCCCCACACACTCTATTTGGAAAGGTTCTCTCCTATGAGATGCAGCTATCTGCAAGGAAGGAGGAGGAGACCATCAGGAAATCCCATGCCAAGGAAAAGTCTTTGGCCTTCAGGGCTGACAACACCAAGAAGAGCAAGGAGAGGATTGCCTCTCCTCCAAGGAGGCCTGCTGATCTTGGCCTATGGTACCCTAGAAATAGGGATTTTGAACTAACAGGCTATTCAGATGCATATTTTGTAGGCTGCAAAGAGGACGAGAAGAGCACATCAGGCACCTGTCAGTTCTTGGGACGAAGACTAGTGTCTTGGAGTAGCAAGAAGCAAACCAGTGTTGTAATTTCAACAACTGAGTCAGAGTATATCTTAGGAGGTAGCTGTTGTGCACAGTTGATGTGGATTCAGCATCAACTCCAGGACTATAACCTCAATATAAGTAACACCCCTATATTCTGTGATTCAACTAGTGCAGTCTCAATTGCTAGGAATTCTGTCTCTCATAGCAGGACTAAGCATATTGATATTAGTAATCATTTTAGTAAGGAGCATGTGGAAAAGGAAGACATCTATCTTGAGTTTGTCCCCACAGACAAGAAAGTTGCAGACATCTTTACTAAGCCACTAGATGAAGTCAAGTTCAACACCTTCAAGTTTGAGTTGGGTATGTTGAACTTGGTATAGCTTTCGTTGGTCCTAATCTTCTTTTATTGCAGGACTCACTTTTCTTATAGGTAGATAAGGCTTTCAAATGGTATCAAGACATAGATGGACTCAAGTGTCCAGTAAAGAGAAGGACAACAAATGCTCCTGTTGAGGGGGAGCAAGTCAAGATGCTCCTATTGAGGGGAGAAAATCCAGCAATTGTAGGAACAAGTTCAGCTTCCTAGACAATATACAAACAGAGGATGAGATCAACCCTAGTGGATGGATATTGTTGTGAAGTCATTGTTGTTTCTGAAAAGACAATGTTGCAGTAAGAGAAGAGGAAAAGCCAGCACCTCCCTGACTACAACTATATTTTGCATAAGTTTTAAGAGGTATGAGGAGTGGCATTTGCTCAAGTAAATAACTGATTTCAGCGAGCTCAAGTGTCTCAATGGACCTCTCAAATTTCAAGTGGCTGCAGTAATGTGTTGTATCAGTGGTATCAACACAAAAGGTATAATATCTAGTCAAGTAGTTTGATCACTAGGATAAATTCTCAAGTGGTATCAACACAAGATTTTGGCTAAGATCAAGAGATAAGTTCTCCAATGATCCTATCACCTCCCTCATTAGATAACTATTTTTTGATGAAGACAGAAAGGGGAAGGAGTAGTGAAATTTTGAGTAGAATACTGAGTAGAGAAATACTTGCCAGAAAGGGGGAGATGGTGTGCAATACATGCCCAGGGGAGATGTGGAAGCAATACTTGGCATGACCAGGTCACGTTAAGTAAGTGCATGTTACTTGGAAACATTCAAGTAATATGAGGAGAGCAATGGTGAGCCATTGCATATTACTTTCCCACCTCCAAGTGGGATGAGGAAAGTGCTCCATTTAAGTGTTAAGTGGCATGAGTAAAGTGCATATTACTTGAGCAAATGCTCAAGTGGTATGTGTTGGTACCCTAGGTTTTGATTTGAGTTCAGTCCTCTCTTTCTGTCTCTTGACCCAAGATTTATCTATGGTCAAAGGTTAGTTGATAGGTTAGATTCTCTAGTTGTGTAGAATTGCTTTTCTAGATGAATATTTGGTTAAGTAGTTTTTCATTCGACTATAGTCGAACGTCGCTCGACTATCGTCTATCGGCTGATCGACTATCGTCTATCAGTTGGTCGACGTTCTGTCTGCGTTGATAGCTCGACTATCTGTTGATAGATCGACTATCTGTTTGTCTTGGTAGTTCGACTATCTGTTGATAGGTCGACTATCTGTCGTCTTTGATAGTTCAACTATCTGTCCTGATAGTTCAACTATCTGATAGCTCGACTATCTGTTGATAGGTCGACTATCTGTCCGCTTTGATAGTTCGACTATCTGTTGATAGGTCAACTATCTGTGTTGCTTTGATAGTTCGACTATCTGCTTGGATAGTTCAACTATCTGATAGTTCGACTATCTGTTGATAGGTCGACTATCTGTTTTGTTTTGATAGGTCGACTATCTGTTGATAGGTCGACTATCTGTTTTCTGTGATAGGTCGACTATCTGCTTGATAGGTTGACTATCTGTTTCGTTTGGTAGTTCGACTATCTGTCCGGATAGATCGACTATCTGATAGCTCGACTATCTGTTCTGATAGGTCGACTATCTGCCGAGGTAGTTCGACTATCTTCTTTGATAGTTCGACTATCTAGATCGTTCGACTATCTGTCCGATAGGTTGACGATCTCCGTGCGTCGGTCGACGATCTTCGAGGGTTGTTCGACGTTTTGCTGTATGTTTTAAATAGTTTTGTCATCTTCTGTGATGTGACTAATTTCATATTTATTTTGACATATTTTATAAAAGATTATCTGAATAATTTGTGATATTATTTCCATGCAATATCAGTTCTATTCTATATGCATGAGCTAATCTTTTCTGACAAAGTTATTTGTCTTATAGCTGAGATATGCAATCTGCTTTTTCTGCCAGGCTGTCCTTTATAGCCGTTAGACTCAAAAAGTCTTCCTTGGCTGTAAAGAGTCGTTTCTGATGTGACTTTCTCTTATATTATTTCATCAGAAGTATTTGCAGCTTCTTAGAAAGCTTTATCCTTTTATAGGATATCTGCCTGCAGTATTTTTGTTTTGCTTTATGCTTTTTGCAGCCCAGCTTGCAGAGTTCAGAAAAAGACAAGATTCAAACTCAATTAGAGTTGTTGCTGCTGCTGATATATAAAGACTTCTTTGAAGAAGAAATCAACTAGTCCACATAGAAAAGAGATCAACTAGTTCTCAGATTATATTCATTCAGTAAGCTTACAGCAAGAACAAGTTTAACTGCTCTCAGCAATCTTCACTCAACTGAAAAGTGTTAGCTCTTCTGCTCTTCTTCAACCTGAGTTCTCCTGTTCCAGGAAGTTCTGACTCAGAGATCTTTTGAAGAAGAAGAAGAAGATAGCTGCTAGAAGATTTTCATTTCTTATTTTATATCTTCTTGTAGTTCTTCCTTCAGTATTTACTGAAGTGTTTCTGCACTGAAGCAAGACTTCACCTGGACGTTCTTTGAGCCAGGGGGAGCCTTTATTCTTTTAGAGCTTTCTAGCTCAGTGCAAGTTATTGTGCTTCTCTAATCTATTGTAAAATAGAGAAGACACCTTAACCTCCTTTCCCCCTCCTGTACAGGGTTATTACTCCCTTCAAAAGTATCCCTTGGTGGCAGGGCACCTGATCAAAAACCTGTGTTGGTTTTTAGACACCTGATCAAAAGTCTAAAGGGTCTCTTGATCTACCTGAAGCAGATCTTGTTAGTGGCAGGGCACCTGATCAAAAACCTGAGTGGATTCCTACCTTGTTGGTAGAAGAGTGGACGTACCCAAGTTGTTTGGGGAACCACTATAAATTCCTTGGGTCGTCTGGATTGCTTTATTTAATTACTTGCATTGTGGCTGTGATTAGATCTTAACTAGGTTTGCTAGTTACTGGATAGGATCCAAAGCTAAACTATAATTACAGTTAGCTTTAGTTTGTGCACAACACTTGTGTTAGGTTCTAAGGTTTAATCTTAAATATCTATAACTTTCATTCCGCATTTAACTCCAAGGGAGTTGAGTAGAAAGTCAACTTTGCTAGTGCAATTTTTGATTACTCTATTCACCCCCCCCCCCCCTCTAGAGTAGTATCTATCCCTTCTCTTTCAATTGGTATTAGAGGGAGGTTGACTGACTGAATAGGCTAACACCTAAGTCACAAGATCCTGATAGATACCAAAGTTTATAGATATTCACTTTCACTATCATGGCCCAGTCCAAGGATTATTCTAGCACCAGACCTCCAGCATGCAACTTGGCTAAGTTTGGCATCTGGAAGGCAAGGATCAAATTATATATGAATTCTATTGATGAAAGTATTTTTGCTTCTATTTTGACAGGACCACCAAGAGCACCTACTGCTGCTACTGCCTCATCATCAACTGATATGAGTGCAGTGCCTCCTCCAGACTACAATGATGAGTACAAAAAGGCAAAGATAGCAGATACCAAGGCAATGAACATTCTGGCTCAGACAATGTCTGATGAAGTATTCCAGAAGGTTGCTGACTGCTCCTCAGCAAAAGCTATGTGGGATACACTGAACCAGATTGTAGCTGGTTCAGCTGATGAAAGGAAGGATAGGAGGTCCAACCTTATCTCACAATATGAGAATTTCAAGAAAACTGATGTTGAATCAGTTGAAGCCATGTACACAAGGCTCAGCTCAATCATCAATGAGCTGAGGACCCTTGACAAGGATATTTCATTGACAGAGGTCAATGATAAGATTCTTATGTGCTTCCCTAGCACATCGGATCTGAGGATCTTGCCTATCAAGGAGGCCAGAAGCACAACAGAAATCTCAACAGAAGCCCTTCTCGGCAAGCTCAAGTCTTTTGAGCAAGTGCTGAAGTCCAGGGAAGCTGAAGCTGAAGCAAAGACCCCAACTCCTACAAGAAAAGAGCAAACTCTTGCTCTTAAAGCTGCTGACACTTCTGAAGGAAGTCAGTCAAATGAGGAACTGATGGCATTATTTGCCAAAAGGTTTCTCAAGATGGGAAGGAAGGAATTCAGAAAGAAATCTTCAAAGTATGAAGAAAAGCCAAGGTATGATCGCACCCCTCTAAAGAAATTATCTGCTATGGTTGCAGGAAGCCTGGACATATCCTTCCAGATTGTCCAGAGGAAAAGAATAAAGAAAAGAGGAAAGATAAGGATCAGCACAGGAAGCACTCCAAGCCATCCTCCTACAAGAATAAAAAGAAGGAGAGAGGCTTTGTTGCTGAAACCTGGAGCGATTCTGATGAGGAATCCTCTTCCTCAAGCTCCAGTGAGGATGAAGAAGAAAAGAAGGCAAAGGAAGTTTGCCTGATGGCAATTGATGCCTGCAGCAATCACTCAGCTGCAGAGAATTCAGATTCTGATGAAGAGATGCCAACAGAAGATGAGGTACTATCTTCTTATGACTTTACTTCTGCAGAATTTAAATTAGAATTTAAATCTTTATGTTTAGATTTAATTAGTTCTGAAAAGGAGATTAAAAAACTTAGACATAGGCTAGCTGAATCAGAAATCATATATATTGAAAATATTAAGTTAAAGGAAGATCTCACTAATTCTAGTGAAGAAATTAAATTTCTTAAGAATGAATTAGCTAAATCCAAAAGGTTAGAAGAGTCTCTAAATGGTAGAAGACTTAAGTTGCTTGAAATAACCAGCATGTCTAACACTAGGACAGGCAATAACAAATTAGGCTTAGGAGCATCTTCTAGTGAACCCCCAATCATTCTTAAAAACCAAATTTCAACTCCAGTGAACTTTATCTCAGCTGATGGGATAAAGAACACTGAGCAAGTCAATCAAGTAAATAGAGCTTTAAATAAAGCTAAAAGAGAGAAAAGAAAACAGAAATTTAAAGAATTACAAAAAACGTCGAACGCTGCTCGACGATCTCAGGCTCAGTGGTCGAACGGAGATCGACGATCTGAGCAGCCATCGTCGAACGCTGGTCGACGTTTCCAATATGAATTTCAAAATTACACCCAGAACCTTAGAAACCCGAATATGAATAGAAACCCTAGGTTCATTGACCCATCATCTGCATGGAGAATCCCACCTAGGAGATCTTACCCATTAGGTTATCACCCTCAGCCTGCTTATTCTTTTATTTCCAGTTTTTCTTATGTGAAAAACAAGGGACCCAAGGTTACCTGGGTCCACAATGTTTAAATTGTTTTATTTGTGGGTGAAGACCTATCCTATCACTCAAAATAAGTGGTATTTGGATAGTGGTTGCTCCAAGCATATGACAAGAAATAATGAACATCTGTCAAAGTTCAAGGAAAAGCTTGGCCCAAAGGTAATCTTTGGAGATTCAAGCTGTGGTCAAACTGAAGGCTATGGCAGGATGACAATTGGAGCTGTTACATTCAAGAGAGTTGCTTATGTGACTGGACTGAAGCACAATCTAATTTCAGTAAGTCAATTATGTGATGCTGGATACCAGGTATCATTCTCTAACTCCCTTTGTAATATTACTTTAAATAATAGTGTTGTATTGGTAGGCATTAGACAAGGTAACATTTATTTAGTAGATTTTAACTCAACTGATTCTGAAATCTGCCTGTTTAATGAAGTAACTAATAATAATACTCTATGGCATAAAAGGCTTAGCCATGTTAACCTCAAGAATATATCTAGGTTATCTAAACACAACCTTGTTAGAGGTTTACCTTCTTGCCCCTACAAGAAGGAGAGCCTATGCAAGGCTTGTCAACTAGGTAAGCAAACCAAGAATTCTTTTAAATCAGTAAATAAAAGTGATTCTCCTAGAATCCTGTATTTATTACATTTGGACCTATTTGCCCCAATAAATGTACAGAGTTTAGGAGGGAAGTATTACACCCTAGTCATTGTAGATGACTTCTCTAGATTCACTTGGGTGTTCTTTTTGAGAACTAAGGCTGATAACTTCAAAGCCCTTACAGACTTTCTATTATGTGTGCAGACTGAGTACTCTACTCATGTGGCCTTGATCAGAAGTGATCATGGCACTGAGTTTGACTCTCTTCTCATGCAAGAATTCTGTGAGAGAGAAGGTATCAAACATAGCTTCTCAGCTCCTAGAACTCCCCAACAAAATGGGGTAGTTGAAAGGAAGAACAGAACACTAATTGAAGCTGCTGGCACATTTTTGGCAGATGCTAATATGCCTCTTTCCTATTGGGCAGAAGCTGTTAGTACAGCCAACTATGTCTTGAATAGAAGTCTGATACACAAGCTTAAGTGTAAAACTCCTTATGAGTTACTTAAAGGAAAGAAACCTAAAATAAATTATTTTAGAGTTTTTGGCTGTGTAGTTTATATTCATAATAACAATAAAGAATACCTTAGAAAATTTGAAGCAAAGGCTTCAATGGGAATTTTTCTTGGATATTCCCAAGTAAGCAAAGCTTATAGGGTATTTAATAAATCATCTTCTAAAATTGAAGAGTCTGTTCATGTGTCCTTTGATGAATCCCAAATGTTTTACAAGGAGAAGGAATCTTCCCCTTCCTCAAGTTCATTACAGGTACAAGATTCTGCCAAAGATGTCACTCAAGAAATCCTCCATCTTTCAACTCTTCATATCACTGAATCAGACAGTGATGAAGACATTGCTGAAGCTGTTGTTGTTCCACCAATAGTAGATCAAATTCCTCCTGAGGAATTAATCCCAACTGTTGCTGAAGATCACATCCCACCTGCTGATGTTGTCACACTTAGAGATCACCCTACATCTCAAGTGATAGGAGACATATCAGCTGGTGTTCAAACAAGACATCAGTTAAGACAGGATGTGATGCATGCTTGTTTCCTTTCACAGATTGAGCCCCTCACCATTAAAGATGCAGAGCTAGATCCCCATTGGATCATTACTATGCAAGAGAAACTCAATCAGTTTGAGAGATGTAAAGTTTGGACTTTGGTTCCAAGACCTAAAGGCTAACTGATCATAGGCACCAAGTGGGTGTATAGAAACAAGTTGGATGCAAATGGCATCATTGTAAGGAATAAAGCTAGGCTTGTAGCTCAGGGCTACAGACAGGAGGAAGGTATAGATTATGACCAAACCTTTGCTCCTGTTGCAAGGCTAGAAGCAATAAGGATTTTCTTGGCCTATGCAGCCTACATGAAGTTTAAAGTTTTTCAAATGGATGTCAAAAGTGCTTTTCTTAATGATGAGCTAAAGGAAGAGGTTTTTGTTGAACAGCCACCCGGTTTTGTTTCTTCAACTCAGCCCTCACATGTTTTCAAGTTACAGAAAGCTCTTTATGGACTAAAGCAAGCTCTCAGAGCCTGGTATGAGACTTTAGCTAATTTCCTGTTAGAGCACAACTTTACTAGGGAGTAGTTGATAGAACCCTCTTCGTCAAGCACCACAAGGACACAATCCTGTTAGTTCAGGTGTATGTGGATGACATTATTTTTGGTTCCACTGATCCCAAACTTTGCAAAAAAATTTCTAACTTGATGCATTCCAAGTTTGAGATGAGTAGTATGGGTGAGCTGTCTTACTTTCTTGGTCTCCAAGTAAAGCAAGATGCTGATGGCATCTTCATCTCCCAATCCAAATATGCCAAGGAATTGGTAAAGAAGTTTGGGATGGCAGATGCTTCAGCAATGCATACACCTATGGCTACTAATGTAGTTATTGATTCTGATGATCAGGGAAAGCCTGTAGATCAAAAGAATTATAGGGCCATTGTAGGTTCCCTATTGTATTTAACTACAAGTAGGCCAGACATAATGTTTGCTACATGCCTTTGTGCTAGATTCCAGGTCAACCCCAAGGAATCTCATCTGATTCTTCTCAAGAGAATCTTGAGATAACTGAAGGGATGTCCAAATCTAGGACTTTGGTACCCAGCTGAGTCAAAATTTGAATTAATTGGATATTCTGATTCTGATTATGCTGGTTGTCGAGTTGACAGGAAAAGTACCTCAGGAACTTGTTAGTTCCTGGGAGAGAGATTGGTCTCTTGGTTCTGTAAGAAGCAGGCCTCTGTCTCAACTTCAACTGCAGAAGCTGAATATATAGCAGCTGCTAGTTGTTGTTCACAGGTCCTGTGGATACAAAATCAACTTTTGGATTATGGGTACTCACACAAGAACACTAAAATCATGTGTGACAGTACAAGTGTTATCTCCATTGCACAAAATCTAGTGCACCACTCTAGAACGAAGCACATTGAGATTAGACACCATTTCCTGAGAGATTGTGTGGAAAAGAACAAGATTAGCCTTGAGTTCATATCCACAGACCTTCAGAGAGGTGATATATTCACCAAGCCCTTAGATGAACAGAAGCATCTGTTCTTTCTAGTTTAACTAGGCATGATTAATGGACGAGACTAAGTGTGACGTCTGCCTTGCTGAAATCTGTTCGAAGATAGTCGAACAACGTTCGACGATAGTCGAGCGGATCAAGCCTATCGTCGACCTATGGTTGAAGATAGCTTATCTGCTTAAAGATTGTCGACCGGCGTTCGAAGATAGTCGAACAGGTCGAGCTTATCGTCGATCCATGGTTGACGACAGCTTGTTGTTTGTGAAGACAGAAATAGTCGAACGATTGATCGACTACTCTGCTTCAGGACCGATCATCGAACGACCGTTCGACCATCGTCTCCAGTATCTTTTAAATAGATCGATTATCGCTGTTGCTTGCTCTTTGTCTTGCTCTCTGTCTTGCGCTCCGTCCTCGCCGTCTTTCTCTCTCGTCTTCTCCAGCATTTTCGATGGCGATTGCTCCAGCGCTTCTTGCAGTGGTAAAGTTTGATGCCGGATTCAGCTTTGATTTCGACGCCTTCAGCTGTTGTGAACCAGGGATAGTAGAAATCCTAAATCTGTGCAGAGATCAAGGACTAGAGAGACTCATGTCTTACAGGATAAAGATAAACACTCAAGAAATCAAAGAATGGGCCTTCACTTCATCATCGACTGATGATTCGATGACCGGAACAATTAGCGGAGAAGAGGTAATATTAACTCCCGCAATTCTGACTGAAATTTTTGGATTAATTAATGATGAAGAAGAGTATGAGCAAGATTCTCCTGAATTCGGAAGAATGTTAACTGGGCTGGGACATGCCGAAGGCATTCCCTCCAAGCTGCTCAAGGTGAATTTCCCGTTCAAGATCAAGTTTCTTGCGGAAATTGTTGGAAAAGTGCTACTGGGAAAGCACTCAGCCCACGATAATATTACAAGGCATCAATTTGCACTAATGTGTGCAATTGTTAATAAGAAGCAGATAAATTGGGCTGGCATTGTGTTTGATTTGATAAGGAAAAAGAATGGAAAGAAAGAGGTTACCCTAGGAAGGGTAGTTGGTATTTTTCTGAAGGAGAAATACCCCTATCTGCTAGTATCTGCCGCCACCTCCATCAACGCGAGTAAGAAGATGGATCCTTCGCTGTTCTCAAAGTGGAAAAGGACTTTCCTGAAGCCCGCTCCCGCAGGGGTTGCTCCAGTTATATCTGAGAGCACCAGGACTGTCGCAGTCACTCCCCCCCTTCTAGCAGCTGGCTCAGCAAATCCATCTCCTCCATCTTCTTCATCAGCTTTGCCGTCTACTGCAGTTGAAGTTCCTTCAACTTCAACTGAAGTACGACATTCTGCTTCTCCTCCTGCATCTTCTCTCCCAACTGATCTTGCTGGGATTTCTCAACCCAGCTTTGATTTGTTGGCGTCTGAAATTTCTTCTCCAGTTCATTCTCCAATTCCAACTCCTCCTCTCTCTCCAATTCTATCTTCAGATCATCTTGATCACCCTGCATCCACCCATGCATCTCCACATCATTCTCCAGCTCCATCTCCAGCTCATTCTCCAGCTCATATTGTATTTACCACCCCTGCTGTTCTTCCACCCTCTGAAATTCCTCCATCATCTTCATCATCTTCTTTTGTTATAACTCCAGCATTTATTGCTAGCATTGTGGAGTTAATTACCCCCTCAATCAAAACTATGACTGCTGCTATTCAGGCACTCTCAAAGTCTGCTGAGCCCTCTTCTTCTAGGGGCCTAGTTTCAGTTTCTTCTGAAATCAGGCAGGGGGAGATGCTTGATGAAGATATCTCAGAGCAGCCTTTGGCCTCCCCTCCAGCAGTTCATCTTGCAGTAACAAAGAAAGTAGCAGAAGATTCAGCTCCTCCTCCTCCTCCATCTGAAAAGGAAATATCTGATGCAATCATGTTGACAGAGTTTGTAGTAAAAGTTTACTTAGAAGAATCCTCAACTCCCTTGGTTGCCCAGTACCTAGAAGGAATTATCACTTCCTTTCTAGATGATTTATGGGAGTTAGGAAACCCTGAAGAATATCCTGAAGGTATGTCTCTTTCTCAATTTGTAGATTACTCAATTGATATGCTAGTTTTGGAATATCTGGAAGGGATGATTAGATGTCATTTAGCAAGATTTTATTCCTAATCCTACAGATATAATGGAAGAAGTAGTAATTGTCCAAGAACCTGAACCTGAACCTGCTCTAGAGATTCTAGATGCTGTAGAACCTGAGCCTGAACCTGTATCTGCTCCTGATGTCCAAGTGGTTGTAGAGCCAGTAAGTGAACCTGCTTCTGAAGTTCAACCTGAACCAGAAGCAGCTGTTCAAGTTTTTGAAGCTGCTGAACCTGCTCAGCAAGCAGTGTAAATTGAACTGGTCCCCACGACAGTTCCTGAGCTTCAAGAAATGGATTCTGAAAGTCAAACTGAAAAATCTACTGTATGGGATGATTCCCCAGGATTGGACTTAGATACTCTCCTGGCACAGGATGCCATGGAAGAAGAAATGGAAAAAGCTGGTTTAAAGGAAAAAAGAAAGAGCTCTGAAAGATGATGTTGACCCATATGATCTACCTATCTCTTCAAATTCTGAAGATGAGATTGATTCTGATGAATCTGCTGAATCTAAAAGAAAAAGGATTGCTAAAAAGAAAAGAAAAGTTGTTGCTCCTCCTCCTGCAAATCCAGATAATGATACACCATATTATATACTGAAAGGGATTGATCCAAAGTCAAAAGACTTCCAGCATTGGATGTGGTTTTCTAAAAATCAGCAAAAGCAAAGGAAAAGGGCTAAGAGGTATGACCCTCCTGCTCCTAGATGGAATCCTAGAGGTCCTCCTCCTCCACCTCCCGGTGCAGGAGCCTCGGGAAATTTATCTTCTAAATCTGCCTCTCAATCTGAAAGATCAAATCCATCTCAACCTGCTCAAAGGAGAAGTTCTCGAGGTTTCCAAGGTAAAATCCAAACTGGCTATCAAAGAACTGATACAATTAAAGAACAAGTTAAGGAGGTAGTTTATCAAAGACCAACCTTTTCCCCTCCTTCTCCAAAGAAAAAAGTTTCATCTCCAAAGCCAGTTCATACTGAGAAAGATGTTCCAAAAGGTAAGTAATTCATTTTATCTGAAAATTCTAGCAAGAACTTTGCTAAGTCTGCTCTCTCTTGTTATTTAGTTAATCAAGATAAAGAACCAGTTGACACTTCTTCTGAGATTGTTTATGAAAGCCCAGAGCTTGATCCTAACTTTAGGATGGCTCGTTTTCTTGAACTGGTTGGAGCAGCGCAGATAAGGAAAGCAAAAGCTGAAGGAAAGGACACTGCCGGATTAACCACAATGTCTAAATTCATAAAGAAGGAGCTCGAAAAATTCCAGGTCAGACCTGAGATGTTTGATCCTTCAAAATATATGGAAAAGCATCCAGAGGCAGTGGCCCCAAGAACAACTAAATTGAAAATTATTGGAGAACAAGATTTGAAGCTATCGAAGAAAGAAGCTCTAGATCCTACAAGGAAAATTACTTTTGTTTCTAGCTCTTCTAATCCTGAATCTAACTCTAAAGCACCTTAATTGTTCATTGATTGACAGTTAATTTTATCTGATTGATTGATGATATCTGCTTAGTTATTTCCTTTTATGCATTTTATTTACTTTCTGTAATTAGTGTTGTTTGTTTTATTTGTTGAGAGACTTAACTCAAATAGGGGGAGATTGTTGGTACCCTAGGTTTTGATTTGAGTTCAGTCCTCTCTTTCTGTCTCTTGACCCAAGATTTATCTATGGTCAAAGGTTAGTTGATAGGTTAGATTCTCTAGTTGTGTAGAATTGCTTTTCCAGATGAATATTTGGTTAAGTAGTTTTTCGTTCGACTATAGTCGAACGTCGCTCGACTATCGTCTATCGGCTGATCGACTATCGTCTATCAGTTGGTCGACGTTCTGTCTGTGTTGATAGCTCGACTATCTGTTGATAGATCGACTATCTGTTTGTCTTGGTAGTTCGACTATCTGTTGATAGGTCGACTATCTGTCTTCTTTGATAGTTCAACTATCTGTCCTGATAGTTCAACTATCTGATAGCTCGACTATCTGTTGATAGGTCGACTATCTGTTCGCTTTGATAGTTCGACTATCTGTTGATAGGTCGACTATCTGTGTTGCTTTGATAGTTCAACTATCTGATAGTTTGACTATCTGTTGATAGGTCGACTATCTGTTTTGTTTTGATAGGTCGACTATCTGTTGATAGGTCGACTATCTGTTTTCTGTGATAGGTCGACTATCTGCTTGATAGGTCGACTATCTGTTTCGTTTGGTTGTTCGACTATCTGTCCGGATAGATCGACTATCTGATAGCTCGACTATCTGTTCTGATAGGTCGACTATCTGCCGAGGTAGTTCGACTATCTTCTTTGATAGTTCGACTATCTGGATCGTTTGACTATCTGTCTGATAGGTCAACGATCTCCATGCGTCGGTCGACGATCTCCGAGGGTCGTTCGACGTTTTGCTGTATGTTTTAAATAGTTTTGTCGTCTTCTGTGATGTGACTAATTTCATATTTATTTTGGCATATTTTATAAAAGATTATCTGAATAATTTGTGACATTATTTCCATGCAATATCAGTTCTATTCTATATGCATGAGCTAATCTTTTCTGACAAAGTTGTTTGTCTTATAGCTGAGATATGCAATCTGCTTTTTCTGCCAGGCTGTCCTTTATAGCCGTTAGACTCAAAAAGTCTTCCTTGGCTGTAAAGAGTCGTTTCTGATGTGACTTTCTCTTATATTATTTCATCAGAAGTATTTGCAGCTTCTTAGAAAGCTTTATCCTTTTATAGGATATTTGCCTGCAGTATTTTTGTTTTGCTTTATACTTTTTGCAGCCCAGCTTGTAGAGTTCAGAAAAAGACAAGATTCAAACTCAATTAGAGCCGTTGCTGCTGCTGATATATAAAGACTTCTTTGAAGAAGAAATCAACTAGTCCATATAGAAAAGAGATCAACTAGTTCTCAGATTATATTCATTCAGCAAGCTTACAGCAAGAACAAGTTTAACTGCTCTCAGCAATCTTCACTCAACTGAGAAGTGTTAGCTCTTCTGCTCTTCTTCAACCTGAGTTCTCCTGTTCCAGGAAGTTCTGACTCAGAGATCTTTTGAAGAAGAAGAAGATAGCTGCTAGAAGATTTTCATTTCTTATTTTATATCTTCTTGTAGTTCTTCCTTCAGTATTTACTGAAGTGTTTCTGCACTGAAGTAAGACTTCACCTGGACGTTCTTTGAGCCAGGGGGAGCCTTTATTCTTTTAGAGCTTTCTAGCTCAGTGCAAGTTATTGTGCTTCTCTAATCTATTGTAAAATAGAGAAGACACCTTAACCTCCTTTCCCCCTTCTGTATAGGGTTATTACTCCCTTCAAAAGTATCCCTTGGTGTTTTGGCACCTGATCAAAAACCTGTGTTGGTTTTTAGACACCTGATCAAAAGTCTAAAGGGTCTCTTTATCTACCTGAAGCAGATCTTGTTGGTGGCAGGGCACCTGATCAAAAATCTGAGTGGATTCCTACCTTGTTGGTAGAAGAGTGGACGTACCCAAGTTGTTTGGGGAACCACTATAAATTCCTTGTATCGTCTGGATTGCTTTATTTAATTACTTGCATTGTGGCTGTGATTAGATCTTAACTAGGTTTGCTAGTTGCTGGATAGGATCCAAAGCTAAACTGTAATTACAGTTAGCTTTAGTTTGTGCACAACACTTGTGTTAGGTTCTAAGGTTTAATCTTAAATATCTATAACTTTCATTCCGCATTTAACTCTAAGGGAGTTGAGTAGAAAGTCAATTTTGCTAGTGCAATTTTTGATTACTCTATTCACCCCCCCCCCCCCCTCTAGAGTAGTATCTATCCCTTCTCTTTCAGTATGAAAAAACAATTACTTGACATGTTGATTCAATGCATTTAAATGGAGAACATTGAATTATTATGCTGGTAATTCAAGTGGCATAAGAATGCTACAATTGCCAGCTTACAACTGCTTTGAATTTTAAAGTGGTATAAGAAAGCTTATACATGCTTTGAATTTATATGCTTTATGTGAAAATGCTTCTTAGTATTGCTATGTGTTCTGCTTTCTTCAAATAGGGAGAGATTATTGAGAATATTGCCATCAATGTTCCCTAGATTTGAAGAGGCATCACAATCAATACTAAGAGCATAATTGAATTTGATGTTGTTCAAGTTTATTATGTACAGGATTTTCCTTGGGACAAGTTTAGCAGGTTGTCTACTGGATTATGACTGGTGATCACAAAGTAGAAGAGTGGAAAGACAGTAATCTGTCTACGTCCACAGACGTTGAGTGAAGCCAATTCACTCAATGTCAGATGTCAAGAAAGGATGCTGGAAAGACAGAAAATCATCTCTAAGTCCATAGGCGTTGAGTGAAGGGACATCACTCAATGCCATGGACATTCATGCTGTGGCTTGGGTTCTTTTCTTTGCAATATTTAAAATACTTCCACTAGAATGTGCTCTGTGTAGGACGTGTGTTATTGGAAGGATGGTTTCATTTAGTAACCATTCAGTCTGTCTGTGGTATATGGCGTCGGGCCCCGGTCGGACCTACTGCTATATACTATGTGACGGATAGGGGTGTTACAATTTGGTTGGACCATAAGATTGGTGGCTGAAGCGGTGTTCGCAATGATAAATGCCCAACCAGCAAGGCAGGTGCAGCACCCAGCCCCTGCGGTGGAGCAGGTACCGCCTCAAGCGGCAGAACCTAGAAGGGTTGAACAAGTGGTGGTGGAGACATTGATACCGAGAAGAGTGACCGAAAAGAATCTTAAACATGTTATGGGCTTTAACCATCCGGTGTTCTCAGGGACTGGAACCCCATCTCAAGCTGAAGATTGGCTGATGTAGGCCCACACTTTCGAACGTTTTGGTGGCCGAAAAAACAAACGCGACGCTCTCGAATAACTCTCACATCACCCTCAAGCTTTTAACGTAGCAGTGGTTTAATTAATATTATTATTAAACTACATTTACCGGGTGGTTCGCAAAGCCCCTTAAGATAATACCAAGGTGATAGGCTAAGGTCCTCTCAAGCAAAAAGAACCCACACAGTTCAGTCGAGAGAGTTGTACCAAAAGAGAAACCACCGAAAAACAAAAGATTCGGGCAAGGGTGGTTCTCTCCAAACAAAATACAAACGAGGGCCGTCATGCCTCACGAACTTAAATGAAAATAAAGTAAACAAGACAATAACTAAAATAAATTTAACCACGAAAAATCAAGCGTTACACAAGCCGCGTTATTTGCCAATGCCACGGGAATTATCTAAAGAAGGGAAACTCATAAAGGTGAAAATTTTCGTTACCCGACCGGATTTGATGAATCCGGTTCTCTCGAATAGAATCGTTCCTGAACGGCACCACCAGAGATACGCCGGAGGGAGAGAAATTCATCGCCTTCTTTGTGTCACGCTGTATTTGGAAAGTCCCGACGAAATCTTCTAAATATTGAAACAAATATCTCCAAATAAGGCAGGAGAGAGAAAAGGTGGTGGATTGAGAAATAACTAAGGAAAGAAATTTTTCTATTATTGTAGGCAAAGGACTTTTATGGTACGGGGATATTTGATTTTAGGAAAGAGATTATGGTGCTTAGTAAAAAGGGTTTGATGAGGAGGAGGATGATGGAGGTCGGCTTGGGAGGGTGGAGGAGAGTGGGCCGAGGGGAGGAGAGGAGGTGGGTGGTGGCTCGGGTTAGGAGGGAGGGGTTGCTCGGCTTTTGGAAAGGAGGGGGCTGCTCGGATTTGGGCTTAGGAGGGCTCGGGTGGTTGGGAAGAGGGAAGTGGCGGTCGGTTTTTTTTTGTGAAGGAGGGAAGTAGAGGAGGGGCTCGGGCTAGGGTTAGGAAAGGTGGTGGCTTGGGTTTTGGAGGTGAGGTATGTGCTCGGCTCTAGAGGGAGATAGAGGGGAAGAGGAAGAAGAGATGGCCAGCGGCCAACACAAGAAGAAAAGGGGAGGAGGAGAGTAGAATTCGGCTAAGAGAAAGAGGAGAGAAGGAGGAAGCTTCAAGAGAGGTTAGGTTTTCAATTTTCATTCATTCACTTATCAAAACAAAGAAGATACATGCCTATTTGTAGGCTACCACTCCATCTCCACCATACAAATTGAAAACACTCATGATGGCTAATTGCACCGATCATGACATGAAATAAAATAACGAGGATGGTTATAGGTCTCAATCTTACATGAAATTAAGACATGAAGTAAAATGATAATTTCGAAAAACAAATAATAAAATATATTATTATTCAATAATAATTTATTAATATATATTATTAATAAATTATAATTGGGTTTGCGCTCTGGACGACTATTGTGGCGACGCTTCCAAGGGTCCTCCGTAAGCATGCTGTCGCCATCTCCAAAGTGTTGTGGGCCGTCGTCTCCATTCATATCTACCGGGTCACCATCATCGTCAGAGGGAGGACGCTCCAAAACAACAAGTCGAAAGAAGTTGGCTCCATCAATCCTCCCGCTCTTAAAAAAACTCATCACTGATGAGTATGCCAGTGTGTACTCGCCTGGAAGTTCATCGGTGGGGAAGAAGGACCTGCATGGCAAAAGGTGGCCTTGGGGAGACCTCAAAAATGTGTTAGCCAAAGAAGGAAAAAAAAATTCCACAACATCCAACAACATACCTCCGATGGAGACCGAGAAGGAGAACGATCCTAGTAAACTGTCACCACCCAACCCAATAGAAAGCATAGGGGAAGATATATACAGAGAGGTAGACATTTTAAGTGGCATAAAAGCATAAAGCGTAAAATGTGAAACGATGAAAATAGGAGCTATGCCCCAATCAGTGGAAAATTTTAACAGAAATGTCATGTTACCAAACTTCCGTAAAATTCGTAAAAATTGGACTAGCCGATTCGTTAATATTTTTAAAGTGCCGGGGGGCATCCGTTCAGGGGTGAGACAATCCAAAACCAAATCATTCACATAACGGTGGTAGACTTTTTGACACAACCTAGTAAGTAATTTAATGGACGCATTTAGATGGATTAAGAAATTAAAAATACGCCTAATTAAATTAAAACCATGAGGGGTGAACCTATGTGCCACATGACTTGAATTAATAGTACAAAATAACGGAATTATGTCTGGTGGCACGGGTGCTTTAAGTTCAAAGATTAATTCAGTGGAGTCCAACGTCATAGTTTTAAATTTGGATTTAAATTTTGATTTAAAAGTATCATAATAAAAGGTTTTCAGAAAAAGCTCGTCACCAACTATAGAGTTGGTCGCTCCTGAATTAAAAAGGAAATGCACGCGACACAACTCAACATACCCCACTATGTCTACCCACATCCATCTAAGTATGCCGAACGGGGAGGCGGTAATAATAAGCTTCTCTAGATGTACCGGGATAGAAATGACTAGTTCGTTCCCTAAGAGTTCATCTACACGAGTTAAGTGAACCGGATGGAGAGTCAACATGTTTGATTCCATTGGGGGAGATAAGTCACACTCAACGTCAAAATATGGATTAAGCGTCCAAGAAAACTCCTCTGGTTGCAAGCCATTAAAAGCAGAAAACTCGAATAGTGGATTCGTCCTCACTAAAAACTCATCCTCAGTTAAATATTTGCCACAGAATGGATCCACCAAATCAGCCGACATGTCTTCCAACGCATTAGATATTTTATTTAATTCAGATCCAGTGAACGTCTCTAAGGTAGGCAAATTTATATCCGATAAAACTTCTAAACTAACTTGGGTCTTAGGCGAAGGAGCTATCATTAAAGAGAAGTCTATCGGACCCTCAGTGCTACCATCATCCAAAGATAAATTTTCCTCGCAGGGTAAATCTACTACAGCATCACATCCTATATCGACCAATTCTTCCCATGAGGTAGGGGCATCGTCTAAGTCAGAATATGGGGATGGACCAATCGAATCCCGGGGAGTATCAAAGTCAACTTGACCTTTAAGCGGCGTTGATAACGTAAATGAACTAACTCCCGGATGTATCACACTAAGATTATCCCAAATTGACCAACCATCCCAAGGTGACTCTTCCAACACCGTAGAAATATTTAACAAGCCTGGGTCAACCATAATAATGTCGGGTCCTAGCGAGTCATAACCTAAATCAGTAATAGGTACGCTCTCAGCTTCGGATGGCTCTACCGACTCTGCCGGAACGTCTTCTGACTCAGGGTCATCAGAAGGCTCCCTGACTAAAATATCGTCGAATGGGGTGGAGATGATTCCTCAAGGGAGAAATCCTCATCCAAATCACTGGGATAACCAATCTCCTCAACGTCACTAAAAGCGCCAGTGAAACTTGCCTTGTCCTCAGTAACGGGCTCAGTCCTAATCACATCCTCAGGTTCAACAGGAGAGTCAGGCGCTATCATAAGTGAAGGAAGACTCTCACCTAGCTGATTAACTTCATCATCAAGAGATTCTATATCAACATAAGCATCCTCAGAGGTATCAGTCACTATACCAGAGGGCTTAGATGTCGAGGCTAAAGAAGCAAGCACCCTAAAAGTAACCTCTTTTCGAGTTCAAATTTTTGGGTCTAAATGGCTTATGTTCCCTATAGGTGGGACTAGGCACACTTTGGGTATTACTACCTCTCTGGTGATAGGATCTATCCAGAGGAATAGGGTCACTCCTAATAGAAGATACGGGTCTAGTGTCGTAACAATTCTTACTAACGGGTGTTGTGCAATTAGTGCGCAGGTAGGCAAGATCAAAATGATCCGAGAGGAGGCTACGCATGTGCGGCCAAGCATAACGATAGCTACCAACACGACGCTCTTCGTTCAACCAAAATAATCGGGTTCGACCTACTAATCGCTCTCGGGCAAAGCTAACCTTTTTGTAGTTATCCCATAACTGACAATTAAAATATTGTTCTAATCCCTTAAGCTAGTCTCTAAAAGTTTGGGGATACTCAAACAGTCATAAGTAGGATAAATGTGGTGTGCCCTAGGGGTGTGTTTAGCCATATCCTTAGCATAGGAATAGTCTAACTGGGTAGCATATACGTCATATGTCATCCTAGATAGAACCAGAGAGGATACTCGATCTCAATTTAGTGCACGTGCACAGAAAAGGGGTACCAGATCCACTAAACTCTAACGAAGATGGAATTGTTCCCGCCTAATAGCTAAGGTTATAATTATTTAAAATAGATTTTATTGCTGGAAAAAATATGAGGATTATTAAAAAAAATTTATTTTTGAATTTTGCTGAAAAAATAAAAATATAGGCCGTTATTTGCAGACCAACTATTAAATTTTAAAATAACTTAATAAAAATAATGACTTAATGAAAAATAAATTTTTTTTGGATTTCTTAGTAAAAACAAGATAGAGAATTTCCATAATTTTATTTTTTTTATATTTTGAGAAAAATTAAAAATTTTAGTCCGCTATTTGCATACCACAAATTTAAAAATTGATTTTTTTATGAAATACCATGCAATGAGTGAGTGCGTGTTAACGTGCCAAATAAGAGGGGGAGGGTGTCAATTAGTAAATTGATGTGAACCTCCCTCTGATACCAAATTGATGTAGGCCCACACTTTCGAACATTTTGGTGGCCGACGAAACAAACGCGATGCTCTCGAATAACTCTCACGTCACCCTCAAGCATTTAACGTAGCAGCAGTTTAATTAATATTATTACTAAACTACAATTACGGGGGGTTCGCAAAGCCCCTTAAGATAATACCAAGGCAATAGGCCAAGGTCCTCTCAAGCGAAAAGAACCCACACAGTTCGGTCGAGCGAGTTGTACCAAAAGAGAAACCACCGAAAAACAAAAGATTCGGGCAAGGGTGGTTCTCTCCCAACAAAATACGAACGAGGGCACCGCCACACCTCATGAATTTAAACGAAAATAAAGTAAACAAGACAATAACTAAAATAAATTTAACCACAAAAAATCAAACGTTACACAAGCCGCGCTATTTGCCAATGCCACAGGAATTATCTAAAGAAGGGAAACTCATAAAGGTGGAAATTTCCATTACCCAACCGGATTTGATGAATCTGGTTCTCTCGACTAAAATCGTTCCTTAACGGCACCACCAGAGATACGTCGGAGGGAGAGAAATTCGTCGCCTTCTTCATGTCACGTTGTATTTGGAAAGTCCCGGCAAAATCTTCTAAATATGGAAACAAATATCTCCAAATAAGGCACGAGAGAGAAAAGGTGGTGGATTAAGAAATAACTAAGCAAAGAAATATTTCTATTATGGTAGGCAAAGAACCTTTATGGTACGGGGATATTTGATTTTAGGAAGGAGATTATGGTGCTTAGTAAGAAGGGTTTGATGAGGAGGATGGTGGAGGTCGGCTTGGGAGGGTTGAGGAGAGTGGGCCGAGGGGAGGAGAGGAGGAGGGTGGTGGCTCAGGTTAGGAAGGAGGGGTTGCTCGGCTTTTGGAAAGGAGGGGGTTGCTCGGATTTGGGCTTAGGAGGGCTCAGGTGGTTGGGAAGAGGGAAGTGGTGGTCGGTTTTTTTTTTGTGAAGGAGGGAAGTGGAGGAGGGGCTCGGGCTAGGGTTAGGAAAGGTGGCGGCTCGAGTTTTGGAGGTGAGGTATGTGCTCGGCTCTAGAGGGAGATAGAGGGGAAGAGGAAGAAGAGATGGCCGGCGGCCAACACAAGAAGAAATGGGGAGGAGGAGAGGAGAATTCGGCCAAGAGAAAGAGGAGAGAAGGAGGAAGCTTCAAGAGAGTTTAGGTTTTCAATTTTCATTCATTCACTAATCAAAACAAAGAAGATACATGCATATTTGTAGGCTACACCACTCCATCTCCACCATACAAATTTAAAACACTCATGATGGCTAATTGCACCCATCATGACACGAAATAAAACTATAGTTCGCACATGAAATAAAATAACGAGGATGGTTATAGGTCTCCATCTTACATGAAATTAAGACATGAAGTAAAATGATAATTTTGAAAAACAAATAATAAAATATAGTATTATTCAATAATAATTTATTAATATATATTATTAATAAATTATAATTGGGTTTGCGCTCCGGACGGCTATTGTGGTGACGCTTCCAAGGGTCGTCCGTAAGCATGTTGTCGCCGTCTCCAAAGTGTTGTGGTTCATCGTCTCCATTCATATCTACCGGGTAACCATAGTCGTCAGAGGGAGGACGCTCCAAAACAACAAGTCGAGGGAAGTCGGGTCCATCATTGGCTCTCCCGAGTAAAGAGAGTCTTGACAGCTACGGAAATGGAGGAGTGGCAGAAGATTACCATAGCCACTTTCATGTTGGATGGTGATGCAAGGTTGTGGTGGGAAGGTTTAGAGCTATATCACCTGGGTGGAAGACAACTCACAGACGTCTCGATGGAGGAATTTTCGAGACTATTCTTAGCAAGGAACGTTCCTTCGGCTCAAAGGATCGCGATGGAGAATGAGTTCCAGATGTTGACGGAAGGAGACAGTAGCATGGACGAGCACCTCCACGAATTTATACGGTTGGGTCGGTATGCTAGCTCTACGTTCGCGGATGAGGAACGTAAGACAAACCGGTTCTATGAGGGTTTGCGGGATGACCTAAGGCTACTGTTCTCAGGGCCTATGATGCAGGGCTTCTTGACCCTGGTCAATACGGCCCGGTCATTGGAGAAAGATCTGGGGAATGTACAAGCAAAGAAAGACTAGTGCAAAGAGGAAGGAGTTCAAGGTACCGACCTCCTCGAAGCATGGTTTTCGTAAGTTTAATAAAAAGGCTAGGACTTCGGGTCCAGCCCCTTCTCTGCTGCATCTGGGGCTACTATAGGCCGAACCACGGGCGCATGCTATAATTGTGGAAAGCCGGGACACTTTGCTCTAGATTGCTGGAGTGAACGCCCAAAGTCCGAAAGGAAGCCTGGAGCCACTTATGAGAAGGCAAGGCGGTAGAGTCAACCGCATCACACTATGCTCCAGCTCAACCTAGAGTTTATAACCTTGGCCAGTAGGAGGCCATAAAGCAAGCTAACGTGGTTACAGGTACGGTTTAAATTTATAGCAAAGGAGATCTAATGAAAATAACTTAAGCATGGCTTATATATAGGCTTACATCAAGAGTTTGGCTATATGCAGCCCATAATTAAAAAAATACAACACATAACTTGAAACTTTAAGAGCATGAAATAAACATTGCAAACAAAAACATAAAAATGATTTAAATAATTATTATAAGCCTTCTCCAATATTTTGCCATCTTGCGTCGCTCCGTTATGTCACCATGGCACCGCAAATCATTGGTTGGAGACGGAGAAGAATCTTCCATGAGCATGTTGTCATTGTCTTCAATATATTGAGGGTCGTCGTCTCCATCATGCTTCTTTTCAGTGCATGTTAGAGCTCATCATAGTCATAAATTAATTGATTGATGTCTCCTTCAGATTCAGAGCCATCTTCATCACTTGATGCAAATGCCTCTAACTCTTGACCTGTCTCATAATCTGAACCAAAGGATAGTGAATGTACTTTGCTTGGACCAGGCTGCTCCTTGCTGGACTCTTCATCAGTCAAAGCCATCAGCCCAAGGCAATAGCTGACTTCTTCTCCTTCTTCAGTCCTGGCAACATCATCAACTTCTCCAGTAATAGCAGCCAATATCTCTAAGAAATATGCCTCTACAGTTTCTTCTTCAGCAGAGAATAGCCCAATGTAGGCTTCATCTTCCTCTTCTAACTCTGTTAATGAGGAGTCAGTCCAGCTCTTTTGCTTCTTAGCAATGAAGGATTTCTCCTTCTTGCCCTTTTGATGTTGTTCCTTCTTTTCACTAGCACCCTTACTTTTGACAGACTAGTTGGCTATAATATGCCCTGGCTTACTGCAACAATAACAGACTTTTTTTAGAAGAAACAAGTTTATTTGGTTTAGAGCCATACATGTCCTCTTTAGATGTTTTCTTCCTGGCCTTGTAGTAGTCTTCTTTGGGATAAGAAGGGGATGAGGGCCTGCTTCTCCAATGCTTATTCTTCATGAATTTCTTGAATTACTTGGAGAAGGTAGCAAAGTCTTCATCAGATATGTGGCAGTCTGATGTGTTGGTTTCTAAACTTTCTGAATCAGATTCAACATCCCTCCTTAGAGGAGAAGGTGTCTTTCTCCTGCTTCTCCTTGTGGATTCAGCTTTGAAGGCCACTGACCTGTCCTTGACTGTAGACTTGCTGATTTTCTCCTCCTCCTTTCTGGCTTTCAGCTACATTTCATAGAACATCAACTTTCCAAACAGAGTTGGTGGTGGTGTGTCTGCAAGTCTTGCCACTTCTCTGATAGCACAGATTTTTGTGCCCCAGTCTTTAGTTAGAGACATGTGAAACTTTTCATTTAATTCATATGTGCTGAAGACACTGCCATATGTCCTCATCTCATTCACAATCCTAAAGAACTTTTCATAGCACTCAACTATGATATCTGTCTTGTTCTGCCGGAAGCTTTCATACTCTTGATTTAGCATGGACTTCCCGTCATCCCTCACTTCTTCAGTTCTCTCCATGTAGACAACTAATGTGTCCCACATCTCCTTAGATGTCTTGTAGTGAACTAGGTTTTGGAAGGTGGAGTCATCAATGGCACTGACTATTATATTTTGTGCCCTCTTGTCCAATGCGGCAAGGATGACTTCATCCTTACTCATTTCAGAGTATGTATTTTGTGTCTGGCTTTTAGCATCTAGACCTGATACCTTCATAGGGATGAATGGTTCCTCCTTGACAGTAATAAAAATTCTAGGGTCAGCTGCCTCCATAAATAGCCTAACCCTCTCCTTCCATATGTCAAACCCTTCCTTCCTATAGATATGAAGCTTTATGGCCCCTAGCTCCTTATGGTTCACTCCTGAAACCTTAAGGGCTGTCTTTCCCTATTGTCCTTGGAGATCTACTAAGACGGTTGAGTCTTTAACGAGTAACCTCCCTCTGATACCACTTGAAAGTCTTGTTTCCAAGGTCAACTAAATACCTAGAGGGGGGTAAATAGGTTTTAGGCCTTCTTTTTAAATACTCTAACCTATATCTGATTTCATGTGCTTAGTTATTAGTTCATTTGTGCTTTCAAGAACAATCACAGACGACTCAGATATTTTTATTGTGGTTCCCCAATCTTGGGTACATCCACTGTCCATCTCTGCCTTTCTAACATTGTATTAGACATGGCTCTTCACCAATTCCTCGGCTCCTTAATAGCTTACAATACGATCCCGCAGGACCCCTCAGTCTTTTCCAAGACCTACAAATCGGTCACTAATCCCTAACACTCAGATCCCAAATGGATCCTACTCTCAGATCAACAATAGATCTTACCTAAGCCTTTATAGCACATGCCTACACTCAGATTCTATAAAGAATCCTAACCTCAGATCTCAGAATGGATCTTACTCTCAGATCTACAATAGATCTTACCTTGGACTTTATAGAGCAGGCCTACACTCAAATTCCCTAAAGAATCCTACCCTCATATCCCAAATTGGATCTTATAGAGAATGTCAATGAGATGAAATACTCAAACACTAGAGAAAGTTCTCTGTTTTTGTCTTCCTGGACTGAGCAGATATCAGTCCTATCTTCTTCTTCACAACAACAAGTTGAAAAGAAATCTGTAATTTAAGCACGGCTTGTTCTGGAGGCAACTTGTAGAAAACTCTACTTCTTCTTTTTCAGGAAGCAATCCTGATCTTGTTGTCGCAGATGAGTATTGTGGCAGCTAACTCTTTTCACGTTCAGGTTCTCTGAACTGAACTTCTTCTTCTGGCTTGGAAAGAAAATGAGGAATAAGACGTCATCCAGCCATAAGATTGTGAATCCAGAGAACCCTAATTACGTCTCTTCATGGTGATTGTGATTGTTATTATTGTTTTTGATGTTGTTGATTTCTCGATTTGATCCTGCTCCTTTTATCGTCTGCCGATCAACGTCTCATTGAGTAGTGGCCCCCACCAGAATTAGTGGCTGTGATTTTGCAATTCGGCCACCTACTTTCCATTGACTGTTGATTCAACGGCTCTTTGCTTTGTGTGGGCCCCAGCGAGAAATCTCTTTCCTAGTGCAGAAAATCATGACAGATGGCCCCCAGCTCCTCTAGCAGCATTCCCACAATATTTGGACCTGCTTTGAATTTGTATACTTTACTGACGTCACCATCTCTCTGGACTTAGACAAAATCAAGCATCAGTAGCGAAGATATTGAGTGAATGACCATCACCCAGTGCCAAAAGACTTAGATAGAAGGTGTATTCCAGAAATCCTCAGTTCGACGAAATCAGAACTTAGTTCGATGAGCTCAGAGCTCAGCTCGACAAAAAGTGAAAGCTCAGTTCGATGAACTCAGAGCTCAGTTTGACGAACTCAGAGCTTAGCTCGACGAAAAGTGAAAGCTCAGTTCGACAAACTCAGAGCTCAGCTCGACAAAAGTAAAGCAGTCAACGCATTTGGACTTAGCCAAATTTCTCTGTCAAGGAGAATATTGTGGCTCTGACTGACTAGGATTCAGTCAATGATATAGCCCCATGGCATTGAGTGAGTAAGCATCACTCAATGCCTAACTACTTAGACAGATTTTGTCCCTTGGCGTTGAGTGAGTAAGCTACACTCAAAGCCTAACTACTTAGACATATTTTTTGTCTCATGGCATTGAGTGAGTGAGCTACACTCAATGCCTAACTACTTAGATAGATTTTTTGTCTCATGGCGTTGAGTGAGTAAGCTTCACTCAACTCCTGTAGACTTAGTCAAAATTCAACAAAGAATTTCTGTGGCTTTGACTGGCTAGGCAATACTCAATGATTTTGATGTTATGGAGTTGAGTGAGTGGACCTCACTCAACGCCTGTCGACTTAGCCACATTTTTGCCTTATCCTACTTATTCTTAGCCTCTCGCAGCTTTTAGCTGTTTGGCATTGAGTGAGTAGACTTCACTCAATTCCTGTAGACTTAGCCATATTTTTAGCTTACCAATTATTTGGCTGACTATACTCAACGATTTTACTTACCTGGCATTGAGTAAATAGACTTCACTCAATGCCTATGGACTTAGGCAAATCTTCTGCCCTTCCAGCCAATTCTTTGAGTCCACCTGCCTAATCTTGGTTATAAGGACTATCCTGCACTCATGAACTTACACATACATCAAATATAGTTGTGTGTATCTCATTGACCTGTTTGACATCATCAAATCAAGGCCATTGGGATTAATGGACCCAACAATAATACATCAATAATAAGAAGCTACATCAGCTTCCTTAATATCATAGTATGCGACACTACCCGAAGGCTACATCATAATGATCAAACTCACATCAGTCATAGAAGGAAGTGAGAATATTGTCGTATCAGGCCCTGCCTCCCTGCCCTAGTTGTCCTCCTATATAAGGCATTGTTGCTGCTCCATCTGTGGGGTATCCTCCAAAAATGGTAGACATGGCAACCGTTAGTCATAATGAATAAGTGGATATCACATCCGCTCACTCCAATGACTCTTAGGCACCGAGCGGAGGAAAAGGAGGGGCTCAATATAATAGTAGTATATAATTAACAAGTGACAGAAGAGCGTTGTTATCTATCAGTTAATGTTTATATATCGACAATTCATAATAAGCAGGTGTCAATAGTAAACATCAATATAAAAGAGATAATATATACTACCAGCATCAGCATTTATCATAATTACATAAATTAACTTAACTTATAAAAATGCCCACACAAATTTATAAGTTAAAGGTCGAGTACATCAAAGTAACCCATCATATAAAAGTACCCATACAAATGTATATGATGAGAATCTTATGCAGTGCAATGCAATGATATGAAATGAATGCAATATGATGACTCGCCTATAGACACATGCACACACACTGATATGTCGACATAGACCTTTAGTTCTAACTTTTCGAGTGGGTAGCTAACCTCTCAAGCGTCAACCATCATGGCTAAATGGTGACAATAGAGCGGGCGTATCCACTGCTAGGCAAATATCCACACTACCTGGTATAGGCCTCCATACGCCTCAATGCTAAGAACACAAAAACAGAGCCCCTACATACTATGACTCAGAAGGGGTCTTGCATAGATGTGCACTAAGAACCCAGCCCAACTGGATTCTAACTGGCATGGAAGGATTCTTCAGGAGCGTATCACCAAACAACCAAGCCCAACCATGCACTGGCATGGAAGGAGCCTTTGGGAGTGAGCACCGAAGGACTAAGCCCAGCCGCCAAAAGTATAACATCCAGCTCCCGTCGGTGTGATGACTAGCGAGCTCATAGACCTGCCACCAAGTCCTCTTCATAGGGTCATAAACTGTGTGTCAACACACATCCAACCCAAGCCATTCACATATATCATACTGTCACACATTCAAGGGCTCAAACCAAGTCCCTTCACATTATATCCAATGTCGTACTATAAGGCATGCAAGGGTCCACATTTAACATAGGTGACAGTTCACCTTAATTACCACGCCAGTCCCTCACTGCTACCTATAGGGAGTTAACATAACTCTAAGTAGTGGACTACATTATTCATCCCTTCAATATTTGAGATCAAGGTTAAACTCACCTTATGGCCATGGGATATACCTCATCCAATCCCTTTTTCTTTGCATTAAACATATGTACATTAATTATACTGTTTCAATCATCTCAATCAGACCACGTTTCATAAACCCGCAAATCATCATGACATGTAATTCTCCCACACTTATTAATCATGCAAAGATGCGATTGCATTATGGTCAGTTATTTATCATTTGATCTCCCGAGTCATCCATTCGTAAATAATGTAATCATCAATTATTAAGACATCACGGCTGCGCGCCATAGTTCACTAAAATCGGATTTCAAGAATCTAAAATCCACCAATAATTGCAAGTAACCACAAATAGGAAAGGTGTTCTCAAGGGGTACATCTTCCGTATTCAGCCCGGGTTCCAAATCCAACTCCATCATAACCAAAATCGGGTTTCAGCCCAGCTGTGTAAACTTAGACAGAACGCAACTTGCACATATATTATTACAGCGTAGCAACTTTGATTAAACATTCTCGGACTATAGGAGTCCTTTGCAAACATGTAATAATGCGTTGGAAAGGTCTTTTCGAGGTCTACAACTTTCAAGTTAAGCCCAAGACCTGAATCAGACCATACCATACCTAAATATAAACATAAAGTCTGATGCACACAAAAAAACGTGTTTCTGTACAACACTTTTGCATGTATCGTAAAGATGAACGAATGGCATCGGTTTGTATTTTTCCTCCAGCCATCACACAAGGAACAACTGACATCTCTCTACCCTTTCTCCCTCATTGGATCACGATTCTTCACGAAATCAAGTCCACCATCTTTGAATTGAAGAGAGGAGATGATTGAAGATCATTATGCGGAGATCGGCACCCTAGAACGAAGTTCTACTGTAGTACCTTCCTAGGAAACCACCATTAAACTCTCAAATAAAGCTCTCTTGAGCCTCTGTCTCTCCTACACTTTATATCTAAAGATCTAGCACCAAGGGAGAGGGTAGGAAGCTAACTTGGTTTCCATACATGGATTATGTCCTCCTTCTTAGCGGCATGGGGGCGTCAACCTTGGGCTATTGTTCTTCTCAGTAAAGAGTTTAGTTCGTGAAGAAGAAACTAGAAGCTAAGTGTTAGACATCATTTATAAAAGAGTGTTGCGCGCTAGGGTTCGAAGAAAATAAACGCAACCGAACTAGCAACCCGATGAGGCAAGTATACCTATCGAATTGTAGCAAGGGGACACAAGTGTCGTATTAAGATCCGGGAACTGTTGGCTAAGCTTACTCACACGAACGCTATTATCTTATCGACGGAAAAACTAGGGTTTTAGAAAATCTAAGCGCAATGGAGAAATTAAAGCAAACTAAAAAGAGAACTACCGCAATTAAGTTATGCTATTAAGCAAACAACTAAGATAGAAAGGAAATTACCGCAGTTAATAAAAGAGCACAATATATGAGATTACTACAAAAGGTAGAATAATATGAAATGGAAATGCACCCGATCGAGATTCACCTCGGCTAAAGACGATTAAGAAAATGCGATAAAAATCTAAACTTAATAGGATAAAGGTCCTTGACCGTGGAGGTTCCTAAAGCTTGAACACGCTTCTCTCGAAGTCGTGCCCAACTGAGTTTAGGAAGGTCCGACCGACTCTCGTCTAAATCGGAGGCCTAAAACTCGCTTTACGCGGTGAACCCCACTATTGGATTTTACTCCAATCCGGGAGATTTGGACGTCTGCCTCTCTCGAGGGGTGCGTACAACTCCCTTTACTCTTGAATGCTCACTTCATTCTTTCGGCCTCTCGGCTAGCCCAGAATGAAAGCAAAGGCGGAGAGTATATATCGAAAATATACCTCCGACCCGTGATAAATCAAGAGTAATTCAAGGCCCTAACCTAAAAAGAAAAGATTAATTAAAACATCATAACATAATCGCTCTAACCTCGGATCATCAAGATCGAGTACAAGGAGGATTAGTTAATCATAATGGAGTGGAGGGGGGGAGATGAGTAGAAAAACATAAGAAGAACACAAGCTAAGGGAAGAACAATTTTATTAATAAAAAGGGCAAGTTACACTATTGAAAATTAAAGTTACAAGTGCATGAAAATTAAACCCTATTCTAGCCCTACATTAAGCACTAAGCAAGAAGAAAATTACATTAAAAGCTAGCACAAACTAAGATTATACTAGGGATAACCAAAAAGTACAAAGAGAGGGGGAGAGAGAGAGAGAAAGCATGAAAAAGGATCAAGAAACAAAGGGGCAGCACCTCCCCCACTCAACCAAAGCTTGCTGAAATGGAGAGGGGGGGCTCAATTTATAGAAAAAAATCTCGGGTTGGTCACGCCCTCCGACACGCCCTAGGGGGGGCGTGTCAGGGGGCGTGACAGGTACGGATTTGACCTCGGGCTCTGGATTCTGGCGGGAGGGATGATTGCTTCGGTACGTCGGTGGTCACGCCCTAGGTCACGCCCGTGACAGGGGGGCGTGACAGGCATGTCATGTCCAAATCATTGGTCGGAAATCCGTCAGTCACCGAAAAAGGAAGGTGTCACGCCCATGTCACGGGCGTGACATGGGGCGTGACAGTACTATTTGCGTGCTGAGGCGGAAGGGCATTTAATGCGGCGGCAGCTTTGCGGCAGAGGGCGACACGCCCCTGGTCACGCCCGGTGACACGCCCAGGGAGGGCGTGACAGGGGGGCGTGACAGCGGTTTTGACCGTTTTCTGTCCCTTCCAGCAGGTGTCCTCGGGATCGGGTGACACGCCCTAGGTCACGCCCAGGGAGGGCGTGACAGGGGGCGTGACAGTCCATTTTGGCAATTTTTCTGAAAACCTGCAAAAAGATAGGAAAAAGTTAGTGGCAATAAAATTTACATAAAAAGGATAAAAATAAACTAATAATAGACATAATTTGTACAATATAAAATATAAAATACGATAATAGTTTAGGCTACAAAACGTATTATCAAATTCCCCCAAGCTTAAGCTTTGCTTGTCCCCAAGCAAAAATATAAAAACTAGATATTTATAAAAAGGACTAATCAAAAAGTTCTAATTATGCCTACACAAGTACTATGCGAAATTCTTAGTAGGGAAAAGGTGAAATGTAAGTCTAAAACAATTATTTAGGTATGGTAAAACTTTTATAAACTTTACTTAATAAAAACAAATCATCCAAAATTTTAACGAGATTTTTTTTAAATGGACTTAAGTAAAGCAACGAAAATGAAAAACACGCATTGAGTTGTTACTAGATCCAAGCAACGTATTATAATTATATCAATTTAATTATCAAAAATCTAGGTTTAAATCTAAAACTAAAACTGATTTACTGTTTTTCTTTTCTTAGTTGTTAAATAAAAAATCAAAAAGCGTGAATCAAAAGGACTTAAATAGGACAGAAACGTTTGGTTTAGGAAAATGATTAGGAGTGGAATTCAAAGATAAACGTGAAGGTTTTAAAATCACACTAAACCAAAGCAAGAGTTTCAAAAATTTTCATAAAAATATATACACATTTTTTCCTTCTTTTTCATTTTTTTCTTTTCCATTTTTTTTTCTTTTTTTTTTCAAAACAAAGGCCATAAATATTTTTATTTTCTTTTTTGAGTTGGCCAAACAAAAATAAACATCACTTTTGAACATACTTCTTTTTTTTTCGAAAACCTTTCTCCACAAAAATCACAAAATACCCTATCAAAATCGTCAAAATAATTTATGAAACTCAAAAAGGCTAGTGTGATTCGATAGGTTGGAAATTTTGGCTTTGGTGAAACTGAAATGAAAGGAGGAGCTATCAAATGAAATCGGAAAAAGGCTCAAAAACGGCTAACTAGTGGTAAAAGTTTTTTTTTAGGTTGGCAGGAAAGCTCAAACGAAAACAAAAATGGCCTAAATCATTTTCACGCTTTTGAATTTATTTAAAACAAAGGTTTGAAAATTTTTCAAAAAGCGAGTCCTAGATAATAAAAGAAGATTGATGAAATTAAGTTGAAAATCGAAATAATAGGTGACTTGGATCGTTCACATCTACTACGTTATTCAAAAGTTGACTTTACAAAAATTATTCAAAAATGAAAAAGAAAATAGTGGATGATGAATTTTTGAGAAAGTAAAGGAAATAAAAAAGCAAAAAACCATAATAGAAATGCGAGTTTTAGAAAAATATTTCACCTTAACATGCTACCGCGAATTAGAAACACAGCATGGCCAACATTTTACTTGTGAAACATAATTAAAAAGGACGATTAGAAATATTATAATTAACTAAGTTGTTTATAGGAGATTTTGAGTAAAACAAAACTAAAAACTAGGGGTACTATTGAAATACCAAAATGTCTAAACTATTCAAAAACACAAATATATTTTTTAATTTAATTTTGTGGAATATTCTCTTTTTTTGGATTTGGAATTTTAAGATATTCATCATTTTTTTTGAAATATTTACAATATATACAAAAAGAAGATTATTTACACTACGCAAAAATGAAGGAGGAAATCCTCCCCCAAGCTTAAAACAGACATTGCCCTCAATGGCTAAAGAAGGGGATTGGAGAAGGAGAGAAAAATAAAGTACAGAATTGAAAGACAGAATTGAAATACAGGTACTTCCCCGGATTTATTTGCTGCGAAAGCTGAGTGATGCCGCTCCCCGAATGTCTTCTTTGGACTTCGTGATGGATTCAGCAATGTTGGAGCAGGCGATCGCAGAAGCTTCAGCTTGTCGAAGCCGTCCGAGGCAAAAATTGTAAAATAAAGAAAACAGAAAAAGATAACTTGGGTTGCCTCCCAAGAGCGCCCTTTGGTTAAAGCGTCGTTGAGCTCGACGCATCAAAAATAATATTGTCCAAAAATATTGTTGTCCCGAAATAAAATTGTTTTTAGCAAAAAATTAAAAGTTTTAGATTAAAGTTCGTGAAGCAGAAACTTAATAGTGTTTGGACTGACATCATCATCACCAGAGAAATACAGTTTAAGACGCTGACCATTCACTTTGAAATTACCCTTATTAGGGTGAGAAATTAAAACAGTTCCATAAGGAAATACTTCTAAAACAGAAAATGGGCCAGACCAGTGAGATTTTAATTTGCCCGGAAATAAACGTAAACGACTGTTATATAATAGGACTTGGTCGCCCGGCTTAAAGTTTTTAGGGTGCCTTAAGTGTTTATCGTGTAAATGCTTCGTCCGCTCTTTATAAAGTTTATTATTTTCATAAGCATAAGAGCGCCACTCATCGAGTTCATTTAGTTGAAATTTTCGAAGGTCACCGACTGAGTGGGGATCGAAGTTTAAAAATTTTAAGGCCCAAAAGGCGCGGTGTTCTAACTCTACGGGCAGATGGCACGATTTTCCATAGACCAGCCAATACGGCGTACATCCGAGGGCGGTTTTGTACGCTGTTCGGTAGGCCCATAGAGCATCGTCAAGTTTGGCTGACCAGTCTTTTCTAGAAGTTGAAACAGTCTTTTCTAATATTCTTTTTATTTCTCTATTTACTACTTCGACTTGACCGTTAGTTTGGGGGTGGTAGGCAGTGGACAGTTTATGCGTAACGCCGTATTTAGTAAGGATTTTTGAAAATTGCGCGTTACAAAAATGGGAACCCCTATCGCTAACGATTGCGCGTGGCGTACCGAATCTAGAAAATAATTTTTTTAAAAACGTGACTACAACTCGGGAGTCGTTCGTAGGAAGAGCTTGGGCCTCAGCCCATCGTGAAACATAATCAACAGCAACTAAAATATATTTGTTTCCGAAGCTAGAAGGAAGGGGGCCAACAAAATCAATTCCCCAGAGGTCGAAAATTTCGCACTCTAAGAAATAATTTTGCGGCATTTCATTTTTATTAGAAATATTGCCCGACCGTTGGCAACTATCACACCTGCTCACAAAGGCTTGCGCGTCTTTAAACAGGCTAGGCCAGTAAAAACCCGCGCAAAGCACTTTATGAGCGGTGCGAGCAGCTTGATAGTGCCCACCTGTCGGACCTTCATGCAAATGTTTTAGAATATTAATTCCTTCATCAAAAGAAACACATCTCCTTATCACTTGATCCGCACAAATTTTGAAAAGATGCGGGTCTTCCCAAAAGTAGTTCTTCAGCTCAGAAAAGAATTTCTTCTTCTGCTGAGAGGAGAACTCTTTTGGGAGCACCCGGGCCACTAGATAGTTGGCGATGTGCGCGAACCAAGGAGAAGTAGATGTATTAACTAAAAGCAGCTTCTCATCAGGAAAATAGTCATTAAAAGATTTTTCATTTAATTTTTCTATAAAGGGGTTATCTAATCTTGATAAATGGTCGGCGGCCAAGTTCTCGGCTCCTCGCTTATCACGGATCTCTAAGTCAAACTCCTGGAGGAGCAAGACCCAGCGAATCAAGCGAGGCTTGGCATCCGTTTTGGCAAGAAGGTACTTGAGGGCCGAGTGGTCCGTAAAAACAATGATTTTTGAAAGTGTAATGTAAGGGCGAAATTTATCAAACGCAAATACTACGGCTAAGAGCTCCTTCTCGGTTGTGGTGTAATTTTCTTGTGCAGATGTGAGGGTTTTACTAGCGTAATAGATGGGGTGGAAGTTCTTAGATATGCGTTGACCTAATACGGCTCCCACCGCAAAACTACTCGCATCGCACATAATCTCGAAAGGAAGGTCCCACACCGGAGCTATCATAATTGGCGCGTTAATTAACTTTTCTTTAATTAATTCAAAGGCAGAAATACAAGAGTCATCAAAAATGAATGGAGCGTCTTTTTCTAAGAGATGGGTGAGGGGCTTAGTGATCTTGGAGAAGTCCTTTATAAAACGACGATAAAAACCAGCGTGGCCTAGGAAACTTCTTATAGCTTTTATGTTTGTAGGTGGCGGCAACTTCTCAATAACTTCTATCTTGGCAACGTCTACCTCAATACCTTTAGCAGAAATTTTATGACCCAAAACTAACCCTTCCCTCACCATAAAATGGCATTTTTCCCAATTTAGGGCAAGGTTAGTTTCTTCGCATCGTTCTAAGACTTTTTCGAGGTTTTCTAAACATCTATCGAAGGTATCGCCGAACACGGAGAAATCGTCCATGAATACCTCCATAATGCTTTCTACGTACTTGTCAAATATTGCGAGCATACATCGTTGGAATGTAGCCGGCGCATTGCATAATCCAAACGGCATTCTTCGGTACGCGAAGGTGCCGAAGGGACAAGTAAACGTAGTTTTCTCTTGGTCCTCGGGAGAGATGGGTATTTGAAAGTACCCCGAGAGGCCATCGAGAAAACAATAAAAGCTATGGCCGGAGAGACGTTCTAAAATCTAGTCGATAAACGATAGAGGAAAGTGGTCCTTACGGGTGGCGTCATTTAACTTACGGTAATCTATGCACATACGCCAACCCGTCACCGTCCGTGTCGGGATTAATTCATTATTCTCATTACTAACTACGGTTATCCCTCCCTTTTTTGGAACTACCTGAACGGGGCTAACCCACTTACTGTCCGATATAGGGTAGATAATTCATGCGTCTAATAGTTTCATAACCTCGCCCTTAACTACTTCTTTCATATTCGGGTTTATACGGCGCTGAGGTTGGATTGAGTTACGCGAATTATCTTCCATTAAAATTTTATGTGTACAGAAAGATGGGCTTATGCCCTTGATATCAGAAATTTGCCAAGCAATAGCCCGGCGATGCTTACGTAGAACTAGAAGAAGTTTATCGTTCTGCGTATCCGTGAGGTAGGCCGAAACGATAACTGGTAACTTGGAGTCTTTTTCTAAGAAAGCATACTTAAGGTGTTCGGGAAGTTCTTTAAGTTCTAGGGTAGGGGGTTCTTCATAAGAGGATTTGAGATTCTTTCTTTTTCAAAAATAATATCTTCATAAACTTTTTTATAAGGAACGTAATAAGGGGTGGGGCTAGCAGCCAAGACGGCTTCTTGTAGAGATTCAGTGGGAAGAAAAGAGGAAGAACAAAAATCAGAAAACTCTTTTTCAAACTCAGAAAGACAATAAGAAGATTCATCACTTCCTTGCAGTGATTCTGTTGTAAGAGAAGAGGAGCAAAAAGTAGAAAATTCTTTTTCAAAGTCGGAGAGGCAGTAGGAAGAATCATCACTCACGGCGTCTACGAAAAAACATGAGTCATCGTTCGATAAGGTGTTCTTCATCGAAGGGGTGATCGGAAATGTGACTTCGTCATCGCCTACTCGAAGAAAGAGCTTACCATTGCTTACGTCAATGATGGCTCGGGAGGTGGCAAGGAAGGGTCGGCCAAGGATCAGGGGAACCTCGACGTCTTCTTCGATGTCCAAAATGACAAAGTCCACCGGGAAGATGAACTTGTCGACTTTCACCAGAACGTCCTCCACTATTCCTAACGGGTACTTGACGGATCTATCGGCTAGCTGGATACTCATACGCGTGGGGTTAAGGCTACCAATCCCTAACTTTTTGAACAACGAAAAGGGCATCAGGTTTATACTTGCGCCTAAGTCGGCTAACGCGTGTTTAACAAAGAGATCACCGAAGACACACGGGATAGAGAAACTACCCGGGTCACTGATTTTCTTCGGCAAACCGTTTGTTAAAACGGCGGAGCACTCGGCGTTAAGCGTGACGTGCGAAAGATTCTCTAACTTCTTCTTGTTTGTGAGGAGGTCTTTAAGATATTTGGCGTATTTCGGCATTTGCGAAATAGCCTCGTGGAAGGGAAGATTAATGTGGATTTGTTTGAAGATTTCTAAGAAGCGGGAGTACTGATCATCTTGACGTTGTCTATTAAGTTCAGAGGGGTATGGAGGAGTTGAATTATTTTTGAAGATGGGTGGTGGAGTGAGATTATTTTCTAAAATGGGGGTGATTACTTCTTCAGCAGAGGGTGGAAGCGGAGCGGAGCTTTGATTTTTAAAAGCAGAAGCGGAGCTTGCCTCGGGCTCTTCACTTACCATACCGGAGACTTGCTTCCCACTCCGAAGAGTTATAGCTTTCGCTTGCTCTCTCGGGTTGGGTTCGGTATTGGAAGGAAGAGACCCTGCGGGTCGCTCAGAAATTATTTTCGCGAGCTGTCCTACCTGATTTTCTAGACTTTTTACGCTTCCGGTTAACGTTCTTATAGTGGCGTCATTTGTGGTGATATATTTAGAAAGTAATTCCTCCAAGCTTGGAGGTTTTGGGTAATTTTGAAGAAGTGGTGGTGGTGGTGGTTGTGCAGAAAAATCATTTTGCGGAGGTGGGCGCATCGCATTCGATGGATTACTCCATGAAAAGTTCGGGTGATTTCTTAAAGCGGGGTTATAACTATTCGGAAAATTAAAACCAGGCGGATGAAAATTCGCAGCAGAAAAATTATTAAAAGCAGTTCTAGGCAAATTATTAACATAATCTAAATGTTCTGGAGTAGGGGTTGCAGATTCCCATACCTGAGGGGCGGAGGCAGCAGTCATCTCCGTGATTTTTTTGCTTAGGATTTCTACTTGCAGAGCGAGCTGGGAGACGTTGTCCACTTCATAGATACCTGCAGGCTTGTTCGGGCGGGACCTAGGCACATTCCACTGATAAGTGTTCATGGCCATATCCTCAAAAAGCTCAAGAGCGGCTTCCGGGGTCTTATGATTTAATGTACCGCCAGAAGCTGCGTCTATCATTTGCTTCGTGCTTTGATTTAGCCCGTTATAAAACGTCTGCACTTGTAACCATACAGGCAGCGCGTGATGTGGGCATCGTCTTAATAATTCTTTAAATCTCTCCCAGGTTTCGTAAAGGGTTTCAGAGTCTATTTGTCCTAAGGCAGAGATATCGTTCCTAAGTTTTGCAGTTTTAGCGGGCGGAAAATACTTCGCCAAAAATTTTTCAGTTAATTCATTCCAAGTGGTTATGCTATTTTTCGGAAGTGTGTTAAGCCACTGCTTAGCTTTAGTTCTTAGAGAGAAGGGGAAGAGTCTTAGCCTGATCGCATCATTTGTGACACCATTTATCTTGAAGGTGTCGCAAATTTCAAGAAAGCTAGCTATATGTGCGTTCGGATCTTCATCTTGAAGTCCGTCAAATTGCACATATTGCTGCACCATTTGAATTATGCTAGGCTTTAGTTCAAAGTTATTATTTGCTATAGTAGGGCGGACTATACTCGATTCTGTTCCCTCGAGGTTCGGTCGTGCATAATAGGACATAGTCCTTTGCACGGCCTCATCTACATTGGGTTCTTCCATTCTTAAAGTATTAAATGACTCAGAGTCCTCAACCGGCACTTGGATAGTAGGACCTTGAAATCGCGATCTTCTCCGAAGAGTACGCTCAATTTCGTGGTCCAAGTCCAAAATAACCGACGGACTCCCGCGGGTCATGCACTAAAAGAACAGAAAAGAAGAAGAGAAAGAGAAAAAGGATAAACTAGAAAGAAAAACTAGATTTAGAAAATTAAATTAAAATTTTTTTTTTCTTTTTGAAATAGATTTTTTTTTTATAGATTAACTCCCGAACTTCCCAAGGACTACCCCGTGAAGGGTTCGCAAGGTACTAGACAAGACAGTGGCGCTTAAAGCCCTTTGCCCTTTTCGAGAGAATTAGGTGGCGTAGAAAAATTGTGAGGTTGGTTTCTATTAAGAGCGGTGATAATTTTTTTGATTTTTTTTTTAAAACTTTAAAGAAGAGGGGATGAGAAAGAGATAAAATTAATAGGTTCGTGTTTTCAAAATATCAACGGAAGTTGGGTCCCCGGCAACGGCGCCAAAAACTTGTTGCGCGCTAGGGTTCGAAGAAAATAAACGCAACCGAACTAGCAACCCGATGAGGCAAGTATACCTATCGAATTGTAGCAAGGGGACACAAGTGTCGTATTAAGATCCGGGAACTGTTGGCTAAGCTTACTCACACGAACGCTATTATCTTATCGACGGAAAAACTAGGGTTTTAGAAAATCTAAGCGCAATGGAGAAATTAAAGCAAACTAAAAAGAGAACTACCGCAATTAAGTTACGTTATTAAGCAAACAACTAAGCTAGAAAGGAAATTACCGCAGTTAATAAAAGAGCACAATATATGAGATTACTACAAAAGGTAGAACAATATGAAATGGAAATGCACCCGATCGAGATTCACCTCGGCTAAAGACGATTAAGAAAATGCGATAAAAATCTAAACTTAATAGGATAAAGGTCCTTGACCGTGGAGGTTCCTAAAGCTTGAACACGCTTCTCTCGAAGTCGTGCCCAACTGAGTTTAGGAAGGTCCGACCGACTCTCGTCTAAATCGGAGGCCTAAAACTCGCTTTACGCGGTGAACCCCACTATTGGATTTTACTCCAATCCGAGAGATTTGGACGTCTGCCTCTCTCGAGGGGTGCGTACAACTCCCTTTACTCTTGAATGCTCACTTCATTCTTTCGGCCTCTCGGCTAGCCCAGAATGAAAGCAAAGGCGGAGAGTATATATCGAAAATATACCTCCGACCCGTGATAAATCAAGAGTAATTCAAGGCCCTAACCTAAAAAGAAAAGATTAATTAAAACATCATAACATAATCGCTCTAACCTCGGATCATCAAGATCGAGTACAAGGAGGATTAGTTAATCATAATGGAGTGGAGGGGGGAGATGAGTAGAAAAACATAAGAAGAACACAAGCTAAGGGAAGAACAATTTTATTAATAAAAAGGGCAAGTTACACTATTGAAAATTAAAGTTACAAGTGCATGAAAATTAAACCCTATTCTAGCCCTACATTAAGCACTAAGCAAGAAGAAAATTACATTAAAAGCTAGCACAAACTAAGATTATACTAGGGTTAACCAAAAAGTACAAAGAGAGGGGGAGAGAGAGAGAGAGAAAGCATGAAAAAGGATCAAGAAACAAAGGGGCAGCACCTCCCCCACTCAACCAAAGCTTGCTGAAATGGAGAGGGGGGGGCTCAATTTATAGAAAAAAATCTCGGGTTGGTCACGCCCTCCGACACGCCCTAGGGGGGCGTGTCAGGGGGCGTGACAGGTACGGATTTGACCTCGGGCTCTGGATTCTGGCGGGAGGGATGATTGCTTCGGTACGTCGGTGGTCACGCCCTAGGTCACGCCCGTGACAGGGGGGCGTGACAGGCATGTCATGTCCAAATCATTGGTCGGAAATCCGTCAGTCACCGAAAAAGGAAGGTGTCACGCCCATGTCACGGGCGTGACATGGGGCGTGACAGTACTATTTGCGTGCTGAGGCGGAAGGGCATTTAATGCGGCGGCAGCTTTGCGGCAGAGGGCGACACGCCCCTGGTCACGCCCAGTGACACGCCCAGGGAGGGCGTGACAGGGGGGCGTGACAGCGGTTTTGACCGTTTTCTGTCCCTTCCAGCAGGTGTCCTCGGGATCGGGTGACACGCCCTAGGTCACGCCCAGGGAGGGCGTGACAGGGGGGCGTGACAGTCCATTTTGGCAATTTTTCTGAAAACCTGCAAAAAGACAGGAAAAAGTTAGTGGCAATAAAATTTACATAAAAAGGATAAAAATAAACTAATAATAGACATAATTTGTACAATATAAAATATAAAATACGATAATAGTTTAGGCTACAAAACGTATTATCAAAGAGCGGTCGGTTAGATCTAGGGTTTCCCGATCCAAGACTTATCGCGGCGCGATAGCATGTTATCGTCGCGCGGTACCTCCAAATCCACAACTCAAGCGCTGACACCTGTCCTGCTACTGCCGCGCAGTATCTTTTTATTGTCACGCGCTAGGTCACGAAGAACTATGCCAATATAATACAACCAGTAGTATTGCTATCGTCGAGCGATTGCTCACAGAGAACTATGCCAATAACTCAATTGGACTGCCGCTGCGCAATATCCCGCTACCATCGCGCGGTTGTAACTTGACGATCAGCGAGTGCACTCGGCGCTCGTCGAATCCACTCGACGAACACTACTGCTAGCGGTATCCCACTACCATCGCGCGGTAGTAACTCAACGATTGTCGAGTTCTGTCATGAACATTGGACGACCGCTACCGCCAGCGGTAGCCAACTACCGCAAGGGTTAGCAACCTGACAACCCTCATCGAGTCAGCATTTCCCCCAGCTCAGGTGCAATCCTGCCCACCAGTGTACCCCAAGCCCAAGTCATCTCTCCAGACTTAAAACTCGCACAAATGTCTAGCACAAATCGGGACATTACTCCCGGACTCTCCTCCCCTTCCTCAGCGGCATGCGCAGGTAGTAAAATTTGCGAGCAGCAAGGAGCACCTGCAACACTTGGCATAGATGGTCTTCCTCTCACGCAATGTGAATCCCTAGGGAGGGTTGCCTCACTTCCATCTCCCTGTCATATCTCATCAAGAAGTTGTATTCCCTTTTGAGATTGCCTAGTTGGCTCTCTGTACCGTTCTTATTCTCTCGAACCTTGTCGTAGATCTTGTACAACATGAGGCTGTGTTTTCTAAATAACGCAGTCATTTACCTCATCAGCACCACGACGTCCTTTGGGTCGCCTAGGAAGTCTGCAATAATATAAGGGGAATGGAGCGAGAACTCCTCCTCAACAATCTCAATTATACAACATCGGGCTTGCAGTAGCGGAAGGCTTAGGGAAAAGAATGCGAGATGGGCCAAAGCGAGAGCCTACTCGCTAGGCGAGTGGATCTTAGGGAAAGGGCCATAAGTGGGGTGAGAGCTGCACACTAGGCGAGAGGGGTCAAGGTGAGAGCCATGTCATTGGCTAGGCGAGTGGATCCCAGAGAGACCACTCGCAGGGTGAGGGCCGACTCGCTAGGCAAGAGGGCCATAGAGGGGAGAGCTCTTGCCCTCGAGACGACACTCTCACCAAGTGTCGGTTCGGCGAAAGGTTTAGTGTCGGTTCATTGTTTGGTCAGGGGCCGGTTTAGGTGGAAAGTGGTTCACCTTTTTAGCCCCAGGTCATTTTACACTTTTGCCCTTGGTGGTCTGCATATAACCCTTCAGAACAAAGGAGTTTGGCTGTTGGCAGACCCGACTAAGGGAATTTTTGGTAATTTCAGGTCGGTTCAGTTTGGTTATTTGCAGTCCAAACTCGGAGGCGTATAAATAGATCGGAAAGGTGCCTGGTAGAAGGTTGTTGACCCTTCTTTTTCTTCCACTAAGGCACCTAGCTCAACATTGCCTAGGGAGGGGGAGAATTTCTAATTCTTCCAGGTAAGAGGTGGGACCTCCAAGCTGAAGCCCACGGTCTGTTCCTTTGAGATTCTCATCCAGGGAGTGGTTCGAGAAGAGTAGGTGTGAGCTATAACTTTAGATCTGAGCTTTAGGAGGAGATGGGTTTACTGGCTTCAACAATTTTGGTGCGGTGAGCGTGGATTGTAGCATACACAGAAGAACCTTAGACTACTTCATGGCAAGATATCTTAGAGTAGGAGACAATGGCGGGTCTCAGAACCCGGGAGGATACGTTGGGAGAGAGGAGTTCATGGCGCCCATCAGAGGCATCATGGACATACTGCAGCAGATCTCGCAACGAGGTGATTGTATGACCCCCTACCTCAAGCATCTGGTCTCGTGCCTAATGAGGGGATCTTCTCGGCAAGGGTAGGAGAGGACGCACCAGGGGGGCGACCAGGGAAGGATAAGGTGGTAGAAGGGAGACGACGAGACTTAGAGGGCCGGGATCTCTTTGTCAGTCCCGTGAGTGCCGTCTCGCCAGGGGAGATGGTCGCGAGACCTTCGGCGAGAGGGTCTCCTTTTTGCGAGTTGATTCTTTCGGCTCCCGTCCCGGAGGGGTTTCGCTAGCCAGAGATGGCTTTTTACGTTGGGAAAGACGACCCCCTCCAGCACTTGCAATGGTTCGAAGATTTGGTCTCCATCAGGCCGATGAAGGACACATTCAAGTGCCGCCTCTTCTCCATCACCTTGATGGAAAAAACTAGGGACTGGTTTCATCAACTCCCGGCAGGTTTGATATATGGTTTCGAGGACTTGAGTAGGAGCTTCCAGTTGCGCTTCTTGACCTCGAAGAAGAGGAAGAAGAATCCGGAGTCTATTTTTCTGATCAAGCAAAAGGCCGACAAGTCCTTGGCCCAGTACGTGGTCCGCTTCCAGGAGGAAATTCTAGACATTCAGGAGGTGCCAGGATTTGTTCTCCAGATGGCCTTCATTGTGGGGATGAGGGAGGGCTTCTTCAAGATGAGCTTGACCAAGAAGACGCCATTGTCGTTTGAAGGGTTGATGGAAAAGGCAGCGAAGGAGATAGCGATGGAGGCGGCGAACTCGGCATTTGCTAGGAAGTTGGCAAGGTTGACGGAGATGGATTCAAGGGAACAAGTAGGAGCGAGGCAGCAGGAAGGAAGAAGGAGGGAGGAGCCGAGGGGTCAAGTACACCAGGAGTTGGGTTAGAGGCAGCTAGGAGGCCCTGTTCAAGGGCAGGGAAGAGGTTTTCCACAAGGGGGAAGGAATTACTAGGGGGGCCAGGGAGATTCAACCAGCTGGGGTGGGGACATGGTCCTCGACCGTCCCACCCCGCCTCAGCAAGCTATGGACATCGGTCGTGGTCGAGGAAGAAGAAGAGAGTGGGGAAGAGCGGGAGCTGGAGTGGGGAGAAAGAGGAACCACCCGGAAGGTAGGAGGGAGGGGGAGGTAGCCTTGCCATATTGTGACTTCCACGAGGAGGAAAGTCACGCGACGGCTACCTGCCCAAAGTTTATGGAATTGAAGAGGGGTAGAGGAGAAGGAGAGCAGTAGCTACCAGTGCGAATAATTGAGGTGACTGGGACCGGGGAGGAGGATCGATGTGTGGACTGATAGGATGTTGGAGATCGAGGAGGGATCAGGGTGATCCATGGGGGGTGGGGATTGAGGCAAACCGCAAGGCCAGCCTTCATACCATGTATCGTCGGAGCGTTACCTCAACGTCACAAGCCCCTCCCCCGAATGAAAAATTTACTTTCTCTAGGAAGGACTTGTCAGATCACGAGGATCCATTTTGCGATGCGTTGGTGATTCGGACCGCCATCAAGAACTTCACGGTGTCGAGGATCTTTGTAGATAATGGGAGCTCGGTGAATGTCATTTTCAAGAAAGTATTCAACGAGATGAGCGTAGAGGCCAGGAGGGTGTTGGCAGCAGACGGACCGCTGTTCGGGTTTTTAGGAGAAATGATGGAAGTCGAGGGGGGAGTTGGACTTCAAGTGACTTCGCGAGGGCTGTCCAGGAATTGCCGCTTTGTGATAGTGGACACTCCCAGCAGTTACAATGCCATCTTTGGGCGCCCTTTGATCAGCACCTTCAGGTGCGTCCCATCGTCCTTCCATCAATGCTTGAAGCTCAACTCAGGGGGAACTCAAATCAGGATGCTAGGAGATCCAAAGGCAGCCAGAGAGTGCTACGTGATAGCGGTAAACACCATTTCTTGGCAAGGCGACGCTGAGGAGCTGGAGAAGAGCATGGAGTAGTGGGAGCAGGAGGTCGGAGGAAAGATAGGAGTAAAGAGTGGCATTGTGGGGGAGCCATAAATGGCAGGAGAGCAGGAGGTCGGAGGATAGATGGAAGAGGAGAGAGAAGAAATAGGAGTAGAGAGTGGCATTGCGGGGGAGCCAGAAATGGCAAGAGAGTAGGAGGTCGGAGGAGATATGGAAGAGGAGAGAGAAGCAGTAGGAGTAGAGAGTGGCATTGCGAGGGAGACAGAAATGGCAGGAGAGCAGGAGGTCAGAGAGGAGGCAGAAGTGGTAGGAGGAAGAAAAAGAAAGATATGGGAAGTGGGGGAGTCGTCCAGGATGGAGGCTCAGCCGGAAAGGAGAGGAGGTTCGTCGCAAGGAAGGGGTGTTGATGAAGAGGTGGAGAGGTTCTTAAGGGAGGTGGTTGCGACCGTTGAGGAGCGTGAAGCCATAGAGTGAGAGCTTAGGGAGCAGGAGGAGAGGTTGAGTGAGCGGGAGGGAGAGGAGGAGCCTTCGAGGCTGAAGGTGGCGGTTGAGGTGCTGGAGGTGGAAGTCCTCACCAAAGAGGGAAGGAAGGAAAAAATAAAAGTCAGTGGAGTGCTCAGCCCCGAAGATTAGGAGAAGATCAGGAAGTGCATACAAGAGAACATTGACATCTTCGCCTGGAGCGCAGCCGACATGCTGGGGGTCGATGCAGATGTGGCATGCCATCGTCTCAACCTTGACCCCCAAGGCTCGTCCCATTCTGTAGAAGAAAAGGGCCATCGCTTCCAAGATGGCCAGGCTCATCAGAGAGGAGGTGGAGAAGCTGCTCTAGGCGGGGTTTATATTCGCAAACAAGTACCCGGGGTGGGTGAGTAATGTTAGAATGGTGAAGAAGGGGAGGGGAAGTGGAGAATGTGTGTTGATTTTTCCCTTTTGAATAAAGCATGCCATAAGGATTGTTACCCCCTGTCTCGAATCGACGCGCTGGTTGATTCAGCCGTCGGTTTTTCACTAATGAGTTTTCTAGATGCCTTTTCAGGATACCATCAAATACGCATGCACCCCTAATACGTCAAGGATGTCACCTTCATCACGGAGTATGGGTGCTTCAGCTACAATGTCATTCCCTTCGGGTTGAAGAATGCGGGGGCAACTTATCAAAGAATGATGGGTTTGATCTTCCAGGAGCAGATGGGGAGAAACCTCGAGGTTTACGTAGATGATCTGATGATCAAGAGTAGGGACCTCATGTCTCATGTCCTGGATCAAGAAGAAACCTTTGGAATTATAAGAAAGTACAAGATGAGGCTCAACCATCTGAAGTGCGTATTCGGGGCCAGCAGGGGGAAGTTCTTGGGACATCTCCTCACCCCCTCAGGAGTAGAACCTAACCCGGACAAAGTGAAAGCAATCTTAGAGATGGAATCTCTGAAGAATGCCAAAGAGGTCCAGCGTCTCACCGAAAAGTTGGTTGGATTATATTGGTTCCTCTCCAGGGAAAGAGAGAGGTGCTCGCCCTTCTTCCGAACGTTGAGAGGAGGAAAGAAATTTGAGTGGACCCTTGATTTTTAGAAGGCTTTCCTAGCTCTGAAGCAACAGCTCACCCAAACACCGCTACTCCAAGGGCTGCGAGAGGGAGAGAGTTTGTTCCTTTACTTAGGGGTAGGGACCAAAGCAGTAAGCTCAGTCCTTGTGCGAGAAGAGGGTAAGAAGCAGTTCCTGATTTATTATGTGAGCAGGGTCCCGAAGAAGGCAGAACTAAAATATCCTATCTTTGAGAAACTGGCCTTCACCCTCATCATCTCAGCTAGGAAGCTCAGGCCGTACTTTCAGGCTCACTTTATCCAGTTCGTGACAGATCATCCTCTCTGCCACATCCTGGAAGGGGTGGAGCACTCGGGAAGGTTGTCCAAGTGGTCGATAGAGCTCAATGAGTTCGATCTCACTTTCATCCCTCGGGTGGCTATGAAGGCGCAAGCGGTATCGGATTTCTTGGCAGAATATGTGGTCGAGGTCAAAGAAGCTGAAGAACCTCCAATAGCGACTTGGGAGATGCTTATAGATGGAGCCTCAGGAAGAAGCTCTTTTGGGGGAGGGATGATCCTAGTGAGTCCTGAGGGGACCAGAATTGAGCAGGCCCTGTAGATTCACCTCACCCTCACCAATAACCAGGAAGAATACAAAGCCATCATTGCAGGTCTCAGGCTGGCTCGGGAGCTCGACATACAGGACATAAAGGTCTCCACAGATTCTATGGTGGTTGCAGGACACATTAGTGGGGAGTTTAAAGCGAGGGAGCCCACCCTCCAATTGTACCTAATGAAGGTGAAGGGTATCATCGGTCAGTTCTACAGCTTTTCAATTCAACATGTCCTAAGAGAAGAGAGTACTCAAGCGGACCTGCTAGCCAAGCACGGCCCTCGGGCTGGAAGAACTATGACGGAGCTCTTCAAGCCTTCCATAAGGGAGGGAGATTTGATGGAAGTGGACCAGCAAGGGTCCTGGATGGATCCCTTCATTGTCTTTTTTGACATCGGGACGTCTACCCGAGAGAGATCTTGAGAAGAAGCGGGTCAGGTACAAATCAGCGTATTACCTACTGAAAGAGGGAACCTTATACTGGAAGACGCTATCAAGAATGCTGGCTCGGTGTGTATCTGAGAAGGAGACCTCAAGAGTACTGGAGGAAATTCATTCAGGAGAATGCGGGAGCCATTCTGGGAGTCAGACTTTGGAAGGAAGGGTGTTGAGGCAAGGCTACTTCTAGCCTACCCTTAGGAGGGATGCTGAAGAATTCGCAAGAAGATGTATGAAGTGCCAGGAGTTTGCCCCTCTTCGACTCCTCCCCGCCCAAAAGTTACACACGATCACGGCTCCATGGCCCTTTTCCATATGGGGACTACATCTGGTGGGCCCTGTAACACCCCGAAACTCAAAAGAGTGACAGGTGGAATTTTGAGCCAAATCTGGGGTTTGGTAGAGGTGACACGGCCTGGGACACGGGCGTGTCCTAGGGCGTGCCATGCTGGGTTTCGGCGTTGGTTGCGTGGTCGACGATTTTCTAGTCAACGATCGTCGGGGGGGTGAACACGGCCTGGGACACGGGCGTGTCCCGCTGCATGTCAATCACTCAGAGCCTTATACTCAATGATTATTCAGTGAGGGGCGCACGGCCTGAGCCCAGGCGTGTTCCGGTATGACACGGGCGTGTGCAATTCGATACGGGCGTGTCGAATGACCGTGTCCTCCTCGGGTCTTTCGGCATTTTGTGCTAGGGCAGTTACACGGACTGGGACACGGGCGTGTCCCAGGGCGTGTCTAGCACACGGCATGTGACACGGGCATGTCAAATAGTCGTGTGGTGTTCGGATTGTTTTGGACCTGTTTCATTGGGGGAACACGCCCAGCGACACAGGCGTGTACTGGCTGATACGGGCATGTCAAGCCTGACACGGGCGTATCGGGTGCCCGTGTTCTTTTTAGGGTGCGTCGGTTTCGACAGTGAATGGGTGACACGGCCCTGAACACGTGTTGCAACCCGTGTTCGGCCCAGGATCTCTATTTTGTGCTGAATCGTTGTCGTCTGTTTCCTTAGTTTTGGATCCAACGGCTGGGGGCTATTCCTGGTGGGTTATATCCGGGAATAGGGCTTGGAAACCCTCATTCCATTTGAGTTTTCTCTTTCAAAAAGCTAGAGAGAAGGGAGAGCAAGGAGGAAGAAGAAGGAGGTCAACTCCGGCCGTTGGTGGAGCTTCGGAGCTCCGATTCTCGATCCGAGTCCAGATCTGCGAAGGCGAGGCCGATACGGTGCTTTCCATCTAACTGGATCGTCATGGCACCGAGGAGGAATGCTAGGGTAATGATTATCATCTTGAGTATGTGAAGCTCTTCTTCCTTTGCATGGGAAAACCCTTCTCCCGCGAGTGTGCGGCGAGTTTGCGGTATTCCTTGGGGTAGATATGTAAAGTCCCCCTTGTTAGAGTTTGGAATCGTAGTACGGACATAGGCATGTTGTGTGAAGGCTACCCGGACATATTGGTCTGGATCGGTGATGTTTTGCTATGCATGGTTGGCTGGAGAAGACTCCGTGCTTTTGTGTTATTTTCGGGCTTCTACGTGGTAGATTGCAATAGGGAGTCTTGGGGATTAACCCCAGAGTGCACCTGGAAATCTTGGCGCAAGCGAATTTCTACCATATCAGTTGCCTGGGAGCCAACCGGGTACATAGCGGGGCTATGTACCATGTTTGAACGATAGTTGGGACTGGGGAAGCTTAGCCCGCGTCAAAGGCCAAATGGCAACGGCGGGGTGAGAAACGGGCTGGTGGACCCCTACCCACTCCATCTGCTCGGTTAAAGTGACCTAAAGTTTTACCGTGGACTTGCCGAGGTTTGGAGATCGAGTCTAGGCTATGGCTGAAAGGAATAAATGCTCACGAGATTGCCGCCCTGGGGGTGGTTGTGGGGTCGAGGACCGGACTGGGTTCGGACTGGCTTCGCCAAGCAAGTTCCCTGAGAGTACGGGGTGTACGGCCACGTGAGCGTGCACCTGTGATGTGATGCTTATTTGATATGTTGCTTGCTTTGCTAACAAGTGCAGGGAAGAAGCTTTGCTGCCCCGGTTTGGGGGTGGAATCATTATAATTTTGTCAGCTTTAGCTGACCGTTATTCTTGTTTGCCACCATTGCGGTGATTTGTGCTTGCAGGTGCTGCAGAGCCGAGCAGAAAATTGCGGGCCAAAGCCCAAGTTGCTAAGTCGGCCCCCGAAGGCCTTGTTTGTTTACTTATTTGAATCATGTGTGGCCAGCCTGCGAGCCGAAGTTTGTAAGACACTGTTTAATTATTGTAAACTCTAGTAAGGCCATAAGGCCAGTACTAGTGTATTAAACATTCCTATTTGTTTGAGTAGTGGACATTTATGCTTGGCAGGGTTCTTTATTCCTTGCAACATTAATAAATTGCTTTCGCTAGATGCTCTGTGTAGGACGTTTTGATTGGTTGAATGGCATCATTAAGTAACCAACCGGTCTGTCCGTAGTATATGGCATCGTTCCTCGGCCGTACCTACTGTTATATGCTATGCGACGGATAGGGGTGTTACAATTTAGTATCAGACTACCGGTTTCGGTCACGCTTAAATGAATTCGTGGACGAATTCACTTTAAGGGGTGGTGAGCACATGTGTTAACATGAAAAGAACTCATGAATGTCCACTTAGGAATGAAAATACACATGTTTGAGGAACCTGTGTGTTTCTATAATTGCATTTTGAAATGTTGTTTGGTCGTTTATCGGTGTTTTGTACGACTATAGGTGTCCGGGAGTGGCGCGTGGCAGCCTGAAAGCACACTTTCTGAGAAAAGTATTGCACCAAGCGACGTGCCTGAGACCCCTACTTCTTTGGAAATTATAAGAAGGGTGGTTGAAGCAGTGTTCGCTGTGACCAACGCACAACATGGAAGAAATGTGCAACCCTCTGTCCCTGAGATGGCCCCAACACCGGGCGGTATGTTGGAGCAAAGTGCATTTGGAGGTCCATTAGGGCAGCAGATGAGCATGATTATGGTGCAGGGAGCGCACTCAGTTGACGAATACTTGCAGACGTTCCTTATGATAAGGCCCTACCCAGGCCTTGAATGGGAAAGCGAGCAATCTATAGTTGATAGATTTTATAATGGTCTGCGCAGCGAGTTGCGTATCCTACTGCTAGGACCAAAGCTATTGGGATTCCGAGCTTTGGTGGAGTCGGCCAGAGCTTTGGAAGTGGAGTTGGGGAAAACTCACCAAATACTAGTGAATAGGGTACCAAACCCTGCAGATCCTATAAGGACTGCCTACCGAAAAACGCTGAGTAAAGAGGCTAGATCATCTACTAGCCAAGTCACTTATAATTGTTATTCTTGTAGAAAGAAAGGACACTTTGTCCGAGGTTGTTGGGAGGGTGCTCAAAAGACATTGAAAGTTATGACAGGAGCAGTTGAAGACTCTAGTGCAAAGGAGATAGTATTCAAAATGCCAACCTCAAAATCTGGGTACCGTATGTGGTAAAAGAAGGCTACGATGTCGGGCCTAGTCCCTTCCTCTGGCGCATCCAGAGCGACTACAGGCCAAACCCCGGGTGCATGCTATAACTGTGGAAAGCAAGGACACTATGCCCGAGATTGTCAGAGTGGATGCCCAATGTCTGAGAAGAAGTCGGGGGCAACAACTGAGGAGAAGGGCAAGGCGGTGGAGTCCACCGCATCACAGTATACTCCGGCACAACCGAGGGATGACATCCTTGGTCAGCAGGAGGTCTTGTGGCCGACCGTCGGGTTGTCAGGTATGGTTTAATTGATAGCAATTTAAATTCTTATACATGTTACCTTATGCGTGTTAGCTTAGGACTGGAGGCTCTAGTCTTTGTTTGGATTGTTGGTAATCCGGCGAGAGCATTGTTCGATACGGGAGCTTCGCACTCCTTTTGTCCAAAGGATTTATATCGTGCATCAGAGTACCTCCTTCGATTGTAAAGGACAAATTGGATGTGTAGTTGCCTAGTGGTTGTTCAATGCACGCGAATAGAGAGTCTGCGTCGTAAAGGTACGGGCTGGGGGTCAGGAGTTCGACTTGCAAGCATCGTTACCGCCACCATAGGAGGCTTCAAAGCATAAGCCTATATTGGATAGTTAATCGGGTGTATCCGAATATCCTGATGGGTTTCCCTGATGGTCTCCCTAGAGCCCCACCGTAGCGAGCGAACGATTTCACGATTGAGTTGCGCCAGGTGCCAAACCTGTGTCACGCTCTCCTTATAGGTTGATACCTAAGGAAAAGGCGGAGTTAAAGGTTCAACTGGATGAGTTGATGGAGTGAGGTTATGCGCGTCCAAGTTCGTCGCCTTGGAGCGCGCCGGTCCTCGTTGTTAAGAAGAAGGACGGAAGGTTGCGACCTGGTATCGATTATTGGAAACTGAACAAGTTAACGGAAAAGAGCAAGTATGAGATCCCAAGGGTGGATGACCTTTTGATCAGTTGGTCGGGTCATCGGTATACTTAAAAGTGGACCTTAAGTCGGGTTACCATCAGCTGAGGTTAAGGGAAAGCGATGTCCCAAAGATAGTGTTCGGTGCAAGTTATGGACATTTTGAGTTTACCGTCGTGTCATTCGGGCCGACTAATGTGCCGTCAGTGTTCATGGATTTGATGAACAGATCGTTCAGGGCATACCTAGACCATTTTGTGGTCGTCTTCATTGACGACGTATTGGTGTGCTCGCAGAGCAAGAGGATCACTTCAAGCATCTGCTTTCGGTGGTGGGAATGCTAAAGAGGAACCAACTCTATTCCTAGTTCTCCAAATGCGAGTTTTGGGGTTATCTTAGGTAGCGTCCCTCGATTGTAAAGTTTGTAGAGTGGGTGTTGCAGTGGATACAGCGAAGATAGTTATGATACTTGAGTGGCCTGTGTTGCGTTCGGAAGCAGAAGACAAGAGTTCTCTGGGGCTGACCGGCTACTACAGGCGCTTCGTAGAGAACTTCTCGCGAATGGCGCTACCTCTCACGAAGTTGTCATGGAAGGAATAGAAGTTCTTATGGACACAGGAGTGCATGCAAGCGTTCGAGGAGTTGAAGAATCGGTTGACCACGGCATCAGTGCTTAGTTTGCCAAGTGGGACCGAGGGCTTCGAGCCTTATAGTGATGCCTCAGGTAGTGGTTTGGGTTGCGTGTTGCTGCAGCATGGAAGTGTTATAGCGTATGGTTCGAGTCAACTCTAAGTGCACGAAAGGAAATTATCTGGTCCACGACTTGGAGTTGGCGTTTGTGATATTTGTGCTTAAGTTAGGTAGACACTACTTGTATGGTGTAAGGGTCGATGTTTATACCTACCACAAGAGCCTGATGTACTTGTTAGATCAGAAGGATCTCAACATGAGGCAGCGGAGATGGATGGAGCTCCTGGGGGACTACATGTTCAAGATTCATTATGTACCCGGGAAGGGCAATGCAGTTGCGGATGCATTGAATCGCAAGGCTCCCGCCCAAGCCAACTGGTTGTCGGTTCATGATGAGAGGCTAGTTCAGGAGTTGGAGGCGTTGGAGATCTATTGTGTGGATAAGCAGACTAGCGCTAAAGCATTGTTGAACTGGACGGAAGTTCAGTATGAACTGTTTGATCGCGTTCGGCAGGCATTGGAGTTGATTGGTAGCATGAAGGAGCTTATGGATGCAGTATTGGATGGGTCAAATTCCAAGTTTTCAGTTGAGGATGGGCTGTTAAGGAAGGACCGTCATTTGTGCGTCCCAAGTGGGGGAAATCTACGGGCGGAGTTGATGTACGAGGCTCATAATACCAAGTACTCAATCTACCCAGGGAGCACGAAGATGTACCGGGACCTAAAGAAGCTGTTTTGGTGGCCAGGGCTCATGAAGGATGTGGCACTGTTTGTGGCTAAGTGTCAAACGTGTGCCTTGGTAAAGGCAGAGTGCCAAAAGCCTGGGGGATTCTTGAAATCTTTGCCTATTCCGGAGTAGAAGTTTGACTAGACCTTGTGCATGGCTTACCAAGGTCACAGTAGGGAAACGACGCCATATGGGTGATCGTGGTTTGGTTAACAAAATTGTCACACTTCATTCCGCATAGGAAGGATGATCCGGTGGAGTAACTGGCAAAGTTGTTTATAGATAACATAGTTATACTACACGGTGTGCCCCGCAACATCATGAGCCATCGAGATGGGTGTTTTATGTCCAATAATTGGAAGTTGGTGCAGCAAATCCTGGGGACTTAGTGTACTTTAGAACAGTCTTACATCCGCAGACGGATGGCAGACCGAGAGGGTCAACAGGAAGTTGGAGGACATGCTTCGCATGTGCGTTCTGGACTTCGGGAAGCAGTGGGAAGGCCATCTGTTTTTTGTGGAGTTTGCGTACAACAATAGCTACCAAGCGAGTATACAAATAGTGCCCATCAAGGCCCTATATGGTAGAAAATGTCGCACGCCGTTGTCGTGGCTAGAAACGGGTGAGGCAAGGTTGTACCAAAAGTAGGAGGTGGAGAGTGCCACTTCGTTGGAACAAACCATTCGAGAGCGGTTGCTGATCGCTCAAGATAGACAAGCTAAATACTTAACGCCATGCATCAGAGTGTGGAGTTCGTAGTTGGCGTATTGGGAACTATAGCCGTTCAAGAATGTCTCACGGGAGCGACGCTTAAATAAACTGAACCCGAGATACCTTGGACCGTTTGAGTTACTGGAGCGGATCGGTGAAGCGGCATATCGCCTAAGGCTATTAGTGGAGTTGAGTAGTCCACTCGATGTATTCCACATAGCAGTGATGTGGAAGGCAGTGCAAGAGCCTTCGAACTTGATCACGGGTGATCAAGAACCGGTGGATGAAGGGTTGATGACAAGAGTCAAGACCATTAGTAATGAAGACTTTGAGATCAAGCGACTCTGTAGCAAGGAGATCTGGATGGTCAAGGTCCGTTGGGTCAATTACGGTCGTGAGGAGCTCTCTTGGGAACGGGAGCAAACCATGCTGGAGGAGTACCCAGAGTTATTTCACTCAAGTAGCGCTTTTAGTTTTTGCTTATCTTTCCTTACATAATTTTGCAGACGAAATTCTTTTAAGAGGGAGAGAGTTGTAATGCCCCGAAACTCAAAAGAGTGATGGGTGGCGTTTTGAGCCAAATCTGGGGTTTGGTAGAGGTGACTGATAATACGTTTTGTAGCCTAAACTATTATCGTATTTTATATTTTATATTGTACAAATTATGTCTATTATTAGTTTATTTTTATCCTTTTTATGTAAATTTTATTGCCACTAACTTTTTCCTGTCTTTTTGCAGGTTTTCAGAAAAATCGCCAAAATGGCCTGTCACGCCCCCCTGTCACGCCCTCCCTGGGCGTGACCTAGGGCGTGCCACCCGATCCCGAGGACACCTGCTGGAGTGGACAGAAAACGGTCAAAACCGCTGTCACGCCCCCCTGTCACGCCCTCCCCGGGCGTGTCACCGGGCGTGACATGGGCGTGTCGCCCTCTGCCGCAAAGCCTGCCGCCGCATTAAATGTCGTTCCGTCTCAGCACGCAAATAGTACTGTCACGCCCCATGTCACGGGCGTGACATGGGCGTGACACCCTCCTTTTTCGGCGACTGACGGATTTCCGACCAATGATTTGGACATGACATGCCTGTCACGCCCCCCTGTCACGGGCGTGACCTAGGGCGTGACCACCGACGTACCGAAGCAATCATCCCTCCCGCCAGAATCCAGAGCCCGAGGTCAACATAGTACTGTCACGCCCCCCTGACACGCCCCCCCTAGGGCGTGTCGGAGGGCGTGACCAACCCGAGATTTTTTCCTATAAATTGAGCCCCCCCCTCTCCATTTCAGCAAGCTTTGGTTGAGTGGGGGAGGTGCTGCCCCTTTGTTTCTTGATCCTTTTTCATGCTTTTTCTCTCTCTCTCTCCCCCTCTCTTTGTACTTGTTGGTTAACCCTAGTTTAACCATAGTTTGTGCTAGCTTTTAATGTAATTTTCTTCTTGCTTAGTGCTTAATGTAGGGCTAGAATAGGGTTTAATTTTCATGCACTTGTAACTTTAATTTTCAATAGTGTAACTTGCCCTTTTTATTAATAAAATTGTTCTTCCCTTAGCTTGTGTTCTTCTTATGTTTTTCTACTCATCTCCCCCCCCCCCTCCACTCCATTATGATTAACTAATCCTCCTTGTACTCGATCTTGATGATCCGAGGTTAGAGCGATTATGTTATGATGTTTTAATTAATCTTTTCTTTTTAGGTTAGGGCCTTGAATTACTCTTGATTTATCACGGGTCGGAGGTATATTTTTGATATATACTCTCCGCCTTTGCTTTCATTCTGGGCTAGCCGAGAGGCCGAAAGAATGAAGTGAGCATTCAAGAGTAAAGGGAGTTGTACGCACCCCTCGAGAGAGGCAGACGTCCAAATCTCCCGGATTGGAGTAAAATCCAATAGTGGGGTTCACCGCGTAAAGCGAGTTTTAGGCCTCCGATTTAGACGAGAGTCGGTCGGACCTTCCTAAACTCAGTTGGGCACGACTTCGAGAGAAGCGTGTTCAAGCTTTAGGAACCTCCACGGTCAAGGACCCTTATCCTATTAAGTTTAGATTTTTATCGCATTTTCTTAATCGTCTTTAGCCGAGGTGAATCTCGATCGGGTGCATTTCCATTTCATATTGTTCTACCTTTTGTAGTAATCTCATATATTGTGCTCTTTTATTAACTGCAGTAGTTTCCTTTCTAGCTTAGTTGTTTACTTAATAGCCCTCTTAATTGCAGTGTTTCTTTTTCTAGAATAGCTTTACTTTCTCCCCTGCACTTAGATTTTCTAAAACCCTAGTTTTTCCGTCGATAAGATAATAGCGTTCGTGTGAGTAAGCTTAGCCAACAGTTCCCGGATCTTAATACGACACTTGTGTCCCCTTGCTACAATTCGATAGGTATACTTGCCTCATCGGGTTGCTAGTTCGGTTGCGTTTATTTCTTCGAACCCTAGCGCGCAACAAGTTTTTGGCGCCGTTGCCGGGGACCCAACTTCCGTTGATATTTTGAAAACACGAACCTATTAATTTTATCTCTTCTCTTTCTCATCCCCTTTCTTTAAAAGTTTTAAAAAAAAATTCAAAAAAATTATCACCGCTCTTAATAGAAACCAACCTCACAATTTTTCTACGCCACCTAATTCTCTCGAAAAGGGCAAAGGGCTTTAAGCGCCACTGTCTTGTCTAGTACCTTGCGAACCCTTCACGGGGTAGTCCTTGGGAAGTTCGGGAGTTAATCTATAAAAAAAATCTATTTCAAAAAGAAAAAAAAAATTTTAATTTAATTTTCTAAATCTAGTTTTTCTTTCTAGTTTATCCTTTTTCTCTTTCTCTTCTTCTTTTCTGTTCTTTTAGTGCATGACCCGCGGGAGTCCGTCGGTTATTTTGGACTTGGACCACGAAATTGAGCGTACTCTTCGGAGAAGATCGCGATTTCAAGGTCCTACCATCCAAGTGCCGGTTGAGGACTCCGAGTCATTTAATACTTTAAGAATGGAAGAACCCAACGTAGATGAGGCCGTGCAAAGGACTATGTCCTATTATGCACGACCGAACCTCGAGGGAACAGAATCGAGTATAGTCCGCCCTACTATAGCAAATAATAACTTTGAACTAAAGCCTAGCATAATTCAAATGGTGCAGCAATATGTGCAATTTGACGGACTTCAAGATGAAGATCCGAACGCACATATAGCTAGCTTTCTTGAAATTTGCGACACCTTCAAGATAAATGGTGTCACAAATGATGCGATAAGGCTAAGACTCTTCCCCTTCTCTCTAAGAACTAAAGCTAAGCAGTGGCTTAACACACTTCCGAAAAATAGCATAACCACTTGGAATGAATTAACTGAAAAATTTTTGGCGAAGTATTTTCCGCCAGCTAAAACTGCAAAACTTAGGAACGACATCTCTGCCTTTGGACAAATAGACTCTGAAACCCTTTATGAAACCTGGGAGAGATTTAAAGAATTATTAAGACGATGCCCACATCACGCGCTGCCTGTATGGTTACAAGTGCAGACGTTTTATAACGGGCTAAATCAAAGCACGAAGCAAATGATAGACGCAGCTTCTGGCGGTACTTTAAATCATAAGACCCCGGAAGCCGCTCTTGAGCTTTTTGAGGATATGGCCATGAACACTTATCAGTGGAATGTGCCTAGGTCCCGCCCGAACAAGCCTGCAGGTATCTATGAAGTGGACAACGTCTCCCAGCTCGCTCTGCAAGTAGAAATCCTAAGCAAAAAAATCACGGAGATGACTGCTGCCTCCGCCCCTCAGGTATGGGAATCTGCAACCCCTACTCCAGAACATTTAGATTATGTTAATAATTTGCCTAGAACTGCTTTTAATAATTTTTCTGCTGCGAATTTTCATCCGCCTGGTTTTAATTTTCCGAATAGTTATAACCCCGCTTTAAGAAATCACCCGAACTTTTCATGGAGTAATCCATCGAATGCGATGCGCCCACCTCCGCAAAATGATTTTTCTGCACAACCACCACCACCACCACCACTTCTTCAAAATTACCCAAAACCTCCAAGCTTGGAGGAATTACTTTCTAAATATATCACCACAAATGACGCCACTATAAGAACGTTAACCGGAAGCGTAAAAAGTCTAGAAAACCAGGTAGGACAGCTCGCGAAAATAATTTCTGAGCGACCCGCAGGGTCTCTTCCTTCCAATACCGAACCCAACCCGAGAGAGCAAGCGAAAGCTATAACTCTTCGGAGTGGGAAGCAAGTCTCCGGTATGGTAAGTGAAGAGCCCGAGGCAAGCTCCGCTCTTGCTTTTAAAAATCAAAGCTCCGCTCCCGCTTTTAAAAATCAAAGCTCTGCTCCGCTTCCACCCTCTGCTGAAGAAGTAATCACCCCCGCTTTAGAAAATAATCTCACTCCACCACCCATCTTCAAAAATAATTCAACTCCTCCATACCCCTCTGAACTTAATAGACAACGTCAAGATGATCAGTACTCCCGCTTCTTAGAAATCTTCAAACAAATCCACATTAATCTTCCCTTCCACGAGGCTATTTCGCAAATGCCGAAATACGCCAAATATCTTAAAGACCTCCTCACAAACAAGAAGAAGTTAGAGAATCTTTCGCACGTCACGCTAAACGCCGAGTGCTCTGCCGTTTTAACAAACGGTTTGCCGAAGAAAATCAGTGACCCGGGTAGTTTCTCTATCCCGTGTGTCTTCGGTGATCTCTTTGTTAAACACGCGTTAGCCGACTTAGGCGCAAGTATAAACCTGATGCCCTTTTCGTTGTTCAAAAAGTTAGGGATTGGTAGCCTTAACCCCACGCGTATGAGTATCCAGCTAGCCGATAGATCCGTCAAGTACCCGTTAGGAATAGTGGAGGACGTTCTAGTGAAAGTCGACAAGTTCATCTTCCCGGTGGACTTTGTCATTTTGGACATCGAAGAAGACGTCGAGGTTCCCCTGATCCTTGGCCGACCCTTCCTTGCCACCTCCCGAGCCATCATTGACGTAAGCAATGGTAAGCTCTTTCTTCGAGTAGGCGACGACGAAGTCACATTTCCGATCACCCCTTCGATGAAGAACACCTTAGCGAACGATGACTCATGTTTTTTCATAGACGCCGTGAGTGATGATTCTTCCTACTGCCTCGCCGACTTTGAAAAAGAATTTTCTACTTTTTGCTCCTCTTCTCTTACAACAGAATCACTGCAAGGAAGTGATGAATCTTCTTATTCTCTTTCTGAGTTTGAAAAAGAGTTTTCTGATTTTTGTTCTTCCTCTTTCCTTACCACTGAATCTGTACAAGAAGCCGTCTTGGCTGCTAGCCCCACCCCTTATTACGTTCCTTATAAAAAAGTTTATGAAGATATTATTTTTGAAAAAGAAAGAATCTCAAAATCCTCTTATGAAGAACCCCCTACCCTAGAACTTAAAGAACTTCCCGAACACCTTAAGTATGCTTTCTTAGAAAAAGACTCCAAGTTACCAGTTATCGTTTCGGCCTACCTCACGGATACGCAGAACGATAAACTTCTTCTAGTTCTACGTAAGCATCGCCGGGCTATTGCTTGGCAAATTTCTGATATCAAGGGCATAAGCCCATCTTTCTGTACACATAAAATTTTAATGGAAGATAATTCGCGTAACTCTATCCAACCTCAGCGCCGTATAAACCCGAATATGAAAGAAGTAGTTAAGGGCGAGGTTATGAAACTATTAGACGCAGGAATTATCTACCCTATATCGGACAGTAAGTGGGTTAGCCCCGTTCAGGTAGTTCCAAAAAAGGGAGGGATAACCGTAGTTAGTAATGAGAATAATGAATTAATCCCGACACGGACGGTGACGGGTTGGCGTATGTGCATAGATTACCGTAAGTTAAATGACGCCACCCGTAAGGACCACTTTCCTCTACCGTTTATCGACCAGATTTTAGAACGTCTCTCCGGCCATAGCTTTTATTGTTTCCTCGATGGCCTCTCGGGGTACTTTCAAATACCCATCTCTCCCGAGGACCAAGAGAAAACTACGTTTACTTGTCCCTTCGGCACCTTCGCGTACCGAAGAATGCCGTTTGGATTATGCAATGCGCCGGCTACATTCCAACGATGTATGCTCGCAATATTTGACAAGTACGTAGAAAGCATTATGGAGGTATTCATGGACGATTTCTCCGTGTTCGGCGATACCTTCGATAGATGTTTAGAAAACCTCGAAAAAGTCTTAGAACGATGCGAAGAAACTAACCTTGCCCTAAATTGGGAAAAATGCCATTTTATGGTGAGGGAAGGGTTAGTTTTGGGTCATAAAATTTCTGCTAAAGGTATTGAGGTAGACGTTGCCAAGATAGAAGTTATTGAGAAGTTGCCGCCACCTACAAACATAAAAGCTATAAGAAGTTTCCTAGGCCACGCTGGTTTTTATCGTCGTTTTATAAAGGACTTCTCCAAGATCACTAAGCCCCTCACCCATCTCTTAGAAAAAGACGCTCCATTCATTTTTGATGACTCTTGTATTTCTGCCTTTGAATTAATTAAAGAAAAGTTAATTAACGCGCCGATTATGATAGCTCCGGTGTGGGACCTTCCTTTCGAGATTATGTGCGATGCGAGTAGTTTTGCGGTGGGAGCCGTATTAGGTCAACGCATATCTAAGAACTTCCACCCCATCTATTACGCTAGTAAAACCCTCACATCTGCACAAGAAAATTACACCACAACCGAGAAGGAGCTCTTAGCCGTAGTATTTGCGTTTGATAAATTTCGCTCTTACATTACACTTTCAAAAATCATTGTTTTTACGGACCACTCGGCCCTCAAGTACCTTCTTGCCAAAACGGATGCCAAGCCTCGCTTGATTCGCTGGGTCTTACTCCTCCAGGAGTTTGACTTAGAGATCCGTGATAAGCGAGGAGCCGAGAACTTGGCCGCCGATCATTTATCAAGATTAGATAACCCCTTTATAGAAAAATTAAATGAAAAATCATTTAATGACTATTTTCCTGATGAGAAGCTGCTTTTAGTTAATACATCTACTTCTCCTTGGTTCGCGCACATCGCCAACTATCTAGTGGCCCGGGTGCTCCCAAAAGAGTTCTCCTCTCAGCAGAAGAAGAAATTCTTTTCTGAGCTGAAGAACTACTTTTGGGAAGACCCGCATCTTTTCAAAATTTGTGCGGATCAAGTGATAAGGAGATGTGTTTCTTTTGATGAAGGAATTGATATTCTAAAACATTTGCATGAAGGTCCGACAGGTGGGCACTATCAAGCTACTCGCACCGCTCATAAGGTGCTTTGCGCGGGTTTTTACTGGCCTAGCCTGTTTAAAGACGCGCAAGCCTTTGTGAGCAGGTGTGATAGTTGCCAACGGTCGGGCAATATTTCTAATAAAAATGAAATGCCGCAAAATTATTTCTTAGAGTGCGAAATTTTCGACCTCTGGGGAATTGATTTTGTTGGCCCCCTTCCTTCTAGCTTCGGAAACAAATATATTTTAGTTGCTGTTGATTATGTTTCACGATGGGCTGAGGCCCAAGCTCTTCCTACGAACGACTCCCGAGTTGTAGTCACGTTTTTAAAAAAATTATTTTCTAGATTCGGTACGCCACGCGCAATCGTTAGCGATAGGGGTTCCCATTTCTGTAACGCGCAATTTTCAAAAATCCTTACTAAATACGGCGTTACGCATAAACTGTCCACTGCCTACCACCCCCAAACTAACGGTCAAGTCGAAGTAGTAAATAGAGAAATAAAAAGAATATTAGAAAAGACTGTTTCAACTTCTAGAAAAGACTGGTCAACCAAACTAGACGATGCTCTATGGGCCTACCGAACAGCGTACAAAACCGCTCTCGGATGTACGCCGTATCGGCTGGTCTATGGAAAATCGTGCCATCTGCCCGTAGAGTTAGAACACCGCGCCTTTTGGGCCTTAAAATTTTTAAACTTCGATCCCCACTCAGTCGGTGACCTTCGAAAATTTCAACTAAATGAACTCGATGAGTGGCGCTCTTATACTTATGAAAATAATAAACTTTATAAAGAGCGGACGAAGCGTTTACACGATAAACACTTAAGGCACCCTAAAAACTTTAAGCCGGGCGACCAAGTCCTGTTATATAACAGTCGTTTACGGTTATTTCCGGGCAAATTAAAATCTCGCTGGTCTGGCCCGTTTTCTGTTTTAGAAGTATTTCCTTATGGAACTGTTTTAATTTCTCACCCTGATAAGGGTAATTTCAAAGTGAATGGTCAGCGTCTTAAACTGTATTTTTCTGGTGATGATGATGTCAGTCCAAACACTATTAAGTTTCTGCTTCACGAACTTTAATCTTGAAATTTTTATTTTTTATTTTTGCTAAAAACAATTTTATTTCGGGACAACAATATTTTTGGACAATATTATTTTTGATGCGTCGAGCTCAACGACGCTTTAACCAAAGGGCGCTCTTGGGAGGCAACCCAAGTTATCTTTTTCTGTTTTCTTTATTTTACAATTTTTGCCTCGGACGGCTCCGACAAGCTGAAGCTTCTGCGATCGCCTGCTCCAACATTGCTGAATCCATCACGAAGTCCAAAGAAGACATTCGGGGAGCGGCATCACTCAGTTTTCGCAGCAAATAAATCCGGGGAAGTACCTGTATTTCAATTCTGTCTTTCAATTCTGCAATTTATTTTTCTCTCCTTCTCCAATCCCCTTCTTTAGCCATTGAGGACAATGTCTGTTTTAAGCTTGGGGGAGGATTTCCTCCTTCATTTTTGCTTAGTGTAAATAATTTCCTTTTTTGTAAATAGTTCCATAAATTAAAAAAAAAAAAATGAATATCTTAAAATTCCAAAAAAGAGAAAAATTTTCCAAAATCCAAAAAAAAAAAGAGAATATTCCTCAAAATAAAAAAATATATGTGTGTTTTTGAATAGTTTAGACATTTTGGTATTTCAATAGTACCCCTAGTTTTTAGTTTTGTTTTACTCAAAATCTCCTATAAACAACTTAGTTAATTATAATATTTCTAATCGTCCTTTTTAATTATGTTTCACAAGTAAAATGTTGGCCATGCTGTGTTTCTAATTCGCGGTAGCATGTTAAGGTGAAATATTTTTCTAAAACTCGCATTTCTATTATGGTTTTTTGTTTTTTTTATTTCCTTTACTTTCTCAAAAATTCATCATCCACTATTTTCTTTTTCGTTTTTGAATAATTTTTGTAAAGTCAACTGTTGAATAACGTAGTAGATGTGAACGATCCAAGTCACCTATTATTTCTATTTTCGAGTTAATTTCATCAATCTTCTTTTATTATCTAGGACTCGCTTTTTGAAATTTTTCAAACCTTTGTTTTAAATAAATTCAAAAGCGTGAAAATGATTTAGGCCGTTTTTGTTTTCGTTTGAGCTTTCCTGCCAACCTAAAAACTTGTACCACTAGTTAGCCGTTTTTGAGCCTTTTTCTGATTTCATTTGATAGCTCCTCCTTTCATTTCAGTTTCACCAAAGCCAAAATTTCCAACCTATCGAATCACACTAGCCTTTTTGAGTTTCATAAATTATTTTGACGATTTTGATAGGGTATTTTGTGATTTTTGTGGAGAAAGGTTTTCGAAAAAAAAAGAAGTATGTTCAAAAGTGATGTTTATTTTTGTTTGGCCAACTCAAAAAGGAAAATAAAAATATTTATGGCCTTTGTTTTGAAAAAAAAAAATGAAAAAGAAAAATGAAAAAGAAAAATGAAAAAAAAAAAAAGAAAAAGAAAAAAAATGTGTACATATTTTTATGAAAGTTTTTGAAACTCTTTGCTTTGGTTTAGTGTGATTTTAAACCGTCACGTTTATCTTTGAATTCCACTCCTAATCATTTTCCTAAACCAAACGTTTCTGTCCTATTTAAGTCCTTTTGATTCACGCTTTTTGTTTTTTATTTAACAACTAAGAAAAGAAAAACAGTAAATCAGTTTTAGTTTTGGATTTAAACCTAGATTTTTGATAATTAAATTGATATAATTATAATGCGTTGCTTGGATCTAGTAACAACTCAATGCGTGTTTTTCATTTTCGTTGCTTTACTTAAGTCCATTTAAAAAAATCTCGTTAAAATTTTGGATGATTTGTTTTTATTAAGTAAAGTTTATAAAAGTTTTACCATACCTAAATAATTGTTTTAGACTTACATTTCACCTTTTCCCTACTAAGAATTTCGCATAGTACTTGTGTAGGCATAATTAGAACTTTTTGATTAGTCCTTTTTATAAATATCTAGTTTTTATATTTTTGCTTGGGGACAAGCAAGGCTTAAGCTTGGGGGAATTTGATAATACGTTTTGTAGCCTAAACTATTATCGTATTTTATATTTTATATTGTACAAATTATGTCTATTATTAGTTTATTTTTATCCTTTTTATGTAAATTTTATTGCCACTAACTTTTTCCTGTCTTTTTGCAGGTTTTCAGAAAAATCGCCAAAATGGCCTGTCACGCCCCCCTGTCACGCCCTCCCTGGGCGTGACCTAGGGCGTGCCACCCGATCCCGAGGACACCTGCTGGAGTGGACAGAAAACGGTCAAAACCGCTGTCACGCCCCCCTGTCACGCCCTCCCCGGGCGTGTCACCGGGCGTGACATGGGCGTGTCGCCCTCTGCCGCAAAGCCTGCCGCCGCATTAAATGTCGTTCCGTCTCAGCACGCAAATAGTACTGTCACGCCCCATGTCACGGGCGTGACATGGGCGTGACACCCTCCTTTTTCGGCGACTGACGGATTTCCGACCAATGATTTGGACATGACATGCCTGTCACGCCCCCCTGTCACGGGCGTGACCTAGGGCGTGACCACCGACGTACCGAAGCAATCATCCCTCCCTCCAGAATCCAGAGCCCGAGGTCAACATAGTACTGTCACGCCCCCCTGACACGCCCCCCCTAGGGCGTGTCGGAGGGCGTGACCAACCCGAGATTTTTTCCTATAAATTGAGCCCCCCCCTCTCCATTTCAGCAAGCTTTGGTTGAGTGGGGGAGGTGCTGCCCCTTTGTTTCTTGATCCTTTTTCATGCTTTTTCTCTCTCTCTCTCCCCCTCTCTTTGTACTTGTTGGTTAACCCTAGTTTAACCATAGTTTGTGCTAGCTTTTAATGTAATTTTCTTCTTGCTTAGTGCTTAATGTAGGGCTAGAATAGGGTTTAATTTTCATGCACTTGTAACTTTAATTTTCAATAGTGTAACTTGCCCTTTTTATTAATAAAATTGTTCTTCCCTTAGCTTGTGTTCTTCTTATGTTTTTCTACTCATCTCCCCCCCCCCCTCCACTCCATTATGATTAACTAATCCTCCTTGTACTCGATCTTGATGATCCGAGGTTAGAGCGATTATGTTATGATGTTTTAATTAATCTTTTCTTTTTAGGTTAGGGCCTTGAATTACTCTTGATTTATCACGGGTCGGAGGTATATTTTCGATATATACTCTCCGCCTTTGCTTTCATTCTGGGCTAGCCGAGAGGCCGAAAGAATGAAGTGAGCATTCAAGAGTAAAGGGAGTTGTACGCACCCCTCGAGAGAGGCAGACGTCCAAATCTCCCGGATTGGAGTAAAATCCAATAGTGGGGTTCACCGTGTAAAGCGAGTTTTAGGCCTCCGATTTAGACGAGAGTCGGTCGGACCTTCCTAAACTCAGTTGGGCACGACTTCGAGAGAAGCGTGTTCAAGCTTTAGGAACCTCCACGGTCAAGGACCCTTATCCTATTAAGTTTAGATTTTTATCGCATTTTCTTAATCGTCTTTAGCCGAGGTGAATCTCGATCGGGTGCATTTCCATTTCATATTGTTCTACCTTTTGTAGTAATCTCATATATTGTGCTCTTTTATTAACTGCAGTAGTTTCCTTTCTAGCTTAGTTGTTTACTTAATAGCCCTCTTAATTGCAGTGTTTCTTTTTCTAGAATAGCTTTACTTTCTCCCCTGCACTTAGATTTTCTAAAACCCTAGTTTTTCCGTCGATAAGATAATAGCGTTCGTGTGAGTAAGCTTAGCCAACAGTTCCCGGATCTTAATACGACACTTGTGTCCCCTTGCTACAATTCGATAGGTATACTTGCCTCATCGGGTTGCTAGTTCGGTTGCGTTTATTTCTTCGAACCCTAGCGCGCAACAGTGACACGGCCTAGGATACGGGCGTGTCGTGCTCAGTTTCGGCGTTGGTCGCGTGGTCGACGATTTTGGAGTCAACTATCGTCGGGGGGGTGAACATGGCCTGGGATACGGGTGTGTCCCAGGGCGTGTCAGTCACTTAGAGCCTTACATTCAATGATCGTTGAGTGAGGGGCGCATGGCCTGAGCCCAGGCGTGTTCGGGTCCAACACGGGCGTGTGCAATTCGACACGGGCGTGTCGAATGACCGTGTCCTCCTCGAATCGTTCGGAATTTTGTGCTAGGGCAGTTACACGGCCTGGGATACGGGCGTGTCCCAGGGCGTGTCTAGCACATGGCATGTGACACGGGCGTGTCAAATGGCTGTGTGGTGCTCGGATTGTTTTGGACCTGTGTCATTGGGGGAACACGCCCAGCGACACAGGCGTGTACTGGCTGATGCGGGCATGTCAAGCCTGACACGGGCATGTCGGGTGCCCGTATTCTTTTTGGGGCACGTCGGTTTCGACGGCAAATGGGTGACATGGCCCTGAACACGGCCCGATTGTAACCCGTGTTCAGCCCAGGATCTCTAATTTTGGGTTGAATCGTGGCCGTCTGTTTCCTTAGTTTGGGATCCGACGGCTGGGGGTTGTTCCTGGTGGGTTATATCTGGGAATAGGGCTTGGAAACCCTCATTCTATTTGAGTTTTCTCTTTATAAAAGCAAGAGAGAAGGGAGAGCAAGTAGGAAGAAGAAGGAGGTCAACTCCGCCTGCCGGTGGAGCTTCGGAGCTCCGATTCTCGATCTGAGTCCAGATCTGCAAAGGCGAGGCCGATACGGTGCTTTCCATTTTACTGGATTTTCATGGCGCCGAGAAGGAACGCTAGGGTAATGATTCTCATCATGAGCATGTGAAACTCTTCTTCCTTTACATGGGAAAACCCTTCTCCCGCGAGTGTGCGGCAAGTTTGCAGTATTCATTGGGGTAGATATGAAAAGTCCCCGTTGTTAGAGTATGGAATCGTAGTACGAACATAGGCATGTTGTGTGAATCCTACCCGGACATGTTGGTCTGGATCGGTGATGTTTTGCTATGCATGGTTGGCCGGAGAAGACTCCGTGCTTTTGTGTTATTTTTGGGCTTCTACGTGGTAGATTACAACAGGGAGTCTTGGGAATTAACCCCAGGGTGCACCCAGAAATCTTGGCAGAAGCAAATTTCTGCCATATCGGTGGCCTGGGAGCCAACCGGGTACATAGCGGGGCTATGTACCATGTTTGAACGATAGTTGGGACTAGGGAAGCTTAGCCCGCGTCAAAGGCCAAATGGCAACGGCGGGGTGAGAACCGGGCTGGTGGACCCCTACCCGCTCTATCTGCTCGGTTAAAGTGACCTAAAGTTTTACGTGGGACTTGCCGAGGTTTAAGGATCGAGTTTAGGCTACGGCTAAAAGGAATAAATGCTCACGAGATTGCCGCCCTGGGGGTGGTGGTTGGGTCGAGGACCGGACTGGGTTCGGACTGGCTTCGCCGAGTAAGTGCCCTGAGAGCATGGGGTGTATGGCCGTGTGAGTGTGCACCCGTGATGTGATGCTTATTCGCTATGTTGCTTGCTTTGCTAACAAGTGCAGGGAAGAAGCTTTGTCGCCCCGATTTGGGGGCGGAATCATTATAATTTGGTCAGCTTTAGCTGACCGTTATTCTTATTTGCCACCGTTGCGGTGATTTGTGCTTGCAGGTGTTGCGGAGCCGAGCGGCAAATAGCGGGCCAAAGCCCAAGTTGCTGAGCCGGCCCTCGAAGGCCTTGTTTGTTTACTTATTTAAATCATGTGTGGCCGGCTTGCGAGCCGAAGTTTGTAAGACATTGTTTTACTACTGTAAACTCTTGTAAGGCCATAAGGCCAGTACTGGTGTATTAAACATTCCTATTTGTTTGAGTAGTGGACATTCATGCTTGGCAGGGTACATTATTCCTTACAACCTTAATAAATTGCTTCTGCTAGATGCACTGTGTAGGACATTTTGATTGGTTGAATGGCATCATTAAGTAACCAACCGGTCTGTCCGTAGTATATGGCGTCGGGCCCCGGCCGGACCTACTGTTATATGCTATGCGATGGATAGGGGTGTTACAGGCTCATTTCCCCAAGCCAGTGGCCAGAGGAAGTTCCTGCTGGTCATGGTGGATTATTTTTCAAAGTGGCTAGAGGTGAAGGCATTGGCGACAGTGATGTCGCAGGTGGTTAGAAATTTGATGTGGGGAGAGATCATCTGCCGGCATGGGCTTCCTTTGGCCATCGTTACGGATAATGGACCATAGTTCGCTAGTAGGGAAATTGTGGATTTCTGCATTTAGCTGGGCATAGATCTTCGATTCGCCTTGGTTCATCATCCTCAAAGCAATGGGCAGGTGGAAGCTGCGAACAAGGTCATTGTAAACCTCTTGAAGAAAAAGATAGAGAACTAAAGGGGAAGTTTGGTAGAGAGCTCCCCTCCGTTCTCTAGGCTTTGAGAACTATACCAAATACCGCCACGGGAGAGACGCCGTTCAAACTTTCCCATGGCTCAAAAGTCATTATACCTGTGGAGTTCGAGGTTGAATCGCCCAGGGTGGCAGCGGCAAAGAGAGGAGATGAAGGGTGGCGAGAAGAAAACGAGGAGGAGCAGAAGCTCTCCCTTGACTTGGTGGAGGAGCTCAGGGAGCTAGCATCAATCTGACAGGAGGAGGTCAAGCGTCGGATGACCAAGTATTTTGACAAGCACATTAGGGTTAGGCAATTCCAGAAGGGTGACTTGGTCCTCAAGAAAGTAGATGTCGCAGGCAGAGGAGCCTCAGTGGGGAAGCTCAACCCCAACTGGGAGGGTCCCTTCATAGTAAGGGAGGTCTTAAAGTCAGGAGGGTATCACCTCCAGGATGTGGACGGGGTACCTCTCGATCACGCCCGTAGCGGCGATGACCTGAAGAGATTCTATCCTTGATGTTTTGTCTTTTCCCATACTTGTTGTTTATCTTTTCCAATACTTGATGTTTTACCTTTTCCAATGCTTGTAAATTTTGTATGGCTTCCTGATATAATGAAGTTCCAAGTGTTTTCTTCCATGAGATGAGATTGTGTTGGTCTGAAGAGGAGACCCCGAGAAGACCCGCTGACCAGGCTCTCATCAAGATGGCAGGGTATAGGCTCACTCGGTGGTTGGAGTTGGTTTGGAGAGGAGACCTCGAGAAGACCCGCTAACCAGGATCTCATAAAGCTGGCAGGGCTGTTGGCTCACTCGGTGGTTAGAGTTGGTTTGGAGAGGAGACCCTGAGAAGACCCGCTTACCAGGCTCTCATCAAGCTGGCAGGGCTGTATGCTCACTCGGTGGTTGGAGTTGGTTTGGAGAGGAGAACCCAAGAAGACCCACTGACTAGGCTCTCATTAAGTTGGGATGGCTGTAGGCTCACTCGGTAGGATGAGTTGGTTTAGAGAGGAGACCCCGAGAAGACCCGCTGACCAGGCTCTAATCAAGCTGGCAGGGTTGTAGGCTCACTCGGTGGTTGGAGTTGGTTTGGAGAGGAGATCCCGAGAAGACCAGCTAACTAGGATCTCATCAAGCTGGCAGGTCTGTAGGCTCACTCAGTGGTTGGAGTTGGTTTGGAGAAGAGACTTCGAGAAGACCCACTTTCCAGGCTCTCATCAAGCTGGCATGGTTGTAGGCTCACTCGGTGGTTGGAGTTGGTTTGGAGAGGAGACCCCGAGAAGACCCGCTGACCAGGCTCTCATCAAGCTGGCAGCGTTGTAGGCTCACTCGGTGGTTGGAGTTGGTTTGGATAGGAGACCCCGAGAAGACCCACTGACCAGGCTCTCATCAAGCTGGCAGGGTTGTAGGCTCACTCGATGGTTGGAGTTAGTTTGGAGAGGAGACCCCAAGAAGACTCGCTGACCAGGCTCTCATCAAGCTGGCAGGGCTGTAGTCTCACTCAATGGTTAGAGTTGGTTTTGAAAGGAGTCCCCGAGAAGACCCGCTGACTAGGCTCTCATCAAGTTGGCAGGGTTGTAGGCTCACTTGGTGGTTGGAGTTGGTTTGGAGAGGAGACCCAGAGAAGACCCGCTGACCAGGATATCATCAAGCTGGCAGGGCTGTAGGCTCACTCGGTGGTTGGAGTTGGTTTGGAGAGGAGACCCCGAGAAGGCCTGCTGACCACGCTCTCATCAAGCTGGCAGGGTTGTAGGCTCACTCCGTGGTTGGAGTTGGTTTGGAGAGGGGGCCCCGAGAAGACCAACTGACAAGGCTCTCATCAAGCTGGCAGGGCGGTAGGCTCACTCGGTGGTAGGTTGAATGGCAGGGCCCTAAGAAGACATGCTAACCAGACTCACCAAGCTGGCAGGGTCGTGGGCAGGTTAAGTGGCAGAGTAAGCGGTGAGATCTCTTAAAGAAACATCCCTACTGATCAACAAACGAGGAAGGTTCATAAAATGTTAAGGGGGGAGGAAAGAGTTGGAGCAGTGCAAGTGGGTGCACTCCCAGCCAGCCACCCGGGCGAAGGTCTTGCCTATGGCGAGTAGGCAATCAGGGGTAAGGATGGTCCTGCCTAAGAAGGGGGCGGGTTGACCCCTCGAAACCACTCGTGCCGGAGACATAAGGCAAGACGAGATAGAAAAATAAGTCGGTCTCGCGCACAAGAGCGGTGGGGGTGGCGACTCGCACTCTGAGCAAAATCCACTCTCTAGCGAGGTGGCGAGACGAGGAACGGTCCTGTCTCATAAGCCTAGGCAAACCTAAGAAGCGTCTCGCAATAAATGATTAAAATAACAGAGCAGATAAAGCAAGAGTGTATACACTTGATCAATATAATTGTTCATTAAAAAAAGAAACCACGTACAATGTTATAGAGAAGCAAAAAAGGGAGAAAGCCCTAGATCTCGCCAGAAGTATTCCATTCCTCCTCACTGGAAGATGAGTCATCACCCTCCTTGCCATAGATCTCTAGCACGAGATCGCGGGTAGTGATATTTTCAGACTCTTCCTTGATGACCCCCAGCTCCTTCATCATTTTCAGAATGAGCTCGGCCATCCTAATGTTGGAGTCTCAGCAGAGCTCTTCGACCTCATTTTAAGAATAATGAGGGGGAGGAGCCTGGGGAAGAGCTGAGCGAGAAGACGACAGAGCACTGTCCCGAAGGTGGACGATTTGAGATTTCAAATCTTTGACCTCCTCTTCCAGGGCCGCTATGCGCGAGTGCAGTCGCTCCGCCGTCTCGGCATCCTGCAGGAAACTTATCAGTTAGCAAGAATCGGACGTGAGAAAAGTGGACAGAAGGTGAGATAAGGCTTACCACACCACCCCGGGACTTTGCGAGAAGGGCTTTGGCAACAGCCAGCCTCTTTTTGAGGTCCCCGGACTTCTCGCGCTCCGCCGCCAGGTCCACCTCAGATTCTTTCCATTTCCTATTATTAAAAATCAGGTGGCGCGAGAGCCGGTGCGAAAGCTCTAAGGTGCACAGCTGAGCGTGTGTAGTTTTCAGAACCAAATCTCGCGAGGTTTCCCTCTCGACGAAATCTGACTCTGGACCCCCATAAAGGCCGAAGCCCAAGGAGAAGGCGTGGCTAGTGGGCGGGTCCTGCTCCTTCTATGAGGGAAGGAGGGTGGAGATTGACACCCGGTTCGCTTCCTTCTCCAATAGTAAAACTGGGTCGTTAACGGCGTCTTGAACCAAGGGGCCCATGTTAAAATTTTGATTAGAAGAGGGGGCTGGGCAACTGGAAGAAGCGGCTTCATGAGACGGAGACCTAGTTGGTTGAATCGAGGTGCTGGCAGGTTGGTCGGGCAGTGCTGTCTCGCGGGTAGGCGAGACGGCCTAATGGGGAGACGATCGAGGAGGTCATCGAGGGGACTGAGATCCTATGGAGATGGGGCTCAGGGTCCCCAACATCTCCTTATTCTCTTTGGGGGCCTTCTCCTTTTTCTTTTTGGGGAAGGAAACAACCTTCTTCATCTTTTTTTTTGGGACTGGAGCGAGACGGAGCGGTGCCTTCAGCAGGCCTTTTCTTGAGGGAGAGGTCCAAGGACTCTTTCGCCGCCTCGGCCTCCATGCTGGTGAGAGCGAGGCACTTTGATGGCTTAGCATTGCTCTTGTAAGGGGGTGGATAGGGACGTTCCTCTCTCCTAAACAAACAATTGGGTGATAAGAAGGCAAGATTACATAATAAATGCAAGACCAAAGGGATGCGAGCATACCTTCGCTAGGGAGCACAGGAAGGCGGGAGTCGAGGCCCCGCCTCTGGAATTGAACCTCAAAATTCTTGCCGACGAAGAAGTCCTAGATAAGATTATCTGTGGCGCCAACCTGTGGGGACACATAGAACACCTCAGCAGGCGATACGGGCGCAAGCGGGACGCCCCCCAAGTTGTCGCGGATGAAGACAAAGCGAGTGAGCTAGTGATGATTCTTCTTGGGTGTCTCGCATACCTTGAGACCTTGCCCGGTGAAGTAGGATACACCGTCGTGATTGGCGTGGTAGACGAACAGCTTGCGGAAGACTGTAAGGCTAAACTCGATGCGCTGCCAGCGCATGTAGATGGCGAAAGCAACTAACACCGAGATGGCATTCGGGTTTAGCTGCACTGGGACTGCATTGAAGTACTTCAAGACCTGTTTAACCTCCGGCCAGAGGGACAGTCTTAGCCCTGCATCAAAGTGCGAGACGGGGAAGCCGAGTTCCCCAGGATAGAAGGTATTGATCGCCTCACCGACCTTTGGGGGCCGCAACTCAAATCCATCTGCCAAGAACTCGCGGGTAAAGAGATTGTATTCCTCTTCTTAGATTCTGCCAGGGGGGAAGTCGTTGTCAGCGAAACGTCTCCCGCACTGGCTGTGCCCCTCACCCTCTTCAGCCTTCTTCTTTCCCATCTAAGGCGAGATGGTCAAAGTGGGTAGCGAGGAGAAGAATCGGCGAGACGGTCGAAGGAAAAGGGAGAGAGATAAAGTAAAAGCAAGAGCAATACGCGAGACGGATGAAGCAAAAAGACAAGAGCTGGGGCGCAACAGAGGTGAGTCCGTAGCTTTTATCCAGGGTAAGGGGGTATTTATAGCGGACGTGGTCAGCGGAGAAAATAGGCGGGAAAAATATGTAGAGGAAGGGGGAGAGTCGACCGATGTTTCATACTCTCTCCAGGCCTCGATTTGCGCAGCCCGGTTCGGGCTTTCTCAGCAAGGCAGAACAAAAAAAGTTATAAGTAAAGCAAAATTAACTGAGCCTGGCTATGTGATAAATACTAAGCATTATGGAAGTAAATAGGATAAATAATAATTATTAAATTGTCCCATCCTGCACAAGGCGGGCAGCGTGTTTGTAGGGCCTAAAGTATACGCGAGACGACAGCATAAAATATATTACAGAATAATGAATAAAAAGAAAAAGGGTGAGACTATCTAAACAGGCGAGACGAGGCAGAGGTTCTTCACTGTTTGTGCCATTTCCAGTGCCGACCGCGAGACCCCATACAAGGGGGTCGACCAGAGATGTGAAAAGCGCGAGCAGCGTCGACACCACGGCGCGCGAGATGAAGTTGTTGGTCGTCCTCATTTAAGATTGCCTGAGGTTCGGTCTCGTCTATCTCGAAGCCAGTGTCGATCTCTTAGGACATGCGAGCACATTCAATTTCTAGCCATTCGATTCGCCTATCGGCCGCTTTCTTATATTATTCCAACTCGCGGATAATAAGCGCATACTTCCGGAACATCTCAGCTATCCTATGCTTCATCTCTAGCGGGTCCATGAGGTCACCCAAGTAGTCTTCAATCTAACCTATGGGAGGAGGGGGAGAGACGAAGAGTTGCCTAGAGTATTCTTTAGTAGGCAAATCGACCTGGATGTCTGCGCAAGGAGCTGAAGGGTAGAGTAAGGGGGGTTCGCGCAGTAGTGTATGGGAGTAGCGAGCGGGACAGAGGACCGAGAGGGAAGGTTTTTTACTGGGATAGCGAGAGGTCCCAGCAGCCTGAGAAGGGTCATCCTTCCGCATGCTTGGAGTAGATGGAGGGGTGGATGGCTGAGGCGAGTCAAAATTTTGGCGATGGGTGACGGTGTCGTCCCGCGGACTCTCGTGTCGATGTTGAGGTGCATGATCCCCCTAGAAGTAAATAGTAAATGAAAAGATGCGAATGAAGGAGAAATAAGGATAAAAGGCGAAAGTTCACCTCTTTCTCTCTGGGAGATGCGGGAGGAGGAGTGGCGTGGATTTCCGTGGAAGTGCGAGAGGGCTCCTCTGCCAAAGAGGAGGGGTCAGTTGTTTTTGTCTTCTTCGAGCGAAACGATGATGACGGTAAGGAGTGGGTGCGAACCGGAACCGTGGTCAGAGCAGCCACGTTGGCCTTGTTCTTCTTGCGCACCATATCAATACATTCGCGGAAGCTCTGGCTGTGAGACATGATCGAAGTAGAGCTAGAGAAGGATGAAATGCGGAAAGGAGGCATTCTCTACGCAGGGTGGGAGTCATGTATTTATAGGCTTCGGTGGAGGGCCCCCCAAGAGATTCCCTCATAAATATACTTTAATGATATGAGCCTCGGTTGAAATTTTTTCTGAGCTTGAGGCAACCTCGAAAAGAGCGGGGATTATGTACAATCTCGGGCTCGCAGGAGCGGAAGGCTCAGGGAAAGAATGCGAGTTGGGCCCAAGCGAGAGCCTACTCGCAAGGCGACTGGATCCCAGGGAAAGGGACATAGGAGGGGCGAGAGCTGCTCACTGTGTGAGAGGGGTCTAGGCGAGAGTAGTCATTGGCTAGGCGAGTGGATCCCAGAGAGACCACTCGCATGGCGAGGGTCGACTCGCTAAGTGAGAGGGCCCCAGAGTGGTGAGCTCTCGCCCGCAAGACAACGCTCTCGCCCGCAAGACAACGCTCTCGCCAAGCGCCGGTTCTGTGAAAGGCTTAGTGCCAGTTCAGTGTTTGGTTAGGGGCTGGTTCAGGTGGAAAGTGGTTCACCTTTTTTGGCCCAGGTAATTTAAAACTTTTGCCCTTGGTGGTCTGCATATAACCCTTCAGAACAGCAGAGTTTGACTGTTGGCAGACCCGACTAAGGGCATTTTGGTAATTTTAGGTCGGTTTAGTTTGGTTATTTGTAGTCCAAACTCAGAGGCCTATAAATTGACCAGAAAGGTGCCTGGTAGAAGGTTATTGACCCTTCTTTTCCTTCCACTAAGGCACCTAGCTCAGCATTGGCTATAGAGGGGGAGAATTTCTAATTCTTCCGGGTAAGAGTTAGGACCTCTGAGCTGAAGCCCACGGTCTGTTCCTTTTAGATCCTCATCCAGGGAGTGGTTCGAGAAGAGTAGGTGTGAGCTATAACTTTAGATCCGAGCTTTAGGAGGAGCTAGGTTTACTAGCTTCAACATCAACGTCAGTTGACGAGATCTCTCAATAGCCTACAAAGGATGGGTAGACATGATATCAACATAAATAAGGCGAGTGCCTTTACTAACCATGTGAAGTGTTGATCCTCTTTCCCGTGTTTTAGCAAGCGGGTTTGGGCCACGCCTCGAAGGGCTTGTCGAAGGAATTCATATGTGCTTTCCCGAGGCCAGGGTGGAGCGGCACATGGTCGGTGACCAGATCAGTGGTAGGAGTCGAATGTCCGAGAGTCACATCGGCTGGAAACCAAGAGCTTGAAGCAGGATCGAAGGAGATCTCATAAGCTAGGGACTTTGGAGGCAGGGTGTGCAGGCTCGTGGTCCCAAAGGTAGGAGCTGTGAGAAGTAGAGCGAGGTTAGGATCAGAGATAAGAAAAGAGGGTCAATGGGAAGGCAATAGTCAACTCACCAGGCATGGGCGAGGGACTACCTGAAACAACCTTAGGGTGGGTATCCTAGGATGGTGAGTCACTCCAGATTGCATGTGAGAGTAGGATGTTAAAGTATATAGCGTCTACCTAAATCACCGAGAGGGGGTTAATAGGTGAGGTCTGTGTCTTTTTGCGGAATAAATATACTCTAAAAATAGAAACACATAGATCTATAGTGGTTCCCCGAGTTGGGTACGTCCACTGTCTTGCCTCGCCTATCTACCACAAAGGGCTAGATTCGACTACTTCACCTTTCGCAGATTTCAACAAATCTTACATCTCGGAGCCTCAACTCCTACAACTCGGAGACAACACTCCTACCACTCAGAGAATATCCTCTCCTATAACTCGATCCACAATCAGATCTACAACTCGATCTATAAACGGATCTATAACTCGATGCACAAACGGATATACAACTAGATCCATAAACGGATCTATAACTCGGAGATAAAATTTCCTACAAATGTAAAAGAGTATTACACAAAAGTATTACAAACCATCTTGATAAGATCTGGAGTCTTTTATCCGTCATTCTTCGATTAGGTTGACCTTGAATAACATAGAGAACATGGAAAATTAGAATCCTTGAAGACTTTGAATCTCAAAACTTGAATTGACTAGATCTAGGAGAATCGTAACCTTCAGATTGCAAGGATCTAGTTGAGCCAGAAGATGAAGATCGAATCGTGTAGAGCTAGTGTCGGCCTATCAGAAAAATTGCTAATTGTACAGGAGCCGACGGTTACAAATTTGAAAACTTTCTCGATTTGAAATTTGAGTACGATAGCACGATTAGGGTTGATGAAAAATCCACCTTAGGTATTTATAGAGAACCTCCTAACAAACGGTTATAAAAGAACTTCCAAAACAAGACCTTCAAAAACACTATACATAGTGTAATGTTCAACCTGAGCCAAATTTTGAAAAACCAGACGAAAAAATAACCCAAGTCATTTTCGTCGAGTATCATCGAGTATAATTGAGAATACTCACCATACTAGTAGTGATATTCGACAAAATTCACTTAGATAAATTTAGCTCGTTCCAACTTGCCACTCGACGCCAGGCAGAAGTCTTACTCAACGAATTCGATGAGTATCAGCTAGTATACTCGACGCATTTGACGCCTGACCCAGTGATAGTTGACGAATTTGACTTAGAAAATCCTGAGAAGTAAATGCGAATTGACTCGATGAATTTGTCGTGTATCGACTAGTATATTCGACGAATTCAGCGAGTATTCTTAGATATATTTGACGAATTCGATGAGTATACATGGGAATACTTGACGATATTTACATGGAGGATTTTCCAACTCTCATAAACTTTACCTCAAGTACAATATGATGAATTCGACAAGTGCCAGTAACTATACACGATGAATTCGATGAGTATCGATGACTATACTCGACGAATTCGATGAATATCCTTTACGATACTCGATGAATTTTACTTAGGTAAAATTTCTGTTCTTTTGATTCCAAGTCCTTCTCCTTCATGGATCCTCCTCATGCACTTGGGATATAAATACACCCCAATAGATAGATTACACATGAGTCAACACATTAGACTACACAATGAAGGATTACATTGTATAGTCCCATGTTTACTAACTCACTATAACCTGACATTGGTGTGTACTTAGCAATGTAGACCTACAAGTACATAACTAAACATACAGAATCAAATACAACTCAATTCATCTTAGCCTAGTGGGACCCTTCTTCAAATCAGGGTTATTGTAGATATAATACCCAATAATCTCCCCAAATTTGAAGAAGTCAGAATCTTATATGCTAAGGTGAATTGCACAGCAATAATAATAAAGCATAAGATTGAAAAGATATATGAATTAAAGAAAATTAAACAAAGCACACATTCTAGTGAAAACATTTAAATCACATATATATATATATCAAAGAGTTCAATGTTTGGGGCAACCACATCCACATATATCAACAGAAGATATATAAAACCATCTGTCATGCCTGCACTGGCTCTTTTGACGTTGGCTGGCAAAATAAGCCTTGGGCTTCGGATAATATCTCAGAGGAGATGGTGGTGTCGTTGGATCATCATGTCTTTGATTCCTAAAATGAATTCTTCTCTTTGCACTGGCTACCTCATACTTATGCCACTCCTCTCGATCATAGTGATTCCACATGTTTTCACCTCCAACGTCAACCAATGTGAATGAATCTAAGATGATGCCTCTGGAAATCGGACTCCAAACCTCAGCCATTTCTCCGTTTGCCATTTCTCTGTTGGGAATTTCTCTGGCAGGCTCTGGTCTCACAGCAGATTGGCCTTCACTATATTTTCTTCTTTTGTAGACTGGTGAAGGAGTGTATTCAACCACTCGAGCATTTGGAATATCAGCAGCAGGAGGAGGTCTGTCGTGTGAAAAATCCTGAGTGTCTGATATGTATTACGACTAATCCTGAGCAGGATGAACTCCAACATCTACTGGTGCAGACAAAAAAGATACTGGAAAACTTGTAGCAACTTGACCTTCCAAAAATCTCATTATATAGCCAAGAGAAGATGTCATACCTGTACTCATTGAATCCTTTGAAGTTTGCAAGCATGGCAACCTCAACAACATCTACCTTAGCTTTCTGGGCATCCTCCCCCTTTTTGACTTCAACAGCTATAGCATTGGCATAAGTTTCCATCGTCGTGTGAAAATGAACCATTGATCTATTATGAGCATCAATCATGGTTACTGCATTCTTATCAACATTCTGAAGAACTTCCACATTACTTTTCAAGGCGGCCATGTTATGAACAAGTGCTTCGCGACCCTACACAAACCAAGAATCCAACCATGCATCTACTTTATCAAAACGCACCTTGATAGCTACAAGGCCGTTGTTTAAATCTTTCTCAGTTTCATTAACCTTCTTCATAATTTTCCTCAAGGAATGATCAAAATGGGTTTGTTGTTTGGCCATCATGCCTTCTATTGTCTTCATAAGAGATACCTCTACACTAGTAGACGGTATATAAGTAGCTTGAACACTAGGAGGAGTGGGGGTCTGCACTTCCCTCGGAGTCACTAGAGGACTCTTCTATGTGAGTAATAACAGCTTTCGAAAGGAGTTCAGGAGCAATAGCTTCTAGGAAAGGAGGGTGCAGCTCAGCATCTCCTTCCTAATCAAACAAGTCAATAACATCTACCTCCTCAATTTGAGGTCCACCTGGGATTGCAACAATCCTTCTCTGAAGCTTTTGCACGAATTTGTCTAACTCTGTTTGTATGGAGATAGAAGGATGACTCTGCTCCCCCTCAGACCTTACCGGTAGAACATCTGGGAGAGGTGTAAGTAGATTCTCTGGCATAGTGAGCACATAGGAATAATTTACAATATCAGTAGCTCCAAGCACATCCTCATCAATCTAATATTCCACAACATCTAGCGCAGTATCATCTACTGGTTCATCCACCTCATAAGCAGTATCATCCCCAGGCACATCATCCACTATATCAGTAGTAGCAGCCTGGTCTATAGCAGCATCCTTAGAGAGCAGATCAATTGTCTCTTCATTTATAATTATAGCAGAAGCCACTGATACTGAAACTAGAGCCTCTATAGCTAGGACTGGTCTCTCTAACTCAGAGCGGATTAGGACATCTGGAACTTGAACTAAAGGAACACTCAAGGGCACTGACTCAGTATCCACTTCAGTATCGACTGACTCCCCCTCAACTCTTGCACTCAATCTATCAGGAGTTTCCCTATGGGTGGAAGTAGTTATCCTATTAGCAGGAACATCCTCTTACTCTACCTCGGGTAGTTATCTGGCTCACCCTGGCCTATGAATTCTCCAATCCCACCTCAAGAATATAGATGATTCGATTTTCTTTAGGTGATGGATAGGCACACCTTTGGTCATATCAAACTTTTCTCTATCCATTTGTTCAAGAACAAACTGATAATCCATCCAAAGTTAGTAGTTCAGAGACTATTTTTGATCTTAGCAAACAACACTGCACCCCAATCCAATTTCTTCCTACAAATAATAGCCACCAGGATCTTGAACATCTCTGAAGATAGATAATCATGTGATCCTGTCTTGCATAGGAGAATTTTACTGATGATGACTGATAGTAACTATCCTTCCTCATTCATGCCTTTGCGCTTTACTGGCTTAGTACCCCTAGGCAGACTACAAAATAGCATGGTTCTAGTGAAGTCCTCCTCTTCGTGGTAATCGACCACTTCACAAGCAGGAAGCCGCAAGTACCTGGTGAGGAGAGAAGCTTTCACTTTAACCTTTGTCTGTCGAACTTTGCTCTTTATAATAGAATCCTCCCTACGAAGTTTAACATTCTGAAAGAATTCAAGGAAATGTTTGTATAGAATTTTGCATGGGTGTTCTAGAACAAAGGAAAGGCCGGTAGATTCCAATATCAGGATAACATTTCGGAACTCATCGGACACAGAGGCAAATCCTGTACGAACGATTTCTCCACCCCCTAGCAACCCACTGGTGTTTCGAGGTGCCATGGAGAATCAGATAGAAAACAGAATGAGGAAACATCTCTTGTCACAACCCAAATTTTCTCAACATTTATGTTATATCAGAGCAAGAGAAAATATGCGTCGTAATGTCACGCCGTGCAGGGGATAACTGTAGGCGCTCAGGCAAAACACCAAACTTTACATTTTACATGAAATCCACAAGTTATTAAGTAAAAAACCAGTTTAAATTGGATGGTCATATCCCTCGGCACAGTGGATCAACTAGTCCACGAGTATAAGCATAGTTACACGCTGTGGAAAATACTTTGGTTATGTTGATTAACAACCTACATGAGTATAAACATCGCCAAAGGACAACTCATGGCATGCAAGACTCTAGGTTTTTTATAAGTATGGAAATAGTCTTTACGATAGCTAGAAAATAGTATTTTAGTTTTAGAAATATGAGATGTATGAAGTACTAGTAGTAATGCTTTTATGAGTGAAAATACCTAACATGCAACCTAGCATAAAATATTCCCAGAGAGCAAGTTAAAACAACCACAAAAGGTAAAACTAGCAGCTTAGCAAAGTAATCAGCAATTCAAAAGAAAACCACTAGTAGGCATCAACAAACTGACACGAACCCACTGGTCAGTATGTGTGTCTGTACTAATCAGAAAACAATAAAGAACTATCTCTCAAGGTAGAGGAAACCTCTACAACACTAAGGTCCACTAGCAAATACCAAACCTAGCCGCTCAACCGGCTACTGTCCTGAACCTGAGGCATTCAAAGAAAGAACACCCCAGCAAGAATAATACAAGTGGCAAACAAAACTGTCATTAAATAAGGGAGTAGTAAGATTACTAATCCAAATCTGAATAGCTATCAAAAACACAGCAAACTAGCTTGAGATTAATAACGAAAGAGTTAACTTTTAAAGGTAATGAAATTTGCACAATGTGCGAACGGAGTCATACTCTGAGAACATCTGTAAGAATAGGCAGAAATAGCATAAGTTTAATCCATAGGAAACAAAAATGAGACAAAGGCTCAATAAATACGTGAATCATTAACACCGTAATGCAACCGGATTTGAGTCGGGACCAATCAGTAAAACCCGAACTAACAGACACAAACGTCTCAAAAACGGGTCTACGGTGGTGGCCATCTGGTCCAACACAACCCAACAGCCAAAAACAAGACCCAAACATGCTCGGGTGTAATGATTCACAAAACTAAGCCAACCAAACCAAACCCCATATCCCAAATACCCATAAAACCCAAACTCGACAAATTCAGTAGAAACCCGACGATTCTAACTTGGTAAAACTAAGCCTTTAGAGATACACGACAAATCGGTGAAATGACACGAGTCTAAGAGAAAAGCGTCGAGTACACTCGACGCCGCATCGAGTGCAGTCAACGCACTCGATGCCATAACTCAGCACACTCAATGCTTAAACACAACAGTAAGAACAGACGATGGCGTTGAGTGAGTTCAGCTCACTCAATGCTTTACCACTTAGCTACCAAAATCAGATGACAGCGTTGAGTGAGTTCAGCTCACTCAACGCTGTCAACGCTTTAACACTTACATTGCAGAGTTAAAGCAATGATGTTGAGTGAATTTAGCTCACTCAATATTATCAACGCTTTTCTATCTAAGCGATGATGTTGAGTGAGTTCAGCCCACTCAACGCTGTCAATGCTTTTCTATCTAAGCGACGACGTTGAGTAAGTTCAGCTCACTCAACACTGTCAATGCTTTTCTATCTAAGCGACGGTGTTGAGTGAGTTTAGCTCACTCAACACTGTCAACGCTTTTAACACAGCTTTAAAAAATAAGAGATGGCGTTGAGTGAGTTTAGCTCACTACATTTTCAACGCTTTTCTAAACTTAGATTACAGAAAAGAGACCGCGTTGAGTGAGCTAGTTCAGCTCACTCAACGCGGTCAACGCTTTCTACTTAACTTGCCTATTACAGTGACAATGTCGAGTGAGTTAATCTCAGGCAACGCTTTCAACTATTTTAGACTTAGCATCTAGAATTCACAGAATAGCGTTGAGTGTGCTAAGCTCACTCAACGCCACGTTGAGTGAGTACCACTCACTCAACACTTTTAACTTAGCTTCTCAGACTACTCAGCAAGGTGTTGAGTGCATTCAACACACTCAACGCATATATACTTAGGCTAAAAACTGAACTTCTACACTAAGATTACACTCAAAGCTTTAGGCTATATACACTCAGCTCCACTCAAAGCCTTTAGACAGAACCTTGCCAGAGGGTTATCATCCCAACAATACCATACTAACAATTTCTAACTATATCTAACCTAGACCAGAGATGTTATTACTACCATGCTAAGACTCATCTTGCCTACTAGAACAGAAAACCGAAGGGAAAAAAGCTTGGCAAGGGTGTATGCACCACTTGGCTCAAGATCTACAGAAAATCATTTTTTACATGGGGGAAATCCTACCCTAATCCATCTGATTTATGTAAGTTGGAAATCATACAGGAAATCATTCCTTATACAGATCAAGGAAACAAAAGAGAAGGAAGAACAAGCAAGGGGAAAATCACCACTTGCCTCAAATCTCCAGAAATTCGGTCATGCAACGCACCACCTCACAGATCTGGCCGTAAGAACACTTAAGCAACAAAACCTGAAACTTTTGAGAGAAAAATAGGGTAAAAACTGCATACCGAGACCTCTAAAAATCCATGAAACTGGGAAAGCTTACCGTAGAAACGTAGATCTAAGCGATATCTACCCGGATCCACTCTCCAAAGATGAAATTGAGCACCAAAACTCCAGAAATCGGCGGCCGAAGGCTTAGGAATGTCTGCCTCTCTCGTTCTTTCGCAATAGGCCGATGGTTTCATGAGGGAGACAATGAATAGGGTTTTGACGCGATGGGTTTCTACTTATACTTTTTATCCGATTATTATAAAAGAATATCATAAATAATTAAATAAAACATCAAAACGACATGAAAACCATACATACCCGGAATTCTATGAAAATCACCCCGTAGCTAAAAACTGATGCTATGAATCTAACGGCGAACTCAAAATCGAAATCCGATGAACCAATCTCGGGTAAACATCTCTCGAAGCCAAAACACAAGAATTCTCAAAGAGGTTCCACCGAGTCACCAAAACAGACCCGACTTACTAGGAAATCTTGCAAACAGGCTAAACCCAGCCACACACAGAAAACCCAAGAGATAAAACCCATGCTCTAATAACGACACACGTTAATCATGCATTAACGTAACGCCCTGACATCATAAATATGCCAAATAAAAGAATTAACTAAACATCGAAAAATCAGAGGCGTTACAGCCACTCCCCCTAAAAAGAAATTTCGTCCCGAAACTTTACGCACAAAAAGATTCCACAAAAAGAATATAATCAAAGATTAGAGAAGGGGAAATACATGTCGTAAGAAACTAAGAGAACAGATGAGGATGAGCCTCGCTCATAGCTTACTCCAACTCCCAAGTGGCGCATTCCACGTCTTGGTTTCGCCACAAAACTTTAACCAAAGGTATGGTTTTCCTCCGCAACACTCGATCTTGAGTATCCAGAATGTGGACAGGCATCTCAACATAGGAAAGATTAGGCTCCAACAGGGGCACATCATCAAGAATCTGTCATTCGATGAGCACACATTTCCGCAACTGGCTCACGTGAAACACGTCGTGCACATCAGGAAAATTTGCTGGCAAATCCAGCCTATAAGCATATACACCAATACGCTCAACAACCTTAAAAGGTCCCACATACCTCAGGTCCAACTTATGATTCTTACCAAAAGTTTTAACTACATACATCGGGGAAACCATGATAAACACCAAGTCCCCTACAGCAAACTCTAAATCAGACCTACGCCGATTGGCATTCTTCTCATATCGTTCATGCGTTATCTAAAGCTTTTCCAGAATAAGCTTCACCGAAATTTCCATTCCTTCTAACGCTTCAGGACCTAGCAACGGTCTCTCACCAACCTCGGCCCCAAACAAGAGAGTTCTGCATCGCATCCCATACAAGGACTCAAACGGGGCCATCTGCAAACTTTCTTGATAACTATTATTGTATGCAAACTCCATCAATCGGAGTCGCTCATCCCACGCTCCTCCGTGGTCCAAAATGTAACATCAGATCATATCCTCCACGATCTGATTCACTCTTCCCGTTTGACAATTTGTCTACAAATGATAGGCTGTGGAATACCTCATATCGGTACCCAAACCTTCTTGTAAACTATTCCAAAAGTGATACGTAAACCTGGAGTCTCGATCTGATACAATACTAACTGGCACTCCATGTAACCTGATGACTTCATCTAAATATAGCTCAGTTATCTTCTTCATGGGGTAATCAATCTTAAAAGGCACGAAGTGAGCACACTTTGTCAGTCTATCAACAATAATCTAGACTAAATCATGAACTCGGGGAGATCTCGATAAGCCAGTAATGAAATCCATTGAGATACTCTCCCACTTCCAACTCGGAATTTCCAAGGGTATTAGCTTGCCACAAGGTCTTCCATGATCAGCCTTAACTCGCTTGCACGGAAAATATTCTGAAACGAACTTCGTTATACCACCCTTCATTCCGAACCACCAGGCGATCTGCTTCAAATCTTGGTACATCTTAGTTGAACCTGGGTGGTAGGCAACACTAGAACCATGAGCCTCACTGCACAACTTAACACGAATACCCTCAAAATCGTGGATACAAAATCTGTCGCGGTACTTCAAGGTACCAGCATCATCGATCGAAAATTCTGGCAACTCCCCTTTCTCATTCCTCTTATAAAGGTGCAACAAATCGAGATCTTCCATCTGATGCAGTCTTGTGAGTGCAATCCATGAAGGCTCAGCTACCTCCAAACTACTAGACGAGTTACAACTCCCAACAGAAATGTCCATCAAGAGAAATTCTTCTACCAGAGAATCAACCAAGAGGTTAAAAATCTTAGTTGTCTTCCTACTCAAGACATCGGCTACAGCATTGGCTTTTCCCAGATGGTACTAGATCTAAACATCATAATCAGCAACGTACTCTAACCATCTTCGCTGGCGCAGATTGAACTCCCTTTGGGTGAAAACATATTTCAAACTCGTGTGATCTGTGTAAATCTTGCATAATGCGCCATACAGCAAGTGCCTCCACAACTTTAACGCATAAATAACTATCGCAAATTCCAAATCATGCGTAGGGTAATTCTTTTCATGAATCTTTAACTGTCTTGACCCATACGTAATTACCTTTCCTTCTTACATCAGCATACAACCATGTCCAACATGCGATGCATCCACATATACAACATATTCCAACCCTTCAGTAGGCAGAGACAAAACTGGAGCAGTGCATAAGCTCTTCTTTAATTCCAGGAAAGCTTCCTCACACTTATCGCTCCAAACGAAAGCTGTATTCTTTTGCGTTAGTTTATTCAGTGGCGCAAACAACGTAGAGAAACCCTCTTCAATCCTTCTATAGTAGCCAGCCAACCCTAGGAATCTCCTTATCTCCTTAGGTGTGGTGGGCCTATTCCAATCCATAACAACAGCTATCTTCTCAGGGTCAACTGAAATTTCATCTTTATTTACCACTTGACCCAAGAACGAAACCTGAGGCAACCAAAACTCACACTTTATCAGCTTAGCAAACAACTTATGGTCCCTCAGGGCAGACAAAGCTAAATGCAAGTGCTGAGCATGCTCATCAGCACTGCAGGAATACACAAAAATTTCATCTATAAACACGACCATGAAACGGTATAGAAAATCCTTGAACACGTGGTTCATCATATCCATAAAGGTAGAGGGAGTATTGGTAAAACCAAAGGACATTACCAAAAACTCAAAATGTCCATGCCTGGAATGGAAATCGGCCTGTGGGATATCCGTCTCACGAATCCTTAACTGGTGGTAGCCCGAATGAAAGTCAATCTTTGAAAATAATGTGCTACAACGTAGTTAATCAAACAAATCATATATTCTCGTTAAAGGATATCTGTTCTTAATGGTGACTTTATTCAGCTCACTATAATCAATACACAACCACATTGATCCATCCTTTTTATTTACAAACAAGATGGGAGCACCCCAAGGCGAAGAACTCGGCCTAATAAAACCATTCAGGAGAAACTCATCCAACTGAGTACGTAACTCCTCCAACTCATGCGGGGCCATCCGGTACGGTGCCTTAGCAAGAGGATGGGTACCCGCCTCCAGATCTCTGACAAACTCCACGTCCCTCTCACACGGAAGACCAGGAAGATTAGCTAGAAAAACATCCGGAAACTCATGCACCACGGGAATCTCATCTACACACGGCAAGTGAACAACGGTTTCCAAAACTGAAACCAAACAAGCAAAACATCCGGAATCAAAAAGCTTATGAACACATACCGCAGAAATAATTGGAGAAACTTGGCGCGGATATCCATAAACACTCCTGGGTTGACCGTTGGATATCTTGAAGTCCAAGCGCTTAACCTTGCACTGGATAACAACATAATATTTGGATACTCAGTCCATGCCCAAGATCACATCAAAATCTTCCAAGTCTATCACATTCAAATTAGCAACTACTAGAAAATTTCCTAACAAAATTGGACAACTCGGAATACCTTGGTCCGATATCACAGAATCACTAGAAGGAAACTTGACACAAAATATGTCACCAACTCGATCGAGAGCCAAACGATGTGTAATGCCCCGAAACTCGAAAGGGTGACGGGTGGCATTTTGAGCCAAATCTGGGTTTTGCTAGAGGTGACACGGCCTGGGACACGAGCGTGTCCAAGGGCGTTTTGTGCTTGGGTTCGGCGTTGGTCGCGTGGTAGATGATTTTGGAGTCAATGATTGTCGGGGGGTGAACACGGCCTGGGACACGGGCGTGTCCCAGGGCGTGTCAGTCACTCAGAGCCTTACACTCAACGATCATTGAGTGAGGGTCGCACGGCCTGAGCCCAGGCGTGTTCGGGTCCGACACGAGCGTGTGCAATTCGACACGGGCGTGTCAAATGCCCGTGTACTCCTCGGGTCGTGTGGCATTTTGTGCTAAGGCAGTTACACTGCCTGGGATACGAGCATGTCCCAGGGCGTGTCTAGCACACGGCATGTGATACGGGCATGTTACATTGTCGTGTTGTGCTCGGGTGTTTTGGACCTGTGTCATTGGGGGGGACACGCCCGGCAATACGGGCATGTACTGGCTGACACGGGCGTGTCAAGACTGACACAGTCATGTTGGGTGCCCGTGTTCTTTACGAGACGTGTCGGTTTCGACAATGAATGGGTGACACGGCCCTAAACATGGTCGTGTTGCAACCCGTGTTCGACCCAGGATTTCTAAATTTTGGCTGAATCGTGGCCGTCGATTTCCTTAGTTTTGGATCCAATGGCTGGGGGTTGTTCCTGAGGAGATATAACCGGGAATAGGGCTTTGAAAACTCTCATTTCCATTTGGATTCTCTCTTTCTAAAATCTAGAAAGAAGGGAGAGCAAGGAGGAAGTAGGAGAGCTAGATCCGGTCACCGGCGGAGCTTCGGAGCTCCAAATCGCGAGCCGACTTTGGATCCGCGGAGGCAAAGAGATTGTGGTGCTTTCCATCCGCATAGATTTTCATGGCTCCAAGGAAGAACGATAGGGTAATGATTCTCATACTAGGACATGTGAAGTCCTCTTATACTTTGCATAGGAAGCCCTCTCACGCGAGTGTGCGATGAGTTGAGGCATTCCTTGGGGTAGATATGTAAAGTCCCCCTTGTGTAGAGTCCGTATGCGAAAATGGATATAGGCATGATGTGTGAAGCCTATCCAGATAAGTTGGTCTAGATCGGTGATGTTGCATTGCATAATGACCGAAGAAGACTCCGTGTGAATAGTTGTTTTCGGGTTTTCTACGAGGTATATTGCAACAGGGAGCCTTGGGGACTAACTCCAAGGTGCACCCGGAAAACTGGGCAAATGCGGTATGTTGCCAACATGGTGGCCAGTGAGCCAACTTGAGCATAACCGGGTTATGTGAATTGTGTGATGGAAACGGGACTCAGGGAGTCTTGACCTGCGCATATGACTTAAATTGTCATTGCAGTATGAGCATGGGTCAGGCAGAACCGTACCCGATCTATGTCGTTCGGTGGAACCGTTGGCATTGATGAGGGTCTTCAGCGTTCTATGGCTTAAATTGAGTGACCAATGCCAGGAAGACAAAATGCTCATATGGTTGGCCATCCAAGGGACGGTGGTGAGACGGGAACGTCTATGGCTTAAATTGATGTGATGTTTGCCGGTTCGCCGTGAATGTGCCCTGAGTGCACGGGGTGTGTGGTCGTGCGTGCCTACGCCTGTGATGAAGTGTGTTTACACTAAACTGCTTTGTTATGTTAATAATGTGCAGGGAAAGAGCATCGCCGCCCCGTGTTGGGGGTGAGGTCGTTATAATTTGGTCAGCATAGCTGACCATTACTTTTGTTTACCACCGTGCGGTGGATTGTTGCTTGCAGGTGCTGTGGAGCCGAGCGGTGAATAGCGGGATAAAGCCCAAATTGTTGTATAGGCCCTCGAAGGCCTAATTTTGAGTGTTTTTCTTATGTACTCATGTATGACCGGCCTGCGTGCCGAGGTTTGGAAGACACTTTTATTGAGCAAACTTTTGTAAAGCCATAAGGCCAATATTTGTGTAGTAAACATTCCTATGGGCTTTTTGTAGTGTACATTCATGCTTGGTTGGGTTCTTTTATCGTTGTAACTTAATAATTTGCTTCCGTTAGGTGCTCTGAGTAGGACGTTGTGATTGGTTGATTGGTCTCAATAAGTAACCAACTGGTCTGTCCGTAGTATATGGCGTTGGGCCCCGGTCGGACCTACTGCTATATGATATGTGACAGATAGGGGCATTATAATTTGGTATCAGACTACCGGTTTCGGCCAAGCTTAAATGAATTCGTGGGCAAATTCAGTTTAATGTGTGGTGAGCACATGTGTGTGCATCATCGTTATAACATGAAAAGAACCCATGAATGTCCACTTAGGAATGAAAATACACAAGTTTGAGGAACCTGCGTGTTCCTATAATTGTTGTTTGCCATATTGTTTAATCGCTTATCAGTGTTTTGCACGATTATAGGTGACCAGGAGTGGTGCTGGACCGTCGGAACGACTAGGTTCTTAGGAAAGCAGCGCACCAAATGATGCTCCTGCAACACCTCCTTCAGCCGAGACCATTAAATTGGTGGCAGAAGCTGTATTTGCAATGATCAATGTGCAGGCTGCGAGGAAGGTGCAGCAGCCTGCTCCTACTGTGGAGCAAGTACCGCTCCAAGCGGCAGAGCCTAGGAGGGTGGAATAGGTGATGGTGGAGCCGGAGTTGCCTCGGAGAGCAATTGAGAAACAACTTTAGCATGTGATGGGTTTTCATCCGCCAGTGTTCTCGGAAACGGGAACCCCGACTCAGGCAGAGGATTGGCTATCGAGAGTCAATAGAGTGCTGACAGCAACGGAAACTGAAGAGTGGCAGAAGACCACTATTGCGACGTTCTTGCTGGACGGGGATGCGAGGTTATGGTGGGAAGGGCTGGAGCTACACCACCTGAGGGGAAGGGGAAGGCAGTTGGCTGATGTCTCTATGGAGGAATTTTCGAGGTTGTTTATGGCTCGATACCTCCCCTCAGCTCAGAGGATCGCGTTGGAAAATGAGTTTCAAAAGTTGGTGCAAGGAGATAGCACCGTGGACAAGTATCTCCACGAGTTCACTCGTTTGGTATGATACGCAAGCGCTACCTTTGCCGATGAGGAGCACAAGACGAACCATTTCTATGAAGGGTTAAGAGATGATTTGAGGTTGTTACTTTCGGGGCCTATGGCGCAGGGTTTCATGACCTTGGTCAACTCGGCCCGGTCCTTGGAAAAGGACATGAAGAATGTTCAAGCGAAGAAGGAATCCGGTGGCAAGAAATCGGAGTTTAAAGTGCCGACTACTTCGAAGTCTGGATATCGCAGGTTCTACAAGAAGGCTAAGACGTCGGGTCCAGCCCCTTCTTCAGGTGCCTTGGGGGAAACTACCAACCGAACCCCGGGCGCTTGTTATACTTGTGGAAAGATGGGGCATTTTGCCCGCTATTGTTGGAGCGGACGTCCGAAGTCCGAGAGAAATCAAGGAGCCACTTATGAAGAGCAGGGCAAGGCGGTGGAGTCAACCGCGTCCCACTATGCTCTGACTCAACCGAGAGTCTATAACTTGGGCCAGCAGGAGGCCATCAAACAGGCCAGCGTGGTGACAGGCACGGTTTAATTTATAGCAAGTTAGCTTTAAATACTGTTACCCAGTGCTTGTTAGCTTAATACTATTCGTATAGGCTTTGTTCTGATTGGCGATAGTCTAGCACGAGCACTATTCGATACGGGAGCTTCACACTCCTTTTTATCCGAAAGTTTTATATCACGCATCGGAGCCCCTTCTTCAATGGCGAAGGACAAGTTGGATGTGTTGCTACCGAATGGGTGTTCGATGCGTGCGGACAGAGTATGCGTCGTAAAGGTTCATATTGGAAGCCAAGTGTTCGACTTGCTAGAGTCATTGCTACCGCTAGTAGAGTACGACGTTATCTTTGGTATGAATTTGTTTTCGGGGCAGAAGGCTTGTATCGATTGCAACCGTAAGGAGGTCAAGCTGGGTGTTGAGCGGGAGACAGCATTTGCGGGACGGAAGGGGTTGAGAAAGACGTTGATGTCTGCTCTTCACGTGGTGAAGGTGGTTCATGCTGGAGCAGAGCTGTTCTTCACGTTACTGGAGGCTGTAAATCCAAAGGCCACTTTGGATAGTATCCCAGTGGTATGTGTGTATCCCGACGTGTTCCCGGGCGATCTTCTCGGAGCTCCACCGCAGCGAGAGATTGATTTCACCATCGAGCTAGTGTCAGGTGCCAAACCAGTGTCACGATCTCCTTATAGGTTGGCGCCTAAGGAGATGGCGGAGTTGAAGGTTCAACTAGACGAGTTGATGGAGCAAGGGTATGTGCGTCCAAGCTCATCGCCTTGGAGCACATCGGTCCTCCTCGTTAAGAAGAAGGACGGGAGTTTGCGGCTGTGTATCGACTACAGGGAGTTGAACAAGCTAACGGAGAAGAATAAATACCCGATCCCAAGGATTGATGATCTTTTTGATCAGTTAGTCGGATCGTCGATATATTCGAAGTTGGATCTGAAGTCTGGGTATTATCAGCTGAGGATAAGGGAGTGTGAAATCCCGAAGACGGCATTCAGCATAAGGTATGGGCACTTCAAGTTCACGGTCATGCCGTTTGGACTGACGAATGCGCCATCGGTGTTTATGGATTTGATGAACAAGACGTTCAGAGAGTACCTAGACCATTTTGTGATCGTCTTCATTGACGACATATTGGTGTACTCACAGTGCGAGGAAGATCACTTCAAGCATCATCATCTGGTGTTGGAGACGCTGAGGAGGAATGAACTCTATGCAAAATTCCCCAAATGCGAGTTCTGGCTACCCTCAGTAGCATTCCTTGGTCATATTATCAGTGGGTAAGGTATAGCGGTGGATCCGGCAAAGATTGTTGCGATACGGGAGTGGCCTGTGTTGTCTTCGGTAGTGGAAGTCCGTAGTTTTCTTGGGCTTGCCGGCTATTACAGGCGCTTCGTAGTGAACTTCTCGCGGATAGCGTTACCTCTCATGAAGTTGACAAGGAAGGATCAGAAGTTCTTGCGGACGCAGGAGTGCGTGCAAGCGTTTGTGGAGCTAAAGGGACGGTTGACCATGGCGCCAGTGCTAAGTTCGCCGAGTGGGACTGAGGGCTTCGAGATTTATAGTGATGCCTCAAGTAGTGGTTTGGGCTGCGTGCTTCTGCATCATGGAAATGTTATAGCGTATGGATCGCATCAGCTAAAAGTGCACGAAAGGAATTATTCGGTCCATGACTTGGAGTTGGTGGCCGTGATTTTTGCGCTTAAGTTGTGGAGACATTATTTGTACGGCATAAAGGTCGATATTTATACCGACCATAAGAGCCTAAAGTACCTGTTGGATCAGAAAGATCTAAACATGAGGCAGCGGAGATGGATGGAGTTCCTGGGGGGACTATACGTTCAAGATTCATTATGTACCTGGCAAGGGCAATGCAGTTGCGGATGCGTTGAGTCGCAGGGCTCCCACCCAAGCCAACTGGTTGTCGGTGCATGATGAGAGGCTAGTTCAGGAGTTGGAGGCTTTGGAGATCTGTTGTGTGGACAAGAAGACTAGTGCTAAAGCATTGTTGAACTGGACGGAAGTTCAGTATGACCTGGCTGATCGTGTTCGGCAGGCATTGGAGTTGGATGGTAGCATGAAGGAGCTTATGGATGCAGCGTTGGATGGGTCAAATTCCTAGTTTTAAGTTGAGGATGGGCTGTTAAGGAAGGACCATCGTTTGTGCGTCCCAAGCGGGGGAAATATACGGGCGGAGTTGATGTACGAGGCTCATAATTCCAAGTACTCAATCCACCCAGGGAGCACGAAGATGTACCGTGACCTAAAGAAGCTGTGTTGGTGGCCAGGGCTCAAGAAGGATGTGGCATTGTTTGTGGCTAAGTGTCAAACGTGCGCCTTAGTAAAGGCGGAGTGCCAAAAGCCTGGAGGATTCTTGAAATCCTTGCCTATTCCGAAATGGAAGTTCGATGACATATCGATGGACTTTGTGCATGGCTTGCCAAGGTCGCAGAAGGGGAACGACGCCATCTGGGTGATCGTAGACCGGTTAACAAAGGTGTCGCACTTTATTCCGCATAGGAAGGATGATTTAGTGGAGAGACTGTCGAAACTATTTGTGGATAATATAGTCAGACTGCACGGTGTGCCTCGCAGCATCGTGAGTGATCGCGGTGGGCGTTTTACGTCCAATGATTAGAGTTTGGTGCAATAGATGCTGGGGACTAAATTGAAGTTCAGCACAGCCTTCCATCCGCAGACGGATGGGCAGACCGAGAGGGTCAACAGAACTATGGAAGACATGCTCTGCATGTGTGTTCTAGACTTCTCGAAGCATTGGGAAGGCCACCTGTATTTGGTGGAGTTTGGGTACAACAACAGCTACCAGACGAGTATTCAAATGGCACCCTTCGAGGCCCTGTATGGTAGGAAGTGTCGCACGCCGTTATCGTG